>CM069554.1:21602526-22202526 GCA_035773235.1 Eospalax fontanierii | reverse complement strand
GGATACAGGTGCACTCACACACATGTAGGAAATACATTTATATACATTAAGCAAAAAAAGACTGGGGGGCATGGCTCTTTCCTTGCCTAAAATTCGCAAAGCTCTGAGCTGGAATCTATTCTCTGCACCAAAAAAAAAAAAACCCCAAACCCAAACCCAAAGAAATAACATGACTACAGCAAATGTCAACCGTGGAACCTAGGCGGTAGGCTTCCATTTTCTCATAAAAACCTGAGGGAAAACAGAATCCTTCGGACCTTTGGCAGGCCATGAAAAAGACAGTAGTCTGAAAGCCCTAGGTACCAAAGTGGACATGGTGTGGTGGCACATGTCGGTAGTCCCATCACTCAGGAAAATGAGGCAGGAGGACAGAAAGTTTAAGGCCAGTCTGGGCTACAAAGCAAGATCTTATCTCAAAAACAAACCAAAGCCCTAGGTACCACTCATGTCCACCAAGTTCCAGCCATTGAAAAGGGGAAAGGACCGAGACTACAGACGTCTGTGGGTCACCCAGCATCCCCCTCTCTGTCTGTAGCCCCGAAGAGGCAGTGCGGCCTGTTCCTGGGTGAGCAATGGCCGGACTCCCTCTGCAACCCGCTCACCGGCATCCCACTCCAGCAGGCTGGGGTCTTCCCAACTGCTGCCTGCCGCCGTGCGAATGCAGCGCTTTAATTTCTCTGGCTTGCCTTTCTTCTTGTCTTCCCCCAGTGGCTCTGGGACCTGTAGAGGGAGGGATGGGTGTCTGGAGTGTCCTGTTCTGCACGGCCCCTGCCCTGGTGCCTCCCATTCAAGGGCTGGATGTGCTTCTGAGTGTGGGGAATGAGGCTGTTGAGCCTTTCCTGAGCCCTGCCCCTCTCTGGCCAGAGGACTGTGTGTGGACACTCATGGGCTCCTGCCTCCCCCCAGCCCCTGTGTCATCTCACTGCATGTCCCTACTTACCTCTAGGGCCATGAGGCCAGGGGGTGGCTCAGGCCGAGGGGGCCTGGGTCGTGGACGCAGGGACAGGAGCTCAGGAATGCGCAGCGGGGGCAGTAGGCCGCGTACTACCTCCAGTGGGAGGGGCAGGGGCTCAGGCTCAGGCAAGGGCATGGCCAGGGCCAGCGGGAGGCTGGGCCCGATGACTGCAGGGCCAGCTGGAGCTCCTCCTGCTCCCACAGCCACTGCTGCGCTAGCCTCCTCCAGTCCGGTGGCTGCTGCCACCACGGCCTCTTCCTTCTCCTTCAGGCCTAACCCCAGGCCTAGACCCAGCTCTCTGGGTGCTGCTGGCTCTTCCTATGGGCAAGAAGAGGGCGTGAGCAGAGCCAGTTCACACTGAACGAAGCAAGGGTCTGGGAGCTAGGGAACAGGGAGAAAGGTAGTGAGCTGGAAACAGAAACACAGGCAACAAGGGAGACAGACATAATGCAGAGAGAGGAGAGGGGCAATCACAGGACAACAGAAGCTCATGGGAGGAGATCACGGGGGTCGCTGCTTGCTAGAGCTCTCTCAAAGCAGAGGAAGCTGGGTATGGTAGCACACGTCTCTCCCTCCAGCAGCACTCTGAGGCTCTGGTGAAAATACCGCAAGTCCCAGGCCAGCCTGATTACACAGCGAGTTCTCAAAACAGCAAAGAAAAAGATTTTTGTTGAAGAAACAGGGGAAAGATGGGGGTTCGAAGACAAAGTCAGAGAAGGAAACTGGGGGACCAGCACACTGAGACACAGTCCGTCAGGTTAGAACTGGGTGTCCCTGACCTACTGTAGCTTTGACTTCAGGACCCCAACCCCACTCACCAGTGGAGGCCTCAGAGCAGCCATGGAGCCTAGAGGCGGTCCAGGGGCCCGAGCCATTGGTGGCAGCATCATGGGTGGTCCAGGAGGCCCAGGCAGAGGGGGTCCCACCAGGGCCTGGTGAGGGGGCCGCAAGGCCATGGGGCGAGGGCCACCTGCTGCAGAAGAGAGAGCAGAATCTGTCAGGGTGTTAGTGGGGGAGTCCCAGGGCTTGAGGGTAGTTGTGTGGCAGGGATCATGACCCTGGCCCCTCACCTGCTCTCTGTAGCACATGGGGGACGAAGGCTGGACGCAGGATAGGGGCCCTCTGAGGGGCCACAGCTGTGGGAGAGAGAGATGGGGGGTGTCATGGGGGACAGGGACACTTGGGGCAAGGTGTGTGTGTGTAGGTACTCTCAGCATCCAAGAAATCCTGGAGAAGTGGCTAGGGACCTTCGGGGGAGATGAGGGGTCTGCCATCGGTTCCCTCAGCAAGCTCATCGAGAGGCTCTCCTGTGGGTCCAGCTCTGGAGTGAACAGTGCTAGGGACCCAGTAGCTCATGGGATTCCTGGAAGCAGTTAGTCCAGGGTAGGAGGCAATCCACACATCATCAGAGGCGAGCAGCCCAGAGAGGTCAGGGCTGGAATGTTGGAAAGCTCAGGCAGAGGGATGATGACTAGGAGGCAGAAGGCCAAGGAACTGCCAAGGGCCAGAGTGGTCTGACCCGGCCACTGGAGGCGGGACTGGAGGCTTTTTGGAGAAAGGGACCTATGAGCTGGGACCTGAGGTTAAGGAAGCTAGTCAAGCAGAGTGGAAATATCACGGAGAGAGCATTTATAGGAAAAATTCTTCCAGCTCTTCAGTCTAGGGGGTGTCCTAGAGGAAGTGAGGGTTGCGGAGTTAGTTAGATGTGACAGGCTGGGAGGTGAGCAGACATCAAAACACAGTCTTCCTGGCTGAGCTGTAGTATGTTTCTGAGGGCACTAGGGAGCCAAACATGGTTGGGAGCTGTGCAGAGTGACTAGGTCAGACCTGCACTTTGATAAAACCATACTAAAGAATAGGAGGTGTCAATATTTCTGACTTCAGATAAAAATGTTTAACAGATGGGGATGGACAGACACACCAGCATTCAGGAGGCAGAGGCAAGAAGATTACAAGTTTGAGGGCAGCCTGGGTCACACAGCAAGATCCTGTTTCAAAAAACTAAAGGCTGGGATATAGCTTAGTGTAGAGCATTTGCCTAGTGTGTGCAAGGCCCCAGGTTCATGCCCAGCACACCAAAAAAAAGTGTAATGGTATTTACAGAACACAAGTAACAAGCTCCATCTAATAGATTCCACCAGAATTTCATAGCCAACTGAGAACTGAGATCTATTCACACATTATGCACAAGCAATACCACAGAAGCTGAGACTCTGTGTGTGTGTCTGTGTGTGAGTCTGTGTGTGACTGAACAAGAGGCAGCTCATGAACGGAATGGCTGGCAGACAGCAGGGCTGGAGGCTACAGCTGAGCAACAAGAAGCTGAGCAGAGAAGGTTCCTCCACCTGACAGCACAGCCATGTTTGGAGCTTTGAGGGTGCTGGGGATCTGTCTGTTAAGGAATCAAGCCACAGAGGGTCCTGGCCACTAGTGAGTCGCCTGCTTACCCGGACCATCTGTTATCCCCTCAGTAATATTATGTCATGCTCACTCTGTGGCAAGAACCAAAGTTCTGTCCTTCACAAAGCTTGTATGTCAGAAGAGGCAAAAGGTGAAAGTCATAGCAAATAAGCTGTGGTGCTTGCTAGAAGGTACCAGATGCGGGAGGGAAATGGTCAAAGTTTCCAATGAAGAACAACACGGGGGGGCTAGCACTGAGAAGACCAGGTTAAGAACAAACTGATGAGACAATCAGCAAGTTCCCAGTCAGGCCTGAACTGCAGAAAATGGTAACACCGGGTGGTATGAATGGGGAAGGTGATTTAAAGCAGGCTTGGGATGGAGTTGCCTAAACAAGTGTGCCTGGCCAAACGTGAGGGTCCTGATCCTCGACCTACCTGCTCGCCTCAGGAACATGGCCTCTCGAGCCTCTGGACTGTCCAGGTGACTCCGATCACCAGGGCCAAAGCCAACTGTGGGTAGGAGAGACATGGACGGTGGGAGACAAGTCCTGGGTGTCTCTTCTTTCCACCCTGATTCCAGTTCCCTTGTCTCACCACACGTCACTTACCTGGGCCCACAAAAGGAGGGCCGCCCACCATCGAAGGAACTACTGTGGCTGCAGCTGCTGCACGGGCCTCCAGGGTCTGCTGGACCTGTTGAGAAGGCCAGGGGGAAGGGCTGACTCAGTGTTGCCAATCTGCCCCAGCTGGCTCACAGTGCGCTCTGTGGAGCAGCTAACCTGTCAGGCTCCACTACAAGGCCACTTTGCAGGGCTCTGCAGGCCCCACTAGCTAATGCTGTTCTTAGGCTCTCCCAGGAGCAGTTCTTCTCCCCACCCTGATTCATCTCTCCCACAGCAGATCTACTCAAAGGCTAACCAGGCTGGACTCTGCTTCGTTTCTGAGATCAGGTGTGTCCACAGCAAGGCTATAGACCCCAAAGCACTATTTCAAATTATATCCAAACTGTCGACCCTGTCTCTGAGTCCCATGCTCAAGTACCATCACCTCTTGTTTAGATTATTACACCAGCTTCTTCCTCAATCTCCTTGAATTTACCCTTGCCTCCTGTTTTATTGCCCAGACAGCTAGAGCCACCCAGTTAGCCTGTAAGTTGAACCATATTACTTTTATGCTCAAAATCATCCAGAAGCTCCTCACTTCAAAATAAAAGCCAAGGTTCTTACAGTGGCTTACAGGGCCTGGAAGACCTAGCCTCCAACTCTGTGCCTATCTCCTCTACTTTCATCTTTGCCCCCATTCCACTCCAGCCACTGATCCCCCTGCTGTTCCTCGGACATGATGACAGTCCTGTACTTTGTCTCAAAGTCCCTGTACAGACCACTCTCTGCTGGGAACAATCTTACTTCAGCTATTTTAGGGTTCCCCCATCATCGTGTGTACCTCTGTTTTAATACCAATGCAGAAAGGCCTTCTCTGACTGGTGATAACCCTGCCCTTCTTTCTGCTCTGCAAGCCGTCTCTCCCTACTATACTATAAACTCCATCGATGCCAACAATAACTTTGTTTTGTTTTCTACAATATACCTATTGATTAGAACAGTGCCTGATGCAAAGAACACAGGCAACAACTGTTTTTAATCTTTTTTTTTTTCTTTTTTTTTTCAGTGCAAGGGATTGAACCTCTGGCTTTGGCATGCAGGGATGAGCTCCATCTCAGTCCACCTAATAACTGTTAACAGGATTAACACATCTCACCTACTTGTGTTCATTTATAGCACCTCTGTGCTTCTTTCTTTCCACTCGTCACAGATGGTTGTCTATTAAACACTTGAAATTCTACTAATGAGACTCAGGAATGATTTAACGTAAGTTTAAGTTTTACAATTTACTTTTTTTTTGTGGCAGGACTCAAACCCAGGGCCTTGCACATACTAGGTAAGTACTCTGTCACTAAAATCTTATACACCTCAAATCTTAAGTATAAATGGTTTTGGTTTTTGAGGCTCTCACTATGTGTAGCTCTAGCTGACCTGCAACTCACTATGTAGACCAGGCTGGACTCAGTCTCAGAGGTCCAGCTGCCTGTGGTTCCTGAGTACTGGGATTAAAGGCATGTGCCATTAAGCCTGGCACTCTTTAAGTACAAGTCTTAAAGACATGTTATATAGAACATTCCCGCCATTGCAGAAAGTTCTACCAGACAGTAGGCTGTGGAACAGAAGCTCCCAAAGGATTACGGTCTTAGTCCTTACTTGTATCCTCAGTGCCTAGTACACGAACTCTTTGCCATCGCCAATTAACAAATCACCCAAAACGTCAATAGCGCTCCACATGCACTCACTTGCGGAAACCCAGGCAATGTAGCTCCGCCTTACCTGCTGGTAGGTGTTGGTTGCGATAATTGGGCGGATCACAGGAGCAGCTGGCACCTGCATGGGGTCTACCGTGGGCACCGTGGGCACAGCAGTTGGGATTCCGGTCACCGGAGCACCCAGTACTTCCTGCTCAAACCTGGGGGAGTGAGACACACACTACAGGTCAGGTCCTCGCAGCGCTGGCTACATCGCGATTGCGCCTCCATCCTTGCCAACGTGTCCCCACACCCCGCGTCCCGCAGCTCCCACGGTCCCTCATGGAGCCACAGTTCGGGTTTCTGGTGGCCTGGAAGAAGAGGGGCTGAGTGGCTCTGCCCGGAACCGCTTTCTCCTGTCCCTCTCGGGGCCTTACAGGGCCATCTCCGCCTCCATTTCCTTCAGACGCTCCTCGCCGCTCTTGCCCGGGATGCCGCCACCAGGTCCCGGGACCACGGGTCCTCCCGCCACCGGGAGCCCCGGAGCCGGCACCGCCCCGGCCATCGCTGCTGCCGTGGCCGCTCCTCTCCTGCCCCGGCCGCCGCCGGGAGTTCCACTGTCTATCCCGCAGGCTAGTCAGGGTGGGCGCTGGCCGATGACGTAAACGAACGCGACGGACGCGATGAGTGACACCGCAGGTCCGAGAAATGGGACCAATGAGACATGGACACGCCCTCAAGGAGGCGAACCAGCCAATCAGAGTGCCGGAAAGAAAAGGGCCAGGGTCTGCACGAGCGCGGCGGAGCCGGCTGGCCCCGCCCTCACAGAGGAGCCTGGGCGAATGAGAGCGATGCAAAGTCAGTTAGGCCCGCCCACTGTGGAAGCCGGAACTCTGCGGAAAGTTCCGAAGCCCTTCCAGAAGTTTGTAAACACGCCGAAGTCTGCGTCACCCGGAGGCCTAGCCCAGGGAGGGGGACTCTGCGCAGTGTGGACAGACACTCGGCCGGTGTGCGGGTCGCCTTTTTTTTTTTTTTTTTCCTGTCAGAATTTAATTTTATTGGTTGCTTCCTTGTTTTCTTTTCACTTTGGGATTTTGTTTTGGTTTCCTTTTTTGAGACAGGTCTCACTCTTCAGTCCAGGCATATTAGTCTCTATGTAGCCTAGGCTGGTCTCGAACTCTTAGCAATCCTAGCAGTCCACCTGCTTTAGCTGCCCAAGCGCTGGGATTACCGGCGTGCCATCAGCACGGGCCAAAATAGTTTTTGTTTGCTTCTAGAAATATGATGATAACGGAGGCTTTTCTAATATTAAAAAGTTTTAAATTGCGTTTATTTATTTTTCAGACAGGATCTCACTGTGTAGCCCTAGCTGACCTACAGAAACTAGGCTGGACGGGAACCCAGATCCGCCTATTCTTGCCTCTGGGATGCTGGAATTAAAGATATGTGCCACTACACCTTGCTGTTTATTTACCGTGCCTGTTGACAACGTTCAGGGGTCTATTCTCACCTTTCACTTTGTGGGTCCTGGGTATCGAACTCAGGTCGTCCTTGTTGACAATAAGCACCTCTGAGCAATCTCTGCATCCTCTTTTTAAAAACATTTTCAGCTGTGCATGGTGCATTTGCACTTTTCCACTATGAAGTTATTTTTTAAAAAGGGAAGCAGAGGGAGGTGGATCTCTGTGAGACTGAGGCCAACCTGGTCTACATAAGGAGTTCCAGGCCAGCTGGAGCTACCAGGGAGACAGTGTCTTAAAACAAAACAAACAAAACCACACACAAGCCAAACACAAAAAAGCAAGCAAATGTAGCCAGGAAGTTACTGGAGCAGTGAATGTTGGAACTTCTCTTTGAGACAGGGCCTCTGTGTAGTCCAGGTTGGCATTAAACTGGGCACTTTTGCCTCAACCTCTTGGGTGTTCGTGCATGACTAGCTGCGCCTCCTTTAAAGAATATGGACATAAATTATTAGAAGTTCTTTGAGGGGGAGATTTCCCTGTTGTCCTTTTATTCAGCCCTTCATGTCACCATGGATATTTGTAGGGTCTCCACATAGTCCCAGCTGGTCTGAAACTTGCTATGTAGACCAGGCTGGCCTCAATCTCACAGAGATCTGTCTGCCTCTGCCTCCCAAGCACACCAGTACACCTGGTTGGAATTTATATTTTGGATTATAATTTTACTTCACTTTTTGGTGTTTGAGATAAGCTTTTACTTTGTAGTCCTGGCTGGTCAGGAACTCACTACATAGACCAGGCTTCAACTTGCAGTATTTGTCCCACCTTGGTCTACTGAGTGCCAGGGTTACAGGGGTGAGCCACCAAACTTGGCATCCTAATTTTTTTTTTTTTTAGATAGCGTGTAGCCCATACTGGCTTTGAATTCCCTATTTAGCCAGAGTTGGTCTTGAACTCCTACTGCTCCTGCTTCCACCTCGAGGAATAGAATTACGGGTATAGAAGACGATGCCTGTTTTAGGCAGTGCTGGGATGGAGCCCAGGGCGTCTACTCAGACATTCCCCCTACTGAGCTACATCCTTAGCCCTCCCAAATCTTTTTTAAACAATTATTTGTCTTTTTAATATTTACGACTGTTTTGCCTGCATGTGTAAGTGCACCCGTGTCGTCCAATGCCTGGGGACCAGTCCTGGAACTGGAGTTACAGATGCCTGTTAGCCGTCATGCGGGTGCTGGGAACCGAACCTAGGTCTTCTGTTTCTTTCTCCCCTCCACACCCCTCCTTTTTTTGCCTGACTATGCAGAAGAAACAAGATCATCTGTACCATTAAATGCCCTGCAATTACAGAATTAATACTTGAGCAAGGGGTATAGGTTTGATTAGATTTCGCTTAATGCAGTAAAGGAACAGTTGAGCCTCAGAATCCACAATTTCACATAGTGTCTGTATATCTGTTTTGTTTTAGAGTCCGGGACTCATGTATCTCAGGCTGGTTATGTAGCTCAGGAGAACCTTAAGCTTCTGATCCTCTCTCCACCTCCTGAATGCGGAAATGTCAGAGCCTCACCTCCAGTTTATGCTGTGCAGGGGAGCGGGGATGCATGCTAGGCAATCAGGTCAGCAACTGAGCTACATCTCCAGCCCTCAACTACTGTTAAATCATTTCTAGATTACCTATAACAATGCAGTGTTGTTATACTGTATCGTGGGGGAGTGACAGCTAGGAAAGTCTACATTTTAGATACAATGTTTTTTCAAACAGATTCAGTGGGTGCTTGGTTACATGCACATGGGGAGCCCAGCCTCACATGGCCGGTGGGAGAAGTGGCTACTGTGTTTCATAGGCACTGCTGTTGTATTCTAACCTACTGTGTCCAGTTGAGCCCTATAGCATCTGGGGTTAGGTTGCCCCTTGGTGGTACCAAGATTGATCCTGTTCTATCAATTTTAAGAAGTCTGGTGCAGTCCTTGTTTGGTCTTTTTGAGACAAGTTTTTTCTGTAGCCATAGCTGGGCCGGAACTCACTATATAGACCAGGCTGGCCTTGCTCTCACAGAGATCTACCTGTCTCTGACTCTTGAGTGCTGGGATTAAAGGTGTGGGCCACCACACCGCACTCTGGTGCAGTCTTAATAGGAAGTTACATACTACTTCTTTTTAAAAAAATGTCTCACTGTATAGCCCAAGCTATCCTTAAATTCACAATCTTCCAGTCCCCTCCTGAGTGCTGGGATTACTGGCACACACCACCTCACTGGGCAGTCATTCTTCATCTTTGAGAGTGTCTTCAGTTGCTCCAGGATCCTCACTTGACTACAGCTATCCTGAAGGACTATCTTGCTTTTTGACATAAAATGATCGCTCCACATTTTGCATAGTTCCTGCCCCAGATTTAGAGTTGGCCATTTTCTCCAGGATTGCTGGCTCCTTTTAGCAGAAATGGCACTAAGAGACCACAGTTTGGACACTAGGATTGCTCAGTTACTGTGTTGTCATTAGATCTACATCTTCAGTGGACGTAGCTAAGGAAACACATACGTTTTTAAAAGAAAAATCACAATTGGTTTTTCCAACTCAAATGAAACGTTATGGAATGTTTACATTGTCATCATTAAAATTTAACAAAAAAATTTAAAAAGTATTTTATGTGTATGAGCATTTTGCCTGAGTATAGGTAAGTACACTGTGTGCAATGCCTGCAGAGGCCGAAGAGGGCTTTGGATCCCCTCAAGCTGGAGTTATGGACATATGTTCATCATGTGGATGCTGGGAACTGAACCCAGGTTCTCTGTCAGAGCAGCCAGTGTTCTTAACTGCTGAGCATCTCTCTAGCCCTTTTATTAAATTGTTTAATTAATTCTTTATTTTGTGTGTCCATGTGTATAGCATTTGTGTGGAGGTCAGAGGATGACTTTCAGGGGTTTCTTCTCTCAGCATGTAGGCCCCAGACATCAGGTTGTTAGATTTGGTGGCAAATGCCTTTGCCTGATGAGCCGACTCACTGGTCCCTTGTATTTTTATGGAATTTTAGTATTATTGGGGTGTATGTAAAACAAGACAATTTTGTGTTGATTTCCTAGGCTAGACTACAAATAGCTCAACTTTAAATGCCAAAAAATAAAAACTGTAAAAACTGTAAGACCTGTGTTACAGTTGGATCTGAAATGGCCCTCATAGGCTCATGTGTGGAACAGCCCGGATATGGGAACTGTTCTGTGGTTAGTGACCCTTTGGGACATGGGGCCTGGCTAGCAGTAGCGACCCTCCAGCTATCTCTGGTTCTGACTCAAGGGCTCTGCCTTTAGATCCACCAAAATGTGAACAGGCCATCACGCCTCAGGCTCCTACCACCACAGACAGAGCTACTTTGGCTCTCATACCTTCCCTGCCAGGGCACACTGTCCCCTCCAAAGCAAACTGTAAGCCCAAGTAAGCCTCTCCTCTCTTAGTTTGCTTCTACCTATTACTTTGTCATGGTATAAAGCAGTGGAACTAATACAACCTTGTAGTAAAACCACCAGGGAGGAAGAGGCAGGAGGATCATGACTTGAAGGCCAGCCTGGGCTACATCTAGACTCTTGTCTCAGAACCCTAGAACAAGCTCTCCTCTCCTGCCCCACCCCTTACACTCACGTGCTCCCACACTGCTGCATCACACTCACCTGCAGCCCTACAGAAGCTCCGCCTGGTGCTGTTTCCAGAGTAGTGCTGCCCGAAAACCTCCTGCCCGTGCCGGGCTGCTTTTTCCTGCGGCAGATAGGTTCCACCGCGCCACATAGTCACTCCAGTTGCTTGCCAGCTGTCTATCTCATCTCCCTGGCCTAGGCTATTAGGTCCCTGAAGGCAGGGGCTTTGGCCCATTATATGTAGTGATTGAATGCTCAGTCAGGTCTGCTGAGGGTGAAAGTGTAAGGGATACTCAGGGTGTGTGGTCCAGAGTACTCCCTTTGGTGAGATGAAAGGGCAGGGGTGGGGGAGCTGGGGGGGGGGGAACCACAGAACAGCCAGAGCGGTCTACGTGAAGACGATGAGCTGACAAATCCTAGTGACACTTGATTTCAAATATTTTATTGAGGGAGGTGAAGTGTGGAGGTAAAGTCCTATGTACTTAATTTCGAGACAGGATATCACTGTGTAGTCTAGGCTATACTGGAACTTGCTATGTAGCCCAGGCTGGCTTGGAACTCAACAGCAGTCTACTTGCTTCAGTCTCCCAAGTAGACCACAGGTGTGTGCCTCCAGGCTAATGTGTAAGTCTTGACTCTGCTGAGCCTCTTCATTTGCACAGCTGCTGCAGTGCCCCCTGGGCCTGGACCCAGCGCAGCTGCCACTGGGACAGGGACAGGCCTTGGCAGAGCTCCCCAGAGAGGGCAACTTGGCCTGGCTGTTCCCACCTGGGAAAGGATATGGTTTGAGGAGGCCAGTCCTCCAAACCCTTCCCCACCATTGGGGCTCCATCCGTGAATCCCCTCCACCACATACACTGTTTCCTGGTGCCCTCAAGCCCCCAGCTCACCAGTCCCCGACAGTTCCCTGCAGCTCCGGAACTCGCTCTAGTGCCTGTTTCAGCAAGTTCTCCAGCCTCTTCAGAGTCTGCCCCACAGCCTCTTTCTGCTCCTTCTCCTGGGTAGCCTGGAGCTGCAGCAGCTCTGGAGGTCAGAAGCAGGCAGATAGCGTTGAGTCCCCTGGCTGGGCAGAGCCTCGCACACAAAGGTCAGCAAGTCTCCAGTCACCCACTCTCCCGAACCTGTGTCTCCTGGACCCTCAGCTCCAGGACTCCACCCTCAAGGCCTCTTCCTGGATGCCCTCCTGTCCCACTCTCCATCCATCAAGCTCGATGACGCACTCGTGCGGCTTCCTAGGGTTCTCTTCCCTCCTCTGCTCCCCCTATGGCCACCTTCCCAGGTTCTGGGCTCCCACCATGAGTGGTCTTCCTGAAGCTCACCTGATCCTTTCCCTCCCCTTCTCAGACACTTCCGCTCCCCAGGCAGAGTCCAGGCTCCTCAGCCTGGCATTTGACAGTTTGTATTATGTGGTCCCTAACCCTAATCCCTTCTCTTGGGGTTAAACTTGACCTAACCCGGGACCCACATGAGATTTGTTTTTTGAGACACACGTCATGTACTTCAGGGTGGCCTCATCCTTGCTATTCAGCCAAGGATGACCTTGAGCTTCTGGTCCTCCCCTCTCAGCCTCCCCAATATCAGAACTGCAGGCTCTGTGCCACTATGTTCAATTTTATGTGGTTCTAGTTACTGAACCCAGGGCTTTGTGATTACTAGGCAAGCACTCTATCTACTGAGCTGTACTTCCAGCCCACCTTCTTTCCTTTGGGAAGAATCCTCATCCTTCCTAGCATCCTTCATCCCAGGCCCTACTCAGCCTGCTCCAGCCCGTCACTATAGCAGTGTTTCGTCCTGGATGGTAAATGGGCCTAGGCTGTCTCCGTGTGCCAGAACAGGGCCCCACTCAGACCAAATGCAGATGGTCCCTGAGATCCCTGCCTGTGACCTCCATCATGACTCCTGTTCTTTAGCTAGGTCTGATGCCAGAAGGAATTTGTTGTCATGGTCTGATGGGGTAGTGAGGAGATAAGGAATTCTGGAGCTTGGATTCTGAGGGCTTGCTGATGGGCTGGCATGGGGGCTAGGGAGTTTAAAGAACCAAGCCTAGTCTATGCCAAGGTGAGAACCATTTAGTGAGAAGAAACCAGGAAGGAGAACAAAAGCACAGGGAATTGTTACATATGTGTCAAGAGTTCAGTGCCTCACATGGTGGCCCATGCCTTTAATCCCAGCACTCCAGAGGCACAGGCAGGCGGATTTCTGTGAGTTCCAGGCCAGTCTGGTCTACATAACAAGTTCCAGGCCAGCTCGGGCTATGGGGAGACCCTGCCTCAAAAAGACTCCCCCTGTAAAAAAAACCGTTTGTGATACTCTGGAAGGCAGGTGAAGTGGTGCACGGTGCTAACCCAGCACTTGCGACGCTGAGGCAGGAGCGTTACTTTGAGGGATGTGGGCTGTGTAGCCAGACCTTGTCTCGAGAAACAACAGCAACAGAACAACAGAAACAAAGCAGTGACAAAAGAAGACACTCTGGGCCAGTGAGATGGCTCAGCGGGTGGAGGAACTGGCCAAGCCCAGTGACCTGAGTCTGATGCCCAGGCCCCACACTGTGGATGGAGAGTGGACTCCCACAAGCATGTACACATTTACACACTAGAAAAAAGAACACACTCCAGTGGGGATGAGTGAGCACCTGGCATTGTGTGCACATGGATTGTGCAGCATTAGGTTAGGAGCACAGACCCATGTCTGACTACCTGGATTCGCTCTAGTCAGATGGTGCAGACACTTGTGAGGCTGAGGCAAGAGGATCTCAAGCTTGAAGCCAGCCTGGGTTACACACTGTGTTCCAGACTAACCTGAGCTATATACCAAGACTTATCTCAAAAGCTAATAAACTAACGGAGCCTAGTTCTACCATGTGGGCAGGCTACTACACCTTGTGCACCCGGGGTCCCTGCTCCGTAAATGGGGCTCAGCGGAGAGACCGCATGAGTTTGCTGTGCAGAAGAAACAAGCGCACTGTGGTAAGCGGGGGTTTCTCACCATCCAGGAAGCCCGTGGAGGTGGGAATGCTGGCTATGGGAAGCAAGCCGGGTGAGCATACCCTGAGTGGATGCCTCCAGGGGTAAACTGGTCTTCGTGTGGAGATCTCCCCGGAGACTCGACTGGTCCTGGAGAAACAGCAGGTCTTGGCGGAGAGAGGCAGCCTTTGGAAGCAGCAGTTCTGGTGCCTGGAGAAAAACGGACATTTAGTCACCTTGACCAGGGGCTGGGATAGGGAAAGGCAGGCAGGCCTCAGGGGACGGATACTCACCTTCCCTGCAGGCAGCCCTAGCATGTGGCTCAGCGGGATGAGGCTGGAGCCCCTGGGGGTAGTGGGGTGCAGCTGATGGATGGATGGGAGGGTCCTGGACAGTGGCTTCAGCCTGAGGCAGAGGGTGTGGAACACTGAGGAGGGCTTGATTTCTACAAGTTTAGGGAGCCCAGGGACTCGAGGTGGGTCGAGATTAGCAGGCCCGATTGGGGCTGATGATCTAAGGTGAGGCTTGGCAGGCTAGGGGCTCTGAGGCTACCTGTGTGTGTGGTGTGTATGCAGATACATGTGCACATGTGTGCGCAGGCATGTGGAGGCCCAGGGTAAATGTGGGTGTCTTTCCTCAGTCTCTCTCCACCTTAGTTTTTTGAGACTGGGAGACTGAGTTTTTCCCCTCAAGGAACCTGAAGCTCGTCAGCTTGACTAGGCTTGCTGGTCAACGAGCTTAGTGATCTGCATTACTCACTGTCAGGCCTGGCATTTTACATGCCAACCAACCGAGCCATCTCTCCAGCCTTGGGGCTACACCTTGGGGTGTTTTGGGAGGGTCAGTCACTCATGATAGGGAATGTGGGGGCTGGCTCCAGTCTCACCCTTCAGCACGGTACCACAGCAGGGGACCCAGCAGAACGTGCGGCAGATGTTGGGCTTCCTCCTCCAGGTGGTGGAGCAGCTCCTGGCTCTGAGGCGCTACTTCCTCAGAGATGGGGATGACCTTGCGCTGAATCAGAGCCAGAACCTGTGGGACAGAATGGACGGGTGGGTAGGGAGGCCTGGGTCTATCTGCCCCAGCCACCTCTGCCCCACATCCATCTTACCTCTTCTGGACCCTGGGCCAGGCGCGTCTTGCTGGCTGAGTTTCCCTTGATGAGAAGGCGGATCTGTTCCTGGGTCTCCTCCTGGGGGACCCAGAGCCACATTGAGACTAGCTTTGTGCTCTTCTCACTGCTCAGGGCAGCTGACCCCTTCATGCAGGGTACCGGTCTTCCTTCCTCCTGGGAGTCTCATCAAACATCACCCTCCTCCAGTCTGTCTGTCTTTCCTCCCCTCCCCTCTCTTTTCTTCCTTCCCATTGTTTTTTGTTTCTTTGAGACATGGTCTCATGTAGTTCAGGCTAGCCTTGAGCTCCCGATATTCTTGCCTCCACCCCTCAAGTGCTGGAATTACAGGTGTGCCACCATGCTTAGCTTGAGGATTACTGTTTTCTGTTTGCTTTTTATTTTGAGACAGGATCTCCCCTGTAGCCCCAGCTGACCTGGAACTCACTATGTAGACCAGGCTGGCCTCAATCCCTCTGAAATCAGCCTGTCTTTGCCTCCCAGTGCTGGTGTCAAAGGTGTGTGTCATCATGCCCAGCTGGAAGACCGGTGTTTGTTTTTATTTTACTTATTATTTTTGAGTATTTATGTATATGAGTGTGCTCCTGTTACGCAATGCTCTTGGAGGTCAGAGAGCGTTAGATCTCCTGTAACCGGGGAATTACAGTTAGCTACCATGTAGGTTTTAGGAACCTGGGTCCTCTTCAAGGAAGGCCGGTACTCTTAACCTCTGAGCTATCTCTCCAGCCCCCAGGGATCAGCTCTTGGTCTCCAGGCCCGGTACCTCTACCCTGGCCGTCCCTCAGACCCAGAGCCATGTCTTACCACCAGGGATCAGCTCTTGGTCTCCAGGCCCCGTACCTCTTCCCTGGCCGTCCCTCAGACCCAGAGCCATGTCTTACCACCAGGGATCAGCTCTTGGTCTCCAGGCCCTGTACCTCTACCCTGGCCGTCCCTCAGACCCAGAGCCATGTCTTACCACCAGGGATCAGCTCTTGATCTCCAGGCCCCGTACCTCTACCCTGGCCGTCCCTCAGACCCAGAGCCATGTCTTACCACCAGGGATCAGCTCTTGGTCTCCAGGCCCCGTACCTCTTCCCTGGCCGTCCCTCAGACCCAGAGCCATGTCTTACCACCAGGGATCAGCTCTTGGTCTCCAGGCCCCGTACCTCTACCCTGGCCGTCCCTCAGACCCAGAGCCATGTCTTACCACCAGGGATCAGCTCTTGGTCTCCAGGCCCCGTACCTCTTCCCTGGCCGTCCCTCAGACCCAGAGCCATGTCTTACCACCAGGGATCAGCTCTTGGTCTCCAGGCCCCGTACCTCTACCCTGGCCGTCCCTCAGACCCAGAGCCATGTCTTACCACCAGGGATCAGCTCTTGGTCTCCAGGCCCCGTACCTCTTCCCTGGCCGTCCCTCAGACCCAGAGCCATGTCTTACCACCAGGGATCAGCTCTTGGTCTCCAGGCCCCGTACCTCTACCCTGGCCGTCCCTCAGACCCAGAGCCATGTCTTACCACCAGGGATCAGCTCTTGGTCTCCAGGCCCCGTACCTCTACCCTGGCCGTCCCTCAGACCCAGAGCCATGTCTTACCACCAGGGATCAGCTCTTGGTCTCCAGTCCCCGTACCTCTTCCCTGGCCGTCCCTCAGACCCAGAGCCATGTCTTACCACCAGGGATCAGCTCTTGGTCTCCAGGCCCCGTACCTCTACCCTGGCCGTCCCTCAGACCCAGAGCCATGTCTTACCACCAGGGATCAGCTCTTGGTCTCCAGGCCCCGTACCTCTACCCTGGCCGTCCCTCAGACCCAGAGCCATGTCTTACCACCAGCCGGCGCCACTGCAGGATCCGCAGCTGCTTGGCCTGCAGCTCCCGCCGCAGAAGCTGCCGCTGCCCGACCGCATCCCCTAGTTCCTGGCTCTGGGCTCGAAGGGCCTTGAGCTCTGCCCACAGGCCACAGCCCCGAAGCTGCAGCAGCAGGGCCTTCCTGGGGGACAAGGGAAGACAGCGAAGGGACTCGCAGCCACGCTGGGGAGGAAGGTGATCTCCAGAGAGACACAGGAACCACACACACACGCGGACAAGCATAGGGAAGGGAGGAAGCGAGGGAGCCCTGGTGGTAGAGCATGTCCAGGGTCTGCAGGCAGCTGGGAGACAGGATGTAAGGCCTCTGCTGAGGGAAGCCCCTCACCTCTCGCTGGATCCCAGCGCACACCTCTCCATCTCCATCACTAAGCCCTGGAGGCGGCCAGTCAGGACTTGTCGCTCACTCAGCAGAGTGCTCCTCTGGGTGACCAGAGCACCCACGGTCTGCCAGCCCTCCTGGGGATACAAAGTCTGTGTGGACACGGCCTGCGGTGGGGGTTGGGGAGGGTGTTTAGTGGGTCTTGGGAAGTTGCCTCGGGGTTACCTGGATGAGATGAACAGTGGTGGGCAGGGCCTGGCTGGAGGCTGAGGGGTCTGGTGCCTGTGGCCTGGGTGGAGACAGAGCAGAGGAATGAGCAGCCTTTTGCCTTTGCCGTGGTAAGCGGGGGTGGCCGGCATCAGCCCCTGCTGCTACTGGCCAGTATTCGGTTCCACCCCATCTGCTCCTGACTGTGGGAACATGTACTCCATACCTGGATAGCTCCCCATCGTTGAACTCATCCTCACCACACAGAGAACGGATCTCTGCCTCCCGCTCTGCAGCCAGGTACTCCAAGGCAGCCAGGACGTGGCCGGTGGGGTGGTTTGTCAGCAGTGTCTGGTGAGGACAGGGGGAAAGTCAGGGCAGGACTGTGGTGCAGGGCTGTAAGCCAGGTCCCTGGACGAATGACTTAAGGATGGAAGGTCAAGGATTGGCAACCTGAGGTTTGATCCTGGGGTGTGAGGAAAGGAGGCGGCCTTTCCTGAGAGCCCCACCTTCTCACCTCCACTGAGCTGAGCCACTGCTGGTAGGATGTTCCAAAGTGATCATAAGGGCTTCTGTGGAATTAGGGAAGGGGACAGGGAATGCTATAGGACATAACCAATCACGCTCTAATGATCACTGCTATGCCCTAGTAGAAGCTGTCATTGTCCTTCATATTCAATTCCCCAGTTATACCACATTCTTGGCCTTGGGGCCTTTATATGTCCTGGGACATCTTTTTTTTTTTTTAAGGAAATTAAAAAAAATTATCCTTTGGTAATTTCATACATATGTGAATCTTAAAAAATTTTTTTTACATGGAGGCTAGAGACGGTTCAGAGGTTAAGAGCACTGACTAGTCTTCCAGAGGACCTGGGTTTGGTTCCCAGAACCCACATGGCAGCTCACAACTTTCTGTGAACATGCACATATATGGTGCACTTACATACATGAGGCAAAACACCCACACACATAAAACAGAAAAAAAAATTATGTGCAATGTATGCAATTCCCATGGAGGCCAGAAGAGGGCATCAGATCCCCTGGAATTGGAGTTACAGATGGTTGTTAACTGCCATGTGGGTTCTGGGAATCAAACCCAGGTCCTCTAGAAGACTAGTCAGTGCTCTTAACCTCTGAACCGTCTCTAGCCTCCCTGGGAATACCTTCTTGACACTTCAACCCAGCCAAGCCTCTTCATCAAACCCCGATATCTCTGTAGTGCTGCCTAGAGGCATCCTCTGGGCGCCTGGAGACTCAGTCTTCCCTACCTCCAATAGCCCTGACCACCTGGCTGTCACTCTCTATGGTGGGTCTGTCTCTCCCTCATTTCAGCCTAGAATCCCTCACAGGACAGGGACCCGGACTGACACAGTTCAGCCACTTCCCACCCCTAAAGCCCAGGTTCTTGGCAGGGTCCCTGGAGCCTGAGGACACTCACGGGGTACTGCCTCCCTTGGCCTGGGGAATCAAAAGGTTCTGTAAGAACTGGGTCCGGAGGGAGCAGGCTGTCCGAACATCACGCTAGAGAGAAGAGGATGGGCATGAAGGGGGTCCAGGCCTCTGCTTGACCCCAACTCCTCACGGCAGGGACTCCTACCAACACTTCAGGCTCCAGGGCCAGGCTTGCTGATGTCAGGGGTCCAAAGGTCACATCCACTTTAGCCTTCCTGGAAGGAAGAGCACAACAGGGAGGGCGGGGACTGAAGTCTCCGGGAAAGCGGATGTGTGTGCTCCATCCTCTCCAACTGTGAGCATGGCCAGCCTCGGGGATTGCTGAGCCTGGCTCTCACGAGCTACTTCTGACATTAGGCCTCTGTCATCTCCTATATTAACCTCCTCATTGGTCCCCTTGTTCCTATCCCCTCTAGTCTGTCCTCTGGTGGTCAGCAACCCTATTAAAACACAGGGAGAGTTAGGCATGGTGGCTCATGCCTGTGATCCTAGCACTCAGGAGGCTGAGGCAGGAGCATCACTGAGGCCAACCTGAGCTAAGTTCCAGGTCAACCCGGGCTACAGAATGGGACTCTGTCTCAAATCAACAACAACAAAACTACATTTAGTTGGGCCTGGCATAGGCTTGTCATTCCAGTAACTTGGGATGGCTGACATTGCTTCCTGGGCTATAAAGCAAATTCAGAGTTGGTCTGGACAACTTAGTGAGACTCAAGAATTTATAAAAAATAGGGGGGTGGTTGGAGAGATGGCTCAGAGGTTAAGAACACCGGCCGCTCTTGTACAGGACCTGGCTTGGATCCCAGCACTCATATAACAGCTAACAACTGCCAGGAACTCCAGTTCCAGGGGATCCAATGCCCTCTTCTGACCTCTGCGGGCACTACACAGCACAGGTATATTTACATACATGCAGTAAAAAAGGGCAAGGGGTACAGCTCAGTGCTAGAGCACTTGTCTAGCATGTGTGAGGCCCCAGTGCCTAGTATCACAACAAAAAACAACCCTGGGAAACCTAAGGAGGGTCATGACACTGCTCCAAACCCTCCCCAATGAGATACTTTCGCATCACACTCAGAACAATAGTTAATAGACATCTTCCAAGTTGACATGACTCAACTCACCTAATTGAGATACCGACTGTAAAGGCTGGAATGAATATTGGTCCCATGTCATAGTTCTTAGAAACAAAGGCACAAAGAATACCCTGACAAAAGTCATGAGGTTCCAGGTAGCCAAGCAAGGCTGTGAGTGGTCTGAATACAATCCCAATGCCTAAGTGGACCTTTCCACCTCTCCCACCACACCTCCTCCCATCATCCCTCAGGCCATCGAGGCTTGGATTATACAATCTCCTGGCCGTTTATCTCCTGGGCTGAGCTCTGGCCTCTGTTCTTGACTCCTCTTCCAACTCAAATGTTTCCTCTCATAGGGGCCCAAAGTATGCCTTTTATATGGCCTTTTCTTCACAGAACTTAGCTCTATCTGAAAATATGGGCTGTCTCGTAGGCTACTACCTGCCTTCTCTGTAAGACCATAAGATCCAAGAGGGTGGATTTGTCCTGTGTACGAGTTGTTTCTCCAAAGCTGATGCTCTAGATGTCTAGTTGGCACCATTCTGGGCACCATAAACCCAGGTGCCTAAAAAGATAAAATTTCCTGTCTGCATGAACCTTATGCAATGCTCAGGATTCTAGAAGCAGGAAGAGACTGGGTAGAGCACTGGTGTCTCTTAAGGAGAATGTCTGACACGGTCTTCGCTGGGGAGGCTGAGCCACACCTTTCCATGTCCTGCAGGCGCCTGAGCTGATTCTGCAGCCTGTGTATGGGATCTCGAAGTCCACGATGATGTCTTCGCACGGCCCCAGCTTGAGCCCGGAGGAGGATGGCTCTATGCTGGGTGTCTCGAAGGCTCTGTAGTGCCTGCTGCATGGCCAAGTCTGTGGGAAACAGGGGTGGCCTGTCAGGATCTTCCCCACCACTGGGTTTCACTGCCCACCTACCTGGTCCCAAGAGTCACCCTGAGCCTCAGTCTCTTGCTCCATCAGCTCCAGGCTCTGGTCTAGCTCTTGGATCTCAGCCCTCAGGCGGGCCACAGTGGTTTCTAGCTCCAATTTCCGACGGACCTGGTGAGATCAGGTACAGGGTCAGATGGTCAAATGTTTGGACTCATGGGGGCTTAGCTTAGTTGGACTACCTTTTGGGAGGCAGCAGGCTCCTCGTCTGTTGGGGATGGGTAGGTAGCAGAAGGTGTTATTCCTATGCAGCTTCTGGGACTGACATAGAAGCACTAAAGAGTCTGGCTCCTTCCTTCCTCTTGGGATGACCGAACCAACTTCTGTGTATTCTGTCTGTCACATCTCTGTCCTAAGCTTTTAAAATTTTTTATTCAGACAGGATTTTGCTATGTAACTCAGACTGACCTCAAAGTTACAGTTTTCTTGACTCCCCTGTGCAGGGATTAGAGGTATGTACCACCATACCTAGCTTCTATCCATCCCCCCCCACAAAGATTTATTTTTATTTTATGAATGCTTGCCTGAATGTATATATGTGCACCACGTGCATGCAATGCCTGTGGAAGCCAGAAGAAGGTGTATGATCCCTTAGAAGTTATGGATGGTTTTGAGTTGCCATGTGGGTGCTGGGTATTGAACCCAGGTCCTCTGCAAGAGCATCCTGGTTAAGAGGCTGAGCCATCTCTCCAGCCCTCTGTGCCAGTCTAGAGCTCTTTCTTGAGTCCCTTGGCATCTCTTTCAAACCCCCCTTTCCCCGAAAGAGGATCTCACTCTCTATCCCAGACTGGCATTAAGCTCTTTGTGATCCTACTGCCTCAGCCTCCTGAGTGCTGGGAATACAGGCATGCACCACCAGGTCCTTAGCTCAGGACCCTTCTCTCACCAGCTCTAATGCCCTATGTCCACTGTCCTCCTTACACCACCCAGCTCAAGCCTGGCTCCCCCTGGACTACAATCCCTGTGAATGCAGAGATCTTGTCTGGGAGTATAGTGTCCCCAGCATACTCAGCACTTGCAGGGCTTAGAGCTAAATATTCACAAGTTCTCTTTTGGATGAAAAAGAATCTTACAGCACAGGTTTCTCACCTCTGGATTGTCTTGGTGACCATACCTGAAGAAATGAGACCAGAATTAGGAGATGGCTGGGGCTTCCAGGGTGGAAGGCAAGCAGTGGGAGCTGTGGATGTGGGTGTGGCAAGACAGGATTGGGATCGACAGGAAAGGATGACTTTGAGAAGTAGTTACCACAGTAGGTTTCCCTGGATCCTCTTGATACTCCTACATAGAGAGATGGAGGGCCAGGAGTTGGTGAGGGCCTTGCCCCTGCCCCTGCCCCTTCCTCTGCACTAGCTTGGCTTACCTTTGACTCCACACGTGCTTCATGATGTAGGCCCAGATGTCAGCGCCCTGGCCCAGACACAACCTGAAGGGACACAGTGCAAGGTATGCCTGGGGCATCACCCATGGGGAGGACCCTCTAACATTCATTCTGTTATGGTGTTGGACAGTCTACTAGGGAGTTCTGACTTCTGGGGAAAGGGGAGGCCAGTACTACTGGGGAGGAGGCACTGAGAGAGCGGGTCTCTCACTAAGTGTGGGGGTAACCTCATTTCATGATGGCATTTGCCTTTTCTCCTAGGAGAGGGTTACCTGTGGCCACTTGTGAAGGTGGGGCTGGGACGGGGAGTGCTTTCTCACAACATGACATTTATTCCTAGATTCAGTCAGTCCCCAAGAGAATGGGCATTGCTGACTCCCTTGCTTAGGGTGGGAGTGTGGCAAAGGCGGGGTGCTGCTGGGACAGCCTGACTCAGTAAGCCGGAGTGCGGGGGTGGTGGGGACGGACGGGAGAGGGTCATCATTAACTCTTGGGCGATCTTCACTGGTGTCAGGGATCCTGCTTTGGACAGCTTGCCAGGGTCACCACCCGGGCTCCTCACTCAACTCCGGGACCTCGGGAGTTCGCGACCGGGATGAGGGGTGGGGCTCTTACTCCCAGCGTCTCTGCTTCCAGGATGGGGGAGTCTTTACTTCCGGCGCGGCCTCACCTGCGCAGCGTTGACTCCGGGGCGCGGGCCGCCTCGGGCACCCCCATTTCTTCCGCCGCCCAGCGACCTAGTTCCCGCGCTTCCTGAGCTAGCTCCATGATCGCGCCAGCTGCGGCAGCTGGCGCTGTAGCTTCTTCCCGCACTCTCTTCAAGTATGGCGCCCGCCTCTGACGTCACTAGGGCGCCCGCGGTGGCGTCACTGTTGCTAGGCAGAATGCGGTCCCTGGCGCGCGGCTCGGTCTTGGAGTGGCGTGGCTGCATCTTGGTGCTCTCCCAACTCTAGTGTGGTCCCTGTGAGTGAAGACGAACAGGACAGGGCGAGGTGGCAAGGCCCGTCCGCCCGCCTTCGTTCTCTCACCCACCACTGTCGGTTCCGGAAGAGACGAAAGGGGCTGAAAGCTTCCCTTTAATTTCCTGAAAAATGAGATTTTTCATTCTAAAAGGATGAGAACCAAGTGAGGAGAGATGCTGTACTTGCTTGCTCATTTTATTAAAATTAAAAATATATATACTACATAATATCTATCTATATATCTATCTATCTACAGTGATAGAATGTGTAAATTGCAGAAGAGCTATAAACTCCATTAGAGGAGGTCATAAAGTCATAAATTTCTTAAAGCAACCAACTAGTCCTAAATTGACAGTCTGACCTTACTCAAGACCTATCAACTGGTCACTCCCTGAACTAAGGGAGACTGTTTGTGGAATCAACCTGTCTCCTGTAGGGCCTTAAAATATTTGCCAGCCCAGCCTGAGAAGATCATCTTAAAGGTCTCAGCCATCCCCAAGTACATCAAACCCTGACACCGAGTTAATACCTGCAGCTGTGTTTAGTAGCTTTCATACAAAAACTCAAGGCCTCTTCACCCAGTTGTAGAGACTTCTTTCTTGTGGGAAGTGTCTCTGTCCTCGCTGCATACTTTATTTCTATTAAGAGTTTTCGTTCCTTGTCTGTTGCGAGTCTGGCTCTTGTTCTTATTTCTTAACTCTAAACTCCATTCCTTTTTCCTTTCCTAAAATCTAACACACAGGGTCTCAGTCTTATGTAGTCTAGGCTGACCTCAAGCTTGCTATATAGCCATTGAGGTTGACCTTGAACTTCTGGTCCTCCTGCATCCACCTCTGGAGTGCTGGGATTATAGGCATGCCCAATTACCCCTGATTTATGTGATACCAGGGACCTAAGCCAGTACTTCATGATGTTAAACAAGCACTCCACCAACTAAGTTACATCCCTAGTCCTACAAAAATCTATTTTTATTCTTTAAGATCTTTCCTTCTTCTCTTTATAAGTTTGACATTGAGGTCTCAAACTCTGGAAGAAGTTTCTGTTTCCTTGTGCTGGCTTTGGTATGTTTTGGGGACAGAGTCTCACTATATAGTCAGGCTTGCCTGAAGTTCTCAATCTTCCTGCTTCTGCCTTCTGGATTCTGGGATTACAGGGATTTGTACCACCACAATCCATTGCGGTTGAGGCATTGGGGATGTGTGTTTGCTGTTCTGAGATACAGGAAGGCTAGCATCTCAGCTTTAATAGGAAACCACCCAGACAGTAAACATTAATTCACATTTCTAAATATCCCACCTCTCAGTTACTATGTCTGCTTTACAAAGACAACAGGCCCATGAAAAGTATTTTATTTGCTCTGGTTTGCTTCTCCATTGCTGTGACAAAATACTCTGACCAATACAAACTTGGGGAGGAAAGGGTTTATTTGGCTTATATCTCCCAGGTCACACAGTTCATCAGTAAGGTAGTCCAAGGTAGGAACTCAGGGCAGAAACCTGGAGGCAGGAGCTGGAGCACAGGCCATGGAGGAACGCTCTTTACTGGCTTGCTTCTCTGGTCCATGCTCAGCCTACTTTCTTACATAATACAGTACAACCTACCCCCGGGGTGGCACCACTCACAGTGGGCTGGGAGGTCTCACATCCCTCAACAATCAAGAAAATACCCCACAAACATAGCCACAGACCAGTCCAATGGAGGCAACTCCCCAATTGAGACTCCCTCAACCCAGGTGCATCAAACTGACACTGAAGCTATCCACCACATATTCAAGAATATGCAGTTTGGTTTTAAGTATTTATTATTTTCTTACATTTTATTTCTTATTTTTATTTTATGGGCATGAGTGTATTGTCTGCATGTAGGTAGGTGCACCTGTATCATGCAATGCATGCAGAGGTCAGTAGATGGCATTGGATCCCCTGGAACTGGAGTTACAAATGGTTGTTAGCCACCATGTGGGTGCTGGGAATCAAACTTGGTTCCTCTGCAAGAGCAGCCAGTGCTCTTAATTGTTGAGCCAGCTTTCCAGCTCTTCTTTCACCTTGTTGAGGTAGGATCTGTCTTGCTGTTTCTTCCCCTGTGCAGTATACTACAAGCTAGCTAGTCTACAAGCTTCCAGCCAATCATCCTGTCTCTATCTCCCATCTTACCATAAGACTGCTGGGATTACAGATGTGAGCCACTGCATCGAGATATTAAAAAACAAAGAAACAACCAAACAACCAAACTTGAGTTCCAAGGATTTCACTCAGTCAGAATTGCTCAGCAAGCCCCTTTAGCCATTTAGCCATCTCCCCAAGGATATGCAGGTTTGTGAGTGTCACAGGGGGATGTAAACCTATTTATTCCTCATTTCGAGGCCCCTGGGTTTCACCATGATGGAATTCTTTATTCTTGTTTTGGTTTGTTTCTCATATGTCCTGGGGCTGATCTTGAATTTGCTATGTAGGCAAGGTTGGCCTTGAACTTCTTATCCTCCTGCCTCCACTCCCCCAAGTTCCAGGAATACAGGCATGTGCCACCAAGCCTGGCACCGTGATGACAGTCTAATTTTCATAAGGTTTAAGCCAATTCAACCATAGACCCAGAAAAACATCTACACAGTTGAAGCCAGAATATTCCCTTCAATTTTATTGGGTTAAGTAAATATGGTTTATTTCGTCAGTCAGCTGACGAAGCACAGGCAGATGGCCTCAAGGTTCTTGGGCAGGGGAGTTGCTTGGATGTTGAGTTTTGTGCTGAGTTTCTTGCTTAATGGCTGGTCAATGTCTTAGTGAGCTTTACGGTGGGGAGTGGAGCCCTTGGATGCTGGGTCTGGTCTTCAGACAAGTAGAACAAGCGCGTAAATGATGCCTAAACCGGCGAGAATGGAAAACACATCCACCCAAACAGTTCGATTTGAGTATTTGTAAGCGTCTTCCCAGTCGCTTTCTTGGTTAGCCTCCTGGGTCTGTTGGGGAGGGAGCACAGTGTGGGTTTCTGAGTTCAGCAGCCCCGGGAAGAAGGGTTCGAGCCCTACAGCCACTGAGGGACAAGCCCGACCCAGGACCTAGGACGTGAGTAGTTTTAAGTAGCAAGCGGGAAGCAGAGGCCAGAGGCCGTGGCTTGGGAATTGTTTTACCTGATTGCTGTAGTAGAGACCTAACAATCCCAAGGGCGGGAAAAAAACCACTGCAACGATCGACAAGTTATGGAAATTTCGAGCATAAAAATCCAACTCTGCAGGAGTCTGTGGACGGCCTAGTGGCTTTCTAATTTTGGGACCTGGGGGTGGTGGAGGTGGGGCACCCGGGGCGGGACCCGGGGCACCCGGAGGGGCACCCGGGGCGGAATCCGGGGCACTTGGGGGAGCATCCGGGGCATCCGGCGGTGGGTTTTCAGCCATGATCTCTCCACTCAAAGATAAATCCCAGTGTCTTGAAAACAGAGACCCAGAACCACCGGTCCTCCCCTGGATCTACCCAGAATCCTAAGAACGGGAACTGTCAAAGGTCAGTTCTTCACAATGGAGAAACCAGAACCTCCAGTCCTGATTGGCTGCCCTGAAAAAGTAGGCGTGGTCCCGTTGCCATTGGCGACTTCAGGCCTGGAAGAGTGGTGTGAGGTCCGCTAATTGTCCGCAGTCACTTAAGTGTGACTTTACTCTGGTTCTTAACTCTTTATTTTTGCAGAGCATAGAGGACAGGGCGAGGAAGGTCTCCTAAGATCTGCAGAGAGAGAAGAGCCCAGTAAGAGAGCTAGATCCAGCTGCTACACGTGGTGGCACTTGCTTTTAATCCCAGCACTTTGGAGGCAGAGGCAAAGCAAATCGCTGTGAGTTCAAGGCCAGCCTGGGAAAGATCGTGAGTTCCAGGCCCGCTAGGGCTACATAATGGGACCTTGTCTCAAACAACAACTATTTAGAACCAAGCATGTGGTGGTTCACACTTTAATTCCAGCACTTGAGACAGGGTTTCATGTAGACCGAGCTGGCCTAGAATTCACTATGTCGCCAAGGATGAACTTGACCACCTTCCTTTCTCTGTCTCTTGAGTTCTGGGATTACAGGTGTGCACCATCATGCCCAGGCCCATTTAGCTGCACGGTGAAAAGAACTTTAAAATGAAATACCCCCTAAATGTAGATATATCTTAGCAGTAGATCATTTGGGGTTTTAAGTTCAATCTCTAGGGCTGTTAAAAAGCACAGACTGAGTAGGAAATAGACACTGTGGTAGGCAGATGACTCAGATTGCACCAAGATTCCCACTACCTCAAATACAATACTTTCTGCTAGTCAAATACTCATCTGCTTGCTGGGATTAAGGAATTTTGCATCAGGTAAGGTCTCAAGTCAGTTATCTTTAACGTAGGGAGAATATATGCAGTGAGCCTAAAATAGTGAGGTGAGTTCTCACAGGGGACTTAGTCTTACTGGTGAAAGGGGTTCAAAGCAACAGATGGTTGCTTGCTTGAGGCTTAAAGAGACAAGGAGTCACTTGGGAAGGGATGTAAGCAGTCTTTAGCTGGCTGTCACTTAGCAGGACTTTGCTAGCTCTGTAGTAAGGTTCTGAGTTCTACCATGACCAGAGCCATTTGGAAGAGAATCTGAGCCCAGAATGAGAAGCTAGCCAAGGTGACAACTTCTTTTTAACCTTAGGATAATCCTGATCAGAAAACCAATCATGACCTGTGGAATGGCAAGTCAGTAATTAACCTTATGGGAATATGTGGGGAAATGAATCATAATTTTCAAACAACTTAGTAATTAACAGTTCAGGTGAGAGCCATCAGCAGATGCTAATATAGTACCACAGGGATTTAACTGGTGGCACCTTGAGGCCGGAGGTTTCAGGGAAGTAGACCATGTGAAAAGTCAAAGGACTTGGAATCCACACATGAAGACTCTAACTTCCAATATATAGCCAGAGCTTACCTATGTCAGGCAAGCATGCCACTATTGAGCTGTATCCCTTGCCTTTGCCTTATTGGAGTTTTAAAAAGATTTATTTTTTATTTGTGTGTGTGTGTGTGTGTGTGTGTGTGTGTGTGTGTGTATGTGCATGAGAGTGCAGGTACCTTCCGAGACCATTGGATCTCCTGGAGCTGGAGTTACAGGCAGTTGTGAGCTGCCTGATGTGGGTGCTGGAGACTGAACTTGGGTCCTCCTTAAAAATCAGTAAGTGTTTAACTTACTCAGTTAACTGCTGAGCTGTCTCTCTGGCTTTGTGTGTGTGTGTGTGTGTGTGTGTGTGTGTGTGTGTGTGTGTAGAGAGAGGGAGAGAGAGAGAGAGAGAGGTCTTGTCTGCTTGTATGTAAGTGCACTGTGTGTGCAATTCCCACAGAGGTCAGAATAAGATGTTGGATCCCTGGAACAGTCTGTCAGCCATCATGTGGGTGGGTGGCGGGGACCCAGCCTGGGTCTTCTGTAAGAGCATCCAGTGCTCTTAACTGCTGAGCTGTTTCTTCAACCTGCATTTTATAATTAAAATTTTTGTATTTTTTTTGAGACATGGTCTCCCTGTAGCCACAGCTGGTCTGGAACTGACTATGTGGACTAGGCTGGCCTCATTCTCACAGAGATCCATCTGCCTCTGCCTCCCAAGTGCTAGGTTTAAAGGCATGTGCTACCATGTCTGGTTTCTATTTTTAAATTTTGAAACAAGGTCTAAAGTTGCCCAGGCAGGTCTTGAACTTTCAATCCTTTTGCCTCAGCTTCCTAAGGCCTTAGATAGTCAGCTTGCTCCAAGGACCTCCTGTCTCCTATGCATTTTAATTATGAGCAGGCCGCTATGCTCACCCAATGTTTACATAGGTGATGGAGAACTAAACTCCATTCTTCATGCTTGTACAGCAAGTGCTTTATGGTCCTCCAGCACCCACATCAGGTTTAAGGCTAATCCCTAGCCAGGGATTACAGGCCTGCACCACTAGGCCCAGTTACGACTGTGCTGAATCACAGACAAGGACAAGAAAGCCCTAGCAATAACAGCAACCCACACAATCCAGAGCCAGCAAATTCTTCATGGAATGAATTGGTTCAGAGTAGCCCAACGGACATACCAGAATTTAACAGTGGTTAGGACCTTGAGGTGGAAGGGTTTAGCACCCAAGGTCGGATGGATTGAAAAATGTACACATTTTCAGGTAGTTCTCTCAGATGGTAAGAATCTTGGAATGGGGATGCATGAGGTCTCCTGATAGTGAGCGCCTCGCCTGAGGTGACTTCCTGCTGTACCCAGTGTCAGCTGAACACTTGGATTACAATGACCTTCAGCTGAGGCACTATCCACTTTTCTCCTTGCTCTGACCAAATAGCTGACAAAAATCAACTTAGGAGAGGAAGGGCTTCATTTGGCCAGTGGATTGAGGGTACAGTCCATCATGACACGGGGAGGCATGTGGGAGAATGAGGCAGCTGGTCACATGGTGTCACAGTTAGGAAGCAGGAAGAGATGAATGTTGGTGCTCAGGTCACTTTCTTCATTTTACCTTTTTATTCAGCCCAAGACCCCAGCCCATGGGATAGTGATCCTATGTTCAGGGTGGCTCCTCCCTACTTGGTTAAATCTCTCTGGAAACACCTCCATGTACGTATGTCTCCTAGGTGATTTCACATTCAGGAAGATGGCTCAGTGGGTAAAGCACTTGCTGTACATGTGTGAAGAATGGAGTTTAGTTTCCAGCACCCTTATAACAATTGGGTGTGCATAGTGGCCTGCTTGTAATTAAAATACGCAGGAAACAGGGGGTCCCTGGAGCAAGATGGCTATCTAGATTGGCCAAATTGTTGAGCTCTGGGTTCAAGTGAGAAACACTGCCTTAATATAATGCGGAGAGTGATTGAAGAAGACACCCAAGGTCAACCTCTGGCCTACACACACACAGACCTGCACAAACATACATGTGAACCTGCATACGCACATGCACATACTACATACAAATATATACATGCAATAAATAAATCCAGTCAAGTTGTCAATGAATACTAACCATCATAACTAGTATAATAAACACATCATTAGGGTCCATTTTCAGTATGAGGTGTGTTTAGAATGCATCAGAGAATCACAGACAAGTAGGAGGCACTAGGCCCCCGTTTTCGCTAGCTGACGCCTGCCTGTCTAAATGTTCTCAGTTCATCCTAGGGTTGAAGAGTTCCAGGCAGTCAGCTTCTACACGACTGAGCTCACATACCAGAAATTTGAGCCTCAGGATATTCATTAGATAAGGCTTTGTGTTCTGAGTCAGTGGGTTGGGGAATCTAGGGAAGGGACGATACTAGGCACCAGAAAAATTGTGTTTCTATGAAGAAGTCAGCCAGTGGAGAATTCAGGAGGTCAGGAAATAGATTAAGAATATAAAAACTGCTGTTTTGTACCAAATCCACGTCCCAGCCATTTTTGTCTTTTCTCTAGGCTGATGCCCAGCTTTGCAAGGTCAAAAAACAAACCGCTTCACTTTTCCTACCCTGAATCTCTAGCATTCTTATTATGAAGTGAGAATCATTGTTTCTCCCACTAGTGAATTCTTTGGCTGAAGAACTGCCTAACTTACAAGAGGCTAAATTTCAAAATCACAGGGTGTGTGGTATTCCAGCAGGCACACCCTGGGATGGCAGTTGCTGTAAATGGACTCTGCTACTGATCCTTTGGGAAGAGATGCAGGAAAAGTATGTGGCTTCCTGCAGTGAGTTAAATGGACCAGCCAGGGTCTCCAAGAAGGTGACAGAGCCAGAACGTCTTCTCCCTGCAGGCCTCAATTCTGGGAGGAGCTGGAAGCCAGGGCCAGGAGAGGTTAGAGATTGAGCCCTAGAGAAAGTGTCCAAATTTTGTTTTCAGTTCTGGGAATTGAATCGCCTTTACACATGCTAGGCAAGTGATCTACTACTGGGTTGTATTCTTAGCCCATGTCCAGTCTTTACAGTAGATAGCAGATATCCAAGGGGGAAGTTTAATGACAGCTAAAGACCCGCAGGTGGATCCAATGAAACACCCTCTTTATTCTTTGTTCTTCCTTTTTTCTTTTTAAAACATTCGTTTTTTGACTTTTATGTGCACAAGAGTTTGCCTACATGTTTGTATGTGCACCATGTGTGTGCCTGGTGCCTATGGAGGTTAGAAAAGGGTGTCGGATCCTCTAGAACTGAAATTACAAGCCACATAGGTGCTAGGAACCAATCCTGGGTTCTCTGTAAGAGCAGCTTAATTTCTGAGTCATCTTTCCAGCTCTACCCTTTCTAGTCTTGATCTTCTTTTTCCAACTCTTTTTTTTTTCTTTCTTGTCTTTCTTTCCCTGTATAGTGTGATGGTTTAAATGTGAAATATTCCCCATAGGTTCATGTATTTGAATACTTGGTCTCCAGTCGGTGACTCCACTTCCGGAAAGTTATGGGATCCTTAGGAGGTAGAGCCTTGCTGGAGGAAGTGATCTTTAGATGTGGGCTTTGAGAGTTTATAGCTTTACCCTACTTTCTGTTTTTTTTCTCTGCTTCCTGTGTGTAGACAAAATGTCACCAGTTATTTCATGTCTTCCTTTCCATGATGGACTCTATCCCCCGGAACCAGGAGCCAAAATAAATTCTTTCTTCCTAAGTGGCTTTTGGTCATGTTATTTTGTCAGAACAACAGAAAAGTAACTAATACAATAGATTTCTTGACTTGAATAATTCGGTTTCAGTTTCCAGACAGCAAAGGCCTTAGGTAGAAACAAGGCTGCCTTTTCCTGATCCCTAATGGGAGCTAAATCTGAAATCATAAACTTTTCTATCACTGAGATAGTCAAGCCTTGCCCCTCCCTTTATCTTCACTGGGGATTGGCTTATCAGAAAGGCCTGTTGAGAATAGATACCTAGGCATGCCTGGAGGATATACGTCCTGATCAACTGTCTCTAGAGGAACTCTCAAAAGGTTGGTCCCTCCAAAGATTCCTCAAGCACTCTTCTCAGAGTGGCCTAGGGCTCTGAGAAGTAGGAGAGGAAGGAAGAAAGACGGGCGTTGAAAAGGAAGACAGTAAGCCCAGTATGGTGTGCATGCCTGTAAATCTCAGCAGTCAGAAGGTGGCGGCAGAAGGATCAAGAGTTCAGGTTGTTTTGAGGCATTTCACCAGAGAAGACCATTCAGACAAAGGTATTGTCAAAAGAAAGTCCTTATAGCTAGCTGGTGAGCGCACCGGGCAATTTGTCCCAAGTGGAGTGTCGGGTCTTTCTCAGGGTTAGCTTTTATACAAGAAAAAGCACATCCAAGGGTGAAAAGTTTAAGTTCCCAAGCTTAGGGATTGAAAGCACCCCTAACACTTTCTATTCTGCAGGAGTGAGCCAAGGGGAATGTACAGAAGTCATAAATCTTCAATTAGCAGGAGCAATCAGATGCATGCTGACCTCTTCTCAAATCCACACCCTCACGCAGCTGGGTCAAACTTTTCCATTCCCACACTTTGAGTTAACTGTCTCTAGCTTTAACTACTGGGTTTAGCTGGGGCATGGTGTAGCTGTGGTCAAGCTTGGGGTGCCCAGCAGAAGGTCTTCATTTTTCCTACATGTTATTATCCGGCATTAGTATTAGGATAATACTGACTTCATGTACTATGTTAGAAGCATTTCCTCTTTGTATTTGAGTTTGTGAGGATTGATCGTATATGGGTACATGCATGTGTGTGTGTGTGTGTGTGTGTACACTGTGCAAAAGTGAGATGTGAACATCAAGTATCTTCCTCAATTGTTCTCCATATTATTTTTTGAGACAGGGTCTGTCCCTGAACCTGGAGCTGGCTGATTCAGATACACTGGCTGACCAGTGAATTCCAGGGATCCTTCTCTATCTCCCCAGCAATGGGATTACAGGTATGTACCACCACAGATTTTTGTGTGAGTGTTAGGGCCCTCATGCTTGCCTGGAGGTACTTTGCCAACTGAGTCATCTCCCAGCTCCTTGATTTTGCTGCATAGTGCTTATAATATTTCCTCTGATTTATTCTTATTGTTTGTTTTTGAGACTGGGTCTCCCTGCGGCCCCAGCTGGCCTAGAACTTATTATGTAGATCAGGCTGGCCTCAGTCTCACAAGTGCTGGGATTAAAGGAGTGCTGCACTGTGCCTGGCTCTCCTGATCTCTGTTATCAAGTCAATTGTCCTTTCTTTTCTATATCTTTGCTCTTTCTTTTTTCTTCCTGAGACAGTGTCTTAATACATTCCCAACTGTCCTTACACTTGCTATCTTTCCGTTTCAGCCTTCCAGGGCTGGGATCACTACCCGCCAGGATCCGCCCACCTTGTTTCTTTAATCGCTCAAAATATTTACCCGGTTATTTAAATTCTTGCATTTCCTTGTCTGTGGCTTGCCTAACAAACAGTCTGTATAAACAACCTTGTTTGTTCATTCTACAACCCTACCTGAGGAGCTCTTGGCAACCAATGGCTGCTGGGAAGAGGATATTTGGTCTCATTTAAGGGTGAGACTCTTAGGTTGACCAGACTCCAGTGGATGAACCCATACCCAAGGGCATTTGATGACACAAACTTGACTCTATAGGTCTGTCTGTCTATTATCTATCTATCTATCTATCTATCTATCTATCTATCTATCTATCTATCTATCTAAATTTGGAGGGAGGTTGAAAGACGGTGCAGATATGGGAGGGGATCTAAATACAACCAAAATATATTGTATGAAATACTCGGAAATTCAATCAAAATAAATTAAAAAATGTAGTTGGTGAGCCAATCAGAAGTTCACTCAAGGAAGGAGATGGGGCGTCTGGCTGAGCTGGTGGAGGGGAGGATTTCAGAAGCTTTGAGTCTTAGAGCTTGGGGCCACTCAGAGGAGTAGGAGGGGCCTTGCTTCCCCATCGGGAACTTCCCAAGCCACTGAAAGGTCCCTTTTATCAGGGAAATAGGTCAAGGTTTAGCAGTTCCCTTTTCCCGGTTCTGGGCATCCCCTCCCTAAAAACATCCAGCCCCTAAAACAATTATTGAATATATTATTAAACACAAAAGGCAAATTTGCATGCTAATGGGATGTATATGCCTGTTTCTTTTGACATAAAGGATTAAATAGCTGAGTATTTGATACTGCAGGGTTTAGACCATCTATAACATTTCTCAAAGTTGAGAAATCATCTATTTATTTATCTATTATTTATATATATAATATATAAATAATTATTATTATCTATTATCTATTTATCTATCTATCCATCCATATATCTGTGGAGAAGGGTCTCACTATGTAGCCCTGGCTAGACTGGAACTTACTATATAGACCAGGCTGGCCATAAACTCACAGAAATCCACCTGTCTCTGCCTTGCCATTAAAGATGTACATCACCACACTTGGCTCAATATTTTGATTTTACTTCTTCAATACTAAGAACACCACTTTGTGCAAATACTGGGAATGAAAGGCAGAAATATGTTTTGAGCATTTCGGAAAAATTTGAAAGCTCTGTCCTGGGGCTGGAGAGATGACTCCGAGGTTTAAGAGCACTGAATGCTCTTGCAGCGGACCCTGGTTTGATCCCCAGCACCTACATGGTGGCTAACAACCACACAAAACTCCAATTCCAGGGATCTGGCACCTTCTTCTGACCTCTGTGGGCATTGTATGATACAGGTGCACTTAATACATGCAGCCAATACACCCATACACATAAAATAAAAATAAATACTTTTTTAAAGCAGTAAGTTCTGTTCTAATTTCAGGACAAAATCATTTAATCATTTTTATTGCATTTGTATTTATTTATGTGCATGTGTTTGGGTCTGACTAAGCCATAGCACAGGTATAGAGATCAAAGGACAACTTGCAGGATTATATTCTCTTTCTATTGTGTGGGTCCCGTAGATTGAATTCAGGTCATCAGGCTTGGCCACAGGTTCCTTTACCCCTGGAACCATCTCACTGGCCAGTTAACGATGAAACTTTTTTGATTTGTTCATGTTTATTTTGTGTATGTGTGTATTGCCTGCATGTATTTAAGGTGCACCATGTGTGTGCAATGTCTGCAGAGGTCAAAAGAGATGGCTCAGTGGCTAAAGTGCTTGTTGTACAAGCACAGGGTCTGGTTTTGGATCTCCATACCCATGTTAAAGCCTAGGATGGTGGTACACATCTGCAACCATCATCATTGCACAGGCAGAGACAGGAAACCTCCCAGAGCATACTTGCCAGCCAGTTCAGTTCAGTGAGCACTAAGTTCAGTGAGAGACCATGTCTCAAAAACCAAGGTGAAGGTCTGGAGAGGTGGCTCAGTGAACAAGAGCACTTTCTGTAAAAGCATGAGGACCTGAGTTCAGATCCCACACAACAAGCCAGACATGACCGTGCGAATGTCCGCAACACTAGCACCCTGGGGATGGAGAATGGAGGATTGTTGGGGCTTACTGACCGCCAGTCTAGCTCCAATTTCAGTTAGAGTCACCATCTCAGGGGATCCCAGTTCACTGCATTCTCTATCATAGCTCAGCATTCCCTAGTTCCCCATTCCTTCTTCTTTCCTGTCCTTGGGTTTTAGGAGCTGGAAATTTGTAGCATAGTGATGGTTTTGTTTCCACCTCTGATGGTCTCCCAGAGCAGACATCATGAAGGCATACCCTGCTTCTCTCTTAGTCACTTTCCGTAGCTGTGACAATATTCCCAAGAGCTATCAACTTAAAGGAGAAAAGGTTTGTTTGGGCTCATGGTTTCAGAGGACTTCGTTCATGAAAACTTGAATCCATTGCTTTTTGGGCAAGCAAAATATCATAGAGGGGTTGTGGGTTGGAGCACGTTTACCTTATGGGGTAACAGAAATGTACCCTTTAGGGCTGAAGAGAGATAGCTCCGCAGTTGAGTGCGTACTATTCTTGCAGAGGACCCTTGTTTGGTTCCCAGGACCCACTTAGGGTAGTTCACAACTACCTGTAACACCAGCTGCAGAGATTCTGACACCCTCTTCTGGCCTCCACGGGCACTGCACTCACATGCACATATACACATATGTATACACATAATTAAAAAAAAAACAGGGACTGGAGAGATGGCTCAGCAGTTAAGAGCACACACTACTCTTGCAGAGAACTGGAGCTTGGTTCCCAGCATCCATGTTGGGTGGCTTACAGATGCCTGTAACTCCAACACCAGGGCATCTGGTACCCCAAGGGCACCTGGACTCATGTTAACAAACCTATACATATATACACACACATAATTAAAAATATAAATAAAATCTTTGAACTGGAGAGATGGCTCAGTGGTTAAGAGTACTGGCTGCTCTTACAGAGGACCTGGGTTAAGTTCCCAGCACCATATGGTTGTTAACAACCATCTGTAACTTCAGTTCCAAAGGGTCTGACACCCTCTTCTGGTCTCTGTGAGCACTGCATGACAAGGGTGCACTTACATGCATGCAGACAAAACACTTATACGCATAAAATAAAAACAAATATTTTAAAATAACAAATACAATCTTAAAGAATGAATCTTTGAAATATACTCTCAGGATAGGTCCCCAAAGACTACACTTTCTCCTAAAGTTCTCACCTCCCAAAGTTTTCACCACCTCCCAGGAGCCCAGTAAGTTCTAAATCCATCAATGGGTTGATGCCTCTCAATTCCATCTCCTTTAAAGTCCCCACATTGAACACTGCTGCATTTGAGGATCAAGCTGACGCATGAGTTTTGGGGGGACACTTAGGATTAGAACCCCACCATCTTCCATCTCCATAGACAATAGCAGTAGTCTGAGCTGAGAGGTCTCCAGTGTGTCCCCCAACTTCAGATATCTACAGTCAGAGGAACTTTCTATTCGGCTCGCAGATATTTCAACTTTTCAGATGACCTGACCAAGCCAAGGAAATGGTCAGTTAGCGAGGGACACTCCAGTCACTTTTTCTGTGGGTGAGCACAGACACTTTGCCTACTTGCCATAGGCCCCTCCCATCCCCTGACCACCTGGGACTCATATAAACAAAATATTGAAATATTCAAAATGAAAAAATTCGAAGGCATCCTCACCGACTTTCCAGTTGTGTGTTTGTGTGTGTATGTGCATGTATATGCATGCTTGAACGTGTGCAATGCTATGGGCTGTTCATGTATCTAGAATCATTAGTGAATGCAGCAATGTGGCTTTTATTTCCGTCCCTGTTTTTAACAATGTGCTCCACACCTCAGGGCCTTTGTACTTGCTGTTTCCCCTTGCCTGGGACACTTTCACGACTGCCTCCTCTTGAACTTCCTGTCTCAGCACACATGTTCCTTTCCCCAGAGGACTTTTCTTGCCCACTTGATCCTGCTCCTTAGACTCTTGTGGCCCCCTAGGGTCATCTTTTTCCTTTTAGTCATTCCATGAATAGCTGTTTGTTAGCTAATTTTGCATCAGTGTCACTGAAATACCTGATAGAAACAGGAGAGGAGAGATTTATTTTGGCTGTTCCAGGGAGTTCTTCATGGGGGGAAAGCCTCGGCAGAAGGGTGCACACACGGGGGCTGTTCACACGGCAATTGGAGCCAAGGCTGGGGAATAACCTTTAAAGGCCTGCCACTCCTAACCTACTTCCACCAGCGGGGTTCCACGTCCCAAAGTCCCATAGCCTCAGAAAGTGCCACAAACTGGGGACCAAACACTTAAACAATGGGCCTGTGGGGAGACACTTCAGCTCAATCCCTAACACACTTGGTTCACGTTTTCATGTATTTGAATCCCCTCACCCTTTCTCTCCCATGGGCTGTGAGTTCAAGATGCAGGTGAGCTAGGATCTTGTCTGAGTGACCGTGTGACCCTCAAGGTCCTCCTTGGACCTAAATTAGAGGATGCTGTTAAGATGGGACCGGCAACAACTGCTTATTACACTCATGTTCAGCCTGGAGGTAAGAAATCCACACTAACTAGCGAGTCAATCAGTTGCAACTGCAAAAAACAACAAACTGCGATTAACTATATAACCCAGGCCCTGATTTTCTACATCTGTCTTAAGAGACGGTAGAGAAAGGTGTGGCTGGATCAGTCCCTTACAGACATCGAACCAATCAGATTTAAGCACTGGAGGCACGCCTATTACAGAGTAGCCAATCATAATGAAGGGGTGGCCACTGGTGAGGCCACGCCCAGTGCCTCAAATTGCTGAGGCTCAGTAATGAGAAGTGAAGTCCTACTGACTTTGGGTTTGTAATGGGTTATGGATGATGGGGGCGGAAGTGTGTGTGTGTGAAGTAACGGAGGGATTTTAAGGAAGAAAAATAACAGGGAAAGGGATTCCCGGAGGCATGGAAGAGGATATGGGGCTAGCAAGATTATTATATAGGAACGTGGAGGTGTGGTGGTCTTCAGATGGGACCCTGTCCCCTGGCATCGGATGGTATGATGCATCAGCCTGTAGTGCCACTTTGGCTTGGCTGGTTATTTTATTTTATTTTATTTTATATGTTTGAGTGTTCTGCCTGCATGTATCATCAGTGCACCCGTGTCACGCAAAGTCTGTTGAGGCCAGAAGAGGGCATTGGATCCCCTGGAACTGGAGTTAAGGATGGTTGTTAGTTGCCATGTGGATGCTGGGAACCAAACTCAGGTCCTCTGCAAGAGCAGCTAGTGCTCTGAACTGCTGAGCCCTCTCTCCAGGCCATCCCCTCACAACTTTTCTTTTCTTTTTCCTGATACTGGCACTGAACCCAGAACTTATAAAGCTCTACCACTGATCCATGCCCCCAGCCCCTCATTGGTGGATTCTAAGCAAACACTAACTTGGAGTAATGCCTCCGGCCCTGTCTAGCTCCTGCTGAGCCAACTTCTCATTTTGGCAAATCCTAGCCATGTGCTGCTGAATGACATTCTTATTCTCCTTTTACTTTTTATTTTGTGACAGGGTTTCACAAAGTTACCTAGGCTGGCCTCCGTCTTACTCTGTATTCCAGGTAGGTCTTGAACTCACAATCCTCCTGTCTCAGTCTCCTAAGTATCTGGGATGACAGGCCTCTACCTCCTTTCTTGGGAGCTGAGATGCTCCCTTCCGTTACCCTTGATGACCCTCATTACCCTTGTTTATAGCTTTTACTCAACCAGCGTCTCCTCCTTAGGCAAGGAGTCATGGCTACTGTGACCAAATTCCAGGACCCGGAATCCAACGATAAGGCAGAATGGCAGATCCATCAGCCGTTTCCCAGGGCTCAGCCAGTCATCCTGGTGGCCTTGCCTCCCCCACCGAGGGATTACCTGCTTCTCTCCATCCTATCTTTCTTCTTCTTTATCCTGCTGGCGTTCCCAGCCCTGTTCTTCTCCCTTAAGGTGGGCACCAATTCTTTGTGTTGTACCCATCCCCCCACCCCAATCCTCTTTCCCGTTCCCCTCTCTCTTCTCCCCCGAGGACCACGTTGTGTTCCACAGGAACAAGCTTTTCCCTCATCACCATTTGGCTGTGTCCTCCTTCCTAGGGTTTCCCTCTTGGTTTCTCCAACTCCTGGGAGTCCTGCCCAGCCTGACTCCCTCATCTCCCCCCACTGCTACCCCCCCTCCCTTCTCCCCTGGGGGACTGAGCCCTGCTCACTTACACTACTGTACCTGATACTAACCTCCCTAGGGATGTCCGTCCTCTACCTCTTTCCCCCTTGGAAATTTTCTCACCTGTTTGCCTTCATCCACAGACCCGGGAAGCCAACCGCGTGGGGGATCAGAGGAAAGCCCTGAGGTACTCCAGGCTGGCCTTCAGCTTCAGCATCTGTAGCATCCTTGTGGGGTGCGCTTTGATAACCATCCCTATTACGCTAAAATTCTTAAAATGGATTTTATGAGATCATCCTGAGAACCCACCTTCCCCAGGGAGTCTCACGTTCTATTCCTCTGGGAGCCACCAAATGTGGACAGCCGGTAACTGCCGGCACCCGTGGAAGTCTCCTGCGCAGCAACAATGTTAAGAGCCATAAAGATCTTGAGGAGGCTGATTCTGCTTTCTCATTAACCCGCTGTATGTCTGTGTGTGGTGTGTGGACCTGTTCACATGGTCCCATGGGTCTACCTTGCCAGGCGCCACGGGGCTCATTCAGATAGTGAATATGTATTGGACAACAATGCTAGGTTCAGTCCTGAGGCAGACAGAAGAGGTCTTTGCCTCCTTATTAGTTACTTTCAAGGGAAGACAGACATGGTGGCTGTGTTAGTTTTCTGTCGCAGTGATAAAATGCCATGATCAAAAGCACCTTAAGGAAGACAGAGTTTATTTTAGCTTTATGGTCCCACAGTCCTAGAGTCCATCACGGTGGGGAAGACATGATGTGGTGACAGGAGCAGAGAGTAGATCAGATTTTTTGTCTGCACACAGAAAGCGGGGGGCGGGGCAGGAAGTGAGGTGAGGCTATAAACCCTTAAAGTTGGCCCCATTGATAAACTTCCTCCAGTAAGGCTGTACCTCCTGAAGGTTCTGTAACCTCCCCAAACAGCACTACCAACTGGAGACCAAGTGTTCCAAGACACGAGCCTGTGGGAGACATTTCTCATTTAAACCACAGTAACACATGCTTTTAGTTTTGGTACTTGGGTGGATGAAGCAGGAGGGTGGTGAGTTCAAGACCATCCTGGGCTATCTCAGAAAAAAAATGAGTCAAGCACGATGACTTCTGCCTATAATCCCAGCACCCAGGATGCTGAGGCAGGAGGATCATGAGTTTGAGGCCAACTTGAGCTACAGAGTGAAGCCCTTCCTCAAAAACGAGCAAAAACCTCAAACAACACAGGGGCTGGAGAGATGGCTCAGTGGTTTAGAGCACTGGCTGCTTTTGCAGAGGACTTGGGTAAGATTCCTAGCACCCACACGGCAGCCAACAGCAGTCTGTAACTCAAGTTTCAGAGGATCTGATGCCCTTTTCTGATCTCCTTGGGCATTGCACATCAGTGCACTTGCAGTCAATACACTCAACACATAAATAAACCCTAAAACTACAACAACAGCAACAACTCAAAAAAAGCAAAACAACAAAAACCCCTTCCATTCAGTAGGTTAGGGATTGTAGTTCAATGATTTGAATAGTTCCTTAGCATATATAAGGCCCTGAGTTTGATCGATCGCCAACACTGTAAACAACAACAAAAGCAAAAGGCCTATTATGTGATGCGATGGCTAATCTTGATTGTCAACTGGACTGGATCTAGACCAACTAAAATGCAAGCTGCTGGTTGCTCCTGTGAGAGACTTTCTTGATAGGTTATTTGAGGTTGGCAGACACACCCTAAATGTGGGTGGCACCTTTTAGTGGCAGCCCAATAAAAGGACGTGGAAGAAGGAAATTTCTGCCTTTTGCCTGCTTGCCTTCTCTCCCTGGCTGTCGCTCTGGCATTCCTTTGCCAGTATTAGAACTGATTTCCTCAGGATCCAGTATAGATTGAAGACCATCAGCTCTCCAGTAATCTCCAGGCCTTCAGAGTCAGATTGAGACTGCTGGGAGCCAGCCTTGTGGATTGAATAACTACTGGATTCTTGGCCTCTCCAGTGTGAGAGGGCTATTGTTTGGTTACTTAGACCATATGTATAGTTCTATACTATCAGATCTGCTCATTTAGAAAACCCCAACTAATACATGTTATATTGAGAAGGCATTGAAAAAGAAAAAAATATATAGTCACAAAATAGTTTGAGGTCAGCCTGTCTAATAACTTTTTTCAATGACAGGAACTCCCTCTAGTCTGTTCTGTCATTTATGGTACCACTAATCAATGCATTTATTGGCCTTGTAATATGCAAGGGGATGGAGAGATGGCTTCGTGGTTAAGAGCACTGGCTGCTATGGCAGAGGACCTGAATTCCATGCCCAGCACCCACATGGTGGCTCAAAACTGTTCCTAACTCCACGTTCAGGGATTCCAATGCCCTCTTCTGACCTCCGCAGGCATTGCACAACAGGGGCACACCTACCTACATGCTGGCAATACACTCATACACATAAAACATAAAATTATAAAAAGGAGCCTGGGAATTAAATAAAGGTCCATCACAAGCTTATTCAAATACTCAAGGCTGGAAAGAGACCATCTGGAGCCAGAGTTACGTTTTGTCAGCAAGCTGCATGGTTATGTAGCCTCTTTAGGATGTCCATGAAATTAAGTAGCAGATCAAGACTGCAGAATGAGGTATGCCCCGGGCATCTGGCTTTGTGGTCCAAGGGCGTGGGCTCCCAAGAGGCTGAGTGCATGTGTTGGTTCGTGTGAGGAACCTTATCACACAGGATGAATATTTTCTTGACTTTAGGGACTTTTATATTGACCTCAAAATTCTGAATTCAGGACTTGAGAAGTAAGAAAGAAAATAATTGGTGAGCCACGAGGGAAGCAGCATGGCCCTGGGTGTCAGAGCTACGGTGGCTGCAGAGCTCTGGTGCGATGAGGTGAGGTCAGCGAGGAGCCATTTGTGCTCTCTGGCCCTGGCCCTGTGTGCCCCAAGGGCCGAGCCCGGCCCCGCCCAGGGTATGGTGAAGGTAGGGAGTTTTAAGTGGGAAATGGCCTTCAAGTTTCTCCAGTAAGAAGATATCTCATCAATTGGACCCCGATCATGAAGGAAGACACTAAAAAGGCCACCAGATACTTGATCACAAGAAAACACTCCATTCATCTGACTCCTCAAGCAAAGGTAAAAAGTGGTTTTCTCCAGGACTGATGTCCCTCTGGTGAGAATTCAAGCTCAAGCAACTGTTGCCTCTGTTTGCTGCACAGAAGCCAAAATACACCTTCTTTGGTTTATTTTTACTTCATGTGTTTTGCCTGCATGTATGTAAGTGCACCACATGAGTGTGATGCTTGCAGAGACCAAGAGAGGGCATTGGATCTCCTGGAACTGGAGTTACAGATGATTATTAGCTGGTGTGTGGGTGCTGGGAACTGAACCTGGGTCCTCTGGAAGAGCAGCCAGTGTTCTTAACCGCTGAGCCATCACTCCAGTTCAAAATGCACATCCTTATACAGAAGTATAATCATATGAACCAAGCAATGGAGATACAAAAATAAAGGTCCATCACAAGCTTATTCAAATACTCAAGGATGGAAAGAGACCATCTGGAGCCAGAGTTACATTTTGTCAGCAAGCTGCATGGTACTGATGCTGAGTGAGAGTTTCAGTGTTCTCTGAGTGGCTGCACTCCTCACAACAGCCTCCCCCAGGTCTCAGGCTGTGCATGGCAGTGACTTTGTCTCTGTGCTGGGCTTATGCTCAGAGCAAGGAAGTTTTCTGTCATTGGTAGATTCTCATCTGGAAGGACTGATTTTCAAGAATGGACTTCTCACCCCCACTTGATAGCCAGCTATGGTCTTGACTCCACATATGACCTTGACATTAGACCTTTCCTAGTCCCAGGCACCAAGAGGCTTTCCATTTTTCTATTACTCTTCTACAATCCCAGTGTGCTTTTCACCTGTGCCTACAGAAAATTAAGTCACCTAAATGAAATTCTATAGAAAGAAAATTCACAGTCTGGGAAATAAAAAATTTTAAAAAGGAGCTTGGGGGCTGGAGAGATGGCCCAGCAGGTAAGCGCAGTTAAGGCTGCTCTTCTACAGGACCCAGGCTTAGTTCCTAGTACCCATGTTGTGGCAATGACCATCTGTAACTCTAGTTCCAGAGGATCTGTCACCCTCTGCTGGCCTCTGCAGGCATTGCATATGCATGGTGCACACATGCAGGCAAAACACTCATACAAGTTAAATAAATAAATACATAAAAATCATTGCTGGGATTACAGGTGTGGACCACCATACACAGTTTATTCAGTGCTGGCAATTGAACCTAAAGCTTCATGGATACTAGGCAAACACTCTTCCAGCTAAACTACATGTATACTTCATCCCAGAAATTCATAACATATATATGATTCATTTTATGTGTGTGAGTGTTTGCCTGCATGTGTAAATGTACATTGTGTGTGTGCCTGGTGCCTGGGGTCAGCAAGGGGTATCAGATGCCCTGGAACTGGAGTACCCCAGTAAAGTGTGTTACTGTTACGTCACCACGACAAAAATACCCTACAGAAGCAATTTAAGGGAAAGAAGGTTGGGTTTATTCCTGGGATTCAGAGAAATTTGGGGCCACGGTGAGGAAGGCGTGCAGGCCGGAGCTGCTCCGTCCAGAGCAGAGGAAACGTGAGGGAGCAGCTGGTTCATAAGGTGCAGACTAGGAAGCAGAGACCCTAGGTAGAAACCACATACAACCTTCAAAGATCCACCCTAAGTGGTTCCCTTCCTCGGCCAAGTCCCGCCTCTTAAATGCTTCATGGCTTTGAATGCTGAGGATCAAGCATTTAAAACAGGAACCTGTGGGAGACATTTTAGATCCAAACCGTAATGCACTGCTTATTTAAGATAAACATGGGCCGATGAGATGACTCAGTGGATAAAGGTACTTGCCACCAAGGCTGATGACCTGAGTTAGACCCTTGAAATTCACATGGTGGAAGGAGACAACCAACTCCCATAAGTTGTCCTCTGACCTCCATACATGTGCTGAGGTATGTGTGTACGCACACACATCTACCAGAATAAATAAATACATGTAGAAAAGGATAAACAGGGCTCTTTCAAATTATTTTTTTTAATTTTATTTATTTATTTATTTATTTATTTATTTATTTATTTATTTATTTAGAGGCAGGATCTCACAATGTAGCCCTGTCTGGCCTGGGGCTCCCTATGTAGACCAGGCTGCCCTCAGATTCAGAGATCTATTTATTTCTATGTCTCCAGTACTGAGATTAAAGGCATGTGCCACCATGCCTGGTTCAATTTTATTTTTGAGCTGATGTCAATGTGTAGCCTAGGTTGGTCTCAAACTTGAGAGTCTCCTGCCTCAGCCTCCCAAGTGCTGGAGTTACAAATTCAGGGGCTGGAGAGATGGCTCAGTGGTTAAGAGCACTGGCTGTTCTTGTAAAGATCCTGGGTTCGATTCCCAGCATCCATATGGCAGCCAACCACCATCCATAACTCCAGTTCCAAGAGAATCTGACACCCACTTCTGACCTCCACAGGCACTGCACGACTTGGGTGCACTTAACTGCATGCAGGCAATACACTCATATACATAAAATAAAAATAATAAACAAACTATTTTTTAAATCTTTTAAAAAATAAATAAAATGTAAATTTCACTAGTCGCACATGCCTGCTTCCCTCTCTGCCTCCACAGTCTGCTCCCCAGGATGTTTAAATGAGACTAAAAAGCCTTTCCTGCTTAGATGATAATTGGTGAGGCCACAGCTAGTGGGCTACAGGACGGTGGGGATAAAGAGACTGGAAAGTTGGAGGGGAGCTGGAGGCAGGACAGGAAAGGGCTGTTTCATTGAGCGTGGCTGCCCTGTGAGGACTTGGCTTTCCAGCTGCTGAGGAGCAGCCCAGGCAGAGCTCTGAGCAGGGAGTGCTCTGACTCAGGGGTTCATACACTCTCTCTGGGCAAGTCTGGGGAGCAGACTGTGGAGGCAGAGAGGGAAGCAGGCTGCTGGGATGTTGAGACAGGAGGCAATAGAGGCTGTGTCAAAGTAGGGGGCAGAGAAAGGAGAGAGAGAGAGATTGGTTCCTGGATATGATCTTGAAACCCCAGAGCAAAGTCAACTGGGTAATTTCCTGGGGAAGTGGAGGGCTCTGCACCCTGGCCCATAGCAGTTGACCTTTCCAATCTGGTCAGAGGTTGAAGAGGAAAAGAATGCAGGAGACCTGGCTGTCCGCTTAACCAGCCTGGTGACCAAACCTTGCTCCCTGTTCTTTGACCCATGATCACCTGTCCCAGGGACTAGCCTGAAAAGGAGAGAGAAGCTAGGTACTTGCCTACCCCGTGTCTGCCTGGACTTCCAGTGTCTAGAAGTGGTGGAGGAGTGAAGGACGTGGCTGGCCCCACTATCTTATCAGAGTCTTGAACATACACTGAAAGTCAAGGTCACAGTGAGGTCCTTCACCTGGCAAACACTGCTTGGGGCCAGCCTGGGCCAGCCCTGAATGCAGGATACACAGTGCTGACTGAGACATCTGGATCCTGTCATCATGGAGTCCAGAGGTGAAATGAACTATCACCAAATCGTGACACTCCAGAGGGGTTGGCGCTCTGATGGAGGAATTATGGGTGCAGGTGGTAGGACTGGCATGTCACTTTTGCATTTGTCAAATACTTGACAGAGGCAACCTAATGGAAAATTGATTTTGGCTCATGGCTTCAGAGGGTTCAGTCCATGGTTGCTTAGCACCGAACACTTGAGCAGAACATCCTGGTGGTGGGAATATGTAAAGATGGCAGCTGCTAATCTCATGACAGACAGAACACAGAGAGGGAGGGAGAGAGACTGCAGAAGACACCTAGGTCCAAGTATAACCTTTAAAGGCACACTAATGATTTATTTCCTCCAGCTAGATGTCCTTAATTTCCAACAACTTTCTTAAATAGTGCTAATAACAAGGGACCAAGCACTTAATGCATGGCTACTCAACACATGGCAGGATTTCAGATTCAAACATAATAGTTGGGATGGGGAAGGTCAGAAAGAGAGAGATGGTGCAGAGTTGGGGGAGCTCAAGGAAGTCACTGATCCAGCCTAGTACATAGGCCAAGAATGTTTCCCGAAGGAAGCATCATAAATACCTAATACGAGGGGCTGGAGAGGTGGCTCAGGGGTCAAGATCACTTACTTTTCTTCCAGAAGACCTGGGTTCGAGTCCCATCACCCACATGGTGGCTCTGTTGCCCTCTTCTGGCCTTTGTGGGCACTTCACACATGCTAGGCATAGACACAGGCAAGTGAAACCCTTGCACAACTAAAAATAAACAAATCATGAAAAAAAAAATAAACCTAACATGAAAGATGAGGAACAGTTAAACTTGTGGAGAAATCAGGGCATGCCTCTCAGAGAGAGGAAACTGCATGTGTTATCATCCTAGAAAGATCATTTTACTTGGTATATGTGTGTATGTGTATGTGTTACTGAGGATGGAACTCTAGGCCTTGCACATGCTAAGTGCATACCCTACTGCTGATTATCTTAGCCACTTACTGGGAGATTCTAGGCAAGTGCTCTACCACTAAGCCACGTCCCCCGCCTCTTGCTGGTGGGGGCTCTTCTAGGCTCTTAATTCTCTGAAGGCTCTTAATTCTCAACTGGATAATTTGGTAAGGGGAAGGAGGAAGGGCAGGGGTCCGAGCTTGTCAGGCTTCAGGAGAGTCTATGTACACAGTTCTAGGAAAGTTTTCAAATTCCCCATAAAACTCACTTCTCCTAATGTTCTCCTTCTGCTTAATGGTCCCTCTTCTGACTGTTCTTTCTCAGAAAAAGACAGATAAATTAAGTTCTGACCATTGATTGTTCTCAACCAAGCCCATAGTGTTCTGCCTTGCCTCAGGCTCAGTGATATCTGATGTCCTGACTGCTGATTACTGTGGGAACTGGTTCTAACACTTGCTACACTCTTGAGAGAAGCCTTTGCCCCTGGATTGTGCCAGGAGTTTTCCATCACCCTGAACTGTACTGCACAGCTCCCTGTCCTCCATCCCATAGACTACAGTTCATCCAGGGGGCCAGGCACATGGAGGCACTTCTGCTCTGTCCAGATCCAGCCTGTGGGCAGAAGCCTGTGTTCATTTCTGTTCTCGATTACTTCTACAATCCTCCCCAAAACACCAAGGTCAGGTTTGTCACAGCAATACCCCATGATCCTGGTACCAATTTTTGTTCTAGTTTGCCTCCAATTGTTGTGACAAACCACTCTGACTAATATCAACTCGAGGAGAAAAGAGTTTATTTCGCTTACATCTTCCGGGTCACACAGTTCATTAGGGAGCCCAAGGTAGGAACTCAGAGCGGGAGCTTGGAAGCAGGAGCTGGAGCACAGGCCATGCAGGAGCGCTGCTTACTGGCTTGCTCCCCTGATCCATGCTCAGCCTGTTTTCTGATACAACACAGAACGACCTGCTCAGGGATGGTACCACCTACAGTGGCCTGGGCCCTCCCACATCACTCATCAAGAAAATACTCCACAGACATGGCTACAAGTCAGTTCAATGGAGGCAGTCCCCCAATTGAGGGTCCCTCAACCCAGATGTGTCAAATCAACACTAAAGCTATCCAGCACAATTTCCTAGTGATGGTGTTAGTACTGCTTGTATACATGATAAAGAATAATTTGGGGCTATTTCAGTGGCACATACCTTTGATCCCAGCACTCAGGAGACAGAGTGGATCTCTGTGAGTCTGAGGCGAGTCTGAGGCCAAATTCCAGACCAGTCAGGGCTATACAATGAGACCCTGTCTCAAAAAAAAAAAAAAAAAAAGAATAATTTGAACCAGGAAAATACTCATTGTACACTTGAGCCGAAGAAGAGAAGGCCTGTGACTGGTGCAAGGTCAGGCTAAAGCAGGCATTGCCTTTAGGTGGTTGGACACAGGGAGTCAGAGATGTTGGAAAAAATTCTGGCAGCTTAGATGGGCTTTCTAAGTACTGGCTCAGGCAATGGTTGTTTGGACTCGGGCTTAGGTACTTAGTGGCTGTACAGATTCAAACTTAGACAATATCTGTATAGATTCAGGCTCAGGCATTGAATGGCTATATAGATTCAGGCTCAGGCAATAGGTGTGTGAACTCAGGCTCAGGCAGTAGTTCTATGTATTCAGGCTTAGGCAGTAGGTATGTGGGTTCAGGTAGCAGACATCCCAAAATATACATCCTGTTCTAGACTGTTTAGATTTAAGGATGGGGCACATCTTGACACACTGCTGTATAAAGGACACACATCAGTTCTGTGATCCTGTCCAAAATGAGCAACCTGAATCTAAACATGTAGACCCACCAGTAAGTGCAAACAGAGGAGAAAATCCATAGAACAACGAATATGCTTCCAAAATGTGCAATTCACAGAAGTAAGGAAAGACGGAAGAATAGAAAAAGTTGCCAAGCATGGTTGTGGCGCAGACCTTTGATCCCAGCACTCAGTAGGCAGAGGCAGATAGATCTCTGTGAGATCGAGGCCAGCCTGGTCTACATAGTGAATTCCAGCTGTGGCTATAGGGAGACCCTGTCTCAAAAAGACCAATAAACACACACACACACACACACACACACACACACACACACACACACACACACAATTGAAAAAAAGACTGAAGAAGACAAGGAGACGTGCCATCTAATTCAAGGTGTGATCTTTGATTGGACACTGAACCAGGACTTCAAGGGGAAATTCACATAAATCCTCATACCAGGTTAATAGTACCTTATCAATGTTAATGATTGATGATGTGACATGTGTCTAAGGATGGTTAAAAAGCATCCGACTGGGCAGGCCTGTTATCTCAGCACCTGAGGGATGGAGGCAGGAGGACTAGGAGTTCAAGGCCAGCATGGGTTACATGAGGTCCTGTCTTAAAAACAAAGTCAACCAAACAAAAAGCTTCCTACTGATAAGTCTCAAACGATTCAGCCCAAACAAAATTTAAATTTCTTGATTGATTGAGCCATCAGTCTATTGATCTATATATCTACATATCCACGTATCTACCAATGTATCACTTTTAAATTTAAAATTTTTACTTATTATTTTCATTTTATGTGTATGAGTATATTGCCTGCATGTGGGTAGGTGCACCTATGTCATATATTGCCTGTGGAGGTCAGAAGAGGGCATCAGATTCTCTGGAACTGGAGCTACTGATGGCTGTTAGCCACCATGTGGGTGCTGGGAATGGAACTTGTGTCCTCTACAAGAGCAGCCGCTGCTCTTAATTGCTGAGCCATCTCTCTGGTACCCAAATGTATCATTTGTCTTCTATCTATCTATCTATCTATCTATCTATCTATCTATCTATCTATCTATCTATTGATGTTTATCTAGCACAAATGTAGCAAATGGTTAAATTTGGGTGAAGGATAAGATGAGCCTGTCTCTTTACCTTGCAAAATTAATTGATATTAACATTAATTCAATATTTAAAATTTATTTTTATTTTATGTGTATAATCGTTTTGTCTGCATGTATGTAAGTGTATCATGTGTAAAGTCCGCAGAGGCCAGAAGACATCAGATCCCTTGGAACTGGAGTTACAGATGGTTGTTAGCTGCCATGTGGATGCTGGGAACTGAACCTGGGTCCTCTGCAAGAACAGTAAGTGCTTTTAATTGTTGAGCCATCTCTCTAGCTCCTAGCTCAATATTTAAATATTAACATTAAAGTAGTACAATAACACTAAGAACTGAGAGAGAAGAGGAAACCAGCGAGGCAGAGACCAGAGAGAGGACAGTATTACATTGGGATTGAAGTATCTCCATCAACCTTCGGTGGCCACTGATGGTGTCTGTCTCTTCATCTGTGACTTCACTTGAAGACCCCCCCCAAAGTTGCCCCAGGCCCTGAGCATGTTGGGGGCAGAGGCTGGTGGGGGTTTAGAGGCAGTGAGTGACATCTCAAGTATTCCCAAAGAGTGAGACTTCCTGGGGCTGGAGAGATGGCTCAGTGGTTAAGAGCGCTGACTGCTCTTGCAGAGAGGACCTGGGTTCAGTTCCCAGCACCCACATGACAGCTAACAACCATCTGTAAGTCCAGTTCTATGGGATTGACGCCCACTTCTGACCTCCATGGGCATTGCATAACACGGGTGCACTTACACACATGCAGGCATTACACTCATATACATAAAATAAAAATAATAAATAATTTTTTTTTTTAGAAAAGAAAGAGTGAGACTTCCTGAGAGTGTGCCAGGCTTGTCATAGATGCTTCCAATCCCAGTGAGGTGAAAACCCCGTTTAACGTTCAGCATCTGCTGCGTGCCTGGAGTCTTGTTCTGAGACTGTGTATCAGCAACGAACACAACCAAGTCCCACTTTTCCTCCTTGTGGAGCCAGTTGGGCACCAAACAAACAAAATGAAATGTGAGATCGGAACAGAGGCTGTAGGTAGGGGAGTCCGGGTGGGGGAGGATGGAATGCTGTAGAGGTGCAAAGTTCCAGGGAGGACTCTTAGAAAAGGTGACATTTGCACTGAGCCTGAAGGAGCTGAGACAAGACCACACACACCCAGGTCTCTGGAAGAAAGACCCAGACAGATGGAGCCACATGTGCCAAGGCCCTGAAACACAAATGACCTGTCTGTGCAAAGCACAGCAAAGTGGTCAGTGTTGGGGGAGCCGGTGCAGGAACTGAGGCCGGGAGCTGATCTAAGACAGATCTTGTAGGAGCTACTGGGAGTACCCCCAGGAGGAAAGCCTTGGGGCACTGTAAGCAGGGGAGTCCCATAAACTGTTTTGTACCCATGACTCAGATAGATGAAGCCCATCGCGGCCTTTTTACCGTGGTGACAGTCAGTATGCCTGAAGCCTGTGCTGCCAGCTCTCTCAGGCTACTGGAGTGGGCTGTGGATATTCAGCCAGGTGGGGTGTTGGGGAACTCTGGCTGCCTATCACCTTTGACTTTTACAGGTGACCTGCTCCCAAGGACAAGAACGTTGCCAAGGCAATTATCTTATCAGCTGTGCCCACACCTGCCCTTGGAGACACACCCACTCTGGAGGCCAGTGCAAACCCATACCAAGGACCCTACCATTTCCCAGTCCAGCCCCTTACTGATCCCGCAGGGCCCCTTCCTGGAGTACCTGGAACTCCCCCTGCCCCCCCGCATTGCCTGGCTTCAGGCACTAAGTACCAAGTTCAGACCAGGGCCTGTGGACACAAGCATCCTTTCTCCAGCATGCACCTTGGTTCCTCCATCTGAGCAGATTGGGCGCAGGGGAATGGCTGAGAGCTGTGGGCAGGAGCTGGAGGGTTAGAGGCCCCTGTTTGACCTCCCACAGGTCTCAGCTTCCCTCTCAACACAACGGCAATTATAGAGGTGCCTTCACAGGTGACTGTATGTGCTCTATAGGGCTCAGAAGAGGACACTATGCAGGCAATCTACCTGTCGCAGGTCTGAACTCTACCACATCTTAGCTTGGGACTCATGTGACTTGACCCTTCTGTGCCTCCGTTTCCCCACCCATAAGAGAGAGTCTTCATCTCAAATATTGGAAGGTTAAATAAGTCAATAGTGAAAGTCCTCAGTATGGTGCCTGGTATACAGTGAGCACTCCATGTTTGTTATATGGCTATTCCCAAGAGTTCCTGATTTTGAGTGGCAGGTGGTGATGGAGTTTGGGCAGGCTGGGGCAGCCCACTGGGAAATGCCTGAGCTGTCCCAGCTTGGAGGTCACCTCCAAGGAGCCCCATAATCAGCTGCAATCAGCGGGTTCTGCTCCACCCCCTCCTCACTGGGTATATCAAGGCTGGTCCGGTCTCCAAGCTCTGAGAGCCAAGTAGGGCAGAGCACCAGGCACCATGGGGAAGGCAGTGAGTAGCACCCGGGTTGGGGGCTCCGGGGTTGGAGGGTGGGGGCAGAAGTCCTAGTGGCATCTGATGCCTCTCTTGCCCCCTCCCCTCCCTAGGAGAATTATGAGTTGTACTCAGTAGAGCTGGGGTCCGGCCCTGGTGGGGACGCGGCTGCCAAGATGAGCAAGAAGAAGGAGGGCGGAGGGGGAGGCAAGAAGAAGGAGAAGCTTGAAAACATGAAGAAGGAGATGGAGATTGTGAGCGTGGGGTTGGGGCGGCGCCGGGGGTCGGGGAGGGGAGGGGGTCGGACAGACTGCAAGCCGGGAGTTGGCGGGCCGGGCCGTGGGAGCCAAAGAGTGAGTGCCCTGTCCCACGCTCCAGAACGACCACCAGCTGTCAGTGGCTGAGCTGGAACAGAAGTACAGGACCAGTGCCACCAAGGTGAGCTATGAGGGGGCACAGTTAGGGGGTGATAGCGGAGAAGGGCAGCGAGGAGGAGGAGAAAGAAGCATCAGAGGGCAGTGTGGGGGGACGGAGAGAGGGGGAGCGAGACAGGCAGAGAGCTGAAAGGCCCTTTAGCCCCATCTTGACCTCACCCATCCGTCCCCAGGGTCTGACTGCGAACCTGGCGGCCGAGCTGCTGTTGCGGGATGGACCCAATGCACTGCGGCCACCAAAGGGCACCCCAGAGTATGTGAAATTTGCCCGGCAGCTGGCCGGAGGTCTGCAGTGCCTCATGTGGGTGGCTGCCGCCATCTGCCTCATCGCCTTTGCCATTCAGGCCAGCGAGGGTGACCTTACCACTGATGATAATGTGAGCGGAGGGCGCGGCAGGGAAGACGTGGGGCACAGGGACTCGGGAGACTAGGATGCTGAGCCTGGAACTCACAGCAAAAGGGGCGGAGAAGGAGGGTACAGAGACACCGAGGTGCAGTTCTGACATCTGGATTCTGGGGGCCCGAAGACCTTGGGCTATGAGACAGACCTGAGGACACTGGGGGTGACTCTTGGAGGGGAGGACATAGATAGGAAACGGAAGTACAATATGTAAGATATTGGACTTGGGGTACAGAGGACATGAGGACATAGGACAGACCAAGGACACAGGGCACATTGGGACTTGGACATGGAACATAAAGAACACAGCACAGGACACAGTACATGGAGAGACACAGGCATTAGATATGAAACATGGTTGGAGGAGATGGAGATGCAAAAGGGGGCACTGGATATATGACAGGGTCAGAATAAAAACATGGACAAGAGCTTGAAAAGTCATAAAACAGGTGACACGGGGTCCGCACTCAAAGGAATGTAAACATGGGGACTTGAAATTGGAACATGGCAGGCACTGATCATGAAGCTTAAGGTCTACAGCACACACAAAGCCGTGGAAATTCAGCCAAGAGGACACAGGGACTAGTGGGTACAGGGTGGCACATGGATTATGGAAAACAATATGAAACAGGAGACACATGACCACAGGACCATAAGGTGACATAAAGAATGTGAAAAGAGGCAGAGAAGGACCAAGGACCAAGAAACAAGGAACATGGGAGATCGGGAGCCAGGGACTCTGGGATTGAGAACACAGGGGCACAAGGCACTGAAAATACAAAGTGAATGTGGGATGTGTAGAACATGGGGGCGGGGCTCAGACGGCATGGAATAAACAGCACAGATCTGGCGGAGCCAGGGGAATTCTGGAGATGACCCCAGGGGACCAGGGGGCGGCCTTGGTCTGGGAGCTTCCGACCCCTCCGCACAAAGCCTGTCTGCGTCTTCCTTTGCAGCTGTACCTGGCACTGGCCCTCATTGCTGTGGTTGTGGTTACTGGCTGCTTCGGCTATTACCAGGAGTTCAAGAGCACCAATATCATCGCCAGCTTCAAGAATCTTGTGCCCCAGGTGGGTTCTGCAGCCTGCTGCTTCTTTCTTTAGATTCCAGAGTCTCTAAACCAGCTCAGGCTGGCTCCTGTCACCAGCCCTAACCTGTCCTTATCCATAGCTTCCATCTCCCCAGTTAATGCCTTAGATGTCCCTAATTTCCACTCCCCACATGTCTCCATGATACTCAGCAATTTCCACCCTCCCCAACCTCTGCCCGCTAGCAAGCTACTGTGATACGAGACGGGGACAAGTTCCAGATCAATGCAGATCAGCTTGTGGTGGGCGACCTGATAGAGATGAAAGGCGGGGACCGAGTGCCTGCGGACATTCGCATCCTGTCAGCCCAGGGCTGCAAGGTGGATAACTCCTCCCTTACTGGAGAGTCGGAGCCACAGACCCGCTCACCGGAGTGTACACACGAGAGCCCCCTGGAGACCCGAAACATCGCCTTTTTCTCCACCATGTGTCTGGAGGGTCTGTGACGCTCCTCTGCCTGCCTGGCCTGAGTCATACTGCCTCCCCAGCAGCCACCTTCTGTCACATGTGCCTCTTCACCATGTCGCACCCTCTCCCGTGTCTCATCACTGCCACTGCTTTTTGTGACTTCCTGCTGGTGCACGCCGCCAAACACCTCCCCTCTGCTACCTACCCCACCCTGAGCGATCTTCCTGTCCCCCACTGCAGGCACAGCACAGGGTCTGGTGGTGAACACAGGTGACAGAACCATCATCGGACGAATTGCATCCCTGGCTTCCGGAGTGGAAAACGAGAAGACGCCCATTGCCATTGAGATCGAACATTTTGTGGACATCATTGCAGGCCTGGCCATCCTCTTCGGTGCCACTTTCTTTGTGGTGGCCATGTGCATCGGCTACACCTTCCTTCGGGCCATGGTCTTCTTCATGGCCATTGTGGTTGCCTATGTGCCAGAGGGGCTGCTGGCTACCGTCACGGTGAGTCGGGGTGGCAGAAGAGGTGCAGGGACAGAAAGCTCTGTTAACTTTTTCATCTCACCAGCCTTCAGCCATCACCTCCCAACCTTTCCATCCATCCAGTCACCTTGCCATCCAGCCACCCCACCTACCATCATCCATCCACTCATCAAACATTCACCAGGCCGCTCTGGGCCATGTCTTGAGGCACCCTAGGGCTCAGAGATGAACAGCCAGGGTCAAGGACCAGAGGAGCTGAGGTCCCTGTGGAAAGCCAGCTCCCAGCCCAAGACCTACTCAGAGGGGGCTCAGAGGGTTCATTTTCCCATTAATTATGCTGATGAGAGATGAATACAGCTTAGGCTGGGACAGCTCAGATATCTGGGCAGACTTGGGAAAACACAGGCTGCCCACAGCTCGAAGGCAAGAACAAGCCTGTTTTGCTTCCTTAATTTTTATTTTATGTATACGAGTGTTTTGCCTCTGTGTATAGTGCACCGTTCATGTAATGCCTGTGGAGGCCAGAAGAGGGCGGTAAGCCCCCTGGAAGTGGCGTTACAGGTGGTTGTTAGCTGTTAACTTGAGCGCTGGTAGCCAAACGCAAGAGCAGCCAGGGCTCTTAACTGCTGAGCCATTTCTCCAGCTCCATCTTATTTTTTGGCTTGAAGAATCCTGCTCTTGTAGTGTGCTGGTTGGGATACAGGGCTCCCCAGGGCTGTGAGGGAAATGTGGGGCTGGCGGCAGAAACTGGTTCTCATGTCTGTGTCTTTTATCCTTCCCCCAGGTCTGTCTGTCCCTGACAGCAAAGCGGCTGGCTAGTAAGAACTGTGTAGTCAAAAATTTAGAAGCAGTGGAGACCTTGGGCTCCACATCAGTGATCTGCTCAGACAAGACAGGCACTCTCACCCAGAACCGCATGACTGTGTCCCATCTATGGTTTGACAACCACATCCATACGGCTGACACTACGGAGGACCAGTCAGGTGTGGAGGTGGAAGGGAAAGGCTCAGGGATAGGGTGCAGATGGTGATCCGCAGGAACCTAGGGCAGGCTTTGCTTTAAAGGGAGGTGGCGGGGAGTACCAGCCATGCCGGATCGGGGGGTCGTAGGAAAGGATCCCCTCCAGTCAGAGCACACAGCGCACAGGGGGAGGTTCTCAGCTCTGGTCTGGGAGATCTGCTCCTTCGTGGCCCCAGTGCAAACACCTGGTCTGCAGGGCAGACATTCGACCAGTCCTCGGAGACCTGGCGGGCGCTGTGCCGCGTGCTCACCCTGTGCAACCGCGCTGCCTTCAAGTCCGGCCAGGATGCGGTGCCGGTTCCCAAGGTGAGAGACTGGGGAACTCGGGGGAGGAGGGTTGGGGTGACTGTACGCGTCTGGAACCTGGTGAGGTCGGGTCTCACCCAGACATCCGTCCCTGCTCTCAGCGCATCGTGATTGGAGACGCATCTGAAACCGCACTGCTTAAGTTCTCCGAGCTGACGCTGGGCAACGCCATGGGCTACCGGGACCGCTTCCCCAAAGTCTGCGAGATCCCCTTCAACTCCACCAACAAGTTCCAGGTGGGAGGCTCCAGAGGCCGGCCCAGCCCGCGTGGCCACGCCCACACGATGCCAGACCACGCCCACGACACTCCCCGCCCAATCAAGCCCCGGCCCGCGGTCCCCAAGCAGGGGTATCTCCGTCTGCTCCTGAGCCCTCGAGCCCCGCCCCTTCCCGTGGCCACGCCCCCTCCCTAGCTCGGCATGCAGCTCCGCCTCTCTCCCCGCCCGCAGCTGTCCATCCACACCCTGGAGGACCCCCGCGACCCGCGGCACTTGCTGGTCATGAAGGGCGCCCCCGAGCGGGTGTTGGAGCGCTGCAGCTCCATCCTCATCAAGGGCCAGGAGCTGCCTCTGGATGAGCAGTGGCGTGAGGCCTTCCAGACCGCCTACCTCAGCCTGGGAGGCCTGGGCGAGCGCGTGCTGGGTGAGAGCCGCCCTGGTCGGGGCAGTGAGCACAGATCCGTTCCAGCCTTCCTTAGCATGCCCCGCCCCTCTGGGTTTTGCTTTCTTGTGGTCCTGGGGATTGAACCCAGGGCCTTCTGCATGCTCGGCAAGGCTCTACCACCGAGGTCCATCCCAGCCCTCCCTGGCCCTGGCATTTCTCATCCCTGGCCAAGGGCTGGTCTGTCCCAGCCCTCACTCTAGCCCTTGACTCTGTCTGTGTCAGTCCTGACTCCTGTTCAGCCTCAATTCCTACCCTAGATTCTTCATTTGTCTTCGCCTTGACCTTCTGTATTCTTTCTTTGTCCACATGTCCTTGGTTTTCCCTGACCCTTGTCCCACTTCTACCGTCCTGCGTCCTCCAGACCCTGGATCTTCCCCAGTCCCTGCCTCTGCTCCAGACTTTCCCCAAATCCTTGTCCTGAGCTTTGACTCTCCCCGAACTTTTGCCTTCATTCCTTAAACTTTCCTAACGCCTGCCTTGACCCTGGAAGGGTCTGAGGGCCAGTTTTGCTTCTCCTTTACCTTGTTCTGGAAGGCCCCTGGAGCTTCAGGTCCTCCCTCCTTCCTTCCATCCCTCCTTCTTATCTCATGTACCTCAGGTTGACCAGGAACTCCTGATCCAAGTGCTGGGTTCACAGCACACAACTGGCTCTAAGCCTCAATCTCCTCATCTGCAGGGTGGGGATGCAGTGCACAAGGTGGGTGGGGATGGATTCAGGTAGTGCTGACAAAGCGTTATGCTTTCACTCGCCTCCTGGCTCTGGGCCCTGCTCGTATAGCGTCTGATTCTGCTCAGACTCCTGTCTCTGTCTTTGTCTCTGTCTCTGTCTCTCTCTCTCTTTCTCCTCAACTCCCATTTTTCTGGCCAGGCTTCTGCCAGCTCTACCTGAATGAGAAGGACTACCCACCTGGCTACGCCTTCGACGTGGAAGCCATGAACTTTCCAAGTAGTGGCCTCTGCTTTGCTGGACTTGTATCCATGATCGACCCTCCCCGGGCCACCGTCCCCGATGCTGTGCTCAAATGCCGCACAGCTGGCATCCGGGTATGCCGCTGGGTGGGGTGACAGCACACACCTTGCACCTGTCATCAGTCACGATCACTGGCTCCCGATACTGCTGCTCTGGGGAAGGAAGCTTCAGGCGGAGCTGCGTCCGGGAGCTCAGCGTCACCAGGAATTTGCTCTTTTCCACTTTCCACACGTCAGCTCTGTCTTCCTCTCTGCTGGCTTTAATTTCAGGCAGAGTGACCTGTGTGAGCAAAAATGGTGTCTTGTCTCCATCCCAGCAGCTTTAACGTACAGCTCCCATCTAGCTTGCCCAATGGGGTCGTATGTTCAACCCTAAACCAGTCTTGGAGGCTGGGTATAGGGTAATTTGATTGGCCATTATACCTTGATGTCTGGGCTTACTTCTCAGTCTCAGCCAGGGAACTCGCTTCAACCAACAGCTTGGGGGATGAAGATGGCTCCCAATGACAAACTGAGTGGAAGAGCCACTTAGTCCTCCTGCCTCTTTTTATTCCTCTTTAAACATGCTGTATCTCCAGCAATTGAACACGCTCTCACCTCAGGACCTTTGCACTGCATATTCCCTCTGCCAGAAATGCTTTTCCCTCAAATTTCCACATGGCTAACTCCTTCCCTTTTAAAAATTATTTATTTCTGTTTTATGTGTATGAGTGTTTTGCCTGCATGCATGTAAGTTCACCCATGTTATGGAATGTCCATGGAGGCCAGAAAAGGGTGTTAGATCTCCTGCAACTGGAGTAATAGTTATTAACCACCACGTGGGTGGGGACGGGGACACTCGGCCGAATGAAAGGAGTCAAGGGTGTGCTGGTCCACATCGCAGGTGATCATGGTGACCGGTGACCATCCCATCACAGCCAAGGCCATCGCTGCCAGTGTGGGCATCATCTCTGAAGGCAGTGAGACGGTAGAGGACATTGCTGCCCGCCTCCGTGTGCCTGTGGATCAGGTTAACCGGAAGTAAGCACCCCTTGGCCCTCCTCGTGATTATTCCCGTACCCCACGCTGACTGAGGTCCTGAGTGAGGTCTTCTTCTCCCACAGGGATGCCCGTGCCTGTGTGATCAACGGCATGCAGCTGAAGGACATGGACCCATCTGAGCTGGTTGAGGCCCTGCGTACCCACCCCGAGATGGTGTTTGCACGCACCAGTCCCCAGCAGAAGCTGGTGATTGTGGAGAGCTGTCAGCGACTGGTGAGACCCTGCACAGGAGGGTGGCAGATGGGTTGGGCCTGGGCTGGTGTCCTGCTGACCACCCACCCACCTGATCTGCTGTCCTCAGGGTGCCATTGTGGCTGTGACGGGGGATGGTGTGAATGACTCCCCAGCCCTGAAGAAGGCAGACATTGGTGTAGCCATGGGCATCGCTGGCTCTGATGCTGCTAAAAATGCGGCCGACATGATTTTGCTGGATGACAACTTCGCTTCCATTGTGACCGGCGTGGAGCAGGGTCCGGGTCTGACCAGGGAGGTGGCAGGCCTTGAGGGCCTGGGAGGAAGAGGCTGGGAGGAGGCTGAGGCACCTTGTCTGTCCTCACAGGCCGCCTGATTTTTGATAACCTGAAGAAATCCATTGCCTACACACTAACCAAGAACATTCCTGAGCTGACACCCTACCTCATCTACATCACCGTCAGTGTGCCCCTTCCCCTCGGATGCATCACCATCCTGTTCATAGAACTCTGTACAGACATTGTGAGTCTCCAGTCCTGATGCCCCAGTTCTCTACCTCATGCCCCGCCCTTATGGATGGTGAGCATGGACCAAGATCACTGCATACATTTTTGGACACAGTGTCATGGAGTCTGAATGTGCCTATGCACCAACAGACAGCCAGAGTAGACACAGAGGCAGGCAGGCAGGAAGACAGCCATGGATTCAGAGGACGCACTGACGTTCACAGTCAGAGGTGTTATTTAGGTGTGGTGGTATATACCTGTAGTCCTAGCTCATGGAGTCAGAGAAAGGAGAATATCAAGTTTGAAGCCAGCCTGGGCTACCTATGGAGACCCTTCCTCAAAACAACAAGAATAAACAGAAACATTTATAGACATAGGTGTCTGGCCAAGAGACAGACAGACAGTCCAAAACAGACACAAACAAAACCACTTGTATAGAGTCTGAGGCAGACAGATGGAAGCCAGCTACAGACGCAAGCCCTGAAGGCAGCAGATGTGGGGCCCTCTTGACAGATGTGTGTTCAGCACTTCATAGGGTGCTGACTCAGCCAGGCCCACACTAATTTACTTAATGTGATCCTTATCGCTGCCTTCGGGATGGACTTTCCTGTGATTTTACCTGTCTTAACAATCCACTGACTGCGGCACACACAGGCTGAGTGGCTTGCCCCAGGTGGCCCAGTTGGGATTTGAGCCCAGGCAGCCAGGTGCTTCAGATAGCACATACCTTTAGTCCCAGTACTCAGGAGGCAAAGGCAGGCAGATCTCTGTGAGTTCAAGACCAGAAGTCTGGTCTATACAGTGAGTTCCAGGCCAGCTGGGGCTGTGGGGAGACCCTGTCTCAAAAAGAAAAAAAGAAGAAGTAGAATAAACTGAGCATTGTGACACACATCTGTGATCCCAAGCACTTTGAGGTAGAGGCAGGAGGTTCACAGGTTTGAGGCTAGCCTGGGCTACACAGTGAGTTTGCAGTCAGCCTGGGCTACATAAGCAAGATCTTAAAGAGACAGGTGTGTGTGTGTGTGTGTGTGTGTGTGTGTGTGTGTGTGTGTGTGTGTGTGTATGTGTGTGTAGGGGGGATCAGGAGGCATACAGAGGGAAAGACATAATAATGGGAAACAGAGAGACTCAGACTGGAATACCACAGACACCAGACGATAGAAACAGAGATGGAGAAGGGGAAGAGAGATGGATGAGGAGATGGGGAGGGAGGAGGAATCGGGGGAGGAACATGAGAGCACAAACTAGTGGAATAAAAGCATTTGTCAGGTATGGTGGTGTATACACTGTAATCCCAGCGTTTGGGAGGGGGAAGCAGGAAGAGCAGGAGTTCAAGGCCAGCCTCAGCTATCTAGTAAGTTTGAGACCAGCAAATACTACATGAGACCTTGTCTGTAAAATCAGAGCAAACAGACAACAGGCAGACATTTGTATACAGAGAGACACCAGGACACATGACCCAGACCTGCTAACAGGTCCACAGGAGCCTACTGACCCAGGATGTCCTGGGTGTGAATAGGTGTTCACTGCAGATCCTGCCTTCTGTTACCTAGAGGATGTGTGTTTGGAGGTGGTTGGCTCCATCGTAAAGGGGTCAGTGATGCGGGCCACCCTCAGCCCTCCTTCCTTCTGCTCCTGTTAGTTCCCGTCCGTGTCCCTGGCATATGAGAAGGCTGAGAGTGACATCATGCACCTGCGTCCACGGAACCCCAGGCGTGACCGCTTGGTCAATGAGCCCCTGGCTGCTTACTCCTACTTCCAGATTGGTGAGACCCCCGGCTCAGGAGCAGGCTCTCTGAGCCCCACCCACCTTTGGACTTCCTGGCTGGGACTCCGTGGCTGTGCTTAGGCTTGGTTTTCTGTTGCTTTGTGTTCCTGTCTGTCCAGGGTGGGCTCTCGGGTCCCTGTGTCTAACTCTAATTCTGCTGTCTCTGGGTCATTGCCTTGGTCTTTCTCTTTCTGTCTGCACTTGTTTCTGTTTCTTGTGTTTGGGGTTGGCGTCTCTAAGGCACATACTGTATACGTCTGTCCCTGTTTCCTGTATGTGCTTGATCTTCTAAGTATGTCTGTTCCCGTGTCTGTGTCTCCATCCCTGTTCCCACACTCCCGCATCTCTCTTTCCCAGGTGCCATTCAGTCATTTGCCGGCTTTGCTGACTACTTCACAGCCATGGCCCAGGAGGGCTGGTTCCCTCTGCTGTGCGTGGGGCTGCGGCCAAAGTGGGAGGATCACCACCTACAAGATCTGCAGGACAGCTATGGCCAGGAGTGGGTGAGCCCTGCCTGCACACTCCTTCCTTCCTGAACCTGTGTGGGGACGCATCAGCCGGTGCCCAGCAATACCACCCACCTTGGGCTCTGCTGATGCTGGGAGAAGAGGCTTTCCCTCACTGTCCCGGACTCAACCCCGTTTCTGAGGCTGAAGGGTAAACAGCTGGCCCGATGTGGGATGTGCATCCTATATTCCTGACAGACCTGCCTGGCCTTTGTCACTTCCTCTGTCACCTGCCTGTCCCTGGTCACTGCCACAGGATTCCAGTTCCCTTTCCCTAGGCTCCTTCCTTGGTGCTCAGGAAACCTCTCCTTCTGTTGTGAAAACCACATGGTCCCCTCTGCTGTTGGCTTGCGTGGTATCATCCAAGCTCTGCTGGGTGCTGGGGTCCTGCAGACCCACAGCCCAGCGTGGGATGTGAAGGAAGGGAAATTCGGGACCTCAGTGGCCAGTGGGTGGCAGAGGTTTCTTTGATTGGGTCTCACGCTGTCTCCTCCTGGCCTGCAGACCTTCGGGCAGCGTCTGTACCAGCAGTATACCTGCTACACTGTGTTCTTCATCAGCATCGAGATGTGCCAGATCGCCGATGTCCTCATCCGCAAGACGCGCCGCCTCTCCGCTTTCCAGCAGGGCTTCTTCAGGTGTCTCTGGCGGGCCCCCACCCTGCCCTCCAGTCCCTAGTCCACCAGACCCCGACCAGCAAATGCCAGTATGAAGTTTGGCGAGCTGGGTGCAAACTATGGAAATGTGGCCCTTTCAGCTGGCCAGTGGCTACCACTGAGGCCCTTCTGTGTCTCACCCAACGGCTGAGGCCACCAGGGCTGGCTCCTGCTACTGGAAAGCACAGCCACCCAGAATCTCAGGTTCAGGCCATCTTCCATGCGACTGCCACACGTAACTTCTCTGAGTTCTAGCTGGTCCCCAGCCGTGGGTCTGAGCCCCCATCTCCCACAGGAACCGGATCCTGGTGATCGCCATCGTGTTCCAGGTCTGCATTGGCTGCTTCCTGTGCTACTGCCCAGGGATGCCCAACATCTTCAACTTCATGCCCATCCGGTGAGGGGCTGAGGGGCCAGCAGGGGCTTGGGGGATGCAGGGCACAGACCTGGGCGCCATCTTCATCTTGCCATCTCATCTTTGTCTTCAGGTTCCAGTGGTGGCTGGTTCCCATGCCCTTCGGTCTCCTCATCTTTGTCTATGACGAGATCAGGAAACTTGGAGTCCGCTGTTGCCCAGGGAGTAAGTGTGGAGGCTGGAGGTTGAACAGTTCTCGGTACAGCTCTCTGACCCTCAACATTTGAATTCGAGCCCTCGAATCACCGTAACTTGAGTGCCTCGTTCCCTTCCCAGCACTCAGTCTCCTTCCTCCTCTCTCCTGCAGGCTGGTGGGACCAGGAACTCTACTATTGAGAGGGACAGCTGCTGCAAGGCCAACCCCGAATCTGCTAGCAGTGGGCGGGCACAGGACTCATGGGCAGCCCCCAAACCGTCTGTGCAACTGAGTCCTAGCCCCCTTGTATTCACTTCTGCACCCCACGGCACCCCGCCTTTGGAAAGATTCTCCCCACTGCTCCTCCCACTCTTCTGGAGCAGCATCACCAATTCCCGCCCTCTCCCCTAAAGCAGTTCTCCAAAGCAGACAGGGGCTGGAGAAGGCAGTTGGAGCTCCTGGCCAGGTATGTCCATCCCAAGGGCTCCAGTCTAGATAGGAAGGCTGCCCGGGGCTCGTTACAGATACTCTCATGTTCTGCTGACAGTAATAAAACCACCGCACATCGACTCTACTTGCATTTGGTGTCGAGAGCAGTCTTTTAAGTGTTTTCTTCATTTGTGCCACTGATCTCCCACAATCCTACAACACAGGAACTAATCCCCATGGCTGCAACATCTGCAGAGCCTAGGACACAGCTTGGAGTAGAGATTCAATTCCATTTTTTTTTTTCAAATTACTTCGCATTTTCTTGTCATTATCCCAGGCACGCTGGGATATGACCACAGACACTGTCTGGAGCATAGCCTTGAACCACTCCATTACCCCTTAAGCTCTGTCTGGAAGTGTTCTCAGAACCTTCTCCCTCCTGGAGGCTTCCTGACATGGGTCCAGACTTCATCACGCAGCCTGACCCCCCATACGTCACAGGGTCTGTGCTGACCCATCTACTCATGTCCACGCCTGTGTCCTGACAAAGCCTGGGGGAGGGTCCCCTCCTCACCCCTGCCACTTACGAAGTCAGCTCCTCCAGCTGCTGGGAATGCCCCCAGCCCCTCCAGCCCCTCCCTCCGCTGGTGATCTCTGCTTGTCTTTCATTCCTTCATCGGGAGCTTCTCTGGCTGGGCCTGTGCTTCTCTGTTGGCCTATCCCCCACCTTCCCTGAACCCCCAGACCCTGAGGACTTTGGTGTGCCTCTGCCATGATGCTCACATGTCTCCAGCCTTTCCTGAACTGGGTCTGAGTTGACTCGCACTGGCCTCGGCATCATCCCCAAATCTGCTCCCATTTGCTGTCCAATCCCACTGACAGCAGAATGGATCTCCTCCCTGCAAGCACGGGTGCTCTGGGGAGAAGCCCCAGATGAGTGCTAGCTGGGACTCCTGTCCCCTTGCTTACCTGTCACGTCCTCACTGTGGCCCAGCTCTGCTGAGTAATTAAAATCAATCCAGCTCACCTGAGCCCTTGGCTTCAAGGTGTTTTCCTACTTTTGCCTGCTACTTAGGGCTCCTAGGCTTGTCACCCTTTTCACAAAACTACAATGGACAGCTTTGAAAAAATCCAAACTGTCTATTCCTGCCTAGAACCTCTTATTGCCCTGGTCAACACCCCAGTCAGCCATCAGATCCGATCCCTGCTACTGAGTATCAAAGTCATGCTGAACCAGAACCAAACAGTTTGATGCTCTCAGAAGATGGGCCATCACTCTGACCCACGACCTTTACATCCGCTTTAACATTTCCTTTTCTCTGCTTTTTCTAATGGGTTCTTCGGACCTCAGCTGGCTCATCCTCCCCTAAGCCCACCCTCCCTCCAGGTTGGGTAAAGCAACTGCTCTGTGTCCCCATAAACTGGCTTCCACCCGAGTCCTGATTGTAGCCTGGTCTATCACACACTGCAACAGCCCAGGCCTGATAATTCTGTCATTTCTTCATGTTGTGTCTTCAGCACAGCCACCCTAGCCTGTCCCCTGAACATTTATTTCAGTTGGCTATTGTTACTTTCACTTTTGTCAACGTATGTGAAGGGACAGGCAGTCTGTGAGATGGAGGTGTGGGAAAGTGATCCCAACACATCACCACAGGTGTGCACTCCATCTACTTCCTGTCTGTGCGAGGTCAAGGCGATTCTTGACTTTTGGCACCTAAAGCACCTGGGGATGTTTACTCAGGGGAAGAAGAGTACAGGTCGTCTATCTGAAGACAGATGTGCTCTTTGGAAACAGACTGTCACAGAACAACCCGAGGGAGCTGTCCTGGGACAACTGTCTTATTCTCTAGAGGGCCCCACTGGGAAGACCAAGGCTGAGGAGCACCTTCTTAAGGGGGCAGGGTTAGCATCAAGGTGAGGCTTAATGGAAACATTCAAGGTCCTGAATCTGATCTGTGCCTCTCAGGAAGAGGGAGTTGGTGGGGCAAAGTGCTAGTCCAATGGGCCAAGGGAGGGCAGGGCCACAGCCGTGGAGCCTGGCATGCAGGACAATATCCAAGTTGGTGGCTCAACTGCTATTTAGCTGTAGCTGACTCTGAACCCCACCTCGTGAAGACTCAGGACATGATTTGATCTGAGGCCACAGAGCTGAGACATGGCACGGAGAAGTTCAGAATCAAATCTGTATTTTCATAGTGGCCCCATGAAACTTGAATATTAGCAATTTGCTTAGGCAGATCATCCCAAGGAGTGGCTCTTGAGAGATCAAGGGCAAAGCCAAATGCCACTGTCTACTGTACAGTGAAACAACCACAGGGGGTTTTAAGTTGGGGATAGTGACCAGTTAGGTTTCAAACTGATCCCTTAGCTGTGCTACAGATGGGTCTGAGTTGGGAAAGGGAGGACTGCAGGCTTGGAGGGAGCCAGCCTCAGGAGGCCCGTGTTGGAGAGGGCTCAGGTCATATTGTGAGGACAGGAAGCAGAACTCCAAGCCTCCCTCCTAGATTCTAGATGTCCCATCCCCTAGCCTGTTCAAAGATCGCTGTTCAGACATCATCAAGACCCCCAGCCTCTGGTGGGAAAACAGAGGATGACGAGCCGTTCCAGGAGGACCGGCCAGTACTCTGGCTTGCTTACTTGGCTTCATAAGCCAGAATGGGGACCTAGCTGGGGATGGTCCTGGGGTCCAGTTTCTGAGAGAGAAATGGAGGCACAAACAACTTTCCAAATACTGTTTACTTCACTATAATCTGGAGAGAGGCAGTGGAAAGGTCTGCCAACACTGGGACACCAAGCTAGGAGTGCACATTGACAACGGCAACGTACAGGGCCAAGGTGCTGAGGGCCAGCAGCCCTGTCACTACTGCTCGGGCCAGCAGGGCCGTCCAGCTGCCCAGCGAGAAGAGGTGGACGAAAGTCCTGTGGGAAAACATCACCATGAGGAAAGGAGATGAGAAAACCCACCCCTACTTGGACCCAGCCTCAAACCCCAGCCAGCTCACTCCATGACAAAGGCCTTGTAGACACTAAGGAACATCAAGAGGAGAACAGCTGGCCGGAAGGTGTGGTACAGGTCATAGCGTGTTATCATCCAGACTTGGGCAGATGCCACGATGTAGTGGACCTGCAGGGACGAAGGGAGGTGGGAAGTTGGGGCCTAGTCTTGGGAGAAATATGGCTGCCAACATCAAGGTGGGGCAAGAGCGGTACTGCATACCAGACTGATGTTGGAGTCGATGCTCATCTGGATGTATTTCCAGTCAAATTCAATGCCCCGGGCTCCCACCCAGAGAGGGATACAGCTGAGGAAGGCAAAGGGAGGCAGTATCTGGTACCAAGACGCCCTCTGAGCACCCAACTCTGAGCTCCACCCTCCGGCACCCCTACAGAACCCAAGGGTCCTTTCCCAGTGCTCTGGGCGCCAGGTTGCTCCACACACCGGGACATAATGAGCTCGGCGGTGGCCCAGCCCAGGGCAGCAACCATGATCTTGTACTCCCCCTTGCCTGCATTCCGGGACATGACAAGGTTTAGGCCTATCAGGTCTGCCACATCCACGCTGGCCTTCATGAACTCCTGTGGGTCAGGTTGAGTCTTGAGTAAACACAGGGGGGCCAGATGGGCTCCCGACTGCATTCCCTGCCCCTCCCTTGTTCTACTCACCCCAATGAAGTCATAGATGCCGCCTTCCCAGGTGGGGAAGAAAGTAGCTAAGAACAGCATCTGAGAATAGAGAGCAGAAAGGAAGGATGACGGAGGCAAGCCGCGTAGACATCGTGGGGCAGTAGTGTGCAAACGGAGGGCAGGACCTTAGGTTCTAAGGGTTCAACTGGGGGCATGTGGCAAAATCACAGAAGTTGGGGAGACGGATGGCAGGTGCTTGGTTTACGAAGGGGCTACATGTTCTCAGGGGATTCTGAGTCAGATCTAAGCATGCCGGATGGCTCCGCGGGTAGTGTAGGCAGCACCATGTGACACTCTGTGAGTGAATTATGGCTTAGTCAACACAACAGTTTACTCAGTTTTACCAAAGTGCTAAAAGGACTAGCATCAAGGAATGTCCTGGGGTTCCACCCCTTCTAGGGTACTGGGGCACAGTCCTTATGCGGAGTCTGGAGGGCGGTCCCACGGTGGACGACAGCACCAGCAGAAAACAGCCCCTGGGGTTTGGAGAGCCTGGAAGGCAAACACGTGGAGTCCCAGCGTTCCTCACCTTGCATAGCTGCACAAAGAGGTAGGTGACCCCGGCCTGGACACATTTCCAGAAGGCGTTGTACTCAGACCTGGAGATGAGGGCGGTAAAGGGTCAATTCGGGCCCCGCACCCTCTCCACCCCCGCGCGCGCCCCGCACTCACAGGCCGCTGCACTTGTACGTGATGAAATAGGGGAAGTAGGCGAGAGCGAAGCAGTTCCCGAAGTGGAACAGGGTCATGACGGCGGCCGCCCTGCCCCGCCTGCGCGGGACTATCCAGGCGGCGTCTCCCCGGACTTAGGGTCTTGGCCTCGCTGCCGGCTCACTAGCCCGGCACGGGGCCTGGGCGCCCACCTGATTGCCTTGACCCGCGCGCGGCCTTCTGGGAACTGTAGTTCCGGTCCGGCGCGTCGCGCGCCATGACGTCAGAGCGCCCGCGACAGGCCTGCGGCGCCGCGCCCTGTCTCGGGATCCCGTTCGCTCTGAGCCTTGCATCTACGGCTGCAGTGTGCTTATTTTTCTAAAGCGGCGTTTGGCCCCGGGTCCCCGGAGACCGGCACAGACACACGCGGGGGCAGTTATGCGCACTCTGGTTTTTATTTCGTCGTTGACCCGGCGGCGGCGCGAGGCCCTCGTGCTGCACAGCCTCCTTTCCAGCGGTAGCCGGGGGCGGGAACGCGAGGTGCGCGGGGAAACTAGGAGGGGCCTTCCGCTTTACTGGTCTCGGCTGAACATGTAGCGGAGGAGGTCGACCACCCGGTGACTATAGCCATATTCGTTGTCGTACCTGGGGAGGGAAGGAAGGAGGCGTTAAGGGAGCTCCCCCTCCTGAGCAGCTTTCCCCACAGTCCTCCTATCCTTCTCCCCTTTACCAGGAAATGAGCTTCACAAAGTTGTCATTGAGAGCAATGCCAGCCCTAGCATCGAAGATGGACGAATGGGGATCGCCGATAAAGTCCGTGGACACCACCTGTATGACAGAATTTCAACTATCAGCTTAGCAACTCAGACCTTGACTCTTAAGACCACATTGCCCGTCCATTCATCTGTGTTGTTTGATGGAATTCTGTTATGTCTAGAGCTAGCGTGTGACCAAGGCAGATGGGCATTCTTCAGGGACTGTCGAAAGGACACAGACTGGGGAGATGGTTCAGTGAGTGAAAGTGCTTGTTGCATAAGCGTGAGGATCTGAGTTTCGATCCCTAGGACAAATGTAAAAGCTTGGTAGGTGTGGGCCACCAGAGCAGAGACGGGATCCCACGGGCAAGCTGGCTAGCTCCGGGTTCAGTGAGAAATCCTGCCTAAGTAATTTAGAGTGCAGTGGAGGAAGACACTAACATTGGATAACATGAGTCTGGTCTTACGAACAGGGTCTGAGGAAGAAGGAACTGCAAACACTTGAGGGTTGTAGCCCTCGTGGTAAAAGGGCACAGGGAGGATTTCAGCATTGGGTTGATTTGACCTGATCTGTTCAATTGATATTTGTGTGCGAGTGACCCTATAGGAACCAATGCAAGGATTCACCAAGATGGAAGCAGAGAGATGGCATTCAGGGTGACATCTGCATTCAGGAAAGGTGCCTGATTTGGTTTGGCCCTGGGCAGGCAGAGAGAGAAGAAAGCGAAAACAGGAGAGAGCGCTCTGACCAGGCATTATCCACACCTTTAATCCCAGCACTCTGGAGGCAGAGACAGGTGAATTTCTGTGAGTTCAAGGCCACCCTGGTCTACCTGGAGAGACCCCGAGAAAAAGAACTGATCTTTTTTTGTTCATTAGGTATGTATTGAGCTTTATGGCAGGCCCTAAGCAGGTGGCTGAAGCTACATAATCAGGAACTTAGTTCTTAAATGGCTGCTTTCTTGGACGTGAACATGTTAAGGGTTCCAAGAGTAACTTCTGGTCACTGTTGTGAAAAAGCCACGAAAACAGCCTTGTTAGGAGAGGAGACCTTACTGAAGGGGATGTGGGTAAAGCAAAGACTTGAAGTGAGTGCAGGAAGAAAGTGTTCAAGATCAAAGCAGTGGCAAGCACCAAGATGGCAGGGGAGGGAGCTCTACTTTCCCTGGCCTGCAGTTGCTCTCTTAGGCCATGCAGAGCTGTCTTGTGGCAGGAGGAAACCACAGCCCTCCCCAGAGGGCCCCTGGCCAGGTTTCCTCAGCCCTACCTGGTCCTCTGTGTAGGCAAGGATGCCAGCCATGGGCCCCTTAGCTGCTGCTTTTACAGCATCCTTGATGGCTGAGTAGGAGGCAGCCTGGGCCAGGCGGCAGGTGAGATCCACAACAGACACGTTTGGGGTTGGTACCCGGAATGCCATTCCTGTTAGCTTCCTGGAGAATTACACATTAAGGATGGGAGTCAGAGCCCAAGGGAGTCTGCCCATTCTCCCCTTGCGTTGGGTCTTTCCCCCCTAAGGGTTGGGGGCAGTGAAGTCCATCTGGGGTATGTCCCCACCCTGCAGCTTCTTGTCCTCATACCCTTTGAGGTCTGGGATGACTTTGCCCACAGCACTGGCAGCCCCAGTGGAGGATGGGATGATGTTCTGATGGGCGCCACGTCCACCTCGCCAGTCCTTCTTTGATGGCCCATCCACTGTCTTCTGGGTGGCCGTGTAGGAATGGACTGTGGTCTTGGGGAACAAGAAGGCCAGAATGAGGCTTTCCTGTTCCTGAGATTCATTCAGTGCCTATCTCCTAGGACTTGGGGAGGTGGTGTAGAGGTAGAGGCTGACAGGGCCACCACCACACACTGCAGGAGGGGCACTTGCAAGCTAGGGCCTGTCCTTACCACAGTGTTTCAAAAGACTTCTCTGCCACTGGACCTCATCCCCAAACCACTCTCTTATTAATTCCATGTGCTAACAAGGCCTAGGAACAAGAGGGAATTCTCTGCCACCCTCTGTCCCGACTCACCATCAGCCCTTCCACAATCCCAAAGCGTTCATGGATGACCTTGGCGAGGGGGGCCAGGCAGTTGGTGGTGCAGGATGCATTGCTGAAATGGCCAGAGTGTGCCAGGGCACAGTGAGGCGAGCAGAGCCAGTCCTCCACCCTCACCTTTACTAAGCCCGGTGTGTGAGATGTGAGATGTGAGGATGGGGGCGGGAGGGCTCGTTGGGAATGGCTGAAGGGTCCCTGGAGGGGCTGCTGGGGTGCCCCTCAGTCGTGGCCTCCTGATACCGAGCACTCCCAATGGTTTCGGGCTGACATGGACACAGTGCCTTTTGAGACTTCAGGATTTTTGATGTGAGAGCAAGTTGAGGTGAAACTCCAGAATCTAGCGGGACTGGGGTTGAGGGTGAGTCTGCTCCCTGGGCCACAGATGGTGTATCCCACCTGAGGATGTCTGTCATCCCTGGTACCTGACAATGCTCATAGAGCCAGGGTTATAATCCTTCTCATTCACACCCATGACCAACATGGGCGCATCAGGGGAGGGCGCAGTGACCACCACACGGTGGGCGCCAGCTGAGATGTGTGCCTAGGGTTAGAGCATAGGGATTAGAGACTTCCAAGCACCATAGCTCCCTCTCCCAACCAGCCCGAGGCCTCACCCCCACTTACCGAAGCTGCCTCTAAGGATAGGTACACGCCTGTGGACTCTACCACGTAGGGACTCCCCACAGACCTCCAGGGGATTTCTTTGGGGTCTTTGCTGTGGAACAGTGGGAGGGTTCTATCAGTCCCCCCTGCTTGGGGCTCACCTTCAGATCAGAGACCACATTACCCCCTCCCCCGCTTGGGCTTACCTTCAGGGTCCTCAGTCACCCCTGCTTGGGGCTCACCTTAGAGTCCACAGGCCTTCTAGAGGTTGGCCAGAGGCTTTCTTGCCTGGCCTGTTGCTCTCTGTTTCCCATTCCTGCCTACCTTCTCCTACTCTACCTGCTCAGGTGGCTGCCATCTTCTCTGTCATCACTGGCCATTTACCAACCACCCTTCCTTTCTTGACTGTTCTACCCTATTTCTACACACAAGCTTTTTGCTCTTCATCTCAGGCCCTGACTTCCTCAAGGGAGACCATCCTGACCATGCCAATGTGGGGTCAGGCCCTCTATTCATCACATGCCCAGAGTGTAGACCCCAAAATGGTGAGGTTCTCATGACTGTTTTCTGGTTCCCAGCTCTGACAGGCTTGAGTGAGTCCCGCTAGTCTCTTGTTATTACCACTCAGCTCCTGCAACAGGAGGCCGGGAAGACCCTGAGGACAGACAGCCGCATCAGAGAACAGGACTGTAACTGAAGCACTCTGGCCAGCAGTGGTCAGTCTTTTACATCAGAAAAGCCGGAGGGACCAGAGAGATGGCTCAGTGGTTAAGATCACTGACTGCTTTTGTAAAGGTCCAGGGTTTGGATCCCAGCACCTACATGGAACTGGATTTATAACTCCAGTTCCAGGGGATCCAATGTTCTGGCCTCTGTGGGCATCGAGCCCATGGCTGTACTTCCATACACGCAGGTAATGCACTCATACACATAAATTTTAAAATTTAAAGAAAGGCTTTCTTTTCCCTTTATAAAGAAATGTCTCCTCTTTTGGTTTGTTCTTTGAAAGGGGGTCTCCCTGTAACCCCAGCTGGCCTTAAACTCACAGAGACTCGCCTGCCTCTGCCTCCCTAGTGCTGGGGCTAAAGGCATGTACCACCATGCCTGGCTTTAGCCTACATTTTTACTTGGTTTGTTTTGTTTTGGTAATAGCATCTCCCTATTAACTATTAACTATTAACCTCAATGATCCTCCTGCCTCAGCTTTCTGAGTGCTGGGATTACTGGCATGCTCCGTCATGCCTGCCTTTCCTTTGATATTATGACAGATATTTGTGCTTGAAACCTACTAAACATCTACTCTTGCTGTTTTCAGCTTGAGCAAGCACTGAATCCATCATCTGCGAGGCTTGTCCCACGTAGTTTATCATAAGCGACAGATTTGTTCTAGGGTTGTTTGCCTCTGCTTTACTCCTAGGTCCTTCCAAGACACAGGGCTGTATCGGTTTCCTTTGCTATTGGAGTTCAGTGTTATTTTTGTGGTGCTGGGGATTGATCCAGGGCTTTCTGATGTAGGGACGCACTCTGCTACTGAGCTGTGTTAACCATCGCCATGCAACCAGTACTTAACTGTTGTGGTCATGGTTTGGAGGGTCTGTGTCAGGGCCGTGGTAAAGGGTGTAAGAGGGACAGGCTGGAGCTCAGGCTGCCCAGCCTGGCTCTGCCCCTCCCCTGAGGCTACACGCCTGAATGAAGGGGTACACTGGCTCCCCTCCCCTCTTTGGGCTTCACGGCTTTCATCTCTTTCTGCTCCATCAGCCCACACTGTTGATCATCTGGCCCAAGTAGCTTTTGCTGGATGCACTCCTTTTTCTGCCTTTCATGTCAGGGGCACTTTAATAAATCCTGCAGCAATTTTTGAGTTGGCATGGGGCACAGTCCGCTCCATCCAGGAGTCCCCGGCACCTCCCCGTACTGTCATGGCCCCATCTTCCTGCCTACAGGGTTGCTTTGAAGGCTCATTCCCCTGCAGTGACCAGGGAAGACAACTGTAATATAGTTTATATTGGTAAATTGTCATTGCTGTTTGGGCTCACTGAGAAGCTGGCTCTGGAAGTTGGGTTAGGTTTCCACTTCAGACCCAAGCATGGTGTGTCAACGGGCCTCCAAGGCTCCTTGCCTGAGGACAGGCTGACCCCTCCCTAACTCTATGACAGGGAGAGAAGAGAACAGCAAGACAGCCCAAGAGTAAAAACATAACCTTTAAAACAGTCAGCCAGAAAATCTGTTTCCATCAGAGGTTATTATTGTTTATCCCAGGATATAAAAGTGCCTACATGGCCAGGCATGGTGGCATGTGCCCTTAATCTCAGCACTCCAGAGACAGAGGCAAGCACATCTCTGTGAGATCGAGGCCAGCCCGAGTTCCAGGCCATCTTTGGCTACATAAGCGAGACCATACCTCAAAAAACAAAAGCCAAAGCAAACAAAGTGCCTACTGTGGGAAAGAGAAGCTAGGAGCTCAGCCGTGGTGAGCTCAGCCATGGAGAGAACACTCAGTCAGACTCCAGCTCATTGCCTCAGTCAGTTTCTGCTGGATGTTGTGAGCCCCTGGTTTGACCATGCTGTTCTGGAACCCTCACCTGAGAAATGCTCTGCCCAGGACTCTCCGCTGGGAACTCCAGCTGGCTGCCGTGATGGGACTTTCCCAGTTATTTCTGCTGGGTGTTTTGAGCACCTGATTTGATGATATTTTCCTATATAGCTAGCCATCCATCCATTGCTATTCCTTTACTTTGGCTTGCTGTATACTTAATGAACCCATTCCAAACTCAAACAGAGAACCTTCTCCAGGCCTTAGAGAACAGCAATATTGGGATTGTTGTTTGCAGAAGGTGGGGGAGGGAGGACCCTGCAGATGGCAGAGTGATGATGCCCAGACAAATGCAGAAGCACTTGGAGAGACTGACAAGAGGCTGTCCCACTGTAATTGCGTTTGGGGTGTGATTTCAAACAGGTCACACTGTTGCTATTGAGTCCTGGTCCCTCCCTTCTCTAAACTCTATCTCCCCACAACCTATGCCCATCCCCAAACTGTCAGACCTTATCCTCAGCAGGTTAAAATGGGAGGCTGAGAGTGGACCTGCAGGGGAAGGAGTTGGAAGACCTTGCCTGAGGCTGCAGAGAGTTGACTTTTCTCTCTGTGTGTATGTAATAGCTGCCCTTTTTTTTTTTTTTTCTTGAGACAGGTTTTCACTATGTAGCTGAGGCTGACCTGAAACTAGTCTTGAGTGAACCTCCTGCCTCAGCCTCAAGTGTGCGCCACCAGCCACCATGCCTGGCATGTTACTACTTCTGGTTTTCAGATTCTGAATCTAGCTGTAAATGAATGTTGTGAGGTGATCACTAGGAAACCAACTTGGCCTGAGTGTGAGAGGTGCAGACCCAAGGTCCCCTCAGGTGCTGACAGGGCACAGAGGAATTGCGGGGGGATGCACAGTGTTGGGGAGCTGAGACCTTTTTGGGAGTGACCTGGCTCAGTGGAGGCATAAAAAGGCCTCGGGCTGCCGGGTAGCAGCTGGCTCAGTGGCTGTGGAGGGGAGAGGATTGGGGGCTACCCACGAGAACAGGTGCAGATGTGGGCGAATGAGAAGGGTGGGGTGTCCGGAAAGCGAACGTTCCTGAACCATTTTAGGGGTCCAGACCTTTTCAGTAGTCAAAGGCATGTGCATACAGTCTGGGAGGGGTGGTGACGAACCCCAGCCTGGTGGTGTCACAGAAGTGCATCTGACATTCCGTCCTTACCACTGGTACACGTCGATCTCATGGTTGTCCACAACCAGCCGTCCGTCCTTGTGCTCCACACTCCCCTTGTATCTGCCGTGGGTGGAGTCATACTTGAACATGTACACCTGCAGCAGAGGGTGGGGCCTGGTCTCAAGGTGGCAGAGCGAGCAGTCGGCAGTTCCCACCTTGGCAGAGGTTCTGGGTTACAGCTGGAAGCCTCCCATGCAGCTGCTGGGACCCTCCCCGTTCAAGTCCCACCCTTGCTGGTCCCACCCTCCGCCTGCCACTCACCATGTACTGTGGGTCAATGAATGGGTCGTTCACTGCCACCACCTTAATGCCCTTCTCCATGCAGACCCGCAACACCAGGCGACCAATGCGTCCGAATCTGTCCTCGAAGGGACAGGCAGAAAAGGGGAGATATGAAAACAGGATGATAGAGATGCTGTGGGTTCACTGTCTCCACTCAGCTCGTGTTGGTGTCGGGAACTCGGGGCCAGCTACATGGTAAAGGTGTCTGACTACAGTTTGATCCCGGGGACCCACATGGTGAAAGGAAAGAACCAACTCTAGCAGGTTGCCCTTTGACCTACAACACAAACACACACACACAAACACACACACTGAAAAAAATGTAGGGGGCCTGGAGACATGACTCAGGTTAAGAGCATTTCTTGCTCTTTCTGAGGACCTGGGTTTAGTTCCCAGACCCACATGGTGGCTCACAACTGTAACTCCAGTTCCATGGAATCTGACGCCATCCTCTGACCTCTGCAGGTACTGCATGCACATGGTACACGTACATATATGCAAGCAAACTCTTCTACACATAAGATAAAAATTTACTTTTTTCAATATTTTGTTTATTGTCCTTATTTTCTGTGTATGAGTGTACTGCCTGCATGTATATAAGTGCACCCGTGTCAAGCAATGCCCATGCAAGTCGAAGAGGGTGTTGGATCCCTTGGAGCTGGAGTTGTTAGTTGCCGTGTGGGAATTGCCTTCTGCAAGAGTAACAAATGCTCTTAACCACTGAGCCAACTCTCCCTCCCAAAATTAAAAGGTTTTTTAAAAAGAGGGTAAGACCTTAATCCTCTTGTGGTATTAGGAGGCAGGACTTAGGGAATTAAGGCTGGTTCTTGCCATGAGGGCCCCCATGGTGGCCCAAGTAGCTTTATAAGAAGAGAGATCTGAGCTAATCAGCCAGTTCTGTCTCTATGTGATGGCATCATGCACTGCACTGGATCTCTGTGGGGTCCCTGTGCTTAGTGCCGGCCTGAGCAGGACGAAGGGTCTCTACCGTGGCAGGGAGAGTAGGCGTGGAATCAACACACAGATTCCGGGGGCTGAGCGGGAAGCAGGCAGGGGCAAGCTGCTGCAAGCACCCTGTAATCCAGGAAGTGTAAAGGGTCTTATAGGTCTGGATAGACAATGGCCTTATGGGGTGGGGTCCCGAATACAGCCAATAGTAAGTCTGTCCCCAGGTAGGCAGGTTCTTTCCAGATGCCGGGCAGAAACTGGTCTCAGGACTAGCCAGAGCAGAGTGCCACAACCACGGGAGCCATTCCTCCATTCCTCATAGTGGGTGACCTGGCTAAGGTCCACCTTGCATTGTGCCCTACAGAACTCTGCAGAGTCCTCACCAGCAGCGGGGGCCCTTACCAGGTACATTCCATTGGCCTTGACCTTCTCAGCCTCCAGACAATAAGGAAATAAGTTTCCTTTTAGATGATCTAGTCGTACATACTGAGTGGTATCTAACAGACGGGGGCAGCGGATGAGGCTCACTAGGGACTAGGTCTTCAGTCTGAGGGAGGAGGGCCACCACGTCTTTGTAGACTACTGTCCTCTCTTGCCCACATAAGCTTGCCAGCCTTCTAACCTGAATTTCCATTTCCTAGCCCGTCCATCCCCTGCCCCTGACTCATTTTCTTTTCTTCTCCCCTCCCCAGTGTCCCCCTCTCTTCTTCCACTCTTCCTCCTTTTTTTGGTTATGTTTTTAACTTTAGTTTTTATTTGTATTATTGTGTGTGTGTGTGTGTGTGTAGGGGGTGCTGGAGATCAAACCCAGGGCCCTTATGCATGTTAGGCAAGGACTCTACCACTGAGTTACACCTCCAACTCCTTTTTGTTTTAGCCCTTAAAAAAAAAAAAAAAAGAGGATCTCACTCTGTAGCCTTGAATTCTTGGCAACTCTCTTGCCTTAGTCTCCCGGTGTCAACCTTGTAGGCATGCTACCAAGCTTGGCTACTGCCCCCGATTTTTTTTTTTTTTTTTTTTTTTAAGACAGAGTTTTACTGTGTAGCCCTGGCTGGCCTGGAACTTACTATGTACATGAAACTGGCCTCAGACTCACAGAGATCCACCTGCCTCTGCCTCCTGAGTGCTAGAATTAAAGGTGTATGCCACCATGCCCAGCCTGCCCCCATTTTTAGCTGGGTGGATCCATTGAAACTTCATGTCTCTTATGAAAACTATCAGTTAAATACATCCTTGAAAAATGTGTATGAATGTATTGCCTGCATGTATGCAAGTTCACCCATGTCATGCAATGCCTGCAGAGGTCAGGAGAGATCCTCTGGAACTGGAGTTACAGATAGTTGTCAGCTAGCGCGTGGGTGCCGGGAACCAAACCTGGGTCCTCTGCAAGAGCAGATAGTGCTTTTCATCACTAAGCCATCTCTTCAGTCCCCAATGATCCACACTTAAAATAATTACTTTTATGTGTATGTGTGTGTGCCTGATGTAGGTATATGTACCACATGTGTGAAAATGTCAGAAGAGGGTATTGAATCTCTTGGAACTGGAGTTACAGGCAATTGTGAGCCATCATATGGGTGCTGGGAATTGAACTCGGGACTTCCACAAGAGCAGAAAGTGCTCTTAACCATCTGTCCAGTCCTGACGATCCATATTCTTTACCATGGTGCTTCAGGTCCCCAAGGGATTCCCTAAGTCCCCTCCCTCAACCTTTCCCCCTCACTTGTTTTTATAGCTGTACAGACTTTCGAGCTGTCTTAATGCATTGAGCATGGCCCCTCTACCCCAGAGCCCTTGCCTGACCCTCTGCTTGAAGACTTTCCCCAGCAAGGAGGCAGCTGACTGCCTATTGTCTCTCAGCTTCACTCCTCATGTGGCCCAGCCAGTGCTGCCCCCTTGGGCCTTGGTATGATCTACACCCCTCACAGCCTTGAACTGCCTTGGTCTGTATCTGACTGTTCGCTCTCCGAGAGGGAGCTCTCTCCGTGGTACTGCCCTTGCAGGCGCAGTGAAAACTAGAGAGATGCCCCCAGACCCTCGTAACCTTGCTCCTGGCCAGCTCTGCCGTCACCTCGGGTCTGAGGCCAGCTTACCCATTGATGCCCACTGTCAACTCCCTAGATGGCTTCTTGGGTGGTGGGGGAGGTGGTGGTGGTGACGATGGTCTGACTTCCTCCTTCACAGGAGGTGGAGGTGGAGGTGGAGGTGGTGGCGGCTCCTCAATCTTTGGCTCTGGTGGAGGCGGTGGTGGCCTGACCACTGTTGGGGAATAAGAGAGAGTCATGAAGGGAGATGGTGAGCTGGGTCATGCCATACAAGAAAGGACTCGGAAGGTGAGATGGCTCAGTGAGTAAAGTGCTTGCTGATAAGCCTGCCAAGCTGTTTGGTCCCTAGGATCGCAGATCACATGGTGGGACAGAATGGCTTCTGTAAGTTGTCCTCTGATCTGCATATATACACAGTAGCATGAACACACACACAAATATGTGTATATATATATATATATATATATATATATATATATATTATACACACACAAATGTAATTTAAAAAAGAAAAGGGAAGGGAGGAAACTATCTGTACTATACTATCTGTACTCTCAGCCCCTAGTGAGTGGCCAACTGTGTACCCCAGTGTTTCTGGAACTATCTGTACTCTCAGCCCCTAGTGAGTGGCCAACTGTGTACCCCAGTGTTTCTGGAACTGGTTGAGACACAGAACAAACAAGGGCTTGGAGGTTTAAAGATACCAATGTCCAGGATCCCTCCCTCGAACTCCTAATCCAGGGTGTGTGTGTTCAGCAGTTGCTCGAGGTTGTAGTCTCTGTGTTCAGTGTCTCCTCTGTGAATGGAGATAGACCATTTCACGCTAGAATTCCCTTCCCCTTCCTCCCTTGTTTTTGAGACAGTCTCACTCTGCCGCCTACACTGATCTGGAACTCTTCAGCCTACTGCCTCGGCCTCCTCAATGCTGGGATCACAGTTATGTCCCATGCCTCGCCAGGCTTTTTTTGTTTGCTTGTTTTCAGGGCTGGGATCAAACCCAGGACCCCCCAGATGTCAAGCAATTGCTCTACCATTGAGCTACAACCCCACACCTACATATTAACAGTTCAAAGATCATTTCTTTTTTAAAACCTTTTTATTTTACATGTATGAATATATTGCCTGTGTGTATAAAGTGCACTCATGGCCTGCAGGGCCCACAGAGGTTGGAAGAGGGCGTCAGATCTCCTGGAACTGGAGTTACAGATGGTCATTAGCCATCATGTGGGTGCTTAGAACTGAACCCAGGTCCTCTGTATTCTCTACAGTTCCCCCAAAGATCATTTCTTGAACATATCTGATAAAGAAATTCCATGAACCTCAAATTGTTCTGAGAAAATTCATTCAGGGAGGCCTCTAGAAAACTGACTCAAGCAATTTTGAGGCCCAGGAATTTAGTTTCCCTCTCTCTCTCTCTCTCTCTCTCATCTCCTTATAACCCAGGATGGTCTCACACTCACTGCTAGGATTACAGGTGTGTATCCTCACACCTGAAAGAAATTCTACTTCTTAACAGCACTCAGGTGGTTGTCACTGTGAGGGATGTTTGTGAGACACTGTCCCTGCCTCTCCATGCACACTCACTTCTGCACCTAAACCCTTGTGTCTGGAGGTGTGCTTCTTCCTGAGCTATGACTGAGGGCCTGAGGGGAGGAGGGAAGTGAGACGACAGTAAGAACTACAAATGACAGCAGCTCTCACGCTGGGAAATCTTGCCTGGAGGCCAGCCCTGGCTCAGCCACCTGCTGCTGTGTGGTCTTGACAGACCTCTCTGGCCTGTCTCCTGAATATTGCATCTCACCCTTCATTCAGAAACTTCAGGGGTCCAGGTAGCTGACTGTAAAGGAACTAGGCAGGAAGTCTGCTATTCAGAATATTCAGGAGGAGGGCTGAAGAGACAGCTCAGTAGTTAAGAGCACTTGCTGTTCTGGTAGAGGACCCCAGGTTCATTTCTCAGCGCCCACATGAGGCAGCTCATAACCACCTGTGACTCCAGCTCCAGAGGATCTGCCTCCCTCTTCTGGCCTTCACGGACACTGCGCTAATGTGCACAACAGACATAAAGATGAAAAGAGAATATATATGAGGAAATTAACAGGAAAGGGGGGTGTCAGCGGGAGTGGCCTCAGCCCAGGAAATCAAAGGTACCCAGAGGCGGAGAACTAGGTGGGCCCACATGGCCTGCTGCTGGAGAAGGCCCTGTGCTGCAGACAAGCAGCCTGAGATTGGACTCTGGTGTGTCCAATTGTAATGCATGATCATTAAGGTGTCAGTCAGTGTTTACTGCTGGCAGTGACCTTGAGGTCACTGATGACCTTGAGGGTATTCATGTTCCTGGAGTTTTTGTTTGATGGCTCAGCCTGTAAGGAGGTTTGCAGCCAAAGCTGATGACCTGGATTGGATCCTAGGGACCCACGTGGTGGAAGGAAAGAATGACGTAGGTTTTCCCCTAACATCTGAACGCATTCTATGGCATGCACCCCCTGCCCCAATGTGAAAAAAGATTTATGGACTAGGGTCAGGAGCTGGGAACCCCAGCTGGGCTTCTCCTGCCTCTCCCACACCAGCTGTACGGAGCGAGCAGGCTCCCGGCTGTCGACCTATTCGCTGCCCTGTCTTCTGGGACCTGAGGTCCTGCCAAAGGGAGGGTCCCAGACCCACCCACCCCACTATGGAGGTGACAGCTCTGAGGAGAATCAGGGTGGGGGGTGCATTCCTGGGAGCCTGCCTTCCTCTGGCTGGAGCACTGGGCACTTGTGCAAACACCTCTGGCTGGGTGGGGCAGGAAATGCCCAGTGGCTGGAAGCAAGAGCATGCATGCAGTGTCCTAAGGGCCTGGGGAGAATCCCAACTCCATCAGGCCTGGGTTGGGAGACCAGGAAGTGACATGCCCTCTCTTAACCTCTGTAAGCTTCTCTAGAATGGGGACAGTGAACACCCAAGGCGTCAGCTGGTGCTGGGAGGCTTCTATGAACCCAAGTCTCTCAAGCCTGTAAAGTCAGCAGCCTGGTCTGGAAGGCTGCAGTTGCCTTGATTTTTGCACTGCAGGGAGGACAAAGCACTTAAAGCAGCCCCTGTGTTGGTCACCGAGGACATCAAGGCAGTGTGGGAAACGCACCTGCCTAAGACTTCATGGATGCTCCTGGAAACAGTCCTCTCCCCGCTCCTGCCTTGTCTTTGGCCTCTGTGTCTCCCCTCTCATCTATTGGCAGCCCAAAGCCCAGCCAGCCCTGGTAGCAGAGCTCCCATTCCACCAGAACCACCGCAGACGCTGGACTCTGTGGACACCAGAGTGGGGTGGTGGGCTCCCAGATCCCTCTATTTTTGTTTTCCCTGGATCTCCCCCAAAGTCTCTGTCACCTGGACATGGAGGTCGCAGTAGCTGGACAACAGTGACGTTGGTGAGGACAATGTCACGTTTCGACATGGCCTAAGGTCTCATGGCCTGGGTGCTTTGGGCCCCTCCGTGGTGTTACTGAGCTGTGACGCTCCCAGGTGTCAGTGGCTCCAAAGCTTCTGATGATGCCATATTGCCCAGTGACATCACAGAGGGCTTGGTGCCCAGACTCGAGGCTCCTGCCTACCCAAAGTCTGTGAGGGACCCACAGGAGGCATCTCAAAGCTGCTCTCTGGCATTTGAAGGGGGGTCCACTCGTATCACACAGATGCTCCAGTCGCTCTCTTGCATTCCCTCCCTTCCTACACTTGTTCCATTTGTATTCCTGGGTTTCTGTGGAGTTCCCCATCTCTTAACTTGTGACTGGAGATGCCTAGAGCTGCCATCTCCCACCAAGTCTTCCCCTGGCTGCCTAGGCTTCCCTCAGATGCTGTCGTTTAGGAGAGACCCTTCTTACCATTGTAGAAGAAGGGGAGGATATATTGTAAGAGCCAGAAGTCAGGGAGGACCGGAGAATAACAGGGTCTTCTGAACATGACAGGACCCTATACTTATGAACTCGTAGCAGCTGTGCTTGCCAACACAAGACCTGCACATGATCAAGGCAGTCAACATTCTGTCATGAAGGGGGAGGGGCTCAGGAGCCCCCACCCCTAGCTGAGGAACTCTTGACAGTTGATGGCTTCTGGGGGAGGCAGAGCCAGTGTTTTTAAGGGTGTGGACCAAGCTCCGGTGGATGGCCCCTCTCCCAGTAATCTACAGGGAGCAGACATCAGGGTCAGTGGGCTTAACAACAACAACATAAAGGTGATATAACCTTGGGAGGGGTTGGGAGTTCAGGGGAGCTGTGAGGTGGGAGAATAAAATCAAAATACATTGTATGATCAAATTCTCAAAAATTAATAAAAGTATTATATCCTTTAAAAAGGAAGATATGGTGTCATGCATGTGTAAGCCCAGAAACATGTGGAGCAGCTAGTCTGGAGTGTTCAGCACCCCCAAAACAAGAACAAAAACCCACATCGACAAGGTAGAAGGAGAGAACAGACACATGAAAGTTATCCTCTGACCTTCACACTATGCCATGACATGCCTATGCCCACACTTACATACACACCACACATACACACACATAGAGACAATGAGAAAACTGAAAAACTGAAAGGATGTGATAGTTGTTGATCATGCTGGAGCCTGCCTTTAATCCCAGCACTCAGGAGGCAGAGGCTGGTGAATGAATCTCTGTGAGTTCCAGGCCAGCTGGGGCTACAGGGAACTCAAAAAGCCCCCCGCCCCCGCAAAAAAGTGATAGCCTAAATAAGGTAACTTTATCCTAGAATAAATGGCATGAATTAAAGTTTTCTATGTAGAAAATGATATTTTAAGAAAGGACAAGCCGGATTAAAGTGCATGCCTTTAATCCCAGCATTCCAGAGATAGAGGCAGGCAGAGCTCTGTGAGATCAATGCTAGCCTGGATTACATAGTGAGTTCCAGGCCAGCGGGAGCTACAGGGAGATACTGTCTCTACAACCAAAACAAAACAAAAAAGAAAAGCAAAGAAAAATGCTATATTATTAAACATAAGATAAAATTATGTAAGATTATTTAAATGTTTTCATTTTAATAAACATAGCTTAGTTGTAGAATGCATGCCTAGCAGACTTAAGACCCTGAATTTAATACCCAACATCCTGAACATAATCTCAAATAATGATGTTAAACCATCATCAAGTCTCCTGTCTCCCATAGTTCCTGAGGTCTACTCTGTGAATGGTAGCCTTATGGATCTTCTGTCTAGGGTAGAATAATGCATTTGGAGTTACAAGGGAAGGGCTAACCAATGGGGTCAGGGAGTTGGCTCATCTGATAAACGCTCTTGCTGTAGAAGCCTGGGGACCTGAGTTCAATCCCCAGAACCCATGGGGTGGAAGAACAGAACTGACTCCTGAAGAGTTGTCCTCTGACCTCCACCTACATGCTCGGGCATGTGTTTGGGCACATACATACACACACACATACATATAATAATAGTAAATCATTTAAAAAGAGAGAGGGGCTGTAGAGATGGCCCACAGTTAAGAACATTTGCTTCTCTTGTAGAGGAGCTCACTTGATCACATGGCAGTTCACAACCATTTGTTAACTCCAGTTCTAGGAACTCTGTTGCCCTCTTCTGACCTCAAGCCACCAGCTACACACATGGTACACATAAACTCATGCAGCAGACACTCATGCACATAGAATAAAACTTTAAAAAAGAAGCCTTTTGGAAAGCCTCCCATACTAAATTTCTTCCTTTCTCTCAAAACCCTTCCTCAGTCTCCATGATTCTGTGACATGGTGATGTAGGCTGCAGTCCCACTTCCTCAGTGAGGCAGGAGGATGGATTGTACTAGGAGTTCCAGGATAGCCTGGACAATGGAGACTCTCCAAACAAAACAAGCCAACAACCCAAGCTCCTCAGAATTCCATTTCCTGGATTTTTATTTCCTTCACAACCTGTCTGAATATCTGTCAGCTGTCTGGCCCTAGCCTGTCAAACTCTGAAGGCCTGTGACCTGGTCTATCTTTATTATGCATGTGCCATTGACAAGAAATGTGTCCCACTCCTAGAAGGTATTCACTCAATACAGTTTTGCCTTGGAGATACTGTGAGTTCAGATTTAGGCCACGGCAACAGAGCAAATGTTCTGATAAAACAAGACACAGGGATTGTTTTTGGTTTCCCAGTGCATTTAAAAGTTTTGCTGGGAGATGGCTCAGTGATGAAGAGCTCTTGTTTCTCTGGTGGAGCATCTGAGTGCAGATCCCAGTACCCATATCAGGGGGCTAACAACCCCATGTAACTCCAGCTCCATGGCCTCTGATGCCCTCTGAAGGCACCTGAACTCACCGGTCATACACTCATAAAGACACATAAACATGCCCCAAAGTGTAGATAGAATCTTAGATAAGGAAGTTTTAGATAGGGGCTGGGACTGTAGCTCAGTGGTAGAACACTTGCCTGTCACATCCAAGGCTCTGGGCTTGGTCTCAACACCCTCTCCGCCCCACCTCCAGAGAAATTATATTTCCATTGCACTGTGGTCTACTAAATGTGTAAGAGCATTCTAAAACACCCAGTGCACATACCTGGACCCTTTTTTCTCAGCGGGGGAAGAATGCTGGATGTGGAATACAGGTCCTCACACCGACTAGGCATGTGTTCCGCCACGGAGTCTCAGCCCCAGCCCACACAAAGCTCAATGAACAAATACATGATGCTAAAAACAGCCATTAACCATCTGTCCCATTGAAAAACATGGAGTTAAAATACTTGCTGAATGCAGGGTTGCCACAAATCTTCAATTTGTAAAACAAACAAAAAACACACCCGCAATATCAAAGCTGGGCATGGTGGTACCTGCCTATAATCTCAGCACTTGCAAGGCTGAATCAGGAGGATCACTGTGAGTCTGAGGCCAATCTGAACTATTGGCTGGACCCTGCTTCAAAACAAGCAAGCAAGCAAACAGGGGGTCTGGAGTGATGGCTCAGCAGTTAAGAGCGCACTGAGCACTGCTCGTGCAGAGGATCCAGATTCGGTTCCCAGCACCCACTTGGTGGCTCACAACTGCCTGTAACTCCAGATCTAGGGGATCCAACACCCTCTTCTGGCCTCTACAGGTATCTGCACTCATGTGTGCCCAAGCCCATACATACACACACACACAGACACAGATTCACATCATTAAAAACAATGAAATAAATCTCAAATAGGTGAGTCTGTACTGAGTTATAACTACACACATCTCCACCTCTGCTTCAGCTTGTTATCTTTTCGTTTCCCCCTGAGACAAGTGCGGCAGGATTTCCACTACTGAGACACACCCCCCTTCGGGTGTGTGTGTGTGTTTACAGTTCATTGTTTGTGTGTGGATGTGTGGATGCTGTGACTTGTGTGTGGAGGTCAGAGGACAAATGGTGGGAATCAGTTCTCTCCTTTCACCACATGAATCTCAGTGATAGAACTCAGGTGGTCAGAATTGGTGCCAAGTACCATTACCGACTGAGCCATCAATCTCACCCTGATGTGGAACTGTCCGTCCTTCTGCCTCAGTTTCCTCAGTGCTGGGATTGCAGATATGTTCTGCCTTGCTAGACTCTTTTTTTCTTTCTGGTGATGGACATAAAACCCAGGGCCTCTCACATATTAATTGATCTATGGCTGAGCTACAACCCCACTCTCTTGTTAATATTTCAAAGATTATTTCTTGAACTTGTCTGATAATTGATCTACGCCTGTGATCTCCAAACTTTTCTAATTATACAACTCACCGACGGAGACCACTTTCTTGAAAACTCTGACTCGGTCGGGCAATAACCAAGGCTCAGGAATTCAGTGTCTCTCTCTTTTGTTTTTGAGACAATCTCATTGTAGCCCGGGCTATGCTCAAACTCACTATATAGTCAAAGATGACTGTGATCTCCTGTTCCTAAGTCTGGGATTACAGGCTTGTACCAGTATACCTGGCTTGAGTTCTGATTTTTAAATTTTAACATTATTTTTTATTACGTGTGTGTGTGTGTGTGTGTGTGTGTGTGTGTGTGTGTGTTGGGGAGTGGTGCAAGTGCACTTGGAGTTACAGGTGGTGTGCCACTTTTAATGTGGATACTGGGAGAGGAAATCAGGTCCTTTGCTAGAACAGTAGGCATTCTTAACCCCTGACCTATCTGTCCGTCTTCCAGGACTTCTATTTTTGTTGTTGTTGTTGTTGTTTTGTTTTTTGTTTTTGTCTTTTTGAGATAAGGTCTCCCTGTATCTCAGCTGACCTGGAACTCACTATGTAGACCAGGCTGGCCTTGATCTCACAAACATCTACCTGTCTCTGCCTCCCAAGTGCTGGGACTAAAGCTGTACACCGCCACACTGGGCAAGGAGTTCTGGTTTTAACAACGCTCAGCTGACTGTCACCACCAGGGATGTTTGAGAGACTTCTGCCCCTAAACCCTTGAGTCTGGAGGTGTGCTTCTGCCTGAGCTGTGGCTGAGGACCTGAGGGGAGGAGCGGAGAAGTGAGACAACAGTAAGAACTCCAAGTGACAGTAGCTCTCAAGCTGGGAAATCTGGCCTGGAGGCCAGCCCTGGCTCAGCCACCTGCTGCTGTGTGATCTTGAGGAAGTTAATGGACCTCTCTGGCCTGTTTCCTGAATATTGCATCTCACCCTTCATCCAGAAACTACAGGGGTCCAGGGAGAGCAAAAGGCCCATCAGTAGGAGCTGACTGTAGGAGGGAGTCTACTATTCATTGAAAGGAAAGCCAAGAGGAGACCGGCTACAGGGGGTCAGCGGGAGTGGCCTCTGCCCGGGGAATCAAAGGCGCCCAGAGGCGGGGTACTAGGTGGGGCCCACATGGCCTGCTGCTCCCTGCCTTCTCCCTGTGCCTCAGACGTGCAGCCCGAGATTGGACTCTGGTGTTTCCAATTGCAATGCATGATCATCAAGGTGTCAGTCAGTGTTTACTGCTGGCAGTGACCTTGAGGTCACTGATGACCTTGAGGGTATTCATGTTCCTGGAGTTTTTGTTTGATGGCTCAGCCTGTAAGGAGGTTTGCAGCCAAAGCTGATGACCTGGATTGGATCCCAGGGACCCACGTGGTGGAAGGAAAGAATGACATGTTTTCCCCTAACATCTGCACACATGCTGTGGCATGCACCCCCTGCCTCAATGTAAGAAAAGATTTATGGACCAGGGTCAGCAGCTGGGAACCCCAGCTGGGCTTCTCCTGCCTCTCCCACACCAGCTGTACAGAGTGGAAATGAGGCTGTGGTCACAGAGTAATCAGGTCTGTAGCTGGGTTGGGAGACCAGGAAGTGACCTGCCCTCTCTTAACCTCTGTAGGCTTCTCTAGAATGAGGACAGTGAACACCCAAGGCGTCAGCTGGTGGCTGGGAGGCTTCTATGAACCCAAGTCTCTCAAGCCTGTAAAGTCAGCAGCCTGGTCTGGAAGGCTGCAGTTGCCTTGATTTTTGCACTGCAGGGAGGACAAAGCACTTAAAGCAGCCCCTGTGTTGGTCACCGAGGACATCAAGGCAGTGTGGGAAACGCACCTGCCTAAGACCTCATGGATGCTCCTGGAAACAGTCCTCTCCCCGCTCCTGCCTTGTTTCCCCTCTCAGCTATTGGCAGCCCAAAGCCCAGCCAGCCCTGGTAGCAGAGTTCCCGTTCCACCAGAACCTCGCAGAGCAGGACGCTGGACTCTGTGGACACCAGTGTGGGGGTGCTGGCCTCCCAGATCCCTCTATTTTTGTTTTCCCTGGATCTCCCCCAAAGTCTCTGTCACCTGGACATGGCTGTCGCAGTAGCTGGACAACAGTGACGTTGGTGAGGACAATGTCACGTTTCGACATGGCCTAAGGTCTCATGGCCTGGGTGCTTTGGGTCCCTCCGTGGTGTTACTGAGCTGTGACGCTCCCAGGTGTCAGTGGCTCCAAAGCTTCTGATGATGCCATATTGCCCAGTGACATCACAGAGGGCTTGGTGCCCAGACTCGAGGCTCCTGCCTACCCAAAGTCTGTGAGGGACCCACAGGAGGCATCTCAAAGCTGCTCTCTGGCATTTGAAGGGGGGTCCACTCGTATCACACAGATGCTCCAGTCGCTCTCTTGCATTCCCTCCCTTCCTACACTTGTTCCATTTGTATTCCTGGGTTTCTGTGGAGTTCCCCATCTCTTAACTTGTGACTGGAGATGCCTAGAGCTGCCATCTCCCACCAAGTCTTCCCCTGGCTGCCTAGGCTTCCCTCAGATGCTGTCGTTTAGGAGAGACCCTTCTTACCATTGTAGAAGAAGGGGAGGATATATTGTAAGAGCCAGAAGTCAGGGAGGACCGGAGAATAACAGGGTCTTCTGAACATGACAGGACAGCTGTACTCAGGAGCTCACAGCAGCTCTGGTTACCTGCACATGATCAAGGCAGTCAACATTCTGTCATGAAGGGGGAGGGGCTCTGGAGCCCCCACCCCTAGCTGAGGAACTCTTGACAGTTGATGGCTTCTGGGGGAGGCAGAGCCAGTGTTCTTTAAGGCTGTGGACCAAGCTCCAGTGGATGGCCCCTCTCCCAGTAATCTACTGGTAACCCAAATTGGAATCGGTGGGTTTAACAAAAAATGGTGACACAAAGTTTTGAGGGGCTGGGAGTTCAGGGGTAGATCTGTGAAGAGTTAGGAAACACAGTTTGGGGTGAATATGAGGAAATATTTTGTCAGTGTATGAAATTCTCAAAAGATGTAATAAAAATGTTATATTAAAAAAAATCCAGATTTGTTTCTGGCATCTGGCTTCCCAGCACTTCTATGGGAGATGGGAGGCGGAGGCAGGAGCATTGTCTACAAGTCGTTGGCTAGGTACCTGGAGTACACAGCACCTGGGAACTACAGAAGATGCCTCATATCCACAAACTCTGAAAGAGGTGGGACCTCGTCCATCTTTGTGACTTCTGCATCACACTGAGTTGACCACTTGGTGAGTGTCCACTCAATAAATAATACAGTTCCCCTTGGAGACAATGTGGGTTCAATTTCAGGCCAGTATAGTAAAGCAAGTATTCTTTCATTAATACATTTTTTCACTGATTTATTTTTATTTTATGTGTATGAGTGTTTTGCCTGCTTGTGTGTAGTTAGTACGCCACATACATGCAGTGCTCATGGAGGCCGCAAGAGGATGTCAGATTCCCTGAAAATGGAGTTACATATGGTTGTTAGCCACCAAGTAGGTGCTGGAAGCTGAACCTGGTCTTCTGCAAGAACAGTCAGTGCTCTTAACTGCTGAGCCATCTCTCCAGCCCCAATAAATAAAATCATTTGACAAAATGAGTCACAGAGATATTTTTTTCACTTAAAGATCGGTTAGCGTGGGGGGCTTGACTGGCTCATCAGTTAAGAACCCCAGTACACTTGCAGAGGACCTGAGTTCAGATTCTAGCACCCATATCAGGCAGCTCACAATGGTCTGTAACTTCAGCTTCAGGGGATCTGATTCCTTCTTCTTCCCTTTTCTGGTACCCAGTACATGTACACATTTCCTACCATACATACCCATAAATAAAAATCACAATAAAATCTTTTTTTTTTTAAAGTCCTGATTCATTTGGGCCTAGGGCTATAGCTCAGTAAAACAGTTGTCTATTGGACTGAAGGCCCTGAGTTAACACTAGACTCACACACACACACACACACACACACAGAGAGAAAAATTCTATTTTTATTGTATTGTAGCCTGTTAAATGTATAAGAGCATTATATCTACAACACTCCATGCACATACTTGGATTTTTATTCTTTTTGCTTGGTGGGTGGAGCAGGTTGGACACTGAATCCAGGTCCTTGCAGTTACTATGTAGGTGCTCTGTCATGGAGCCACACCTCCAATCCACACATACCTTGATTAATACATGATGCTCAGAACTGCTACTTGTACCATCTGCTACTGAAAAACATGGAACTGAAACACTTGCCGAATACAGGGTTTATTTATTTCGGGGGGAGGGGCATGGCATACTTGTGGAAATCAGGGGATAACTCTGAGGAGTCAGTTCTCTCCTTCTATGTTAGAAATAAAATCTCAGGTGCGAGGACCTCACAAGTACCATACAAAGAGCACAGGGCCAACGCAAAAGTAACCCAGTCAGTAACATAGATTCACTTATCGAAAGGGTGCATTGTGTGGTCAGGTAGATCCAGCAAGCTCACAGGACCTGGAAGCTGGATAGCTTTGTATCCCTAGAGTTCTGTGCCTCACTTTCTTTCCCTGCTGGATGGTTTAAATCTAAGAGCTCCACTGCCCCAGGCCATGACATTTGGGAATGCATTGGACCATTCTTTAAACAAAAGTCCTGTGGCAGGATGGAAAGATTAGAATTGCTTGTGAGAAACCAAGTTTGGCAGGGTTTGAAAGAAAAGACTGATATTTCATGTTTCTTACATTCTACCTTGTAGGTTCCAGGGACCGAACTCAAGTCTTCAGGCTTGGCAGCAAGTGCCTTTCACTGGCTGAGCCATTTTGCCAGAGCTCTCTGGCATTTTCTGATCTCCAGTTTTTATCTATTTTTATGTGTTATGAGTGTTTTGTCTTCATGTATGTTAGTGCACCATGTCCGTGGAGGCCAGAAGGTGGTGTTGAATTCCAAGTGACTGGGGTTATGGACCATTATTAGCTGCCATATGGGTTCTGGGAACTGAACTCAGGTCCTCTGCAACAGCAGTCGGTGCTCCAACAATTGAACCATCTCTCCAGTCCCTGCTGAGACTAGTCTCAAAGTTGCTGTAATTCTCCTGCCTCAGCCTTGAAAGTGTGGGGATTCCAGCCCTTCACTGTCATGGCTTTCGAAGCAGGTTTTCAGGAAGTGCCCAGGACAAGGGGACAAATGGCCGTTTCCCCTCAAGCCCTGGGGTGAGGGCTTGTCAGTGACTCACAGGCAGGGCACCTTCACCTGCAAGGCTGGTTGACACGCAGCTGTGACCAAGGGGGTGTGGGGCTATGCTCCAGGTAGGAGTCACCATCCTAGAGAGAAGGGTGGAAGTCAAAAACTCACATAATGACACCACCTCTTCCTCATCCACTTCCCCATGGGAACATAGGTTGTCAAGCACGGGCCATGGGACAGGCAAGGCCAATCCCGTGTGTGGATGGCTCTGGCGAAGTAAATTGAAAAGAAATTGGAGGATGCCCAGCATGGAAGCATGTGCCTGTAATACCAACTACTTGGAAGCTGAGGCAGGAAGATCAGAAGTTCAAGGCTAGCTTGGGCTACAGGGTGAGTTCAGTGACAGCCTGGGCAACACAGTGAGATTCTGTCTCAAAATGTTTTTAAAAGGGATGAGAGTGTATTTGGGAGGTACAGGCAGGATGATCAGGAACTCAAGGCCAGCCTTGGCTGCACATTGACTTTGAGGAGAGCCTGAGCTACATGAAAGCTTGCTGTAAAAACAAATAAATAGGGGCTGGAGAGATGGTTCAACAGTTAAGAGAACTGCCTGCTTTTCCAGAGGACTCAGGTTCAGTTCCCAGCACCCATATGGTGGTTGATCACCATCTATAACTCCAGTTCCAAGGGCTCCAATGCCCTCTTCTGGCCTCTGAGGGCATTGCATATATGTGATACACTTGCATACATGCAGACAAAACACTCATACACATGAAGTAAAAATAAATAAATATAAGCAAAACACTGGCTTGATGACATATGCCTATCGCCCCAGCATGGGAAGCAGGGGATTCAAGAGCTTTTTGCTAGCCTGAGCAACACAGTGACATCCTGTCTCATAAAACCCAAACCAGAACCAAAGCAAAACCAAAACCTCCTAAGAGCTGGGTCTGGTGGGTCATTTCTATAATTCCAGCACTCAGGAGGCTGAGGTAGAAGAATTGTCATGCATTCAAGGACAGCCCGGACTACATGGTTTGTTCCAGGCCAGCCTGGGCTCCAGTATGAGAGCCTGGCTCAAACAAAACAAACTGACAAATTCTGCAAAATTGGGTGCAAGAAATGACAAATCTGAATAATAAATAACAAGAGAAGACATAGAAAGAGTCACGATCTCATCTCCCAGGGACTGATTCAGACTGAGGCAATTTTATGGGTAGATTCACCAAATATCAAGGAACAAATATTTTCCATTTGTTAACTAGGCACCTGCTCTACTAACTGTGGCAGACCCTAGCCTTAGCCAGAGCTGGGAAGCCAGGTATAGCTTTTCTAGCCTGCGTCGGAAGCGCTAGCCAGCCCCACCTTGTAGAGGGTTCTGGATAGGGCACCCTTGGATTGGGCAAACGTCCTGTGTGAACATATGCTTCAGACTCTTATGGGGTGCTCTGACATGAGATGTGATGGCCAAGTTCCTGAACTTCCATTGGCACTAAGGAGCCAGCACAATCACATTACCCAAGCCAACAGAGAGGCTGCTGGGAGGAGGAAGAATGACCACAGACCAGTTTCAGTTACAGAGAGACAGATGCCAAAGTCCTGAATCCACTGGGAGTAGAGAGCTGAGAAGAAGGGCTGGGGCTGGTGGAAGGAGGAGAAAGAAAGGAGAGGGGGGGAGAGAGAGAGAGAGAGAGAAAGAGAGAGAGAGAGAGAGAGAGAGAGAGAGAGAGAGAGAGAGAGAGAGAGAGAGGAGTGGTGGTGTATGCTTCCCATCCCAGAACTTGGTGCTGACAGAGTCAGGAGTGTAAGGTTTGGTTCAGTGTGACACCTTGCAGAAATGAACGAGAGACTCCTGCTTGGGTGCAGTGGGACCAGTTTATTAAGAGGCACAGGGCTAGCCTCCAAACTCGGGAGTGGAGCCACGTGCAGCAAGACGGAGGCTGGATTCGGGGTGGACTCGTTAGTTCTTCGAGGGGACCACCTTGTGTCCTGGTTTGAGTGGAGCCTGAAAACACAGGCCGGCTCTCAGCCACACCTGGGCACCCACACACATAGCTCTACCACCCCGGCTGGCGCACACCCTGCGCATTCCTCCATACCCAGCCCGCCCACTGCCACCCCCTCGCTTAGCCTCACCGTTGGCATTAAAACCCAAACATCTTTCTCCCCTGCTCCTAACTGTCCCCACCCACTGGCTCTAGTTTGCTTCTTCCAAACTAGTCCCAGGTAGCCATGTGCCAGCCACCACATGCTATTCCTATTAACGCACGCCAGACCCCGGGTCAGGCTTCCCAGCCGTTTTCCCCATCATCTGAGCCAGCAGGGCAATACTGAGGCTCCAGGTCAGGGCTTTGGAGGCCCCAGGGGAAGAAGGCAGCAAGGCAAAGGTTTTGGCCCCTAGCCCACGTGCTTGAGACAGCTCCTGATGCCATGCGGCAGGTCTCCGAACCCCTCCCCGAGAGGCTGCCTCAACCGGCTTTTCAGGTGGCACTGGGTCCTCTCCCATTCATGACAATCAGCCCCCTGCCCTTGCCCATGGGCTGGGAGGCAAGAGGCCTGAGTTCTGTCATGAGCATGTGATCCTGGTTCCCAAATTTGCAACCCTCCCCAAGAGACCCCATGCTGTTCTGGGGACCCAGGTAATGCTTTCCTCCAGCGTCCCGTGGAACAGGCTAAGGCTTAGAATCTTCCCTTGGCATCTGACCCAACCATATGTTTTCTTTCTAAATATTTACCATGCCCTAGCTAAGGTTCCAGAAACTGGGACTCTAGCAGTATCCAACACAGACGCCCTAATGCTGGCAAATTACAATCAGGCAGGTGAGACACTATAAAAAAAATAAATATGATTTCAGATGTTGATAAGTGCTTTAGAAACAAAAGACTGATATTACAGAGTGTAATTGTCATACCTGTAATGCCATGTTATGCTTAGGGATGGTCAGGGAAGGCTTTCTGAGATGCCAGCCTTCAGCCAGGTACAGAATAAACGGAGCCAGCCATGAGAAACTCTGGCTTCTACATTTTAGATAACGTGCAAGGCCAACTGACCCCAGCTCCTGGAGGCCTCTTTTCTTCTCTGACTGCTTCCCACTTTTTCAATCTCGTTTTGCTGGGCAAGCTGAACTCTTAGAGCCCTAAGAAGAGCCTCAGGGCTGTCAGGGATGGAGGGTGCTTGAAGGTAGGTTCAAGAGCCAGGAGGCTGGCCAGTGGATGAGGATGGCAAACAGGAGGTGGCTAAGCAGGGCAGAACTTAACTTTTGGGGTGGAGGGCCTGAGCTGGGCATGGAGCAAAGATGCCAGGCTCCTCTCGAAGAGTGACTCATCCTGTTTTCCTCCTCCTTTTCATTGCTCAACCCCAAATCTCCCTGGGAAATACCTCCCTGACTGAGGACCAAGTCCGTGCCTCAGAGGGGCAATTGAGTCATGAGGGGTGGAGAAGAGCGAGAGAGGCCGATGATAAATAGCAGCCTCACTCCTCGGGCTGCTCTCTGCAACCTCCCCTCCTTCCCAGCAGCATGCAACTCGACAGTTTCCTCAGGTCTTGCTGCCTCCTATTGTTCCTGGGGGCCCTGCCTGCATGGGCAGCCCACGATGACCCCATTGAGAAGGTCATAGAAGGGTTCAGCCGAGGGCTGAGCAATGCAGAGAGAGAGGTGGGCAAGGCCCTGGAAGGCATCAATAACGGAATCACTCAAGCTGGAAGGGAAGTGGAGAAAGTTTTTAATGGACTTAGCAACATGGGGAGCCAGGCCGGCAAGGAGGTGGAACACGGCATCAACAATGGCGCCGAACACGCAGGAAAGGAAGCAGAGAAGCTTGCCCATGGGGTCAACTACGCTGCTGGACAGGTTGGGAAGGAGGCAGACGAAACGATCCATCATGGGGTCCACCGTGGGGTCAACCAGGCGGGCAGTGAAGCGGGGAGGTTTGGTCAGGGGGCGCACCACAGTTTTGGTCAGGCTGGGAAGGAGGCCAACAAGCTTGGTCAGGGGGCCCACCACGGTTTTGGTCAGGCTGGGAAGGAGGCAGACAAGTTTGGTCAGGGGGCCCACCATGCTTTTGGCCAGGCTGGGAAGGAGGCAGACAAGCTTGGTCAGGGGGCCCACCATGCTTTTGGCCAGGCTGGGAAGGAGGCAGACAAGCTTGGTCAGGGGGCCCACCACTCTTTTGGCCAGGCTGGGAAGGAGGCAGACAAGTTTGGTCAGGGGGCCCACCACAGTTTTGGTCAGGCTGGGAAGGAGGCCAACAAGCTTGGTCAGGGGGCCCACCACGGTTTTGGTCAGGCTGGGAAGGAGGCAGACAAGTTTGGTCAGGGGGCCCACCATGCTTTTGGCCAGGCTGGGAAGGAGGCCAACAAGCTTGGTCAGGGGGCCCACCACGGTTTTGGTCAGGCTGGGAAGGAGGCAGACAAGTTTGGTCAGGGGGCCCACCATGCTTTTGGCCAGGCTGGGAAGGAGGCTGACAAGGTTGGTCAGGGGGCCCACCACAGTTTTGGTCAGGCTGGGAAGGAGGCCAGCAAGCTTGGTCAGGGGACCCACCACGGTTTTGGTCAGGCTGGGAAGGAGGCAGACAAGCTTGGTCAGGGGGCCCACCATGCTTTTGGTCAGGCTGGGAAGGAGGCAGACAAGCTTGGTCAGGGGGCCCACCATGCTTTTGGTCAGGCTGGGAAGGAGGCAGACAAGCTTGGTCAGGGGGCCCACCATGCTTTTGGTCAGGCTGGGAAGGAGGCTGACAAGGTTGGTCAGGGGGCCCACCACGGTTTTGGTCAGGCTGGGAAGGAGGCAGACAAGCTTGGTCAGGGGGCTCACAATGCCTTTGGTCAGCCTGGAAGGGAGGCAGAGAAGTTTGGCAAGGAGGGCAACCATGCATTTGGTCAGCCTTCAAAGGAATTTGGTCAGGGTGTTCACCATGCCTTTGGTCAGGCTGGGAAAGAGGCAGAGAAGCTTGGTCAGGGGGTTCACAATGCTTTAGGTCAGGCTGGAAAGGAGGCACAGAAGTTGGGCCAGGGAGTTCACCAGGCTTTTGGTCAGGCTGGGAAGGAGGGGGGCAAAGTGGTCCAGGGGGCCAACCAGGGACTTAGCCATGCGGCAATAGAGGCCCAGCAGTTTAGCCATAGCCATGGCCATGGTTATTATGCTGCAGGGCAAGCTGGGCAAGGGGAAGACAACATAGTCTATCCTGGGGTTAGCCAGGCTGGGAAGGACATGGAACAGTTTGGCCAGGGTGTCCACCATGCCGTTGAACAGGCCGGAAAGGAAGCAGACAAAGTGGTCCAAGGGGTCCACACTGGGGTCAACCAAGCTGGGAAGGAGGCAGAGAAAGTTGGCCAAGGGGTCAACTATGCTGCTGGCCAGGCCGGAAAGGAAGCGGAGAAACTTGGCCAAGGTGTCCAACATGCTGCTGGTCAGGCCGGGAAGGAAATGGACAGGTTGCAACAAGATGTTCATAATGGGGTCAACCAAGCCAGCAAGGAGGCCAACCAGCTGCTGAATGTAGGTGAACAGAGGTGGGGAAACTGGGGGGAAAGGGGCTGGGGGAGGGAGAGGTTAAACTCTCGGGACATTTGGGGAGCCCAAGCAGCCTTGGTTTGGTGAGAGAAGCTTGGGCAGTCATAGAGCTGTGTTCCCCATTCCCATTACTACAGAGCTGGTGGCCAGCTGGTCAGATAGATTAAGCCATCTTATTTGCAAAGCCCCACCTGAGACAGGGTGAAAGGTAGCCCGGCCATCCTTCCGGGAGCTGCCTCCTAGATAAGGGGACCTGACATCTTACTCTGAGGCCCTCAGGGTGAAGGTGCTGACTCTCAGATACTCAGATAAGGAAACTGAAGCTCAGAGAGACTTATGGGGACTGTTGGCTAAGCTCACAGGATGAGTGCTCAGTTGTCAAGATGCAGAGCTGGGGTTCTTGCTCAGAACGCTCTGATTGGGGGACTGGGTAGGGAGGTGACGTCTAGGGGACCTTCTTACCCATTTCTGAAGCAAGAACAGATAGTGGAGGTCAGGCAAGCCATACCATTCCCAACGGAGCAGGCACAAGAGGGGGCTGAGGACCCACAGCAGGCTGGTTCCCGTTCTCCACACTCCCTAATAAGCAGTCACTGGAATCATCCTTAGGATCGGCCTGGGCATCAGAGCCCAGAGCCACATCTGTTGCCCAGAGGAAGCCAGGGAGGGCCGGGTAGGGGAGGACAGAGCCTTGGGTGGAGGAGAGGACCCAGTGTGAGACTCCCAAGCGGAAGCAGCTAGGGGTGGGGTGCATCTGGGGAGGCTGAGTGATACGATGGGATCAAGAGCAAGGATGAGCTGAGTTAGACTTGAGGCTAGACTGTGCATGGAAGGGTGCTTCCAAGTCAGGACTGAGGGTGGACGGAGGTTCTGGTATTTGTCCACTTTCCCCGAGATGGGGATCGTTTCCCTAATGCTAAAGTAAAGGGGAGCATTGGAGAGACCAGTCAGTCAGCAGGAGACAGACATCATTACAGGTGTTCTACCTATGTCTCACAATTCCCATGGCAACCTGAACTTTGGATTCTCTCTCAGGATAGCAAGCCAGGGACCCAGAGGGCCAGCCTGGGGCCCCAATCATCCCAGAGAGGGGGTGGGGCTCCTGGGGCAGAGTCGAGGGGTGGCGATGATACCTGAGCTTTGTCTGCAGGGCTCTCATCAAGGCGGGTTCGCAGGCCAGCACGGAGGGGCCGCAACCACTTCGGTAGCATCTGGGGTGAGTTTCTGGGTGCAACTTTGGTTGGGACTGGGGTAGAGACTGCTTCGGGGACTCTCGAGGATAAGGGTTGGATGGAGGTCGGTGACTGACTTTGTCCTCGAATTCCAGGCCTCGGTCAACAAGCCATTCATCAACTTCTCAGCTCTGTGGAGGGTGAGAACCCATACAATTCCTTTTTTTTTTTTTTTCTCTTTCTCCCACCTTGAGCTCTCTTCCCATAGCCTGCTTTTGGACAGTTTCCCTTTGGACAGACTCAGTCTCTACAAGAGACCATCCAACCTGTTCTCCCAGCTCTGGTCCTCCCTTTCGTCACCTGCTTGCAGGTTTTGTGTGCTTTCCAGTCTCACTGAACAAACACAAGCGGGCAGAATGAGCTCCGGGGCACTTGCGCATCTGGAACCCAGGAAGGGTGGGGCTGCCGTAACCGTCCTTCACGTGCCCGTCTGGGCTCCTCATCAGCCTCTCCTTCCCAGCAGCGGGCTGCTTTCCCTGTTATAGACCCTCCTGTGAATATCTTTGCCACTCTGGCCTGCTGTCTTGTGGGTGTGCTGGGTAGTGGGCACTTGGGCACTCTGGTTGTTTTTGAGACAGGGTCTCTCTGTAGCTCCAGTTGGCCTGAAACTTGCTATGCAGACCAGACAGGCTTTGATTTCACAGAGAGCCACCTGCCTCTGCTTCCTGAGTGCTGGGATTAAAGGCCTGCACCATCACAGGCATTTGGGGGCGGGGGTAGTTTAGTTTTCGAGGTATCGGGCGATCTGCCCTCTCCCTGGCTGAGAGTGTAAGGTCCTCGTGGAATCCTGGTCCTTACTCTAGACCCACTTCCCTTCATCCTTGGACCGTAGGGATGGCGAAGCATCCTCTGAGGTGAAATAGACAGGGTTTCTTCCTTAACAGCCTCCCCTAGCTTATATCCCTGGAAGGGCTGGCTCCTTACTGTCGCTCACATAAACAGCTGGTCTCCCTATCGCTTCTCAGGAGTGGGACTGGTGGTGGGGGCAGATCTCAAACCCCTTCTGGCTGTGTATCTGTATTCACCTTCTCTCTCCTCTCTTCTAGAACATCGCCGACATCATGCCCTAAACTGATGCCCAGGCGATAGAACGTTCCTGTAGTCACATCAGCTGAAATAGCTTGGAGGAGTTGGGGGTGGGGAAAGCTTCCCTGGGGCCCTTAAGAGAGCTGTGCTGAGCTTTGTGAATAAACGTGACACATCGTCCTCTCTCATCGTGATTGACTGTGTGCCCTAGAGAGGAGTGGGCAGGGTAGGGGTGAGGGACTCGGCACTTTCTCTTCTTGTCTCTGGGCTAAAGAAACTGGGAATCTGCTCCCACAGGCTGGAGAGCTGGAAACTTCAGGCTGATAGGCTAGAAGAGGGCAGTTCCCAAGGGTGAGCCACACTTGGCTAACGTGCAATGTTTATACTCAGTCCTAGGACAGGCACCCGGGTAGGGAAGTGACTGCTGGTGGGATGTGTGGTACCCAGTGTGGAACAATGGAAGCTTGTGTTCCTTTCGTGATGAAGACATGCTGGGCGGCTGGGCGCTTTCCAGGCATGACCTCACCAAATCTTCCAAGTGCCCAGTTAGGTAAAGGTTCTATTACTATCCCCATTTAATAGGAAGGCACGTGGAGGCTTGCTCAGGTTGGAAAACACAAACTAGGAGACATGGCCAATTAGCGGAGGTAAAGGAACAGCCTTAGAGCTTCGAATGCTCTTCTGTTTGGGAGACACTCTGACGGAAGGAACATGCATGGAGTCATAGAAGGTCCTGGGGGTTCAGATCCATGGACCACTCAAACCCAGTGAGAGCAACCAGCATCAGGCCATCACATGTGAAGGCTCTGTGTGACCATTTGCCTCATAACCTGACACAGACATCTGTAGCCATCCCATTGGGTAGATAGGGAGAGAGGTTCCTCAGGGTGAGGGCTTTTTGGGGGTCACTCATGAGAAAGCATCTGGGCCCCAGTCTCTGCCTCACAGAACACTGCCCCACACTGTTGCCCTGGCACTCCCCCAAATCCCAATCTGGGTGCTAGGAGAGCTGTAGTCTAGTCCAAGACACCTGTATGGATCTGCCCTCCCGCGCCAAGCAGGAGGGGGTGTCGACGGGTGAATGCTTGTTTCCAGTCCCCTAGTTAGTTCTATCCGTCCTAGAAATATGATCAAGAGACAGTGCTTACCCCCGGGGAATTTGGTCTTTCTAGGAAGACTATCAAAGGAAATGCAAGACCATAGTCTGGGATGTAGCTTTGTGACACAGAGTTTGCCTAGCAGGACACACCCCCACCCCACATGCCTTAGAACTAAATGACAGCCTAGGACTCACAGGAGCCTACATTTATTTGCACAATTAAAGGTGATATTCCCAAGACTTTACATTCACCACCCTTTTTCTTATTTTGTAGGATATCATCATTTCATTACATATGATTTTTTTTTTTTTTTGAGACAGGACCTCACTGTGCAACCCTGGTTGGCTTGAAACTCCCTAGGTAGACCAGGCTGGCCTCGAATTCATAGAGAACCACCTGGCTCTGTCTCCTGGGTGCTAGTACTAAAGGTGTGCACTCTCACACCTGGCATCAATATATTTTTTATTTTATGTGCATGTAAGGGAACCCATGCATGCAATGCCCAGAGGGGGCCAGAAGAGGGCATCTGATCCCCAAGAACTAGAGTTACAGATGGTTGTTAACTGCCTTGTGGGTGCTGGGAACTGAACTCTTAACCACTGAACCATCTCTCCAGCCCCCATCAGTATATTTTTTAAGTGCATTTCAAAGTTCATTGCAGACATTGTGGTTTGCATACTGGTAAATAGAACTACTTGTTCACGTCAGACACTTGAAGGCACCTCTCTGTCATGGACTCTGACGCTGGACTTGTCCCTTCTAGTAGGAGTCCTACAGTGCTTTCCAGAGGCAATACTCTGTTATCGAGTCAACGCTTGCATTAACGAAGTCTCTTTAAAAGTACATTTGTTTGTTCATTTATTTGTGTGTCAGTTCGTGTGCCACAGTGAACAGGGGAGAGGCCAGGGCATCGCTCGCAAGAGACAGTTCTATCCTTTCTCCACGTGGGTCCTGGGGATCAAACTCAGGTTGTGAGGTTGTGAAGTGATTTAATTTACTTCAAATGCTGTGTCAAAACACTCAGACCAGTACCAACTTGAAGAGGAAAAGGTTTATTAGCTTACATCTCCCAGGTCACAGTTGATCACTGAGATAGCTCAAGGTAGGAACTCAGGGCAGGAACCTGGAGGCAGGAGCTGGAGCACAGGCCATGGAGGGATGCTGCTTACTGGCTTGCTCCCCAGGCGCAGGCTCAGCCTACTTTCTTATACAATACACAACAACCTGTCCAGGGGTGGCACCAAACACAGTGGACTTGGCTGTCCCACATCAGTCAACAAGAAGATACCCCACGGCCATGGCCACAGGCCAGTCCAATGGAGGCAATCCCCTAATTGAGGCTCCTTTAAGCCAGGTGTGTCAAGTTGACACTAAAGCTCTCCAATATGAGACTTGGTGGAAAACCCCTTATCTGCAGAGCCATCTCATCCTTGCATTCATTATTTCTTTTTCCTTTACTTAGTTATTTTTATCTCTATGAGTGTTGGTGCCTGCATGTATATAAGTGCACTATGAGTGTCCAATGCCCACCAGAAGAGGGTGTCAGATCCCTTGGAACTGGAGTTACAGTTGGTTGTTAACTGCTATGTGGGTGTTGGGAGCTGAACGCAGGTCCTCTGTGAGAGCAGCCAGTTCTCTTAACCTCTGAGCCATCTCTCTAGCCCCCAGCGATGACTGTCTCTATGCAGATTTTCTTGCCGGCTTTGTTTGCATGAACCCGGAGGTACCACACAGATAGAAGATGATCCCTTGGTGTCCAGACACAATCCTGGAAAGTTCTAGACCAGGGAAGCTTGGGGCTGGAGCCTAGGGCAAGGAGACTCCCAGGAATTGATCTTGCCTGCCTCTGTGTGTGTGTGTGTGTGTGTGTGTGTGTGTGCACCTCTGTTGGCTTGTTCTCTGTCCTCAGGCCGCCCCATGCTGGGTCCCCTCTCTCTCAGCTGCCTTGACCCTCCTCCCCATCACCTGAGCATCAGTTTCCACCTGCCATTGTCTCTCAGGATATCCTGATGGTGCCCGTGACAATTTTTGTCTGTTATTGTTTGTTGTTGGTTTGTTTGTTTTTTAGTCTTTTTGAGACAGGATCTCCCTAGAGCCCCAGCTGGCCTAGAACTCGGTATGTAGACCAGGCTGGCCTTGAATTCACTGAGATCTGCTTGCCTCTGCTTCCCAAGTGCTGGGATTAAAGGTGTGTGCCATCTAGCCTGTTTTTTGGTTTTTGAGACGTGCTCTCATTATGTAGCTCTGGCTGGCCTGGAACTCACTAGGTAGACCAGGCTGGCCTGAAACTCCCAGAGGTCAACCTGCCTCCACCACCTAAGGTGGAAATTAAAGTTCTTCAACACCATGCTCAGCTGACTGTAACTGTAGCACAAATGTTCCTATTTAAACATACATTTCCCCTAAGACTAGAGGTCCCGGGGACAAGGTTAAGACCAGGCTCAAGTATCTGGCATGTGGAATGAGTGTGAAGGAGACACAGGTGTGAAGGAGGTGGGAAGGGCAGAGCCAGGCCATGGAGCAGCAGAGGAAGGGCCAGTTTCTACAGGTGCCTAAGAATGGGGTAAGGAATTTGGGTGGGACACTCTTCACCATCTTTTATTGGGTGCTTACTGGGTCTGTGCTAAGCACTTTACAGATGTGATTCATTCTGTCCCCACAAGCACCCTCTGGGGCAGGTACAGTCATTATCCCCCTCACAGATGATGGAGAGGAGGCTCAGGGAGGGAGAGAGTTGCCTGAGGCCTCCCAGGTAGCAATAGGAGCCCTTCCCTGCTAGTCAGGAGGACTTGGGAGATGGCCTGCCTCCCTCTGACCTGCAAGGAGAGAAGGCTTTAGGATAGGACCTCTTCACAAATGCGTGTGTGTGTGTGTGTGTGTGTGTGTGTGTGTGTCAAATGACTGTGAGCCAGGGTGTGGTGATATATGCCTACCTGTCACCTTGACACCAGGGATTATAGAATTTAGACAGAAAGGCCACAAGTTTGAGGTCAGCCTGGGCTACATAGTGAGTTCCAAGATAGCCTGGGCTATGTTATAAAATCCTGTATCAAAACGCCAAAGCCAGGACCTGGAGCTATGGCTCAGAGGTTAAGAGAGCTTGCTGCTTTGGCAGAGAACAGACTTCAGTTACCAGCACCAGGTTGGGAGGCACGTGTATAGAGCCTGCATGTACCTCCAGTTCCAGAGACCAATGACCTCTTCGGGCCTCTGCAGGCAGGCATGCACATGGTATACCTACACGCATGCAGCCAAAACACTCATATACATAAAATAAAAATAAATCGTAAGTGAAAAACTTTCCAAAACAGAAGGAAGCCGAGACTTCATGTAGACCTAAGGCTAATATTCTTGCCACGAGTGTCCAGCTTCCCCTTCTTTCCTTGAGTTCTCCTCCCTGGTCTCTGTGTGGCCCCCCAACCCCAGTGTGCTCCCTAAAGGAACTTTATTAGCTCCTGCCCTCCCTTTCCCTCTCTGACTTTAGCCTCCCCCAGTTCCCTCCCCTCTGCTCCAGCCACAAGGATCTCCAAGAAGAGTAGGCAGGCTCCTGCTCTAGGGCCTTTGCACTGTTGCCTGCTTGATGACTCTATCCATGCCTTGGTTTGCTTCCTTCCTGCATCAGCTCATCAGTTACATCTCAGAACTGTCCCCTGGCTACCTTTAAGGCTTAAAATCCTCGCTTTGGAGAATGCCTGACTAGCCAGCCAGTGTACTTTCACCCCTCATCAAAGGAGCTTCTTTTTGCATACAGAGTTCCAGAACTGGTCAAACAGAGAATATGTATCTGTGACGCATCTCCAGTGCAACCTCTACACATAGGATGAATGCATCTTTCAGCTCTTACCTGAGAAGTTTCCTTCTGCAGCAGGCAGTGATTAACACAGAAACCCACAATTGACCCACGTGCAGAGAACACAAGGCAGCCGAGGGCTTAGCCCTGAATAGGACTACTATTTCAAACCTCTGATTCCCAAGGCTCAGGAATCATTGTGGAAGAAGAGACAGAAAGACTATAAGAGCCAGAGGGGGCGGATGACCACATGGAAACAGTTTTCCAGACAGCTGGTCAGTTACTCATACGAACTCCCAGCAATGATGACGGCACGCACAAGTCCCCGTGCGAGCTCAAACCAGACGAAATCCCGGCATGGACACAGGGAAGTGCGTAAGAACTCCCAAGCCAACCTAAAGAGTTTTGGCAATTGATGGTTGCTGGAAGTGGGAGAGCCAGTGTCTTACAGGGATGGCACTCTTGGTGGGCCTAGTGGACGGACACACACTGGGGACACAAATCAGACTCTATAGGCGGTATTATATATAAATGAGAATACATCAAATTGGTTTGGGGGCCCTTAGCGGAGGTGCGGAGAAGAGAGGGAATCTAGATACCATCTAATTATATTGTATGAAAATTGCAAAAATTCAATAAAAATAAAAGTAGAAAACTTGCTTTGTCTTTTGCCTCGTTTCCCACCGTGGTTTTCTTTATAATCCCGATTACTATTTGATAGGTTTCAATACATGAAGCATTGCGGAGATGCTGAAGCCTCCTCATACACGACGCTATTGGGTGATGCTGCAGACCCAGTTGGCGTCACATCTAGGTAGCATTTAAAAAATTATTCATTTATTTTTGTTTTTTTTACGTGTATGAATGTTTTGCCTGTATGTATGTAAGTGCACCTGAGCATGCAATGCCAGTTGAGGCCTTTGATGCGGGTGTTAATCACGATGCTTTTGGTCCTTAGGTGTCTCCTCAGGACCAGACTGTCTAGTTTATTCCGGAAGATAGAACCTTGGGGTTTGGGAGAATTTAGGTGATTTGTGAACATGACTTTGAATAATAATGAACCACACAGGGGCTGGAGAGATAGCTCAGTGATTAAGAACACTCTCAGAGGAGCTGGGTTCAGTTCCCAGCATCCACATGGTGGCCAACAACTGTCTGTAACTCCAGTTCCAGGGGATCCAATGCCTTCTTCTGACCTCCACAGGTACTGTACGACACGGATGTACTTACATGTATAGAGGCAATACACTCATACACATAAAATAAAAAAAAAATAAATAAATATTAAGAAAATAATGAACCACAGAGTGAAAAACTTCTCCATTTTCTTTGAACCTTTCAGACTAGGCTTAAGAGAAAGACGGTTTCTGGGACTCCATGCCTAGATCCTTCTTCTTGTATTTGTTAGCCTTCCTTATAACAAAGGGGACCCAGAAACAGCCATCTACAGTGCAGTGTTATTTCTGGTTTTTCTCTGGTACTTTCTTTGACAATCTTAAATTTTATTTTATTGGTATGAGTGTTATGCCCATACGTGTATAGGGGCTCCTGTGTCATGCAGGGTCCATGGAGGACAGAAGAGGGCATCAGATCTCCTGGAACTGGAGTTTCAGATGGTTGTTGGCTGCCATGTGGGTGCCGGATTTTGAATCTGGGTCCTCTGCAAGAACAATCACTGAGCCATCTCTCCAGCCCTGGTTTTCTGGTACTTTCTACCAAGGGACAGGTGATTCTAGCTTTTTATTTACATGAGTGATGTAAAGTATTAACAATTTTTTTTTTACATTTCTTAGTTTGTAAATGTGTGTGTGTGTGTGTGTGTGTGTGTGTATATGTGTTTGTGTGTGCCCGCACTATGGTGCATGTGTGGAGGTCAGAGGGCAAGTTGTAGGAGTCGGTTCTCTCCTTCCTCCATGTGGATCCTGGGAATTGAATTCAGGTCTTAAGCTTGGTGGCCAGAGCCTTTATCCTGAATAATCTTGTCAACCTTTAAAATATTCTGTTTGGTGTTGCATTTGTTTTTTTGAGATAGGGTCTTGCTATGTAGCCTGGGCTGGGCTTGAACTCATGATCCTCCTGACTCAACTTCTCAAGTGCCAGGATTACAGGTATGTGTCATCATGATGGCCTCTTACAGTATTCCTAAGAGAGTAAGCTGGTGTATAAAGAAAAGACCATTGGTGGAGACAGGACAGGGCAGGCACATAGGACCAGGAGGGTGAGACCTGACTGGGGACCAGGGAAGGAGCTTTTGAGTCAGTGAGTGCTCTGCCGTGGGCTGCTCCTCTGCCCTGGATCCTGACCCATGGATGAGGGGAGTGGGCTCAGGGGCTGGAGGCTCCAGCACTCATCCTGGGGAGTCAGATTTCCTTCTATGTCCCCTCCTCCCACATAGCTCTAGAACAAAACCCAAACTAATTCTATCTAGACAAGTAAGGGCTGATATGACACACAAAAATAACTGACGGGGTTTGGGAGTCTGGGCTCAGAGGGAGGCAAGTCTGAGCTTGGTTTTTGGTTCAGAAACAAACTCTCAGGATTTTCTGAGCCACAGTGTCTATGTCTCTAGTAATAAAAAGAGCTATCTTTCGAGACTGAGGCTGGCACTGGGGACACAGAAAGCCTTTTGTAGACTGGAGCTGAGATGATTATTTTTGGTATTATTGCTTTCACGATTATAACCATCACTAAAAAGTCAACAATGGAATGGCAGTGAAGTGGGAGCCCAGGACAGTCAGGAATGGTGTTTACATGCTGACAAGAATTGGATGTTACAAAGTTGGGGTGCGGGTGTTGGGGTGGAGAGCGATGAAGGGAGCAACTGACTGAGAGACCTTGAGAAAGGCAGATGGAAACTGGCCCCTCCTAACAAGGTGATGAAGCCCAGTGATACAAGGCAGTGCCAAGTGGGAGGACCTGGGGGCCCTGGGAACGGAAAAGCAGTCACACTTGCTGAGCAGGGATGAGATGTGGGGAGGATGCCTGGGTTCCGGATGGAACTGGAATTGGGGGGAGGACCATGGTGCCAATGGATGGCTATTGTGCTGTCCCCTTCCTCTCTCCCTGGACCGCTCCCTCCCACCCCGCGTGGAGGAGAGGCTGCAGGTGGTGAGCCACCATCAGGTCCCCGCCCCTGCGCCCCCGCCATCCAGGTAAATAAGATGCACGTAGGGGTCGGCGCCTCCTCTTTGCGTTCCCGCCCACTCTTCCCCTGGAGATGGCTGGTCTGGCCCAGCCCCTCCGGGGCGGCTCTCAATGACAGCATCCCAAATGCTTTCGAGCCACTCGAGGGTGCACTGTTCCTTCAACCCCCAACCTTCCTAAAATCCCAGAACTCAAGGGTAGCTCCAGAGGTCCTGTCTCATGGCCCGGAAGGTCTGGAAGAGTGCTGGGACAGTCTACCTGAAAGTGGCGGTATTCGGAGAGGAACGGGCTCAGTAAATGGGCACTGCACTTAAGAGGGGACCTTTTTTGGTCCCCTCCTATCCTGGTGCCCCTCTGAGTAGTCCAGCTTACCTGGGGTGGGTCCCCTTCCACGGGCCTCCCGCTCCTTATACCCATGGGGTCTTGCCTGCTTGTGACCCCTGTTTCCTAAGCCCCCCCCCCACCCTGCCGCCTCCAGAAGACACCAACACCTATCTCCTCAGATGCTCCGGTCCCCACCCTGCGCCCCAAATTCCTGGAGTTGGGCAACTGGAACACTTTTGCATCCGTCTCATCCCATTTTCCCCCTCCCTCCCGGATGGGATGGCCGATTCCCTCTCTGTTTCAACACAGGTTCTCTCCCAATTAAGCTTCATTACCCTATCGGTGGCAGTGGCTGAGCCTTGAGTCACTGGGGGAGGGATCTTGGGCTGCCCAGCCCTGTTACCTTCTCCCAACCTACAGTATAAGGGGTAGTGACCAGAAAGAAGGCTTGAGAAAGCAGGGGAGTCTGGGAGCAGAGAGGCTGTGGGTCCTGAGGGGGGTAGGACCAGACGGTAGAGTGGTAGAAGGCAGGAGGACCCGTAGACCCCAGGAAGGGAGAGGAGCAACAGGAAGTAGACTGGGCTGGAAAGAAGACCCTCAGGGGAGAGAGAGGGAGCTGGGCAGAGATGAAGCTTGTGGGATCCCTGGCTTGTCTCCTGCTGGCCCTGTGCCTGGGTGGTGGGACAGCGAGTCCCCTGCAGAATGGAGCAGAGGCCCCGGGGGCAGGTGCTGCACAGGGAGTTGGGGATGCTATTAGCCACGGAGTTGGGGAGGCTGTGGGACAAGGGGCTGGTGAGGCAGCCAGCTCAGGAATCCAGGAGGCTGCTGGCCACGGGGGTGGAAACGCAGTTAGCTCTGGAGTCGAAGAGGCCGTTGGTCAAGGAGCTAAGGAGGCAGCCAGCTCTGGGATCCAGGACGCTTTTGGTCAAGGGCATGGTGGGGAAGGTGACATTGCATTGAGGGGGGCCAGAGGAGGTGCTTTCAGCTACAGGCTTGGGGAGGCAGCACGCTCTCTAGAGAACCCTGGCAGACGGGCTGAGAATGTCATTCGACGTGGGTTAGACTCTGCTCACAACTCTGGGTCTTGGGTGAGTGACTGGGAAGCTTGGGAAATGGTTTAAGGGGCTTCCGGGTGGCTTCCGGGTAGCTTCTGGGTGGCTTTCAGGAGGCTTTGCAGTTACCCATCCTCTCTCTACTGCCGCAGGCTTCCTCTGTCTCTGTCTCTCTCTGTGTCTCCCTTTTGATTGTTAGAGATGGCTGCACTAAGTGCAGGTGTGTTGTCTTACAGGGCACATCTGGAGGCCATGGAATATTTGCCTCACAGGGTGGTGTTGGAGGCCAGGGAAATCCTGGAGGTCCAAGTTCTCCTTGGGGCTCAGAAAACAACTTTGGAACCAACTCTCTGGGTGGCTCTGGGGGTCAGGGTGTCGATGGTGGGCCATTCAACTATGAGACTAACGCTCAGGTAAAGTCACTACTGAGACCCACCCTGGTCCCTGCCCTTCTCCACCCCTCCTGATCCTCTAGATCCCATGTTGAGTCTGTCCCTCCCTTCCCTGCAGGGAGCTGTGGCTCAGCCTGGCTACGGGTCAGTGAGAGGCAGCAACCAAAACTCGGGGGTAAGACGATGGACATCTGGGTGCGTGGGACAGACTAGGGAAAGGACAAGGAAGAAAGGAAGAGGGATGGGGTCACAGGCTGGGAAAGAGGGGGCAAGTGGGAGGAAGAAAAGGGAGGGAAGCCGACCACAGGCGGAGGGGGTGCCTGGCCTGCGGAGATGGCTCTGACGTCTCTGTCCTCACGGGATCTTCTTCCCTTCACAGTGCACTAATCCCCCACCCTCTGGCTCCGGTGGAAGCTCCAGCGACTCTGGGGTAAGAGGAGATGGGGTCTGTGGTTCAGCACTGGGATGCTCTGACCCTCAGATGGGGCTGGGGATATGAAGGGCCAAGAACGGAGCGAGGAACAGTCTCGGGTCCCTGTTCTGAGTCCGTGCTCTGTTCTCCTGCCCCTCAGGGAAGCAGGGGTGGCGGCAGCAGCGGCAGTAGCAGCCACGGCAGTAGCAGCCACAGCAGTAGCAGCCACGGCAGTAGCAGCCACGGCAGCGGTAACAGTGGCCGTGGTGGCAGCAGCTCTGGGTCCAGGGTGAGTTTTGTTCTTTGGAATGAGGTGAAAATCCTGAAGACACAGGCTCTGGGGCTGCCACAGGCCTGGAGTAGATGGCCTCAGTGTCAGCCGGGGGTTCCCTCAGACCTTGTCCCCAACTTCCCAGCCCCAATCACAGGGCTCCTTACACAGGCACCCCAATTTCCCGCTCTGTCGGCTCCTTTCCAGTCTATGCCACCTTGGTGAGGGAAGTCCTGGCTCTGGTCTAACCTTTACTCCCTGATGAGTAGAGGTAGAGGCCAGGGGAGGGAAGAAGACGGGTGGGTCTAGAATAATACGACACTCTCCAGCACCTGGGAGGCTGAGGCAGGAGGATTGCCATGAGTTTGAGGCCTGCCAGGGTTATAGCAAGACCCTGTCTCAAACAAAACAGATAAAAACACAAACAAAAACCCTCAGGAGAAGGGGGGTGGATGGTTTCCATTGAAACTTAAGAACAATTGTAGTGTAGACACTAATAACTGTGGTACACATGTGAGCTCTCATGTGCTGGGCAAAAAAGACCAGGAAGGGCCACATTAGAGAGCTCCAACAGAGAGTGTCCAGACTCTGGGGCCACCTGGGCCCCTTTCGGGATCTGAGAAAGATCCCAAAAGAGGTAAATGTGAGCTAGGTGTGGTGCTGCACACCTTTAATCCCAGCATTCAAGAGGCAGAGGCAGGCAGACCTGTGTGAGATTGAGGCCATCTGGAGCTACAGGGAGACCTTGTCTCAAAGAAAAAAAAGAGAGAGATCAGTACGCCTATGGTTGTGGCTTAGTGGGTAAGAGTGCTTGTCTACCACGCCCAAAGACCCAGGTTCAAGAACCAGCACTGCATAAATCAAGCATGGTGATGCTTGCCTGTAATCTCAGCACTCAGGAGGTAGAGTTAGGAGGCTCAGGAGTTTCAGGTCATCTACGGCTACATAGTAAGTTCAGGACTAGCCTGAGCTAAATGAAAACCACTGTTAACATTGTAAGTGACTTTTCTAGGCAAAGCCTGATTTTTCTCTCTTCCCTCCTCCCCACAGGACATAGAAACTTCTAATTTTGATGAAGGCTATTCTGTCTCCAGGGTGAGAACTCTTAGGGTCTTCCTTTTTTTGTAGAAGAGGGTGAGAAAGGACTGAACAGAATGAGCCTTAGTCTGCCCCCTAGTGGCAGCTCATTAAAAATATTGTGTGAGTGTGTGTGTGTGTGTGTGTGTGTGTGTGTGTGTGTGTGTGTGTGTGTGTGTGTTCTGGGGAGGTAATAGCTCAGATTCTTAAAGTCAGTGCAGATTTCCAGATACCCTTGGCCATACCAGGCTCTCTTTTACTCAACTTGAACTTCCTCCAGCAACCAGTTGGTCAAAGATGGGGAATGAACAGAGACTGGAATTCCTGGGTCCCTTGCACAAGCTTTTAAGACATAACATGGATGACTTTCTCGTAGGGAACCGGCTCGTCCTCAAGCAGCCGAGGTGGAAGTGGTGGTGGAAACAGACCTGAGGTCAGTGGCCAGGGAACCCACGTGGGTACAGATCCTGGCAGAGGGGTCAGGCTGGGCTGTGTGGGCTTGGCTGAACATCGGGGAGATTACCCTGGGTCTGAGCTGAGGGGGAGCTACTATTGCTATTCAGAGAAAAATCTTTCTTCTCCCACAGTGTGACAACCCAGAAAATGACGTGCGCGAGGCCGGAGGATCTGCACAGGTGAGAACCAAATTCATGTGTGTGGAAGCAAAGCTTCTTCACTGTGACTGTGTCCAACCTCAGCAGCCCATCCTGGGATCCTCAGGAATACTTCCCTAAAAATACCCAGAGTTTCCAAGGTGATTATAGATGGCCATCTCTCTGCCCGCTTTTACCATAACCAGGGATGGAATCCAGCATCTTGAGCCTGCTAGGCAGTTGCCACCTTCACTGAGTGGTTCCAGGCAAGCTCTTTACCACCGAGCCACACCCTCACCCCACAAACTGGTAGATGTGAGGCAAGTGCTCTACATTGGGCTATATTTCTCAGCCTTGTTTTTTTCCCTTTTTAGAAATAGTGTTTTATGAGATGGGAATCTCACTGACAGGAATTAGGTTTGACTGTCCTCAAATTCACAGCAGTCCTTTTGTCTTAGTCTTATGAGTGCTGGGATTACAGGCACGCACCATCAAGCCTGGCTTCTTTTTAGTTTTTATTTGGAGACAGAGGCTCACTAAGTTGCTCGTGCGGGCCTTGAACTTTGATGGCACACTCTTGAGTGTTCTGCCTTGTTTTGTATTCAGAAGTGAGTGCGGGGAATCTCTGTGTAAAACCACTTGATTAGTTAATTAGTTTCTTGAGCTAGAGTCTGACTTCTGTAGCTCAGGCTAACCCTCTGACTTCAACTCTTCCTGCCTCAGACTCCAAGGGCTGGGGTGACACGCGCAACCAGGCCCTCTCTGATTTCAGTGCACTTTAGAAGGACAATCATTTCAAATGTCCCATCCCTGACCAGTGAACCCTGACAAAGAAATGGACTGCACATGTCCTCCTAGTTATTCTGGAAATCTGGACACTAGGGACAGCCCCCTCCTCCCGTGACACTGCCTGAGTAAGTGTGGCACTCCTGTCCACACCTAGAGGTCTTATGCAAAATTCTGGTTGAACCAGCAGATCTGGGGTGGGGCTGGGATTCGGAAACCCTGGTTCCCTGGGGGCCCATGGGGCAAGGAGCAAGTTGAGATCGCAAGAAGACGGGAGTGGCGGGCTCAGCGGAGTAGAGCTGGCTCTGAAGGCCTGGTATGTTAGGGTGCTAACTTTAATCCATCCCAGGTTTTTAAGTAAAGCTCTTCCAGCTGGCAACTCTTGTTTCTAGCTTTTAAAATATTTTATTTATGTATATGGGAGTTTTACTGTGCGTGTTACTGTACCACGTGAGTGCGGTGGCCACAGAGGCCAGAAGAGGGTGTCAGATCCTCTGTAACTGGAGTTACAGGTGGTTGTTAGCCCCAATGCGGGTGCTGGGAAGCCAACCCAGGTCCTCTGCAGGAGCAGCCAGTGCTCTTAACTGCTGAGCCATCTCTCCAGCCCCTAGAAGAATCTTACTGTTATCAGTACACACGGTTTTGAAGTTGGCCTCGGGATTTATAATGGGAATGTCTGTTTTTCTGTCTTATCCCTCCAGAACTTCAGCAGAGAAACAGGGAGTGCTAGGGACCCTTGGGGTCACCAGGGCAGGGTGATGACAACCTTTGAGAGTAGAGACTGTGCCCCCAGAGAACACAATAGACAGCCAGTCTCCAGTAGCAACACTAACAGGGCCGGTGGCCCGCATCCAGGCCAGGTCTACTGGCTAATTCTGGGAAAGAGGAAGAGACAATAGAACTATCAATCAGTAACTTAGGAGGTGGATACCCAACACACCTCTGTCTCGATGACTCACTAGCCACCCCCCGCCCCCATTTCAGCTCAGCGTAGACACCAGCCCATCTGGGATCTCTACTTTGTATCAGTTTAGTCCAACAGCCTGATCAGGGGAGGATTCAGGAGTAAAGGCGCCTCTTGTTGGATTCTGGGCAACTAGCAGAAATGAATAGTAACAGGTGGAGATACACTCTTAAACATAAGGGAGCTGCCACCTGGCTTACATATGAGGATTGAAGCACCATCTGGTGACACTGCCTGAGAACGGGAGCTGTCTATCAAGCTCTAGTCCCCACGCCCTGCTTCGGGAAGCCCCCACCTGCACCCCGTTGTCCTGCCCTGTCCTCCTCACTGACCTCTGCTTATTCTCTCTCCCTAGGAAAGCAGGGAGAATAGCCATCTTCTCGGGGGCTCCCATGACTATCAGGTAAACCAGGCGGCAACCAGGGTGGCTTTGGCAAAATGGATGGTGCAGCGTGAGACACACTGCTACGAGACCAAAATACCTACTCTTGTAAATTTCCCTGAGATGGTGCTGGGTGACTATCAAGACACTAAAATGGAGGTCTAGGCCTTCCCTCCCCTCCTCCGCCACTCCATCCTTCCTCTTTCCATTGGAATCAGAGCCATACTGATGGAAACAGGGAAGTCAGACAAAACTAACAGTAGAAATCTCAAAGGGATGGAAGCACAGGCCTGTGATACTAGTTATTGGGGAAACTGAGGCAGGAGGATCACAAATTCAAGAACTGTCTGGGCTACTGAGTGAGTCCAAGGCTTGCCTGGGCAACTTAGCGAGAGCCTGTCTCGAAAGAAAACAATCAAGAGAGGTGGGGGGGTGGGTAACTTAGGGGCGGAGCATTTGCCTAGAATGCCCCAGTGAAGACTGGGCGCACAGCTCAGTCGTAGGGAGCTTGCTCAATGTAGGTGAGACTGTAGGTTCAGTTCTCAGTACTGAAAAAAAGAAAGAAGAGGGAATACACACGCACACACGCACACACACACGCACACTTTTAAATGCACTTAATAAGTCAGTGTTGAGAAGGAGAAATTCACTCAACCTTGGAGGATGGGGGAGTCAAATGCCCATTCTATCATCTGGCATCTGTGCATCTTCGGGTAACTCAGTTAACCTCTTTGAGCCTGGGCTTCCTTGCGTAAGGTACTGGAAATGAGGCCTGATTTGCTCACCTTCCTTAGCTGCTCATAACCAGATAACCAGACCAAGGCAGCGCAGGCTTGACATAGAGACAGAGCCTGATGCCACCTGCTGGTCATCTCTGGATAAGTGAAGTCCTGTGGCAAGTTAAAAAGCTCTGTGCTTAGTGTACAGTAAGATCACACATTAGCCACTATCATTTAGTGGTGTTTGCGGGGTTGGGGGTGGGGGCAGGAGAAGGTAAAGACAATGATATGATGTAAGAATCTGTCATGGAGGTAGATCTTCCTAACCCCAGCTCTCCGGAGCTTGACACAGGAGGATTGCCATTTAAGTTGGAGGCCAGCCTGGGCTACATAGTGAGACACTGTTTTAAGGGACTAGGTCAACTATATGGTCAAAGTCGGTCTAGAGAAATGGCTTTTTGTGCTGAAATCACAGGTATAGAAGAAAGAAAAGTTTACAGAGAGGAGGAGAGACATGGGTGCCCTGAGAGATGGATGGGCCAAGGACAGGCTGACAGGTGCTTGTATGACAGGAAACAGAAGCCTTAAATGTCAGTTTCCTTTTCTCTACCCAGGAGCATGGGTCCAGTGGGGACAGTGGAAGAAATGAAGCTATCAACGGACTCAACACTGTGGTGAGTGGAGGCCTTGCTCTGCCTTGGACCGGGACTGGGGTGTCCAGCACCTCTCTGTCTTCCTGACACTTCTATCTGCCTCTGCCTCTTGCTCACAAAGTGAACCCTTAACCTCCTACAATTTCTCATCCATTCCCTAGAACTCCGAGACGTCTTCCCTGCCATTCAACTTTGACAATTTCTGGGAGGTGAGTTCCGTAAGACTGCTCTACGATCCCTGGGAGAACCAACCCCCGAGTCCCTTCTTCAGCTTTCCTTTTCTAGCCCATTTTACATAATCTGATTTGGACATTTTCCTTTTGTTTTCTGTGCAGAATTTTAAGTCCAAGATGGGTTTCATTAACTGGGATGCCTTGGATAAGGTAAGGATGGAAGACCATGTGCAAGTGATCTTAGAGTCAGGGGAATAGTGAGAAGAGCACGAGTCTCTTCACGGTGAGGCAGGGGGATGGTGATGATGGCCACTAAGAAGGAATTTAGGTGAATACTCAAATCAAATGCATCAGCAGACAGGAAGGCAGTGGAAACCCAGAGAGAGGGACAGTTCGGAAACTGTTGAAAGCTGGGGTGAGCAGAGCAAATGGACCTCCTTTAATGTTGAAATACACAGAGTCTAGTGGGCCTCAACCTGTTTCCCTTTTAGACCTGTGAACTTACAGGGAAGGTGAAGGGCTAGGCATTATGGGTGGAGGCCTGTATGTCATTCTAGCTATTTAGAGGTGGAGGCAGTAAGATCAGCAAATTCAAGGCCAGCCTCAATTACAGAGTGATTTCAAAGCCAGCCTGGGTAACTTAGGGAAATGATATCTCAAAATAAGAATAAAGAAGTTTTAAAAGGCCAGGTCTACAGTTAGTAGTAGAACCCGTGCTTAGGATCCATCCGTGAGGGAAGTAGAGCCCCTGCCTAGAATCCATCAATGAGGAGCTGGGGGCGTGGCTCAGTGATAGAGCACCTGCCCAAAATCCCCTGGTGAGGAGCTAGGGGTGTGGCTCAGTGATAGAGCACCTGCCCAAAATCCCCTGGTGAGGAGCTGAGGGCATGGCTCAGTGGTAGAGCCCCTGCCTAGAATCCCCCAGTGAGGTGCTGGGGGCGTGGCTCAGTGGTAGAGCACCTGCCTAGAATCCCCCAGTGAGGGGCTGGGGGCGTGGCTCAGTGGTAGAGCACCTGCCCAGAATCCCCCAGGGAGGGGCTGGGGGTGTGGCTCAGTGGTAGAGCACCTGCCCAGAATCCCCCAGTGAGGGGCTGGGGTATGGCTCAGTGGGTGTTTCTGTAGCACATATGAAGCTCTAGGTTCAATCATCAACACTACACAGAAGGAACAGATTGAAGAGAGTAAAAAAGGAATCAGGCGGAGCTATGAGGCCACAAGAAGACTCACATACTCAGAGACAAGATAAAAGCACAGGGACAGCTGTTGAGGACCTGATGGGTGACAGGCATTGGTCATGGCCCTGTTCATGCATAATCTTTGCAGCTGGGATATAGACCATGTTTCTCCTCCCTGCCCCACCCTTCCCTTTCACAGGGCCCTTCCCTGGCCAGGATGATTTGACATCATGATAGCTGGATGGAAGGAGAGAGGATGAAGGGCAAAGAACAATCCAGAGTCCCCAGGCAGAAACCATGACTGCAGACTGCTGATGTACCTTGTTCGAACCCTTTTAATTGTTTTTAAAACAAAATTGGGCTTTATTTTTTACTTTTTGTTTAATTTTTTTTGCAGTGCTTGGGATTGATCCTAGGGTCACAAGCACTCTACCACTGAACCACATCCCAGTCCCTCACTGGGGGATTCTAGGCAGGGGCTCTACCACCAAGCCACGCCCCCAGCCCCTCACTGGGGGATTCTAGGCAGGGACTCTACCACTGAGCTACTCTTCCATCTGTTTTTTTTTTTTTTCCTTTTTGAGACAGGGTTTTACTAAGTTGTCCAAGGAGGGTCCTCAAATTCAAAATCCTCTTGCCTCAGTCTCTTCAGCAACTGGGATGACAGGCCCTGCAAAGTTGGGGGTCGTTAAGAAAAAGACAGAACACATCCAAGGAATAGGTGTGGGCATCTCAAAGAGTCACAAAAACGCACTTTTTATTTTTAAAGTATGTGAATTCCTTGCCAAAGTTTAAAAATTGGGAGACTTTGTCTGTCAGTTTATATGGCTGGGTTCTCTGGGAAGATTTGGGCCTTCTAGGCCCCGCTTTCCATGTGGCTGAGTGGCCCCACTTTTTGCTCTGGGTCTCTCCAGAGGCCATGTGAACTCTACCCATCTGGCATTCTAGCCACTGGACCGGCCCTTGTGAGCAGTTGATGTTTTGATCCTTAGTCTAAGAGAATGAAAACTGATATCCTTGGCTTCCCAAGACTTGGGGTCTTTATGGGAACAGGGACAGTGGAACAGAATCACCCAAACCTTAGGAAAACGAGTCTGTTGTGTGTGGGATAAATTGTGAGTCTGAGAGACGGGAGGGATATATTTCCTAGCTGTAGCGGGTTTCTGGTTTGAATGAATAAAATGAATTGTTTTATTTATTTTATTGTTTAAGCTGGAGACAGAGTTTCCCAATGGAGCTCACTAGGTAGCCCAGGCTAGCTTCAAACTTGAGTTCCTCCTGCCTCACTGACCTAGCTTCCTCCTTGTTGGAGTTTTGGGCAAGCATCATCATGCCTGGATGCTGGATGAGAGCTCTGCTTTTGTTTGTTTGTTTGTTTGTTTTTGTTTGAAAACAGCTTCTGGAGGGAGCAAGCCTCCTTGCTTTGGACCTTGGGGGACCAAGGGTCTCATAAGAGAGCCGGGGCACTGACTGGCACTTGCCTGAGAGTCAGAACAGACAGCCAAGCACTTTTTGCCCATCTGGAGAATAGCTAGAAGGGTTTCATAAGAAGCAGCTTCCTAGAGGCAAAGGTCCAGGGGCAGGCCAAACTGGGCGGGAAAGGGCGCCTAACTCCAGTCCAGTGGAACATTCCTAGCCAGGGACAGAGATTTTTCAAGCCCAAGCAGGAACATCTGGTTTTGTATGGTGTGACAATGCTGACCTTAAAAGATCCCTGCAGATTTTGAGAGCAGGGCTCCCTACCATTCTACCTGGGCACTCCACTCCCAAGGATCCCCACCTCTCAGCATCCTCTTAGAATCTATTTTTCTTTTTTTTTTTTGCTCAGGACAAGGGGAGCCCTGGAAAACCGTGACCTCCAGACAAGGAGTTGCCAGTTGAATGGGAATCTCCCACTGTTCCCAAACCCCTAAATCTTACCCCTCTCCCTTGGAAATAAACTGTAGCTGCCCCACATTGCTGGTCTCTGCCCCTTTCTTCGTCACCACTGTTGTCTGGGTAGGGGAGTGGGGAGATGCCCAGTGACCTCAGCAGGTGCAAAGGCAGGAAGTTCTGGATCCCGAGGGTTTTGTGACAGCTGTGTTGTTTCAAGGAAAGGTGTCATGGCTCAGACATCTAGCCAGTCTTTCCCTGGACTGTTAACTAGGGGTTGTTAGCACCTCCCCGCCCCTCAACCCACACTTTAGTCACTAACTCTGAAGGTTGAAGAAAGGCAGGAGCAAGAGTCAGGGCTCCCGGGGAGCAGTGGTCTGGCCCCTGCTAACCTCCTCCTTATCTCTCGTCCACAGGGCCACATGCCGCGCCCCAGCACCCGAGCCCTGCTCTACTTCCGCCGGCTCTGGGAGGTAGGAAATCGTTGCTTCCAAGGGGACCCACGTGCTCTCTCCTTCCCTCAAAGCACTCACCCCAACTCCCGCCCACTATCATCCCTCTTTTCTTTAAAAAAAAAAAATCATTTCTACAATGCTAGGGATGAACCCAGAGCCTTGCTTGAGGTACACACCACTGAGCTACATACTCAGCCCCTGCCGTTGTCTATTTGCTGTTTTCCTCTTTTTTTGTTTGTTTGTTTATGTTTTCTAGACAAGGTCTCCCTGTAGCCCCAGCTGGCCTGGAACTCACTATGTAGATCAGGCTGGCCTCCATCTCACAGAGATCCGCCTGTCTCTACCTCTAAAGTCCTGGGATTAGAGACAGGAGCCACCACACCTCTTTAATTTTCCTTTTTTTGAGATAAGTTCTCACTGTGTAGCTCAAGTTTACTTGAACTTGCTACATAGCCCAGGCTGGCCTTGAATTTACTAGGTACATAACCCAGGCTAGCTCACAATCCTCCTGCCTTAGCCCCCTGGGTGCTGGGGTCCCAGGCATGTGCCACCATACCTGACAGCTCTTTTCATCTTTGAGATGGGCCGTTTTGTTAAGTCTTAACACAACCTCAGATTTGAACACCACTAATTACCCCGTATGCTTATCGTCATCCAACCCTGAGCCACACCTGGAACCCTGCCAGCGTGCCTCACTCCTACCCACTGAGCTGTGGCTCCACGGGGGCCCTTTCATCTCTCTTTCTCCTTCCAGAATTTCAAACGCAAAACCCCTTTCTTCAACTGGAAAGAAATCGAGGTAAGGGGACGGGGTGGAGCAGTTAAGTTCTGAGAACTCTGGGTTTGGCAGGTGACTTGCTGATGCACCTGTCTCTTGCTTGACGGAGAGAACACTGTCCCTTCCCATCTTCCGTGCTTTATGCAACCCTGAGTGGGTGGAAGGGGTGGGGTGCGAGGGAGAAGCTATGTGTCACTGAAGGAAGAGGATGGGAGGGACTCCCCAGGATAAAATCCCAGGACTCCAGGCTTGGGTCCTGCATGGAGCAGAAAGAACCATGAAGCCAGCCACTGTCTCTGCTATACTGCTTATCCTGCTGGGCTGGGCCTGGCTCGGAGACAGCCACGGCTGGGTAGGTACCAGGGGAGAGTGGGCAGAGGAGGACCACAAGGTGGGAAGAGGACGGGACCTGGGGCTGAGGCCAGCACTCGGCTGATAGAAACAAGGTTCGGGAAGGAGAGCTGAGGGGGAACAGGAGCATGAAGTCAAGTTCAGGCAGGTGCCGAGGGCCTGAATAACTAGACTCAGGGAGGATGAGCAGGTCCGCTGGGTCCTGTAGAAAGCCACACCTGTATGTAGCATGGTTAGTGACCTTTAGGAACCAGAACGGAGGTGAGGCTGTCTGAGTGTTCAGCACTCAGGGTCAGCGTTACCACAGTGTGAGCTTTCAAAGAAAGTTAGAGATCTGTTTTTTAATCATATTCAACTAACTTGATTATTATTTTTTTTTAAAGCAGACCAAGCCAAAAAAAAATGTTCAGAGGCCTCTGAGTGGTCAGTTTGCAATATCATTTTCAGGACTGGGTTAAGACTCGGTGTCAGGAGACTGTGGACATAGCTCAGTGGTAGAGCACTTGCCAAGAATTTACCAGTGGAGGGCTGGGGGTGTGGCTCAGTGGTAGAGCACCTGCCTAGCATGCACAAGGTCCAGGGTGCCTAGCATCTCTGCCAGATGTGGAAAGGCTATGGCATCTGTCTACCTGCGGAATGCTTTAAATGCTTCCTTCATCTCCCTCCTTTGCTGGGAGCTGACTTCATCACTTGGCTCCGAGGACCCGTGGAGAATAGCATTTATATACAGGAATTATGAGGGAGCAAGCAAGGTCTGGTGTAGGCAGATGGCTAACTGGGGCTGAGGGACCTGTGTGGGTTCAACTCCTTTGTCTTTCTAGCTCCGTCAATGGCCAGAGCTGCCAACCTGTGTGGAGGTTGGTGTTGCCCAACCCGGCTCCCCACCATGGCTCCCGAGCCCTGAATGTGGGAATCCGTGTCCTATATCAATCTGGGCCATCAGCATCCTCCAGACCCACTGCACTTATCTTGGGTCATTACCGGGGTGTGGTGGGTGAGGTATCGGGGCCCTGAGAGAGGCGGAGCCAAGGCAGCGCAATGCCAGAGCCGAAGGCTAGTAAGGCCTAGTAAGGCCTCGAGGACGGGGGAGGTGCTGACTGTGGCTCCCGGTTCCCTTTCAGGGCTCGTCGCTGCAGAAGCGGGCGGGTGGCGCTGATCAGGTGGGTCCCTCTGTCCTTGGGCTCCCCTGGAAGGCCCTGGGTCCTTTTCAGCCCTCTTCCCAGGGCTGGTGAATCTGAATGTCTCTCTTCTAATGTTCCAATCTGATAATTTTCCCAGCCTGATGCAGGAAGGGACACAGTAGCTGCCGTCACTTCCAAGGTGAGACACTGTCCCTACCAACCCCGATCACCCGACGTAAACGCCACTCGTTCTCTTGGTCCCTGGTTCTCACTTTCCAAGTTACACGTGAGGAGTTGGGAGAGGCACTGAGGAAGGAAGAAGAAGGCCCCATGGAGTAGACAGCCCAGTGGGCGATGGTGGGGTCGGCTCTGTGGGGTAGACACGAAAGAAAATCCAAGTCATAGGCCAGGACGAGGGGGTGCATGCCTTTAATTTTAATTCTAGCACTCTGGAGGCAAAGGCACACGGATCTCTGTGAGTTCAAGGCCAGCCTGGTCTACATAGAGAGTTCCAGGCTGGTTGGGGCTACATAGTGAGACACTGTCTCAAAAAAAAAGAAAGAAAAATGAAAAAGAAAATCACGGTCACGAGGGGACAAAGAAAGGACCTTAAGAAACCCCTTTCGTGTTTATTAAGCAGCAGATGCCTTCACCCCTTTTCTTCTGCACCCCAATTCCATTTTGTTCCCTCAGAACTATTATCACAACCAGCAAGTGCAACCTACTTACAACTGGCAGTACTATGCCAAGACCCCCGCCAAGGTGAGTCTTGTGAAACGTTTGGTTTTTCTGGGGTGGGGGTGTCTCTGCTGAGGGGACCTCACCTCCTTCCCCCATCCCTTTGGAAAGTCAGACTTCCAAAGCTTGGATGGGGGCGGGGGCAGCCGGGCAGACAGCTCCATGCCCCAGCCTTGCTATGAGACAGAAGCGTAATGCTCTGCGAAGAGTCCGCCGGAGCACACCACATCCACCAGACCAGGCACACAGGAGCCTCCTCCTTCACTGTCGCTCTCTTTCCCTTGGCTGGAAGCAGCTGGAGCAGAGAGAGAAGCTAGCTTAGACCCTCTTAGTTGATGGGAAACGACAGGCTTCCTCTCTCAGAGGAAATAAAAAGGAAGAAAATACTTGAGCAGTTTGTCCTGCATGATTGTAAAGAGGGTAGTCTTAAGGGCTGGCAATATGGCTTAGTGGGTAAAGGTGATTGCTGCCAAACCTGATAACCTAAATTTGATGACTCAACTGATGGAAGGAGGAACCAGTTCCTTCAGGTTGTCCTCTGACCGCCATACATGTGCTGTGGGATGCACATACCTTCCCACACAAAATAAATAAATGTAATAATAACACAATAAAGGCGGGGGTGCATCTTAGTGGTAGAAGTCTTGTCTGGCACAGGCAAGGTCCTGGGTTCCGGTCTCAGCATTGCAACCAAGCAACTGAGAAAGAAACAAACAAGGTAACATGACAGCATTAGAGAGGTTATGTTAGGTACTGATAAGGCTTGCAAAGAAAACCCAGGCCAGGAACTCCCTTTTGTCTCCCAGGACAGTAAATATTATATGCATTCTGTTAATGTACGAGAAACTTAAACCCCGGCCTGGTGGCACAAGCCTGTAATCTAGCTGCTTGGGTTGGGGCAGAGTAGTGCTAAGTAGGAGAATCACAAGTTCAAGGCTTCCCTGGGCCATGAAATAAGTTCAAGTGTTGCCTGGGAAACTTATGGAGATCCTACCTCAAAATATAAAGATCATCTTTAATGCCAGCACTCAAGATGCAGAGGCAGAGGCAGGTGGATCTCTGTGAGATCAGAGCCAGCCTGGGCTACATAGCAAGTTCCAGGCTAGCTAGGGCTACCCTGTCTCAAAACACAAAAAACAAAAGTAAACAAACACACACAGATACACACACATACATACACACACACACACACACAGAGTCAAAAAAGTACTGAGAAAGTAGTTCAGTGGTAGGACACTTGCCTATATGTGCGAGGCTCTGGATTCTATTTCCCAGAACCTCAAAGCCAAGCAATGAAGAGGGTTGACGAGGACAAGGAGGAGCTGATGAAGTTAAAGCCACCTCCAGCTCATGGGCAAATCCCACTCCCCATGGTCTCTGTGTGTTCAGGGGCCATATTCAATCAGAATCATCTTGGATAAAATGTAGGCCGTGGAATAAACAAAACCACACACTGAATACCCACCCCCTGGGGCACCTGATAAAGTAGGCTTCCCCATAATGCAGACTTACTGATAATGTGCCTGCCAAGGGCCCTGGGGAGTCCGAGGGCACGGCAGAGCCCTGAGGGGGCTGCAGTGGCCTCACGTCACCTTTTCTGATTTTTCTCTTCCCAGGGAGCAGTCACGCCTTCCTCCTCGGTAAGTAGGTGGCTTTGAGAAGTTCTGACTGGGGGCGGAATGGGTTCGAGGCTGTAGAGAGGGGTGGGAATGGTGTGATGTCCACTCAGCTGTTCTCCTCGTCCTGCAGGCTTCCAGGGCGCAGCCTGGCCTGCTGAAGTGGCTGAAGTTTTGGTAGGTAGGTGTCATGCCAGGAGCAGAGGCAGCCACTTCTGGGGCAGACTGGGACCTGGGCGTTTCCTTGGACCTCTAAGCACCCATGTGAAATTTCCTCTGGGTGGGTACTGAAGAGGCATTAAAAAGAGCAAGCTCAGGTCCGGAGAGATGTCTCAGTGGTTAAGAGCACTGGCTGCTCTTGCAGAGGACCCGGGTTCAGTTCCCAGCATAGTAGCTCACGACTGTCTGTCCATATCTCCAGTTCCAGGGGTTCTGGTGCCCTCTTCTGGCCTTAGTAGGCATTGCATACATGAGTGTACTCATATACGTGTAGCAAAAACATTCAAACATGTGAAAATAAATAAATTTAAAAAGAAAGTAAGAAGGGCAGGCTCCTTCGTGGGGTGCGGAGAAACACTTTTTAGAAAATGGTCCAGGACGTGCAGAACACATCCATGAGAGAGTACTGAGCGGAAGGAGGACATCACGAGGGCATAGTGCGAAGGATGGACTGCTGGGTGGCGGACAGAGAGGAAGATGGGAAGGCACTTACAGAGAGGTGAGCCTGGAGTGGGGGTGGGGTAAAGGCTCAGAGGCAGGATGAAGTCAGGCTCCTGAAGGGAAGCATGTTTTTGTTAAAATAAATTTTTATTTTGCGTTTTGCCTGCATGCACGTCAGTGGCCCCCACAGGGGCCAGAAAATGGCTCAGATCCCCTGGAACTGGAGTTACAGACAGATGGCTGTTAGCTGTCATGTGGGTGCAGGGAACTGAATCTGGGTTCTCTGCAAGACCAGCCAGTGCTTTTAACCACTGAGCTACTTCTCCAGCTTCCTGTTTTGTGTTTTTGACACAGGGTCTCATTGTGTAGCCTAGGCTCTTGCTTCAGGCCCCCAGGTGCTAGGCTCACAGGTGTGCACCATCATGTGTGGTCTGGGAAGTGGTTATTAAGTTAGTGAGACCACAGATTTGTTTTATATGGGTGTGAAAGCAAGGGAAAGTTAGTGAGACCAGGGCTGGAGAGATGGCTCAGCAGTTAAGAGCACTGGCTACTGTTGCAGAGGACCTGGGTTCGATTCTTAGCACCCATGTGGCACCTAACAACTGTATAACTCCAGACCTAGGGGATCCAAAACTCTCTTCTGACCTCCTCAGGCATAGCAGGCACTTACAAACATGCAGGCAATACACTCATACACATAAAATAATAAATAAAATATGTTTAAAAACTGCTTCTGAGTTAGTGAGAGCACATTTGCTTTCTATGGGAGTGAAATCAAGGGAACTGAAGGTGGACTAGGTGGGATGTCTGAGAGGCCAGGAAACTGCAGGAAAGGGGATCTGGTCTCCCCAGATTAGGAATGGCCACGTTCTATTATTGGTTTTTCTTTTCTTTTTCTAGAAAATTCTTTCCAGTCACCCTGAGACCTCGAAAACACCAGTCTTCCAGGAACCTGACTGTGCTTCCCTGAAACCCCCTCTGCTGTGAGGACCAGCCTGGACATTGACGCCCCCACCTTCCAAGCTGGGGACTGGCTTGACCTGTCCTCATTTCTTCCCATTTCATTGCGGTGAGATCACTGGACTCCTTGGATGAACCAGGCACTCTCTTTCCTTTCTTCACGGTGACCGGAAGTCACTGTTACCATCTGCAGTGAAAGCTTCCTACTTTTGAGTTTCGCTGTGGAAATAAAACATGAATCTTGTTTCCCCAAGACTTTCTCGAATTGTATTCTTTAATACTACTCTCCTCGTCCTGGGTGTGGGAGAGTGGAAAGCCGGGTTGGGGCAGATAGTCTTTCTCTGAGAGTGCTGAGAAATGCGTTTGGCTGGAGAGAGAGGAGAGCTGGCCTTTGGTTTTGGACTATGAGGAAGCAGCTAGCTGATGTCTCCATGCCTCGGTTTCTCCATTTGCAAAAAGTCATCTTTGCCTAACCTGCGGATGCCATGCTTGCTGCAGCTCTATGTGTTTGGGCAGCACAAATCTTTAATTCCAGCCCTTGGGAGTCAGAGGTAGGTGGATCTCTGTCAGTTCAAGGCCAGCCTGGTCTACACAGTGTATATCATCCAGAAATACATCCGACCCTTCTCAAGAACCAATCCAAACCTGACCCAACCAATCAAAAGCTCAAGGAAGAAACCAGTTGGGGCTGAGGACAGGAATCACACAGGACAGAGCAGCAAGGGCTGGTAGAGAGTGTTTGGGCCTGTGACTACAGTCGAAGTTGGGTGAGGAAGGCGGGTTGGGTGGATGTGTTTAGGAAGTTGGAAGGTTGGGAGTTGGGGTCAAGGTCATTACCTCCCCCATAAAACAGCTGCTCTGAGTTTCCAGGAGACCTGGGAAGGAAGGCAGGAAACTACTCCATTAAACTACCTGTAGAAGAGACACAGGCTCTGGGTGCAGGGTGAGTCTGGGCTAACCACAAGTTGAAGGGCCACTGGGTCAGGGCCAGAGAGTTCTGTGTCTCATGAAACTGGTACAAGGTCCCAAATATAGGAATCTCCATCACTTTGTCCCCCCAACATCCCTGGAGGGGAGGAGGAGGTAAAAGACAGGAAGTCCAATGTGGTGGCACACTCCTTTAATCCCAGCACTCAGGAAGTAGAGTCAGGCGGATCTCTGTGGGTTCAAGGTCAGCTGGGGGCCTATGACGAGACCTTGTCTCACAAAAGACCAGGAAAAAAAAAAGACATGAGACACTCCCAGTTGCAAGTTCGCTGAGGGTTGGGCGGCTGTCCAAGTCACTAGACACAAGGCCTCGAATAATGTATAAATCAATGAAAGAAACAGCCTCAAACTGGTTTGGGGAAGCCAGCTGAGCAAATTTCCCTTCCTGACGGCACCCCTCAGGGAGGGTTTTGCAGTACCTGACAGCAGCCACACGGGGGCGGACGCAGGGCTGTCTCAGGGAGGACAGGGTCCACACAGACTTTTTGCTGTATGGGTGGGGAATGGAGAACAATTGGGAACTCAGGTCTCCTGGGGCCAGTACCTAAGGGACTGAGGCTCAACAGGGAAGGGGACCAGGATGGCTCCTGACTCTGAGGCAATGTTTCTGATCCAAAGCAACCTTTCAAGTTTAACCCGTGAGACTGTCTGGGATAACGGGCCGCATGGCTCCTTCCTCCTGCCCAGCCTGAGAGTCTTTACAGGGGCCTCTGAACTCCTAACTTTCAAACTTTCTATCAACCCCAGAATATGTACCACCTCCTCCAAAGTCAGGGGTCTGGTGGGAAAGGCCCTCAAGGTGATAGGGTAATTGAATCTCTCTCTGTCTCTGGCTCTGTTCTTCCTCTCATCCCCCTGACTGAACTATATATCCCCAGTTCTCTTTTTACCTTTTATGTTTTGATTCATTTATTTTTATTTTAGGTGTATGAGTGCTTTGCCTGCACGTGTATAAATGCACCACGTGTGTGTGTGCGTGTGTGTGTGTGTGTGTGTGTGCCTGGTTCTTTGGAGGCCAGAAGAAGGCATCAGATCTCCTGAAAATGGAGTTATAGACTGTTGTTAGCCGCCACATGGGTGCTGAGAAGCAAATCTGGGTCCTCTGCAGGAGCAGGCAGTGCTCTTAATGGCTCAGCCATCTCTCCAGCCCTACCTTATTTACTCTTTAATTTAAAAAATTTTATTACATTTTTATTGTGTGTGTCTATGTGTCTGTGAATGTGCCACAGTGCACATGTGTTGTGGAGACTCTTGCAAGAGTCTTTCTTTCCAGCTTGTGGGTCCCAGGGATCGAACTCAGGTCATCAAGCTTGGCAGCAATCACCGTTGAGCTGTCTCACAGGCCCTTCTTGTTATTTTGAGACAGGTTCTCGCTGAGTAGACCATGCTGGGTCTAAACTCACTCTGTAGTTCATATAAGCTTCGTGTTCGCAATCCCCCTGCCTCAGGCACCACCAGGTCCAGGACTCTCTGTCTTTGTCTCTGACTTCTTCCTTTCTTTCTCTTGGTTTATTTCTTTTCAGGTCTCAGTTCCCAGGCTCCTCCTTAGATAGTGCTCACCCATCATACCGCCCGGTTTTCCCCCTGGCACTTGTGATTCTCGGGTTCTCTTGTTTTCGTATTTATTTTTTTTTGGTGGTGTCTACAGGGTGTGGAAGCTTTGTCTATCTTGACTTCCCAATACCAAGAACTAAAGAGACTGCTCAAGAGATATCTGTGGATTAATCAGTGGGCAGAGGGATTGGAGTTAAGTGGGGTCAATCCAGGAAGTCTTCCTGGGAGAAGTTCATGCAAATGGCACCCAGAATGGGAGGTGGCCTCTTTCTGTAAGCGGAGAATGATGGGCAACATCTGCCCTGAGTTGTGCTTCTAAAATGCCCCACACCCTCTTTTGAGACCTCAGTCTCACTTTCTCTTCAGGGAGCCTCCACTTGTCCCCAAAGTCCCTGAGTACCTCTTGTCCATCCCTGTAAGGCCTCCAATCCCAGTCCTCAGGAGGCTTTCTTATGCCCCTTGTGTGCCACGATGTGGCAATCAGGGCTGGGCCTCACCTCCTACCTACATTCAAGTTCTGGCACATTTGGAGTGGGGTGAGGACCGGCTGTGAGAAAACAGGGCTGTACCGGTCTTCTCAGAGAAGGAATGGTGGGTAATTAGACCTGGAAATGGACTTACAGAACCAGTGGGACCCCTCACTGTGTGTGGGCATTCAAGGCAAAGTGGAATTCCAATGGAAAACAAGTGGAATGCTGCGATGAGTCTCCAGCCTCCCCCCACTGAGACCCGTCTACCCCTCTCCCCTGGACACTGGACACTTGGGGAACACATAGTCAACAAGGCAATGTAGATGGGGAAGTTGAGACAGGAGGGAGATACCAAAGGCAGCACAGGATAAAAATTACTTCTCTCTTGAAATTCAGTCAGGGAGCCAGGCCTGTCTTCCAGACACTCGCGAGGCAGGAGGGTGGCAAGTTCAAGACCAGCCTGGGAATCTTGTGTGTGTGTGTGTGTGTGTGTATGTGTGTACTCATGTGGGTGCACATGTATGTGTATGCATCCATGCAAGCCAGGGTTCAACCTTGGGTGTTGTTCCTTGTATTTTGAGGTAGGGTCACTCACCATAGGCGAGGCTGGCTAGCTGGTGGGTCAGTCCAGGGACCCACATGGCCAGCTTTTTCCACGGGTTCTGGTGATGAAGCTCGGGTCCTCATGGTTACATGGCAAGCCCTTTAAGGACCACACTACTGCTTCAGCCCCCGGCCTGGAAATCTGAGTGAGACCCCTTCTCAACAAGTCAAAAGAGGAGGGCTGGAGAGGTGGCTCAGTGGTTAAGAGCACCAGCTGGTCTTGCAGAGGACCCAAGTTCAGTTCCCACCACCCACATGGCAGCTAAAAACGGTCCATAATTCCAGTTCCAGGGAAATCCAATGCTCTCTTCTGACCTCTGAGGACACTGCATGACGTGGGTGTACTTACATACATGTAGGCAATACACTTATACACATAAAAAAAAGATAGCTCAGCAGGTAAGGGTGCTTGCTGCTCAGTTTGATGACCTGAGTTCAGTTCCTGGGTTCTACATAATAGAAATGACTTCTGCAAGTTGTCCTCTGATTCCATTTCCAATTACAGTGCACGTGCGTATGCTCTCCTACACACACACACACACACACACACACACACACACACAAATATAAAAAATATTTTAAGTTCAAAGGGGACCGGGAATCCAGCTCAGCCAGTAGAGTCTTGCTGAGCATGTATGAAGCCCTAGTAAATTCCCAGTAAAAAAACAAAACAAAACAAAAAAACCAAACCATCCAGAAGCTGTTAAATGGGAGTAAGTCACCAGACCAACACAGCCAACTTTTCCCTCCAGCAGGGAACCAGAATTTCTTTGGTTGAGCTCCTGAGGAAGGTAGCTTGCATTTAGAGGCATATGTAGAAAGCATCTGTCATGAGCACTATGGCCTGGACTAGAATACCATCTTTGTTTGATTTTTAAATGTTTTTGTTTGTTTCTTGAGACAGGATGTTGCTATGTAGCCCAGGCTGGCCTGGAGTTCTCCTCCTGCTCCAGGCTTCTGGATTGGGGTTATTGGTGTATACCACCACACCCAGCTAGAACACTATCTTTAAATACATTCTTGATGTGGGAAGATGGCCATTCTATTTGAGGTATCTAGAAACTGAGGTAATTACATGTACACTGTAGGGCACATACTTACCAAGTGCCAATAATCCCCTTCCCCTCCACCCCCCAGCACTGGGGATTGAACCCTGGGCCTTGTGCATTGGAGACAAGTGCTCTACTGATGAGCCACACCCTTAGCTCCTCATTAATGGATTCTAGGCCAATGCTCTACCACTAAGTTACATCCTCAGCCCTTTTTTACTTATTTTGAGACAGGATCTCACTAGGTATCCCAGGCTGCTCTTGAACTTTCCCTTCTCCTGCCTTAGTCTCTTGAGCACCTTGGATGACAGGTTTTCATCGTGCTTAGCTAGTTCCTTGTTTTCATTTACTGAGTTTCGTTCGATTCATTTAGACGAATGCACACGTTTGGAACTGCTAACCCAAGGCACATCTGGCCAAGGAGGCTACTGAATCTGTCCTGAAGTCTTAGGTCATGGGTCTAATTCATAATAAATGCCAAGGCCCCTTGAGGGGAACTACTTTCCAGTGCAAGAAAGATGTCACAAAGGCCCAACTTGGGCCCTGAAGATCCCTGAGTCCTCATGCTGGCCCTGACACACAGTGACTGTGTGACCTCAGGAAAATTATTTATCCAGTGTGTGCTGTGCTTTCCCACCTATAGAATGTGGATAATTATAGCGCTTATCTCCCAGAGCCTCAGATAATTCAATGAGATCATGCACTTAGAATAATATTTAGCACAGGGCCTGCCGTATAGTCGGAATTGGCTAACACTATTGGCACCATTAAGTGGAAAGAGAAACATTGGGATGTCAGTATGTTGCAAAAGACCCACCACCAAACAGAGTCCAGAGCCAGGCAGATAGATGACGGTGTTGGCATATCTGTGCTCTGGTGTGTCCACAGCACAGCTGAAATTGGATTCCTCCATTAACATGTCTAAATGTAGCTGATTTGCATAACATCTGTTCTCTTTTGTCTGAATCTTCACTTCTTCCACTCCTGATGTTAACTCTCTCCGGGTAGACAGGCACTCGGGCGCTCTTGCAGGCACCCCTAATTAATTAGACAAATCCGCCGCACACAAAAACTGTGTCCTCCAGAAAACCCTCAGGGAGGAACCCCACCCACCTCAGTCTTTTTCTTGTCGCCTCCTGAAGCATCGGCTGGACCTAACACCACTGTCACACGGTCATCCATGCTAAATGGGTGTTCCTCAGGGATTGTGCTCTAGGGTGGTTCAGCAAAGAGGAAGATGTCTCTGTGCCTACAGGGAAGGCTTCCTGAGGCTGAAGAGGGAGCTGGGATGTGGGGGTGGCAGGAGACTGCAGCACCAGCCTCTGAGGTGCATAAAGATTCCTCCTAAGTGACACCTAGCCCTCCCACCTGGGGCCTGCCAACCAAGTGTGTTATCTCAGGTCGTATTAAGGAGGGCCACCCTCAGATAAGGGGTGCTCTGCCCTGACAGTACCAGTCTCTGTTCCAGCACCTCCCTGTGACACCGGTTGGGCTGCCTGAATGTCAGTGTGGAGGTTGCTTCATTGGGCTGTTTTGTCACTTTGAGCGGATCCCACTCCTGAGCTAGGGATGTGGTATGTGGGAGGTGCGATATTTCAGAGAAGTGGACCAGGTGCTCAGAGGTCAGGACAGCCAGGATCCTATTCTAGCTGGGACTTCTGAAAACTTATTTTGTGCTTCGTTGTTGTTTCTTGATTCCTTGCCTTCTTGAGGGCATCTGTGTGAAGACCCAGGAGTAAAAGACTGGTGGCTGAAGGATGTGAGGAGTCCAAGAGCAGAAAGTGCAGAGACTGACCAAAGGACGTGTGGATAATGCTTCCAATCTAACACCTTTAACTCCACCGCACTGTGTGTAAGGCATGGCGTGCACAGGAGGATGGGCACACAGTTCCTGGGCTGGGGATATAGCTCAGCTGGTAGCGTGCTTGCCTGGTATGCATAAGGCCCTGGGTTCGATCTCCAGCGCCACCTAAATCATTTGTGGTTGTGCAAATCTGTAATCCCACTACTCTAGAGGTAGAAGCGGGAAGATCAGAAGTTCTGAGTCATCCTTGGCTACAGAGTGAGTTTGAGGCCAGCCTGAGTTAGAGGTATATAACTTGATATTGCTCGAGGACAACAAGGGGACGTAAACATAAACACAGATACAGTGCAGAGAACTACAAATAAATCAATATGAAAGTTAAAACTTTTTTGATTTATTTTTGTTTTATGTGCATAAGTGTATTGCCTGCATGTATGGAAGCCCACTTGGGTGCTGCAATGTCCTCAAAGGTCAGAAGAGGACCTGGAACTGAAGTCATGAATGGTTGTTAGCCGCCATGTAGATGCTGGGACCTGAACCTGGGTCCCCTGCAAGACCAGTCAGTGCTTTTACCACTGAACCCCCTCTCCAGTCCCCAATTTTTTTTTATTTATAGTTTTTATTTTAATGTGTATGAGTGTATTTCCTGCATGTGTGTTAGTGTACTCACATCATGTAATGTCCAAGGTCAGAAAAGGGCATCGAATTCCCCTAGAACTGGAGTTACGGGCAGTTGTTAACTGCCATGTGGCTGTTGGGAATTGAACCCAGATCCTCTGCAAGAGCAACCAGGGCTCTTAACTGCTGAGTCATCTCTCCAGCCCCTCAGTTCTGAGAACAGGAGATGAGAAAAACGCATTTTAGGAATAACAAACAGCCTAGCCGGATGTGCGGCAGCTGCCTGCAGTCCCCTGCACTGGGAATCTGAAGAGGGGCGTCAGGAGTTACACACTGAGCCAGTATGGGAGGGAGGTAAGAAAGGAAGGAGAGAGAGGGAGAGAGAGGGAGGTGGGGGCATACTTGGTAAGGAGTCCAGTGTGTACAGCATATGGAGTGCTGTACGACGAACTCAATCAGAAGCGCTGTCTAGACAGGCAGAGTCCAGGAGCATGCAAGGCCGTCAATGCCAGTCTGGAGACTTGAGGTGCATTTGGTTTGGTGGGGGAAGATTCTGAAGGAAGGAGGTGATTGACTGCTAAAAGGAAAAGAGACAAAGAGAAAAGGAGAGGTTGCTGGGATGTCACGGCCAACCTTGCAGGGACAGGTCCAACCTGTCCCCATCCCATCACCCTGCACAGGCTGAGAGACCCACAACAACCTCACCTCGCAAGAGCCGGGGGCGGAGTGCTGATTGAGAAATCAAAGGTAGACTGGGAACAGCCTCTGCTCCCCCCTCCCGAGCCCCAGGGGTGGGTGACATGATCCGGGGGTGAGTCAGCAGGGTGGGGATCCCACTTGTTCTCATAGCCACCTCTTTGGGAATATAAAGGGCCACGGGGAGACCCCGCCTCAGAGCACCCCACACCTGACACCATGAAGATCTCAGTTCTTCCCGCGGTGGCTCTCCTGTCTCTCCTGGTGCTGCACGCCGCCCGGGGGGCTGCCCTGGGGGGCGCTGAGGTGAGCCCGCACCGCCTGCATTGGTCTTTCTTAAGCCTGTGACTCCGCTGCCCCTTGGGGCCTTCCCTCCCCTCTGCTTCCTGGAGAAGCCACTCTTGTTAGTGGATGCTCTCTGGGTGCTCAATGAAAAGCTGGGGTTCTGTGTGAGGACAAAGAGGAAGAGAAACAGTTTGTGGATGTAGTTTAGTGGTGGAAGGACTAGAGCATTCTTGGGGAGAATTTTAGGGACTCAGATGCTTACTTTCTTGAAGGGATGGTACGGTTGTGGATGGCGGTGATGGAAGCTGAGATGGGTAATGTGAATTGGCCTGATCGAGCCTTCCTTTCCTGCCCTTTGGTTGTAAGTCTGAGCCTTTAACCGCTGAACCACCTCTCCAGCCTTGCAGCCTCCCTTGCTTACCCTATGAATAGTTTCTAGATGACAGGAGGCTCCCCTCTGATCTAAGACCCTTATGGTCTTATGATCTCGTCCCCAGAGAGCGAGGAATCCTGAAACCTCTCTGCCCCAGCCTACCCTAAGGCAGGGGGAGGATGGTTCATTATGGATTGAAAAATCCAAGACGAGGGCCCCTGTTTCGGCCACAGACCTGAGCATGTGGCCTGATGCCACAAACAAGGTTCTGTTTGGGTCTCATAGGAACTGGGAAGACTTTGGCCAGTCTAAAGAAGTTTAGTCAGGAAAATGTACCCATGTTGGTCAGAATGTTAAATTTTTCATGAGAAACTGGAAATCTGGACTTCTTTATGAATTCTTACCCATTAAGAATGTTTAGCAGAGTGTGGTGGCTCATGCCTGTAATTCTGGCACTTGGGAGGTTGAGACAGAAGGGTCATGCATGTGAAGTTAATCTGGGTTACATAGCTAGATCCTGCCTTGATTTTTTTCAATTTCATTCTTTTTTTAGTTATGCACGTATGTGTGTGTGTGTGTATATATATATATATATATATATATATATATATATATATATATATATATATTTGTGTGTGTGTGTGTATGTACCTGTGCACATAAATGCTGGGGCTGGTGGAGGTCAGAAGAGGGCATCACATCCCCTGGAAGTTGGAGTTACAGGAGATTATGAGCTACCAAGGGTGCTAGGAATTGAACTGGTGTCCTCTGCAAGAGCAGTATGTGCTCTTAACAAGTCATCTCTTTAGCACACTCCTCTCCCAATTTTTAATTCAAATGAAAAAGAAATATTAAACTGCTGCAATCTGAGTATTGGGACCCAGCCTGGGGACTATATGTCTGTGACTTCTGTTTTGGAGAGGAAGGGATAAGGAGACTGATTAGATGGATGTGTGGAAGCCATGGAACAAGAGAGTGGAGACGCCAGCATTGGTAGCCATCAGGTCACAAAGCAAAGCAACCTCAACCAGGGAGAGGCCAGCATCTCACCTCAGGAGCTTGGCACATGGTGGGTTGCCAAATCTCCACCCAGTGGGGCCTGGGTGTTTCTGGATCACTGAAAATCAACTGCAGAACAGCACTAGCTGGGTTTGTTTGCTGGGCTTCCATCCCCCGCCCTTTCACCTGCTGCCAACAGGGAAGCGAATCTGGGTTTTGAAATTCTCTGTCTTCCCCTGGCCATTCTCCAAGGCCTCCTCCTTCCTTGTCGCCTCACACACATACCAGCTCTGGGCATCACTAAACCAGAAGGACCTGGCACTCAGGCCCCATGGGGACACTGGGTGATACCTCTTGGGGATTAGTTTACGATGAAGGCAGGGAGGCCAAGAGGGCTGTGGGGGAAGACGGGCTTGGCATTCACAGAGTCATTTCCCTCTTTGTCGCTCACCTTAGGAGGAGAATGTGGCTAATTACGATGCTGGATCAGAGGTAAACACATCTCCTCACACTCTCTCCTGCATGTCCTCTCCCTTTGTCCTTCTCAGTAACTTCCATTAACACCTGTTTTTTTCTTTTTTACCCCCCCCCTCAGGGCTTAAACAGTCAGTTCCTGAACCTTGACAAGTTGCAGTCTGTACGTACAACTGCCTAGTGCAGCCCCCATGGCTTGCCCACCCCTTAGAGGAGACAGACAGCTGGCCAAGTTGTTGTGTCCCACCCCTCCATCTTTTCTAGAGGGCCAGGCCAATCACCTGGGGTCCTCTGGAACTGACCTGCCTCTGGTGTCTCTTGTTCCCACAGGCCTTTAAATCTGATGACTTCCTCAACTGGCATGTCTTCTCTGATGTAAGTGCTGGGGTTTTATTTGTAAGCCAGGTGTGGTGAAACATGCTATAATCCCAGCCCTGGAGTAGGGCTGGGGAGATGGAGTGGGAGGATTGTGAGTTCAAGACCAGCTTGGGCTACATAGTAAGGTCCTGACTTGAAATACAAAAACAAAAAGAAAAATGTTTTATTTGAATCTTTTTATATGCCATGAAGAAACTGAGGTCGGGGGCTGAAGAGATGGCCCAGAGGTTAAGAGAACTGATCGCTCTTGCAGAGGACTCAGGTTCAAGTCCCAGCATCCACGTAGTGGCTAACAACCATCCATAGTTCCAGGAGATCTGATACCCTCTTCTGATCTCTGTGGGCATTGCAAAACGTGTGTGCTTACATTCATTCAGGCAATACACTCATATACATAAAATAAAAATAATAAAAGAAATATTTTTAAAAAGAAGAAGGCTGAGTCAGGGGTCCAGCTGGACCTAGAACTTGTATCTCTCCACTCTGCACTTTTTATGTGACCCACACAAATACTTTTGGTCACCTGAGTCTCAGTTTCTTCATTGGTGATGTGATCATGACACCTCCCTCAAGAAGTTGCTGTGGAGGCCAAATGAAACCGTGTCTTCAAAGCAGCTAATACCAGGCAGACACAGAATAAGATCTCTGGGAACATGGGCTCTTATGTTATAAACCAAGAGCATTTTTGGATAGTCCATACAGTGTATGTTTACTGATTCTTGCTCATTCAATGAGTATTTACTGATACCTGATCATTCAGTGAGTGTTTACTGATCCCTCTTCATTAAATGAGTGCTTACAGAGCCCAGCTTACCTGATCTTTGACATCTCTGTCTCTCTCATCTCCTTTTAGTTTGTCAGAAAGGCATTTCCTTTCATTAACTGGGACTTCTTTCCGAAGGTAAGAATGGCAATGGTTAAGCAGAGTGGGGATGAGGGCTAAGAAGCAGAGGGTCTGGATCGGGGAGTGGGGACAGAGAAAGGAGGATAAATCTATTACTCAGAGGCATCTCAACATCTGTATCCAGAAGGAATGAGGCCAGGAATTCCTTTCAACTAATGCCCCATCCTGTACTGGCTTTCTTATGTGGGCTCCAGCCCCAGGGGGTTCCCCATCTGACCATCACCCCTCGCCCTTCAGGTGAAAGGACTGAGAAGTGCAACTCCTGATTCCCAGTGATCATTCTGTTTAAGACCTAGGACCGCTGAACCCACGGGCGGAGGAAGCAAGCTCCGGATCCAACTTCCATCCTACCAAAAATCTTCCCCTGCTCAGTAACTGCAATAAAGTGTTTTCCATCCAAACGGCTCCTGTCTCTGCTTCTGTTCCTGTCCTACTGGGCTCTGGGGAAGGATGAGAAGAAGTCTTGAATTCTGAAAGGGGAGTAAGCAGGGAGATAGGACAAAATGGAAGGATGCCGCCTAAGGGATCCAGGCCCATTTTGTCGGGTGGGCGTCTCCTGAGAGTCAAGTTTCTTGATGTCAGAGATGAGGTGATGTCATCAGCCATCTACATACACATACACCAACAAACTTCATGGCATGTCATAGGTTGTGGGTTCATAGAACAGTATGCTAAACTCATCTGTTAGTTTCTACCCATCAGGCACTTATGCAGGTCCAAGAGAAGAGTTAATTGGTTAGTGTTAGGCAGACTCTCAGGATGATCGTGTATCAGTGGTAGGGTGGGACTGGGAGCTCTGGGGATTTGCCTGCTTCTGGTCTCTCCTCCCAGTCTACCCCCAGTTCTGGACTTACAGATATGCACAACCATGTTCAACTTTGATGTGGGTTCTGGAGATCCAAATTCATGTCCTCATGTTTGTGTGGCCAGCACTGTACCAGCTGAGCCATCTCCACAGCCCCCCGTTAGGGTTTCCCAACTTTGACTCATGTCAGGTATGGGTGTACACTTTTAATCCTAGCTCAGGAGGCAGAGGCAGGTGGATTTCTGTGGGTTTGAGGCCAGCCTGGTCTACATAGTAAATCCAAGGCCAGCCAAGGTTATGTAGTGAGAGCTTGTCTAAAAATGAAAACAAAAACCAAAAACCTTTAACTTGGGAAGGAGATGTCTCGAGTCTCTTGTAAAGAGAAAGCAGTGTATGAGTCCTGTTGTGCGGACTTGGTTATAAAATGAGGTTGTCAAGAGGACTGTTAGACTTTTGCTCCTTAGTATTTACTGTCTGACAGCCTGGAAAATGATGAAGCTATATATTTCTTAGGAAGATGCTCAAGAAGCCAGATCGCCTCCCTGCACTATCGATATCCTCCTTACCTGCCTTCTGAAAACGTGGTTGCTTTGGTTTTCAGTTTTGTGTAACAGAGCTGCCTGGCAACCCAAGGTTCAGAACCCAGCTGACATCCTGTGATGCTACCTGAAATCTTTTTTTCTGTTCTTTCATTTTGGAATTAGGCAGGGTATAAATAAAGAAACCTGGCCATATGACTCTGGACCTGTCCAAACCTCTGCATTTATCTGTGAAACAAGTGAGAAAATAAGAATGTTGCTTTGTGGTATTATAGGAAGAATAAATGAGATAAATATGAAAATCTCCATCCAGGCCCCTAGGAGATACCTACAAATTATTAACTTTCTCCAGTCCACCATTTTCAACCAGAAAACTATTTCACGGACTCATTCATTCACCCACCCAGACATGCATCCATGCATCCATGCATCAAAGAGACTTGGCTCCTGCTTTCAAGGTGCTTATAGACCAGATGAGTAAGATGAGCTTGTGACTCTGTCTTCCTTTCTGCTTAAGTAACATGAGAAATGTTTTGAACACTGGGAAACTAGGAGATGTAGCCTTGCTGGAGGAAGTATGTCACCGGACGGGCGAGGCAGGCTTTGAGAGTTTATAGCCTCACTCCACTTCCAGTTTGTTCTCTCTGTTTCCTATGCATGGTTGAGGTGAGATGTCTCAGCTTGCTGCTCTGGCCGCCTGCTGCCACCACTCCTTCAGCATTCTGGACTCTTCCTCTGAAACCACAAACCAAAATAGACTCCTCCATAAGTAATTTTTTGGTTATGGCGTTTTATTACAGTAACAAAAAGTAACAAGCATAGTAGCGATCATACAGAAGTGAGGCAACTATAAATGGGATGAGGAATAGAGAAGAAAAAAGCAATGGAGAGTGGTCAAAATATACTGAGACAGCCAATTAAAATGCTAAACAAAGACTGAGCACTCAAAAATAGGGAGCAGAGGAAGGGCGGGGCAAGGTCTTTAGAAGACATCGATTCAGTGAGGAGGTTTTGAAGGAGGACTAGAAGGCCTTAAGGGTGCTGATCAATCCAAACTCAGAAACTACAAAGGCACAGATGTCTTTATTTGAGGCCTTAAAAAGTATATGTAGGAGACGCTGGTTCAGATAGCTCTCCGCCAGCATTCCAAGGAAGACAGGAAGAGTGAGACTTTACATGTTGAGAAGAAGAAAGGGGACAGGTGGCCGATAGGGGATAAAGAATGTGTAGCTGGGCATGCTGATCCATGCCTGGAGTGCCAGGGCTTGGAAGGTGGAAAGACAAAGCCAGAAGGTCAAGTGCAGTCGGACTAGAGTGAGTTCAAGGTGAACCTGAGCTGAGAGAGAGAGGAAGAGAGAGAGAGAGAGAGAGAGAGAGAGAGAGAGAGAGAGAGAGAGAGACTTGAAAAGAAAAGAAGGTATAGACATAATGAAAATAGTCATAAAACCAGAGTCCAGTGACCTCTTGTATGCATCTTGGGCCTCTGGGCACAATGAAATCGATTGTTTATATCCTTCTAGATCCCTGTGGTCAAAGGGTGGAAGTGACCAAAGTGACATTCTGGGAAGCAACTGGAATCATATGTTCCTCTGGCTTATCTAATGTCCTCGCACCCCCATTCTGAGGAGTGCGTTCATTGTTGCTTTTTTCCCCCCTTCATCTTCCCAGGATGAAAGAGATCTTACGTAAGTTAAGAGTGTCACCAGGATAAAGCAATGGATTATAGACCCTGCTTCCAGTATCCAAACATTCCAGGTTTGGCTTCTGGTTGGCTTGCCAAATCTGTTCCTGGACTCCTAAAACTGAAGTCCAACTCTGGGGTCCAGCCACTTGCCCATAAAACTCCAATGTAGAAAGTGATGGTGCTGTGGGAGAGGAAGTTATCAGCGTAGCTGTGCCGGGAAGAACTGGGGAGATCACGCACTCTCAGCCACATCTCCAGTGGGCTTCGTGCTTATATAGAGAAGGAGCAGTGGGAAGCTAGGCAGAGGCATGCTGGGCCCAGCAGTCTTCATCAACTGTAGTTGGCTTGGTTATGAGTTCAGAATGGCCACGTGGAGCTGTTTTGGGGATGGGAAAGTTACTGCTGCCCTGTGGCAGTCTTGACTCATCACAACATCTTTATCTATCAAGTCTTTTGTTCCCAGATCCCAAAATGACGGTAAGAGAATGATTCAGAGAAAAAGAGTCAGAAAGACAGGGTGCGGTTAGTTCCTCTAGTCCGAAGGCAACGATTAGATAGATCTGGGTGCTCTGCAGTGCTCTGCAACAGGGTACTGGTTTGGGTTGTTGTTTGGTCATAGACAGAGAGAATATATGTGTGAGTGTGGTGTGTATATGTATGTGGTGTATATGCACATTTGTATGCGGGTATGTGCGTCTATGCACACGCTTGTGGAGCCAGATGAGGATGTTGGGTGTTCTGCCCAATCACTCTCTGCCTTATTTTTTTGAGATGGGGTGTCTTACTAAATCTGGAGCTAGGCTGGTGGCCAGAAAACCCCAGCGGTCTCTCTGTTTCCATCCCATGCAGTGCTGGGGTTATAGACACATGGAGTCACCTCCAGTTTCTTACATAGGTGCTGGGTCTCCTGGTCCTGTAGCAGGTGCTCGGAACCATCTCTGCAGCTTCTGGGATCGATGGAACATTGTAAATAATGGTAGCTACAGCTGACTAGCTATAATATCTCTACAAATCTTGAAAGCCTGTTAGTTCCCCCCGCCCCTCAGCCTTGAGGGAAGGACCACCAGCTGTAGATGAATGATTTGTCCTTTAGACAGGATCTCACTTTATAGCCCAGGCTAGCTTTGAAATCACAGCAATCCTTCTGTTCCATGTGCTGAATTCTGTTTAAAAAAAATAATCTTAGCTGGATATGGTGTCACGCACCTTTAACGCCAGCACTTGGGCAGCAGAGGCAGGTGAATCTCTGTGAGTTCCAGGGCAGCCTGGTCTACACAGTGAGAACCCGTCTCAAAAATATTCTAATTACTTGTATTTCTCTCCCTCTCTCTCTCTCTCTCTCTCTCTCTCTCTCTCTCTCTCTCTCTCTCTCTCTCTCTCGTTTGGATATTCCTGTACCATGCCATGCATAGGGAGGTAACAGAAAACTTGAAGGAATTGGCTCTCTCCTCCCATCGTGTGGGTTCTAGGAACAAACTCCGGTTATCAGTGGGTTTTGTTCATTTGTTTGCTTTGTAGCTTTGCAAAGCCAAACTTTATTAAAAGGGGTAGTAAGCAAGAAAGCAGACTCCTCATTAATGAGAAAGGACCCAGAAACAGTGTCAGTATTGACACTAGGCTCCTTTACTCACTGAGCCATCTCTCCAGTCCTCTTTTTTTTTTTTTTTCAGTGCTGGTGATTAAATCTAGGGATTTATATATGCTAAGCAAGCACTCTACCACTGAGTTACAACCCCAAGCCTGAACACCACTCAAATGATTAACAACACGTTGGGGGCTGGAGAGATGGCTCAGAGGTTAACAGCACTTGCTACATGCAGCCATCTGTAACTCTAGTTCCAAGGCATCTGTCGCCCTCTTCTGACCTCTGTGGGCACTGCATGCAGATGGTGTACATACACACACACATGCAGGCAGCATACTCCTACGCATAAGAAAGTAAATGAGTCTTTTAAAAAATGATTATCCAGGTTGGAGAGTTGGCTCAGTGGTTAATAGCACTGGCTGCTCTCAAAGAAGACCCAGGTTCAATTCCCAGCACCCACATGGAGGCTAGCAACCATCTAGCCAATTCCAGAGGAATCCAACACTCCCTCCTGACCTCCGCAAGCATTGCATGAAACAGGTGCACCTACCTACATGCAGGCAATACACTCATAAACATAAGATAAAAATAAACAAAATATTTAAAAAACGATTACACTTAACGATTAAACAGGTTCTCGCTGTGCAGACTGAAATGTGCAGCGGGAATCTGGCTCAAAGTTTAAGGCAGCAAAGGAGACAGGCTGTCTCTTGAATAGCACAGTACTGAGCTTTTATCGTGCCCTCATTTCCCACCAGACACCTGCAGGCTGCAGTGCAGAGTAACAGCTTCCAACAAACACAGCCTCAGAGTCCCTGTGATGCCAGAACCAGCAGCAATGGGATCACCTGGGAAATTTCAAGCAACGTCATTTATTTGGCCCCACCCTGGACCTACTAAATGGGAAAGTTGGGCTGGGGCCCAGCACTCTGTTTTAACAAGTCCTCTAGATGAATCTGCACTAAAGCTTGAAGCCCGTGAGGAAGGGAGGGGTTAGAGACCGATTCAACCCTAAATTCAGGACGGTGCTTACTGACTTGTGAGAGAGTTCTCCATGGGACAGGAAAGACAGCCGGATTGGGAGGATGATACAATGTTCCCCTTCGATTGTAAATAGACTCAGCCCTCTGTACCCAGGGGATCCATGTTCACAGCTTCAGCTGTGAGCAGACAAGGTGTTCTGATTGAGAATACGAACAAGAGGCGTGGCAGTCAGGCATGGCGGCCGGCGCTGTAGTTCCAGCACTATTGCTGGAAGAAAAAGCCTACAGAAATAGATGTGGGAGCTTAGATACCATTGTAGCACAAAAGTGACAAATTATGGAAAAACAACAAAAGAAAGGAAAAGGAGGCTTGGGAGAGGGCTCCATGGTACAGTGCTCACCTACCAGACGTGGGGAAGAGGTGTGTGTCTCTTGGCGGTCCTGGTCAAGGTGTGGTCTCATTGATTGTCTCAGTTCTAGTTTGGCAAAGTCTGGGACAAGCTGGTTCTCGGGAGATGGCTACTCCAGCCTTCCTGTCATAGAGAATCCCCTTATCTGGACTTTGTCTAGTTCTTCCAGGTCCTGTTCTTCCAAGAATCCAAGGTAACTGTAGGTTTAGGGAATCTGGACAATGAGTTATCTCTGGCTTCAGTGTTGAGAGGATGAGGTGGTTGTGTAGACAGGCACTCCTTGAGGGATGGACAGGCCTCTTTGGAGTCTGACCTGCCTCAAAGGAGACAGACACCAAACAAAGGCAGAGATGCCAGCTTTTCAGCTTTAGCTTTCTTGTGGGACCAGTGGGGTGTCGATTCTTTTTAGCAGATGCAGCTCCTAAATAGCATGTAGCTCTGTGATACAGCATGTGCTTTGCATGTTCAGGGCTCTAGCTTTGATCCCCAGCACCCAAAAAACAAAAAAAACCTAAAGAGCAAAACCTTGCCAGGGCCTCCAGGCCAAGCTGGTTCCTCCTCTGTGCTGCAGAAGAGGACTTTGGGGGTGAGCCAGAGTGAAGCCAAGCTGGTGAGTTTGTCAATTATTTAGACAGAGTTATATAGGGCAAGAACAGTCTGCAGTCCCAGAAACCCCAATGGGGAACGCTGGAACCAGAGGTCGGGCTGACAACCCGGGAGCTCATGATCTACTCACAATGAAGACGGCTTGAACTTAAACTCTCCCAAACCATGTAGCAGTGATGTGCATGCCTGGGGCTTCAGGTGATAGACACAGCATTCTTTCACCCTTCTCTTGATAACTAGATTACTTAACTACAGAACCCCGGAGGAGGCAGCCCAAGAACGTCAACAGGGTAAAATGTCTTCAGAGCCTGAGAAGTAAACAGAACCTACGGGCTCCAAGAATTCCATCCTGATCTACTCAATGCTCCGTCATATTTCCTGACCCTCAACAGACCTCCAGCATCCCTTCATGCTTTCCCCTAACCAATGGCAGTTCAAACAAGCAAGACGCTCCCGGCCCTCATGTCTCTGTGGACCTGAGCCTCTCTCCTGGGCTGCTGTACTGAGGTGACATTCCTCAGTTACTCTGCCAGCTCTGTCCTCCTACTGGACCCTCCTCCCGCCACAGGACACCTGGTCATGTCCCAGAATCCCTGAAAACACCCTTTGTGGTTAAGTGTCACTGTACCCTCCCTCTCCTTTCACCTGCCCAGGGCTTCCCGTTGCTTTCAGAGTACACGCTGTGTTTGTTTTCTTGTTACTGTCACCAAATATCTGACTTGAGGGAAGAAGGGGCTTATTCTGGCTCACAGTTTAAGGGGATACAGTCCGTCATGGTGGGGAAGGCAAAGCGCTGGGAGCAGGAGGCAGCTTGGTCACATGGCATCCACAGTCAGGAAGCAGAGAGTGGACAGGAAGTGGGGCCTGGCTATGAGACTGGATATGTGATGCATGTCCTCCACTGGGGTTCCATTTCCTAAAAGGGTCACAGCCGTCCAAAACAGCACTGTTGGGGGAGACCAAGTATTCAAACACATGAGCCTATAGAGGATGTTTCACACTCACATTGACATGACTCTCATCAGCACACCTCAGATCCTGACATTTGCACTGGGCACTTCCTGCCTTTCCACTTCCCGCTGAGCATAGTTCTGACTCTCCTTTTCTGTTCCTATCCACAAGCAAACGGAGACACAGTGTTAAGGTTTAGGCCTCAAGTGGGAGCCTACAAATCCAGACACTTGTGGTACCTCAGGGCACAGTGCATACATGTATTAATGCTCATGCCCTTGGGTGTGTATGCAAGCTTTGGACACACATGCACACACACACACACACACATACACTCACACACTCACTCAATGTAAAATGGCTTTTTTTGTGAGGCAGGACTTTACTATGTAGCCTAGGTTGGCCTTGAACTCTCAATCCTCCTGCTCCAGTCTTCTTGGTCTAACACCTTGCTCGGTTTCAAAATAGCAATCGACCAGTTATATTCTGAGGTGATACTCTTCTGAGCACATAGGTATATTATTAATGGTAATTTCATCTCATTAAAAAAAGTCTTTTAACCAGGCATAGTGGTTAATCTCAACACAGAGGCAGGAAGACCTTTGGGAGTTCTAGGCCATCCTGGTCTACACAGTGAGACCCCATCTCAAAATAAAATCTCTTAATAGGGCTGTTAGACAAAGATTTAGGAATGGCTTACATTGAATTTCTGTTGCACAGTTTGGGGCTTCATTAAAGGATACATTACAGAGCTCTTAACCTAGTGACCGCAATAAATATGTGATAAAACTGTGTAAACATATTTTACAGATTGCATCCCAGTGAAAAGCAGTGGCCTCCTGGAGCTTGGCTCTAACGATGGTGATGTTGAAGCAATAATATACCTGCCACCTCAAAGGGAGCAAGAGTTTATTCTGGAGCCAAATATAAGTGACCATGACCTAGAAACACAGATTTAGGCTGCCCCAGAAAACAGGTTCCCATGCAGTAGCAGTTTGATGAAGCTTTTATGTTATGGAAATATTCTTCCAACAGCGAAGAGATCACACACATCACCCAGGAGAGAGTTGGAGAGATCATTTATTGTCGCATGCCTGTGGTCCCAGAATCAGCAACAAAGGCTTCAAGGTTTTCTGGGCCCCAAACAGTATATACAAGTGAGGTTACATAGGTTTTCCTAAGCATCACTTGATGGGTGGCACCTGGGCCCTATGTCTCTTTTCCTGATGGGCCATTTTATCTCAAAAAAAATTCCTTCCAGAGTTCACCCGGTCCGGAGAGCTTACAAAGTAGATATCCTGGGAGTGGGTCAGGATATCTGCTGTCTTCTGATTAATAGCTAGATCAGGCTAATTGGGCTAGAAATCGGTCAAGTGGTTGCTGTGGTCTATAAAAACAGATGTCACAGGCAGCGGTTTAGATAGGTCACGTTTGATCTATATTTCTTAGACTAATTGGACCCAGTACCTTATTAGACCATGTAGTGAACATTCCATTTCTTTAGTTTCATGTCTTCATCAGTGAGTGGGAAGCATCTTGGGGCTTCAGGATATTACAGAGGTTATAAAACATCTCAGGGCAATAAAGACATCACAGAGCAATAAAACGTCACTGCACTGGGCTGTATTTCAAGATATTTACCTAGTAAATAAAAGAAAACTGCAAACTAGTTTAAGCTTAAAGGGAGATTATTTAAGAACACAGTTTGCTTATAAGAATAAAGTTTCTCTTTTTGCCATTTATAGTTCTAGGACAAAAGAGAGTTATAAAATCAAGACATTTTTCAAACACATTTGTGGAAACATCAGGTAGGCAGGTTTTAGAAAAGTGAGGAAATCTTTACAGGCCTCGGGTGCTCTCTGATGACACCCTTAGCATTTGGGTTTGTGGAAGCTAGTGGTCAGTTAATATGTCCTTAAAGGCTTCTTGTGATAGTCAAAAAGATGTTAGATATTGTCTGGGTGTGGTGGTACACACTTGTAATCCCAGCACTTGGAGGCCATCTGGTCTACATAGAGAGCTCTAGGTCAGCTAGGACTCCATAGCGAGACACTGTCTTTCAAAAAAGAGGTGTTAGGTCAGACACAGAGTTGGCCATAAATGGCTATTAAAGAGGAAGATAAGTCTAGATGATTTGACTCTGGCTCTGCAATATTCCAACTCTCTATTACGAGTACGTTCTAATCAGTCAATCAGCTTTGGAGAGTCTTTAACACAGGTGTGACTTTTTCTCAGAACTTTAGTCCACGGAGACACAAGAAACGTAGAGGGAAATTTCAGAGCATGATAAGCAAGTGCTACAAGGAGACAAGAACATTAGAACCAGAGAGGTTGGCCACGGAACCAGAGAGGCTGGCCACGGATAGGAACTCTTCAGTGTTGCCCAGTAGACACAGTCCAGCACAGCCATCAGCAGCCTGAGGAGTCCCCTTGCTATGATACGAGTTCCCAGGCCAAGCTGGCTCCTCCACTGCACTGCAGAGAAGGAATTTCAGAATGAGCCAGAGCGAGGCCAAGTTGGTGAGTTTATTAAGTATTTAGACAGAGTCATAAAGGAAAAGTGAAGTCCACAGTCCCAAGAGATGGTGTGGCCTTCTCAGTGGAGTCACTAGGTGACTGAGATAGCAGTGTACATTATGTATTAACGTGCGGGCCCTTGTATGGTTCCCTCAGGTAATACTTTGAAGGATGTACTCTGTAACAAGGTTTGAAGATGGAGAGCTTGAAACATAAGGAAACTTTAAAATTCAAGTTAAAATACACGAGCAGGTTTATTTTATTTTTTCATTTTCATGTATGTGGTATGCATATGTGTGGATATGCGTGTGTGCACACATGTAGAGGTTCAAGGTTGTTACTGGGTGTCATCCCACATAGCTTTCTACCTTAGTCGATGAGGCAGGGCTCTCAGTCAAACCCAGAGCTCACTGATATGGCCAGTCTTGCTACTGAGCTTGCTCTCAGGATCCCCAGTCTGCACCTTCCCAGGCAGGAACGACAGGTGGGCTTCCACTCCTTCCCTTCCACTTCCAACGCGTTTACATGCGTTGGGCAGTATGTGCTTAACCATTGAACGATCTCTCCAGTACTGATTTCCTTTTTCGTTTTTTTAGTCTTTTTTGGAGACAGGGTCTCCCTGCAGCCCCCGCTAGCCTAGAACTTGCTATGTAGACCAGGCTGGCCTTGAATGCACAGAGATCCACTTGCCTCTGCCTCCCAATTTCTGGGATTAAAGGCATGCTCCATCACACCCAATCCATTAGCCTCCAGACCCATTCACATTCTCCATGAGCAAATTTTGACTCCAGAGTCATGATGATCCAAGTTCGAATCATACCCTCACTACTAATTTGCTGTGAGATTAAACATTGTATTTGTTTTTATTTTATGTGTAAGTGTATTGCCTGCATGTAAGTGCACAGTGCATGCAACGCCCATGGAGGTCAGACGAGGGCATCAGATCTCTTGGAACTGGAGTTGTAGACAGTTATTAGTTACCATGTGGGTGCTGGGAACTAAACCCAGGTCTTCTGCAAGAGTAGCCAGTGCTCTTAACTGCTGAGCCATCTCTCCAGTCCTGTTTGCTGTGAGATATTTGGAAAGTTGTTCAGAAATCACTTTGAGACACAAATTTTCTTACTACACAAAGAAAAGTTATGCCAGCCATGATTGGGCACACCTTTTATCCCAACATTTTAGAGGCAGAGGCAGGCGGATCTTTGTGAGTTCAAAGCCAGCTAGGTTATATAGTGAGACCCTGTCTCAAACAAAACAAAACACAACACAACAAAAGAAAAGTTAAGGCCGTGCCTACCTCACAGTGCTTTGCTAAGGAATCACTGTTGGTGTGTGCAGAGAGATTAGCTCTGTACTCACACATAACAAGGTCTCAGGAGCACTCTACTGCTGTTATTGCACAGTATTGCATAAGTATGTTATGCTTATTTTAGGATTATAGACAGTTCTGCTTTCTTTATACTGGACTGAAACTGATTTCGTAGCTTACTGTGACAACTGTGAACCTCTTTTTCTACTAAGTGTGTTAGTTTGGTTTCCAGTATGGTAACAAAATATCCATGACAATGAACTTAGAAAGAAGGTTTATTTGTGTCACGATTTTACATGTGTCAGTTTGCCTTGATTCTATTGGGGGCCATGGTGAAGGGGGGGGGAGAGAGAGAGAGAGAGAGAGAGAGAGAGAGGATTGACTGATATCTCAATATCTCCATGGGACACAACCTCAGGGATCTAACGTCTTCCCAGTAGGTTTAGTTATCTTAAAGGCTCCGCCATCTCTTAATTGCCAGAGGCAGGTGACCAAGCCCGTGGTCATGGTCTTGGAGGCTTGTATCCAAACCAGAGTATCAAGATCATCTTGATTAGATGCAGGGTTAAGAAGGTAAGCCCCTGGCCACCTCTGCTGTCCTAAGTCTCCGCTTCTGAATTTTCTGTGACTGTGTGCGAACAATAGAGACAGTCTGGGTGGTGGAGACACGTTATAGCCTATCTGCCCAGGAGGGGGCGGGCAGAACCCAGAGAGGGCAACAGGATTGCACAGCAAGCTTGAAGGCTTTCCAGCCTCCCGAGGACCTGGTGTGATTCCTGGGGTTACGTCCTGTTTCCCCTCACAGGGACAACATACCTGACTTTCATCTTTTCACCGGGGGCTGTCCTGCGCCACATTAGCTATGTTCCAAGAGCATTGTGCTGCCGTTTCATATGACCTACTATCTAGACTTTAAAGATTTATTTTATTTTTGAATTACGTGCATGTGTGTATTTTGTGTGGCTTTCTGTTCATGAACACAGTTGGTGGTGGAGGCCAGAGGAGAGGGCATTAGATTCCCTGGAGCTGGAGCTGCAGGTGATTGTGACCCACTCAATGTAGGTGTTTGGAACCTAACTTGGGCTCTCTGAAAAGCAGTACATGAGTCATCTCTCCAGCCCCGACTAACTGGATTTAAAGTTTTTTGAGGGGTGTTGGAGAGATGGTTCAGTGGTTAAGAGCACTGGCTGCTCTTGCAGAGGACCCAGGAAGCTAACAACCATCTGTAACTCTAGTTACAAGGGATCTGATGCCCTCTTCTGTCCTCTAGGGTGCAATGCATGCATGGGTGCATTTACATATATGCAGGCAAAATGTACATGCATGCAGGCAATACATTCACACACAAAATAAAATAATAATAATAATAAATAAAATAACAATATTTTTTCTTCACTTGGGGGTCTCACTGTGCAGTCCAGACAATCCTTGAATTCATTTTGTAGCCCAGGCTAGCTTTAAACCCACAATCCTCTTGCCTTACCTTCTTGAATACTGGGAATGACAGGTATGTGCCACCACAGCTGGCTTAGAATGTTTTTCAAGTGGTTTAATGAGTACATATAGGGCTATTTTTATTTCCCATTTTGTTTATTTTATTTTTATTTTTATCTTTGAGCTAGGGTATCCCTGTAGTCTCAGTTGGCCTGGAACTTGCTACGTAGACTAGGCTGGCTTTGATCTCACAGAGATCAGCCTGCCCCTGACTCTTGGGTGCTGGAATTAAAGGTGTGCTCCATTTGTACACTGTGGCATACCCATAGATAAAATGTAATTTTAAAAAATTGTTTTAAAAACTAGGACTGGATATGATGACACACACTGTTAATCCCAGCACTTGGGAGGCAGAGGCAGGCAGATCTCTGTGCGTTCAAGGCCATTCTGGTCCCTGTAGCAAGTTCCAGGCCGGCTAGGGCTACATAGTGAGACCCTGTAAAAACAAATAAGTAAAAAAATAGATCAAATACTTGAATTCCTTTCTGTTGCCTCTTGAAATCAGAACAAAATGATAGTAAAGAAATCGTTCAGAAACAAGTACCCATGAGTTCAGAAAGAAGGCAAGAAGACACAGTGCCTCCCCAAATTTGGAGGCCGAGAAACAGAAGGATGAATAGTAACTGACTCAGCAGAGCTATGAACTGTAAGCCAAGTTCAAGAACTGTAAGCCAAGAGTGGGAAAAGCCAAGGCATTGACCAAGATTCTGCTGCGAAATCCACAGGAGGTTCAGGAGGTTCACAGGCTGGTGGCAATGACACCTCTAAAAATGGAGGCGATGGTCAGGCTAGCGCAAGGAACTCCGGTAAAAGTGTGTTTAAAGGAATTGAGAGATGGTTTAAATGTGGAATGTCTTCTTGTGTTTGAACACTCGGTCCCCAGCTAGTGGCACTGTTTGGGGATATGTGTGGAACCTTCAGGAGCGTGGCGGGCTCCTTTTACTGGGGATGTAGTCCCAGACATCGTGCCTTCTTCTCCTGTCCAGGAGCCAAGATAAATCCTCCCACTTTTAGGCTGCGTCAGTCAGATATTTGGTCATAGCGACAACAAAAAAAGTTAACTGCTCTAGTTTCATTTCTATTGCTGTGAGACAACTCCTTGGCCAAAAGCAACAGAGGGAGAAAAGAGTTTACTTGGCTTACACTTCCAAATTACAGGCCGTCATTTGGCGGGAAGTCAAGGCAGGAACTCAAGCAGCCAGTCACATCCCAAACCCAGCCAAGAGGAGAGAAAAATAAACACATCCTTGCTTGCTGATGTTCAGCTTAGCTGTCTTCGCTCTCACGTAGTTTAGGACCCAGCCCAAGAAATGATGTGGTTCGCAGTGGGTTGGGATCCACTAACAAGACTTGCTTTCTTTGACTCCTAAACTAGTTTTGCGGCACTCCAACTTTCCCAAGAGAATCAAAGACCCTTTTCTAGAAAATCCCATTAGCCCAAGAAGGACAATCCCATCTATCAAGAGTTCAGTGGTGTGTGGAACTGTGCTACAGTGAAACCTAATTCTTGTGTTCCCGGCCTCCACTGCCCATGGAAGTCAAAGATGCCCCAACTTCCTGCTATTCACGCCCTTCTAGAATCTTCTCTCCCATTGAGAATGGCTTGAGCAAAAACAGTGAAAAGTCATTTGGAAGAACAGGTTTATAAAAAGGCCATGCCTTCTCTCCGGCTCTTTATTTTTTTATATTTTGTTTATTTGTAGTTTTATATTTTATGTGTATGAGTGTATTGCCTCCATGTGTGTAAGCACACCCATGTTGTGCAGTGCCTGCAGAGATCAGAAGAGGATGGCGGATCTCCTGGAACTGGAGTTACAGAGTTGTTAGCTGCCATGTGGGTGGTGGGAGCTGGGTCCTTGCAAGAGCAGACATCACTCTTCACTGTTGAGCCATCTCTGCAGCCCCTTCTCAGGCTCTTCTTATTTTTTTAACTTGCTTACTGTGGTAGATGTCAGCTTTGAGGCCATTTCCTGCCTCATGAGAGGTTCCCACGCCAAGAAATGGAAGGAAGCCTTCACTCCATGGACAGAAGGAAAGCAGCCTCTTCTGTTATGGTTTGAAATGTCTCCTGTAGGTCATGTTTGACACTTGTTCTCCAGCTGGTGGCGGCGTTCTGGGAGGCTGTGGAGCTTGTCTGACAGAAGTACATTGATCAGGGTGGGCCTCGGAAAGCTCCCACCTGGCACTAAGTTCTGGTCTACCACAATGTGAACAGTTCCACAGCACACTTCCACAGCCATGGACAGATAGCCAGTCCACATTGCCGTTGTCACTAAAGATGAACTGAAATCTCCTGAAGCCAGGATTCAAAATAAATCGTTTCTTCTTTGTTTCCTTCAGTTTTTGGACCAGCTGTGCAAAATTAATCAACACACTCAGTTCATTACTCTGCAGAGATTGGAGTCTTGTCAGCAATCATACTTTTTTTCTACATCTTAAAACTTTTTTATTTATTTTTATAATATCTGTATGAGTATTTTGCCTGCACGTATGTAAGTGTATCGGTGTCATGAAATACTGCGGAGGCCAGAAGAGGGTGTCAGATTCACTGGAACTGGAGTTACAGGGGGTTGTTAGGTGCCGGGAACTGAATCCAGGTTCTTTGCATAAGCCAACAGTGATCTTAACCACTGAGCCATCTCCTAGCCCTGGTAAAGGTATTTTCTGGTATTCAGAATCTCAGAACAGTTACTTTGAAAAGACGTTACTAAGTCCCAGATACTCCACAACTTTAATCCCAGCATTCAGGAGGCAGAAGCAGGTAGATCTCTGGGAGTTTCAAGCCAGCTAGGCCTACATAGTGAGATTCTGCCTTTTTTTTTTATAAAGAGGAGGACTGGAGAGATGGGTCGGTAGCTAAGAGCACTGACTTCTCTTCAGAAGACCCAGGTTAGGATCCCAATGGTGACTAACCATTGTCCATAACTCCAGTTCCAGGGGATCCAACACCCTCTTCTGACCTCTGAGGGCACTGCCAAGACACGATATATATACACACATGCAGGCCATACACTCATACACATACAGTAATAAAAATAAATAATAAATAAAATATTAAAAAAATAAAAACAAAAAGGAAATTACTGGGGGGTATAATCCCCCCAAAAAAGCAGGACAGAGAAGCAAAAAGGGTCTCAAGAATTTTAGGAGTCAGATATATACTGGGGGACAATTACTAGTAGCCCAAACTGGAGCAGGTCAGAACATTCTGGAGGAAAATTTTAAAAATTAATTCTTTATTTTATGTGTATGAGTGTTATGCCAACATGTATGTAAGAGCGCTTGTGTGTACAATACCAAGGAGGACAGAAGAGGGTGTTGGATCCCCTGGAAATTGAGTTACAGAAGGTTGTTAGCTGCCACATGGGTGCTGGGAACTGAATTTGGGTTCTCTTCAAGAACAGCTGAGCCATCTCTCCAACCCAGGAGAGTATTTTAAAATAAATTTTATTTATTATTGTGTGTGTGCATGTGGGAGAGAGAGGAGGGAGAGGAAGAGAAAGAGAAAGAGAGAGAGAGAGAGAGAGAGAGAGAGAGAGAGAGAGAGAGAGAGATGCATACCATACATGTATGACGTATGTTATGGTGCATGTGTGGAGATCAGAGATCAAATTCTAGGAGTCAGTTTTTTCCTTCTACAGGGGTACTGGGGACTGAGCTCAGGTTGTCACGCCATCTCCCCAGTCCAGAAGCATCTTTAAGACGATGAAATCAGTATCTGGAAGACCTTAAGCGGAGATTGGATAGTTGGCAGAGTCTGAAGTTGAAATCAGTGCAAAATCTATACCAAACTAAGCACACAAAAACCAAGAGAAAAGATTAAGGGAAAGATATGTAGGAAAGAAAAATAGACTGCAGTTGACCATAGAGAGCCCTTTTGAGTGATATTTCGATCAAGATAATGGGAACATTGAATGTTATTCTGACACAGTTAATGACGTATGCAGAGGACATGGTGTAGAAGGTGTGTGGTACTGAATGTGACGAGGAAGACAAGAAAGGCTAAGCCGTTATCACCGTCAAGAGCATGAACAGACAAAGCCCGTGATCAGAAAGTAAAGAAGCAGCATAAAATCATCAAGTTTCTTAAAGATGTGAGGGTATAAATATTTCCTTGAAAAGAAGTTGGTAGTGCTCTGCCTGCTTCTGTCTACTTAGTGGTTAAGAGCACTGACTGCTCTTGCAGAGGACCTGGGTTCGATTCCCATCACTCACATGGCAGCTAGCAAGCATTCTTTACTCTAGCTCCAGGGGAATCTGATGGCCTTCTTCTGACCTCTATGTTCTTGCATGACACGATGCACCTACATAGATGTAGGTGATACATTCATACACATAAGGTAAATATAATAAATAAAAATTAAAAGAAGTATTTTTCTTGTTGTTCTTTGAGACAAGATCTCATTATATTCTACATTTACTATCCTGTAGTTTTCTAAGACCGAGTTAACTCTTACTTTTTAGAAAGTGGACATCTGTAAATTTCCTTGTACTTAATTGGGTTAAAATCTTTTCTAAAAACCACCATGTATTTTGTGAACGATGTCAGTCACTTTTATTTGGTAGAACTGGTGTAAATTTGTATGGTTCATGTATATCAATTGTGCTAAAGTTGTACAGATATCTATACTGTGAATGAGAAATCTTTTTTGTTGTTGTTTTTGTCTTTTTGAGCTAAGTTCCCAACTGGCTTAGAATTCACTACGGAGACCAGGCTGGCCTCCATCTCACAGAGATCTGCCTGCCTTTGCCTCCCAAGAGTTGGGACTAAAGGTGTGTGCCACCATACCCTGCTCGTAATTTTTTCTTATCTTGGCATTAAAAAATAATTTTCGTAGTTTTTAGTTCATTTCTTAGGTTGGTATACAAAGTAATGGATTTGTTTTTGAGAAAAGGTTTCCCAGTAGCCCTGGCTGATCTGGAACTGACTAAGAAGACCAGCCTGGCCTTGAACTCACAGAGATCCACCTGCCTCTGCCTCCTGAGTGCTGGGATTAAAGGCAAGTGCCACCTTAACGTCATCCTGGAACACAGGTGCTATCATACTTTGTTCTCAGGTGACCCCTCCCCGATTGCCTTCCCGGTGTTCCCTGAAGTATGTGGTTTCCTCAGCTACCTGCCTGCCTTTCCATTGCACCCGTGATCAGGGACCCCAGCACCAAGGTCAGGGCCTGACACACTGAGGCTGGTTAGTGTTTATGGGTGAACGAATGTCCATGGCTGTTCAGGCTCAGATGGTCTTGTGTTTGCTGTGACTCTGTAGATACTCCAGGCAGCTGCACACATGCATAGCTTTTCACTGAACACAGCTACATTTAGGCATAGTATGTTTACTTTCCCAATTGTGACTGGTCACTACTGGGGGTGACAGATGGCAGGGAATGGAAAATCATAGTGAAGAAGAGAGCTTGAGATTCCAATCCTGGGGCTGTGGACAGCTCCATCCTGGGTAAGCCGTGGACACACAGCCAATAGTGGCCAGAACTGACCTCCACCCCTGTTGCTGGACCTCCTGACTTCTACAGCAGGCTGTCCACACATTGCCAAGTGGGGAACTAGACAGCAGCTTCTGAAGCCTTAACGCTCTTTGGCCCGATTTCCTGCTTGGATGTGCAATTTGAGAAATGGCTTCACTTCCTGTAATTATAGAAAAATAACGAAAAGCGGGAAAAGTGGGACAAAAGTCTTTGAGCACAGGAGATAAAAAGTGAGCCGGGAAAAGCAAAGCTGTCAGACAGAGGCTGTAGCTCAAGGTCGGGGAGGCTGAAGGTAGTTGCGAGGGAATCTCAGGGGTGTGCTTTCCTTCATTCCGTCTCTGCCTCCACCCACCTCGCCTTCTCCAACCACAGCGATCGCCAGAAAGCCCACGCTGCACGTGAGCTCTGCCTGTGGTCAGAGACGGGGTGCAGTGGACTGAAAGGGGAAGTGGAGGGCTCAGAGGTAGCTTTCCCCCTTTCTGCTAGTCCTCCTCCAGCTTGCACCAGCTCCCTCCAGCCCTGTTTCCTGCTAGCGGCCCTAGGCTGTTGTCCCTGTTATTCATTAACCTGGCTCCTCTGTTTCTGTTTGCCCATCTGTCATCCTGCTTTGGGGCAGGGGATAAAGAAGAAGCCCCAGAATCCTGCAACCACCAGCATGCTGTTGGATGAGGCCCAGCCAGCCCTACCTACTTAGTGTTTATTGTGTCCCAAGGTCTCTGCCAGACTTTGTAATATCTGTAAGCTATGGAATGAGACAGTTCCCCACCCTCTCCCAAGTGTGAACTACGCCATTATGCACCTGAGTTGATTCTTAGCATTTATTGACAAAATATGTTCAGTATTTGCACTCTGGTAGAAATCAGCCCTAAGGGAATATATATATATATATATATATATATATGCGCCACGGAAACAGACAGGACTATAAATCAAGGCCTCCCTTCCCCTCTAACACTTCCCCTCTAACAACAACCACCACCTTCTCCTCCTCTTCCTCATCTTCCTTTCCTTCCTATTGTAAAGAGTTACTTGTAAACATTTCCCTCTTTCTTGGGTCTTGAATGACTGATTTTTATTATTAATTAATTATTAATATTTTTAGCAGGGCTGGAGCTAAAGCTCAGTACTGGGCATGCTGGGAAAAAACTCTACCACTGAGCCACGCCCCCAGGCCCTCACTGGGGGATTCTAGGCAAGAGCTCTACCACTGACCTATATCCCCAGCTTTTGGATGGATAGTATATTCTAATGAAAGAAGAAACTGCTCCCCACTAAATTGAACTACTAAAATAGTACCATAAGATGTCTTGGGGCTCCAGCATAAAGTCTGTCAGCCCAGATTTTATGGGCTGTGTGAACAATTCCTTATAAGTCATATACAGATAGAGACATGCATACACACATACATATGCATAGATAAATGTAAGTGTAGCTGCATGTGTCAATACACACACACATACATAAATTTTGTTAGTTCTGTTTCTTTGAAGAACCCTGACCTATATACCTTCTGATTCTAAAACTCTGGGTATGTTTCTAAGGATATAAGACTCTCTCTCTCTCTCTCTCTCTCTCTCTCTCTCCCTCTCTCTCTCTGTCTCTCTCTCTCTGAGATAGGATTTTACTATGTAGCCCCAACTCATTATGTTGGCCTGAATCTTATTATGTAGATTAGGCTGGACTCAGACTCACAGAGATCCACCTGCCTCTGCCTCCCGAGTTCTGGGATTAAAGGCATGTGCTGCTATACCCAGCCCGGAAGGATTTATTTTGGTTTACTAGTTTAGACGTCTCAGTCCACTGTGGTAGAGAGGGTGTGCAAGGGACAAGGGCAGTTCAGTTCATGAGATCAAGAAGTGGAGGGCAAGGATGGCAGGAGGGGTCAGGGGACAATGTAGCCCCCAGAGACCCCTGCCTCTCTCCAGTGACCGATGTCCTAAATTGGGCCCACCTACTCTGAACATGGCAAAGGAGTCATCTGCTAGTAAGTCAGAGCTCCGGAGAGCTGTGTCTAGAAATGACACTACAGACACAGCCAGAGGAACCCAGTTCCCGAGGCATCTCTCAGTCCAGTCAAGTGGACAGAGAAAATTAGCCATCATTCTGGGCGGAGGGCTCTTAGTGATCTGAGATTCATGAGACTGGCAAGGTGATCCTGCTTAAGTCCAGAGCTGCAGTAAATAGCCCCTTTGGCTTCTCTCTGCCCAGAGATGTGAAGGTTTTCCGTCTGCTTGGAATCAAGAGTTCCTGTTTCTGGAAGGCTCTTTCAATGAGCTTTCCCATGGAACCTTCATTTCCCCATCGGAGTCCAACTGAAGGTCGCCATGCTGGGGAAGTCCTACGTAGGCCTCCTCAGCCTGCCATTGAGCTTTCCTCACCTGCCTGGTCTCAGTTACTTGGTACGTAACGTTCATTTGCCAGGCTGAAATGACATTTACTGAACACTTGTTTAAATGTTTCTTAAAATTTTTATTTTATGGGTGTGAACGTTTTGCCTGTGTGTATGTTAAGTGTACCCATGTGTGCAATGCCTGAGGAGACCAGAAGAGGGCATCATATTTCCTGAAACTGGAGTCACAGACAGTTGTGACCTCCCTGACTTGGGTGCTGGAACTGAACTCAGGTTTCTGCAAGAGCAGCATACTCTTTACCACTCAGCCATCTCTCCAGACTTTAACTATTTTTATTTATTATTTTCATTTTATGTGTATGACTGTATGGCCTGCATGTATGTCATGCAGTGCTCACAGGGGTTAGAAGAGAGCATCAGATGCCCTGGAACTGGAGCCACAGATAGTTGTTAGCTACCATGTGGGTGCTGGGAATTGAACCTGGGTCTTCCGCAAGAGCAGTCAGTGCTCTTAACTTCTGAGCTGTCTCTTCAGCCCCTCTCCAGGCTTTAAATGGTTGTTTTTATTTGTTGTTTGTTTTTTTTTTTTTATTCTTGGAGAAAAGATCTCACTATGTATCCCTGACTGGCCTGGAACTCACTGTATAGACTGAGCTAGCCTGCTCCGCTTTTAAAGAGTTTTGGTCTTTTGTTTGTTTGTTTGTTTTTGGTCTTTTTGAGACAGGGTCTGTTGATTCAAACCCAGGTCCTCAAGCTTGCACAGCTTTGTCCATTGCCATATCCAAGCTCTTCCCCTGACTTTGTAAAAACCATTTTTATTTTTATTTTATGTATATGAGTGTTTGTCTGCATGTATGTAAGTGCATCATATATAAGCCTGGTTCCTGCAGAGGCCAACAGAAGGCACTGCATCCCCTGGAACTGGAGTTATGGATGGTTGTGAGTTGCCATGTGTGTGCTGGGAACCAAGCCCAGGTCCTCTGCAAGAACAGCAAGTGCTCTTAACGCCTGAACCATCTCTCCAGCTCCCCGTCCCCTTATTTGAGACAGGGTCTCAAGCTATGTAGCCCAAGTTGGCCTGGTACTTGTTTTATAGTCCAAGCTAGCTTCTAACTCCCAGAAATCTTCCTACCTTAGCCTTCCAAGCACTGGGATTACGGGTACAGGCCACCACGCCTTGTTTATATTTTTAAGTTATAAGGTATTTATGAAATAATCCATCTGTACTTGTTGAACAAACTAATCACTATTTTCCAGTGAACATGGGCTGGCACTTAAAGGGACTTAATGAAGGGCAATTGCGTTAAGCCAGCGCCTACAGATCCACCCTGGCACATTCAGTCTACCTTTTCTTGTTACACCATTGAGACAAAAGACTCCATTTTACACTTGGTTAGAGTGATGGTTGATATGCATTGTCAACTTGACTGAATTTGGAATCTTGGGAGACACACTTCTGAGCCTGTGTTTCCAGAGTGGATTAAGTGAGAAGACCCACCCTGAATGTGGGTGGCTAGGGGGTGGGGAGTCCAGGGTTGAATCAAGAGGAGAAAATGGGCTGAGCACCAACCTTCATCGCTCTCTGCTCCCTGACTGTGGATGCAACGGGAACAGCTGTCTCAGGCTCCTACTGCCATGCCTTCCTGCCATGGTGGACTGTGTGCCCTCAAATTGTGAGCCACATGAACCCTTCTGTATGTGTGTGCGCTGTGTGTGTGTGTGCTGTGTGTGTGTGTGAATGTGGCTGTACACACATGCAGAGGCCAAAGTGGGACTTGGGTTGTCTTCCTCTGTTGCTCTCTACCTAGTGCCCTTTCTTAAAGGTCTCTCATTTAACCGGAAGCTTGCCGTTTTGGCTAGGCTGGCCAGGGAGTTCGCAGGATCCACCTGTCCTCACCCCTCCCCCAGCGCTGGGGTGATAGGAACACACAGTCATGCCCAGCTTTTCATGTGACTGCTGGGATTTGAATTCAGGTCTTCATGCCTGCAGAGCAAGGCACTTTTACCCACTGAGCAATCTCCTCAGCCCAAATTCTTCCTTTCTTAAGTCACTTCTGTCAGGTCTTTTGTCACAGCAACAAAAAAGTAAGTAACACAGTTAGCAAGATCTGCTTGTGGTTGTTGAGATGCTGGGGTGGCAGGTTGGGGGTCCGGCAGCTGCCTGGCTCGGTGCTTATCAGCAGCACTTATACAATATCCTTCTGGGTGTATTTGCTGTCTTCTCTGTGAATACTGGTAGAAATTGGGAGTGACTGCCTTGCTGGGGTAGTTAATGTGTTTGAACAGTCCCAGCTGCTGGAAGCATATCTTTTTGTCATGATCTTTGTTCTTCCCTGTGAGGCCACATAGAACGCATCTTCCATAAAACAGGTCTTATCATGTTCCAGTCACGTAATTCCTGCACGATCTCACTTCCTTCTCCCGAGTCAGTGAAAAGAAGCAGGCATTGTAGAGCAAGGCCTAAGATTTGAACTCCTCACCTCCTGATCTTGGAACGTTACCCTAACCCTCTCCAATGCTTCTCCATCACAGAGCCTAGCCAATTAATGTGCTCTGTCATCATTGGCTTTAATTATTATTTGCTTTTGTTTTATTATCGATTGATTATATTTTATTTGTTTCTGTTGTGCACTTGTGCAAGCGGGGAGGGCACGTACATGCCATGGCATGCGTGTGGAGGTCAGAGGACAGCTAGTGGGAGTCAGTTCTCTCCTTTCACCATGTGGGTTCTGGGGACTGAACTCAGATCACCAGGCTTTACTCACTGAGCCATTTCACCAGTCTCATGTTTTTGTTATTTATCTAGCAACAGGTAGCCCAGGCTAGCCTTGAGCTTCCACTCCTCCTGCCTTAGCCTCCTGAGCCCTGGGCTTATGAGCAAGTGTTTTGTTATCATATGCCTTTCTTTTCTTTCTTGAGTGTGTGTGTGTGTGTGTGGGGGGGGTGCTGGCACGTGTGTGCCATGATAGATGTGAAAGAGGACAACTTTCCAGAGTCAGTTCTCACCTTCCATCATGCTGAGGCAGGGTCTCTGCTGTTGTTTTTGAAAAATGTTTTATTTATTATTTTTAATTTATGTGTGTGAGTGTATTGCCTGCATGTATGTAAGTGCACCCATGTCCTGCAATGTCCGAGGAGGTCAGAAGGGGGTGTCATCGAATTCCCCTGGACCTGGAGTTACAGTCGGTTGTTAGTTGTCATGTGGGTGCTGGGAATTGAACTCGGGTCCTCTGCAAGAGCAGGCGGTGCTCTTCCGGCTGAGCCATCCCTCCAGCCGTCTTCTGTTGTTTCTGCCTCTGTTGTGCTGCGTACCCCCAGCTCGCTGGCCATGAGCTTCCAGGTGATTCCTCCACCCCTGTTTCCCAGCCATCCACAGGAGTTCTGGGATTAAAGGCATGTGCCACCAACCTGGCTCCACATCTAGCTTTTTATGTGGGTTCTTGGGATCCAAAGACAGACTTTCAAAGCTAGCACTTTTTACCCATTGAGTCATCTGCTGGGTCCTATTATATGATTTTAAATCTCCAAAACACTTAAGTTGATTTTACAGGACTTGACTCCCTAAGTTAATAACCTTACAAATGTGTCACTCAGTACTGAACACGCACCCTATCAGATCTAAGTGGGGTGGTGTTATCAACTCATTGGCATTTTTTCCCTTAACACCTTCTAAACCAAACGTGCTTTCTTTGCAAGTTACAATACATCACAGGCTCAGTGTAAGCTGGAACATCACCCCAGTTTTTCTCTCCTGCCAAATCATCGTACAGTTGGCTTTTAAATTATTTTACTTATTATTATTAGTGTGTTTATGATGTGTGCTGTGTGCTGTGTGTGTATGATGTTCTTTGCTTTGTGTGTGCTGTGTGTGTGCAGTGTGTATGATGTGTGTGTTCATGTGCTCTCTCTGTGTGTGAATGATGTGTGTGTGTTCTCTGTGTGTGCGCTATGTGTGTCTGTGAGTGTGAGCACTCATGGCATGATAAGTTATATAAAGATCAGAGGACAGCTTTCAGGAAGTCAATCTTCCCCTCCACTATGTTGAGGCAGAGTCTCTTGGTGTTTTTGTCCTGCTTTTACTCCAGACTAGCTGGACCAAGAGCGTTGGGCTTCTGGATGATTCTCCCATCTCTACCCTCCATTGCTGTAGGAGTGCACTGCTAACAGATGCAAGTCACCACATCCCACTTTTTGTGGGTTCTGGGGATTGAATTCAGGTCATCAGCTTTGCATAGCAAGTGCTCTTACCCGATTTCACTGACTCCAGCTTTTAAAAAATATGTTATTTCTAGGACAAGCAAGGTGGTACACCTGTAATTTTAGCACTTGGGTGGTGGAAGCAGGAGGATGAGAAGTTGAAGGTCATCCTTGACTACATAGGATATTTGAGGCCAGCCTGGGCTACCTACATGAGACCCTGTCTTTAAAAAAAAACAATAAAAAATTATTTCTAGTGTTTTAAATTTTGTACTTGCTTTTTAAAGACAAAGTCTTACTGAGTAGCCCAGGCTGACCTGAAACTCACAGTCCTCCTGCCTCAACCCTGCAGTGCTGGGGGGTGTTGGAGAGTTAGGTATTAGAGAGAAATGAGTTAAACAGATAGAACCAAGAAGGCAGAGGGCACAGGGCGGCAAAGGCCCTCTGTGATCTGAATTTTGAGAAGAAAAGTTGAATGCAAGAGAACTAAGTTTGAGCAGGAAGGAATGCTTTCTAACCCCGTCGATGGATAACCCAAAGTCGGGATCAGCGGCATTTGCTAAGTCCTTCTCCAGTCATTGGTCTAACCAGGGTCCCATCAGCATCCTTGCTTCCTCTACCTTCACAATATTGCTATCTGAAGGTGTTTTGGGGGTGCCCACTGTCCCCACTTCTTCCTTTGCTGTTTCACCCAGCCCCCCTCTTCTCTGGAGCACACAGATGTGTGACAAAAACCGTGAACACTCACTTCAGAATTTCAGTCTTTATTTTCAATCTGCCAAACCCGATTCCTTTTTCTCATATAGCTCAGTGTCAATGTCAAACTGATCAGAAGGCACCAGGCCACATCCTAGCCAGGGTGGGGAGCCACGGAGGATAAAGATGTACCCTAGACCCCAGTTTAATGAGGGAGGCCGCAGGTGAAAATTAACGAGAGCATGCTTAGAAAGCAACGAGTCACACCCATACAGAGAAACCAAGATCATTAGAGATCTAAGGCCCTTGTCCTCCCTGCTTACCCCCCAGGCTTAGAACCTTTGTGAGGCTTCTTTTTATTTAGTATTTCTTGTGCATCCCTTTTTTATGGGCCTCTTTCCAGAACCACCAGCCAGACCACTCATCTCTAGGTGGCATTTCTAACTTCGGAGCAAGATTGCTTTTAGGATTGAATTTGTATTCGCTACCTTGCCTCTAAGACCCCCCCGGCACGCGGTGCCATTCCATCTTGTCTTAGTGCTATGCGTCCCTTGGGAAGGAATATTCCCTCAGGCCGGTTTGCGAAGCTGGGAGACAGGGCTTTTCCTTTTCTTTTCTTCCTTTTTCATGTTTTGCCCAGTCCCCAGTGCACATCGCTTCTGAAGATTTGAATATCTGGGCGCTCTGCACTCTTAGGCTTCCTGGCAGGTCCAGGGAAGGCTCTACTCGGCGGCGAAGTCTGAACTCTGTCTTCCCTCTGCTTGACCCACACTCCTGTCCACACCGGTCCCCTCCACTGTCTCTTTGGCTCCTCTTCCCAGCATGGAGGTGCCCGGATTGCGTAGCAACAAGAACCCTCTCCCAAAAGCTCTGCGCACCACGGAGCTGGAGAAATAAAACAGCAGAGGGTCCAGGCTGGCGTTGAGAGAACTGAATACCACAGCCTCCACCCTCCACGGGGGGCTCTGGTGGTAGTAGAACCCCACCAGGTGGGACACGTTGTAAGGTCCAAAACACACCAAGAAATTGAGGAGCGTCACCACAGCCAGGCCCACGGCCCGGCGTCGTCTCTGCGTCCCCACGTGGGGCTGCGTAAGCATGATCCACACGAAGCGCCAATAGCAGAAGATGGTGACCACCATTGGGATAAAGAACAGGACCAGGCACAGTTCCAGCCGCACCGGCAGGACCAGGTCCAGCTGCTCCTGGGTGAAGTTCTCGTAGCAAGTTATCTGGTTTTTGGGGTCCACCTGCTCTGTTGAGTTCAAGTACTGGACAATGATGACGATGGTGCAGTGGCCAAAGGACATGATCCAGGCCACCAGGGCAGCGATGACTCCGTACAGGGGCCGGCGGGACAGCTTGTACTGCACCGGGAAGGCCACTCCCAGGTAGCGCTCGATGCTGATGCCGGCCAGCAGCCACGTGCTGCAGTAGATGCTGCTGTAGAAGCCGAAGCCGGCGAGGGCGCACACGACCTTGGGCAGGTACCAGCGGAAGTTAGAGGCCGCTTCCACGATCTTGAAGGGCAGCAGCAGCAGCAGCAGGAGGTCGGCCAGCGTCAGGCTGAGCAGGAGGATGTGCACCGGGGCGGGCTGGGGCTGGCGGACCCGGTCCACGAAGGCCCGCAGAGCCAACAGGTTGGCAGGGAGCCCGGTGAGGAAGATGAGGATGTAGGCCGTGAGGATCAAGGAGCTGTGCCAGTCCGGGGCCATCCTGGCAGAGGATGGGAACGGGGCAGGGTCAGGAGGCCGCACTCACCGCCTGCTGACCCTCTTCCTCTCCTCCAGGCGGCTCACATCCTCCCCTCTCCTCTGTCCCTAGGCCAAAGCTGCTTGCTCGTTGCCGTTGCTTGCCCAAGCCATCTGCCAGAACTGCCCAGAGCAATTATTGACTTTGCCTTGGGCGGGATATTAAGCCCGGGTTATTACGTTTGCCATCCTGCGTCTCTGGGGGAGACCAACTCTTGACTTCCCAAGGGAATTCCCCTGTCATTTCCCAAGCTCTCTCGCTCTCTCTCTCTCGCTCTCTTTTTTCTTTTTCTTTTCCAGTTTGTCTCATAGATAATAGGAAGTGGCTGTTATCGATTCCCACTCTGACTGCAGGTTCCTATCGAGGCAAGCATTCACGACAGCTGGGAACGAGCAGGCAGGTGTGTCTCCGCTTAAAGGAGACTTCCAGAGGGCATGCTCTGCCAATCCTAAACTGGCTTGCTCCACCTGCAGGTGCCAACCCCTCCCCCAGCTCAGTACCTACCTCCTTTTGCAGATCTCTGGTTGTCTTCCACTTTGGAAGCCTCTGTTCCAGTGCTCTGGGTCCCTACTAAAAAGGGGAGGCTGGAGCAGCCAAGGGGGAAGAGTGAGCCAGCACTTTTGACCTGTACCCCCAAATTTTCAGACACATGTTCATGGACTGGCAGAGAGCAGAGATGGCTCCCAAGCCTGGTGTTTTAACTCTACACAGGACTGTTCTTTATGGGGTGACTCTGTTTCCACTTGATCGATCCCTCAGTTTCGCCCCCACATTCCCTCTCTATCCCCAGGTTCCTGGATTCCCCCCACCACACACACACACCTGATTATCTTTACATTTCTATCAGACTTTCTCCAGCCTCCCCCAATACCTGCTCCTCAAATTCAAGTCCCGGTATCTTGTCCAGAGCGCACTCTAATCTATGCTTGCCTTGCCTGGCTTCCGTTAGAGGGCTGCCTGGGGTTTGGTCAGAAGAACAGCCTCCAAGTTGTGGGGAAAGAGGGCCGCAGAGTTTCAGCAATGATTGTAACCCATTTCACACAGGGGGAAAAGAAACAAAACCCAAATCGTGAGGGATCTGGTTGGTGGAGAGCTTTTACACCAGCCTGGGTCACATGACCGGAGAAAGGCACATCAGTCATTAAACACAATTTCCTCTCAAACCCAGAGCTGGGGCCCCTGCGGCTCTCCTCTCCCTGGGGGTCTGATCTGATCTGACCAGACTTTCAAACACATATTTTTCTGTCCCTACTTCCTGGTTTATTCTCTAAACCCTAGACACTCCTTCGGTGACGTCTCCCCGTTTCCCAAGTCACACTCTTTTGCATTTTCTATCCAGTATCTTCTGGCAATGCTTAGAATGTCAGTTTCATTCCCCAATTCTTTCTATTCTTCAGTCTTCTAACTTTCCTTCAGTCTCCCGCCATCCGCCTCAACAAGTGTCCTTTGACCTCCCAGTGGAAACAGACCTGCTCTTCCTACTTTGTGTCTTGTTTTGGTGGTAATAGCGTGGGATTTAGAGTCAAGCAGATGCTGGCCGGCCGCAATCCAAGTCCCTACACTGGGGACTTAGGGCCAGGGTTTTCTGAACTTTCCTTTCCTTTTGTAAGTGAGCATGGGAATGCTAAGAACAGGGACTTCTGGGAGGGTTCCTTGAGGCTAAAGATAAAAAGGATGTGGGTCAGGGTGCCTGGTGGGGTATCTGTAAGTGGCTTTTTCCCTTAAGCCTGTCCTTGCAGCTTCCAAGATGCTGAGAGCTGGGTGTGGTACAAATGTGGAATCCCAGCTACTGGGGGGCTGAGACAGGAGGATGGAAAGTCTAAGGCCAGCCTGGGCTATGTGTGAGAGAGACAGTGAGCCTCTGGTAAGGTATCTGGAAGCCTGACTTTGGAAAACCTTTTTGTTTTCTCCATTTCCCCTTCTCTGACCTACTTAGCTTCAGGTTAAATTCTCAAAAGCTCCTTAGAAATACGAACAGGTAGAAACAGGAGAGCTAGACCATGTTGACCTCTTTTCTTTTCCTTCCTTCCTTCCTTCCTTCCTTCCTTCCTTCCTTCCTTCCTTCCTTCCTTCCTTCTTTCCTTTCTTCCTTCCTTTCTCCCTCCCTCCCTCCCTCTCTCTCTCTTCTCTTGCTTTCTTTCTCCAACCCCATCCCCCAGTATTGAGTTGGGTCTTAATGGCTGTGTGCCTGTTATACAAGTGCTCTACCACTGAGCCACACTCCAGCCCCTCACTGGGGGATTCTAGGCAGGTGCTCTATCACTGAGCCACGCCCCCAGCCCCTCACTGGGGGATTCTAGGCAGGTGCTCTATCACTGAGCCACGCCCCCAGCCCCTCATTGACCTCAAACCAGAAACTGGAACCAAGTGTGTGTGTGTGTGTGTGAGAGAGAGAGAGAGAGAGAGAGAGAGAGAGAGAGAGAGAGGTTGGGGAGCATTCAAAACATGAGCCCTTCGTTCAGATTCAAAGCATAACACATGGGAACTAAGGAACAGACCTGCTATTGCTCTCTAGCAAGTTTATTTGTGCTGTTTTGCGTTAATGATTTTCTATAAATATTCATGAGGATCTGGATTTAAATGCAAAACAGAAGCTTACTGGAAAACCAGTTCTGAGGAGCAGGGGCTGCCACTTGCTTTCTGCCTGTTCCTCCCACGCCTCCCTCTGTGGTAGTAATGTGCCACTGGAGGCAAGATGCTCCCCTTCAAGTTATGATACTTACAAAGTACCCTTAGCAAAGCAAAGGGAAAAATCGTTTAAAGTTACTCATTTATTTCATGTGTATATGTGTTTGCCTTCTTGGGTTTATGTGCACCACATTGTGCAGGTATCTGTGGAGACCAGAAGAGGGCATCAGATCCCCCGTTGCAGGCAGATCTGTAATGTGGGTGCTGGGAATCAAACCCAGGTCTTCTGCAAAAGCAGCAAGTGCTCTCAACCGCGGAGCCATCTCTCCAGCCTCCACAAAGGAAACTTTTGGATTCCCAGAATTCAGAGGGGCCAGCTTTCAGGTTCTTCAAGGTCTCTCTCTCCAGAACATGGCTGCTTGAAATAGGTGGTTGGAGTCATTATTTAAAGTACTGAATAATCACTTTCTTTTTTGCGTGTGTGTGTGTGTGTGGTATTTGTTCATATATGTATATGTGCGTGTGTGCATTCATTCATGTGTATGTGGAAGCCCGAAGTTGATGTTGGGCATTTTCTGTGGTTCTGTCCACTTTCTTTAGCGAGGCATTGTCTCTCTGCTGATTCCAGAGTCCAGCTAGCCAGCTTGCCCTGGAGCTCTGCTGTCTCTGCTTCCTGTGCGGGGATTACAGACAGGGCACTACACTTGCTGGGGCTCCAAACTAGTCCTCACACATGTGTGACAAGTCCTTTACCCACTGGGATCTCTCCAGCTCCTTTCCAGTCCGTTTGAGGCAGGGTCTTGTGTAGCCTGGCCTGAAACTTGATATGTAACCAAGGATGACCTTGGACTTTTGATACTTCCCACCTCAGCCTCCTGAGTGCTGGGGTGCCTAGCATGCATGAAGCTCTGAGTTTGATCCCTAGGACTACATAAACCAGCTAGGTGTGATGCATACACCTGTAACCCCGGCACTCAGGAAGTAAAAGCAGCAGGATTAGGAGCAGGATTAGGAGTTCAAGATCATGCTTGGCTACAAAGCAAGTTCTAAGCCAGCCTGAGCTATATGAAACTGTGTCTGAAAGAAATCTTTGGGGAGATCATCTTGTGTGGCCCTAGTGGAATCTCAAAGGTCCTATAAAGTGGCAAGTGTGGCTGGACTGATGGCTCAGTGGTTAAGAGCACTGGCTGCTTTTGCAGAGGACCAAGGTTTGGTTTCTAGCCCCTACATGGTGGCTGACAACTGTCTATAACTCCAATTCCAAGATATGAGATGCCCTCTCCTGGTCCCTTTGAGTACTGTATGCATGTAGTACACCCGCATACATGCAGGCAAAACATTCATACACTTAAAATAAAAATAAGAAAATGGGGACTGGAGTGATGACTCAGCGGCTAAGAGCACTGACTGCTCTTGCAGAAGTCCCAGGTTGAGCTCCCAGCACCCACATGGCGGCTAACAACTATCTGTAACTCCAGTTCCAGGAGACTCGACACCCTCTTCTGGACTGCATGGGCATTGCATGCATGAATGTACTTATATACAGACAACACTCATACACGTTAAATAAAAATAAATAATTTTAAAAAAGAAGATGGCAAGCCAGGAATGGTGCTATATGTATCATCCCAGCACTCACGATACTAAGGAAGAAGAGAGTTCAGGGCCAGCCTGAGCTACACAGTGAGACCCTGTCTTCTGGGGGGAGGGGAGTGGGCAGCGAGTGGTCAGTGGCAGGGATTTTACTCAGGAAGGAGGCCAGTTTCATTCAGTGCAGTTTGGATCACAACCAAAGCCTTTATCATTTCCCAAGAATGCTCAAGCCCCCAGCTGGGGTTCAGTCCTGTGGCAACACATGTTCCAGAGCCATCAAGGTGTTCCACGTTTCTCAGTCAGATCAGAAGAAAGAAATGCAGGTGGAGGAGACACTGCACCCCCACATCAGCCCTGTGGCCTGCAGAGCTGTCATGGAGGAATTCCTATGGTTTAGGCCACCAAGCTTGGGGCCATTTGTTATCCTTGACACAGGAAACCAATATGCTAGCTGACTATCTATGACTGTTCCATGACTCAGCTTATAGGAGGAAAGAATCATTTTGGTTTGTGATTTCAGAGGGACTCCAGTACATCATGGCAGGGAAGGCATGGCAGCCGGGCTCGGTCTGTGGCAGTGGAAGTGTGTCAAGGCAGCGGTTCACATGGTGGTGGATCAGAGAGCAAAGAGTACAGCTGGGTTCATGGCTGGATGAAACCTTCAAAGTCCTGTCCCTGGTCACCTAGGATGCAAGTGTGAGTGCAGGTGTCACAGGAGTTCAGAAGATGGCACTGGATCCCCTGAAGCCGGAATTATAGGTGGTTGTGAGCTGTCCAGCCTGGGTGCTGGGAAACTAACTTGAGTCCTCTTAGTAAATGTACAACCAGTAAACCATCTCTCTAGCCCCACAACTGAGTGTTTAAGATATGAGCTTGGCAGTCTGGAGAGATGGCTCAGTGGTTAAGGGCACTGACTGCTCTTACAGAGGACCCTGGTTTGATTCCCAGAATCTACATGGTGGCTAACAATTGTCTGTAACTCTACTTCCAGGGGATCTAACGCCCTCTTCTGACTTTCTCGGGCATTGTACAACATAGGTACATCTACCTGTATACACGCAATATACTCATATACACAAAATGTTTTTTTTTAAACCATAATAATAAAAAACCAAACATGAGCTTGGGACTGGAGAGATAGCTCAGTGGTTAAGAGTACTTAATGCTCTTACAGAGAACCTAGGTTCAGTTCCCAGCACTCACACATGGTGGCTCACAACCACTTATAACTCCAGTTCCAGGGAATTCGATGCCTTCTTCTGGCCTCCACAGGTTTCTGCATGTACATGATTCACATAAACTCACTAGGCTCACACCCATACACATTAAATAGCTAATGAATAAATAAATCTTTAAAAACTATCTTGGGCTGGTGGGGAACTGTGATGGTTAGTTTTAATTGTCATCTTGACAAAACCTAGAACTACTCAGGAAGAATGTCTGAATGAGAGATTACCTCTAGGCATGACTGCAGGAGATTGTTAAATTAATTTGTGTGGGAAGGTCCATCCCACTGTGGGCAGCAACATTCCCTGTGTATGTGTGTGTGGGGGGCGGGGTGTCCTAAACTGTTTAAGAGTGGAGAAATCAAGCTGACTGTGGATGTGATGTGACTCACTCTTTAAAGTTCCTGCCCTGCCTCCCCACAATGATGGGCTGTAACAGAGAATTGTGAACTAGTCTAAACCCCTTTCTCCTCTGAATGGCTTTTGATTGGGGTATTGTTAATCTCAGTAACAGAAATGGGACACTTCACATTCAAACGTAGCACAAAAGTGAACTCCTTTAATCCTTAAAGCATCCTGTGAGGGGAAGTAACTGACTTGAAACTGTCGGGAGACAGAGTGCTGAACTCTGATTGGAACCCAGGGATCTGGCTGTGGGGTGTCTATGGCCCTCACACTGAGCCCAACGGGCTGTGATGGTCAATGTCCCCTGCTCTACCAGGGAGGACACAGGGTCCAGACAAGTGTGTGAGATCACGTCAGCTGCCTCCCCCATGGAGTGTCTGTTTGGCCACCAATCTTCTCATTTAACAACCAACTGACCAGACCCTCTCTGTTCTCTTTGAAATCACAAAGATGCAAGGACCCCAGATGCCCAGGGCAGTGTTCACATTGTACACGTTGCATCCCTGATCCACTGGGGGATTCTAGGCAGGTGCTCTACCACTGAGCCACGCCCCCAGCCCCTCACTGGGGGATTCTAGGCAGGGCCTCTACCACTGAGCCACGCCCCCAGCCCCTCACTGGGGGATTCTAGGCAGGGGCTCTACCACTGAGCCACGCCCCCAGCCCCTCACTGGAGACTTCTAGGCAGGCACTCTAAAGCTCAGTCATGCTCCTAGCCCCTCACTGGTGTAGTCTCGGTAAGCACTTTACCACTAAGCTATGTCCTCTATCCTTTTTAATTTTTATGATACAGGGTCTGGCTAAATTTCCAGGGCAACACTTGAACTTGTGGTCCCTGTGCTTCAGATTCCCAAGTAGCTGGATTACAGGCCTGTGCCCCTGGGCCCTGCAAGAATCTGTATTTGATTGTGAAACAGAAAGACAACTCAGGTGGACTGCTCTTTTGTCCTGGGAATCCAGGAGAGGTTGCATGAGCCTCCTCTCTCTCCCCGGTCTCTCTTTATGCGCTGTTCATGCAGAGCCAACCTTTAGCCACGTAACCTCCAAACACACCAATCCTAGGCCAGACCACTGCTTAACTTTCTTGGGATTATGTAACTCTTGGCAAAGGGCAGAAGACAGCTGGTGGTTTCCCTAAGCTGAACTTCCAGCATGGACCCTGACGAAGGAAAGGCAGGTGAGACTCTGGCCAAGGAAATGATACAGATCTGGGTATGTGGCACCCAGGTGTTGACAGCCTTCACACGGTACACTGAATAGGACAAAACTGGTCATGGCGTTTTCCTCTTTTCGGCTTTCCTTGTAGCAACGTTTCTGCTGGGGTCACCAGGGTTGCTGTCTGGTTGGCAGGCATTTGGGGGAACTTCAGCTAGAATTACCTGTGCTATTCAGACTGGGCGTGTAGTTCAGTGGCAAATGTGTCCTTAACACCCGCCACGTCTGGGGTTCAAGACCCAGAACCACCCACGAAAAACTCGTTTGATACTTGATTCTCAGTGGATATGAGAAAGAGATTAGAAACTCGTGTGTGTGTGTGTGTGTGTGTGTGTGTGTGTATACATACAGATAGGAATGCACATGACTCAAAAATACTGGGAAAGGGGCTGAGGATGTAGTTTACTTACAGAGTACTTAACCTAGCATGTGTACAACTCTGGGTTTAATTCCCACATACACAAAGAAAACAAATGAAGAGGCCTTACACTAGGTTTGGATGTGGTTCAGATGGCAGAGTGCTTGCCTAGTGTGCACGAGGCCCTGGGTTCTAGACCCCATACTGCATAAACCAGGTCTAGACAGACACATCTATAATCCCAGTACTTGGGAGGCAGAGGCAGGAGGATGAGGAAGTTCAAGGTCATTTTTTGCTATATGACAAGTTCAAGGCCAGCCTGGGGTACATTAGACCCTATCATTCATAAATAAATAAATAAAATCTGTAACAAAACCCCAAAACAACAATTTTTTAAAAATGGGGTTGGAGAAATGACTCAGCAATTAAGAGCGCTGGCTGCTCTTGCTGAGGAGCCGGATTCAGTCACCAATGTGGAGGCTAACTACCATCTGTAGCTCCCGTTCCAGGGGATCTGACGCCCTCTTCTGGCCACTGCAGGCATTACATGACATGGGTGCACTTACACACATACAGGTAAAACACTAATACACTAATCCGGCTGCCTCTCCCTGCAAGTGCTGGAATTACAGGTGCGTATTGCCACACTTTGCTCTCCAACAAAAATTTGACACAGGGTAGCCTGGAATGCACTGTGTAGACCTGGCTGGCTTTAAACTTATAGGGATCCACCTGCCTCGGCTACCAAGCAGGATTAAAGATTAAAGGTGAGCACCATGGCTGGCTGGCACTCAAATCTTGATCAATAAATATGGGGAGCAAAAATGCTCCAAGACCAAATTAGCTAAAATGACCATAACACAGTGTGAGGTTTTATTGTAAATTCATATTAACTCAGGACTGAAGAGATGGCTCAGTGGTTAAGAACACTGACTGCTCTTACAGTGGACCTGGGTTTGGTTCCCAGAACCTACATCAGGTGACTCACAACTGCCTATAACTCCAACTCCAGGGAATCCAATGCCTTCTTCTGGCCTCTGAATGAAACTACACACACACAGTTCACATAAACACAAGAAGGCTCACACACATACACGTAAGCAACAAATAAAAAAGACAATAAAAATTCTTATTAAAGTGTAACATACAAGAAAGCTAACATGAGCTGGAGAGATGGCTCAGCAGTTAAGAACACTGCCTGCTCTTGCAGAGGACCAGGATTCAGTTCCCAGCACCCACATGACAGCTAACAACCTACCTATAACTCTAGTTCCAGGGGTTCTGACACCCTCTTCTGACCTCCGTGGGCACTGCATGACCCATGTCCACTTACATACATGCTGGCAATAGACTCATACACATAAAATAAAATTAATAAATAAAATATTTAAAAGAGAGAAAGCCAACATTCAGGAGAAAGCCATGTTTGTGTAACAAGCCAGAAATCATTTCTAGCATCTCGTATGCTTTTAACATTCCCTTTATCTGCGAAATCACCCACATCCAAGACATTCACACCGTATCCTGTCAGGCATATTCAGGAAAGTAAGGTAAATATTATGGGGCAAGAAAATCATGGTTACATGGTAACGAAAAGGAAGATTAAAATCAAATTAATGTTGCTTTTTGATATTGAAGCTGTCCTTTCTCTCAAGCTACTCCAATTCCCTTAGAGGACCCTGCTTTGAAAATGTGACCCAATGCTGTGCTACAAGCCTGTGATTCCAGCACATAGGAGTTAAAGGCAAGAGGATCATGATTCAAGGTCACCTTCCCCTACATAGTAAGTTCAAGGCCAGCCTGGGCTACATGAGACCCTGTCTTTAAAAGCATTTCAGTTAAACAGGTCATGGTGGCACAGGCCTGTAATTCCAGCAGCACTAGGGATTGGAGGCAGGAGGATGAGAAGTTGGAGGTCATCCTTGGCTACATAGGAAATTGAGGACCAACCTAGGCTACATGACACCCTGTCACTGAAAATGGAAAAAGGAAACTTTGGTTGCTGCACACTGAACTGATCAGTGAGGGCTGGGTTCTGCTTCCTATAACAGAACAACTTCAAATACTAGTGCAGTGAATAAAATTAAATTCTATTTTTTGTCACATAGAAGCTGTCTGGAAGGATGCACTGCAGGGTAGCTCAGGACTGTCTTGTTCATTCCTAGGAAGTTGTCAGAGACCCGTCCACCTCCTAGTCCTCTGTTCCACAAGTGCTACAATGGCCCTTGTTCTTAGAATCTAAAATGAAAGCGGGAGTGCCAGCCATCACATCTACGTTCCCAGAAACAGAATGGAGGAAGAGAAGAAATACCTTCTCGATTTATAGATTTCTCAGAAGTTCCACTTCTGCTAATAATTTAGTGGGTGAGAACTTAGTCAGATGGTTACACTTCACTGCAAAGAGGTGCGACATTAAAAAAATCAGTCCTTTTATAGATTTTTTTTTTAAACAGAATGAGGAAACTGGTAGTTGCTTCCAAATTGCACTTGTGCAACTTCTGCTGATAGCCTCCCCTCCCCAAGTCTGTCTGTCTCCAAAGTCAGCTGTGTACCTTCCCCCTGGAGTCCAATTTGGCAGATGGGGGAGAATGTTCCACCCAGAACTGTGGGCCACGTTGGTTCTATGTTCTGGGAGTCTTTCCTGACCCTGGGTAGATGTAATTCAAGCAGAATTCCAAAAGCACCTCTCAGTTTTGCCTTTGGAACACAAAATTAGATTCCCATCATTGTGTTAGGAAGCACCCCGGCTGCCATAATTGGACGGAATTGAGACACAGCACTATTTATTTTGGGAGTCAAATACGTCCATGTGGGATAGGAACCAGGAACAGCACCCCACGTGGCAGGTGGTGATGTGGGGCAGTTGCTGTGCTTCTCAGTGCTGGTCCAGCCTGGAGGCTACAGAGACCCATGCAGCAGAAGCAGAGGTTAGACTAGATAGGGACAGAGATGTTGTCCTCAGTAGCAGAAGTGGACTGGGGCTCCAGATGCCTAGAAAGGGACATGGTAGAAGCATTATGACACACACCTGTTATCCCAGCGCTTAGGAGGCCGAAACAGGAGGATTCAGAGTTCAAAGCCAGCCTTGGCTAGATAGCAAGACCCCTCCAGTTCCTTGACAAATCTTAGATCAGTTCTCGTCCTCATAGTCACTCCAAAAGGAAACTGGGGCTCCAGCCATCACATCTGTGTTCCGGGGAAATTCCACCTGTCAGGTTTCCCATCCTGTTTCTCTCACTTTCTGTTCTGAGTCCCTCCTTTCTGCAGTCCCTCTCCCGGCCACTCCTCTCCCCTACCATCTGGATAAGAATATCTCCTATGGATTCTGAGACTTGAGAAGCGTCCTCCAGACAGACCGCAAGTTCAAGAGTCTGCACATAGCTGCCGGCCTGTTATCGACTCATGTCTTTATTTGCTTATTTTCTCAAAGACAGATCTTTCCCGTGGCCAGGAACCATAGACCTGCCAGCCTCGGGCTGCCCGGCATGAATGGGTCTCCGGCGTGATTGGCAGCACTGGGACAGCTGAACAGCGCCATCTCTCTGAGACACACGCTGTGCACCCACTTCCGTTGCTGCACTCGCCACGTTCTCTGTGCTTTGACGTTGTTGCCCATCAGATTGTCCCTGTGATGCCCACAGGGATCTGATTCTTCTCTGGATCAGAGTCCTCAGACTGGAAAGAGCTTTGAACAGTTTCTCCAGGGGAAGGTCAAAAGGCACTTGTCACAAACATGAACAGCAATCAGTGAGGTGTACCCCCCCGCCTCCCCCCGCCACCTACAAATTTTATCAATGGCGCTCAGAAATCCAAGCTCAGATTCTCATTCTTTTTTTTTTGTTTGTTAATTAAATTAAATGAATCTTATGTTTATGAATGCTTTGCCTGCATGTATGTAATCACACCCATGTCACGCCATGCCAGGGAGGCCAGAAGAAGGCATTGCATTCCTCGGAAGTGAAGTGACTGACAATTGTGAGCGGCCATGTGGGTGCTGGGAATCGAACCTAAGTCCTCTGCGAGAGCAGCCAGTGTTCTTAACGGCTGAGCCTCCTCTTCTTATTTTGTGTCATGTAGCCCAGGCTGGCCTCCAACTTGGTATGTAAGATTCAGATGACCTTGAACTCCTAATCATCCTGTTTCCACCTTCTAAGTGCTAGAGTTTCAGTTCATGGGGTACTGGGGATCAAACCCAGGGCTTTCTGTATGCTAGGCAAGCGCTCTACCGACTGCCACATCTTGGGTCCCTGATCCAGGCACCTTTCCAGCTCTGTGTTCTGTGCAAGCCTCACCCTCTCCAGCCTTCTGTCAAGCATTTCACTTGCTCCTGGATACTTCCCACCTGACCTTCCTCTTTTTCTCCACCTCAACCGCTTATCACAACCATCCCTCCCCACCCTGGCTACCCGGCACCATCCCAACTTCCTGTTCCTTTGGAACAGGTTTGAGCAGGTTAAAGTCCCCAGTTTTACATCACTTGGCATTTTTAGGACAGCAAGGCACATTTCAAAAAGTCTGACTTCAGTCAGCCCCCACCCCCAAATTCTCAGTGGCTCCGCATAGCCAGCCCGTCCGGGGAGTGAGGCTCAACACTTCTCCCAGTGTCCTGTCTGAACTATGGGGAACCCAGGCTGGCCTCAGCTTTCTACCACGCTGCTGAAAGTCCCTACGCTTATTCAGGCGTGGAGGGTGGGGCGGCGGGGGTAGCCAGGTCAGGCATTGGGGGAAGGTTTTGTTTTGTTTTCTTTGTTTTTGTTTTTGAGAAAGGGTCTCCCTATAACTCCAACTGGCCTGGGATGCACTATGTAGACCAGACTGGATCCACCAGTCTCTGTTTCCCAAGTGATGGACTAAAGGTGAATGCCACGATGCCCGGCATCATGCCTGGCAATGTTGGCTGTTCTGTTTGTTTTTTTTTTGTTGTTGTTGTTATTTGTTTATTTGTTTTGTTTGTTTTTGAGACAAAGAGCTCATGTAACCCAGACAGGACCTGAATTCAGTACATAGCAGAAGATGACCTTGAATTTCTAATCTGCTTGCCTGCACCTTTCAAGTGCTGGGATTAGAGTGGTGTAACCACCGTGTCTAGCAGGTCACAAGTCTTCGTCTTTCCACGATTAAAAGGACACGGTTCTTGTCTTAGTGGTGCTGACATTGGAACTGTGGGAATTCCCAACAGTAGCTATGGGAATTCAGAAGGTGATTAACTGTGGTGTGTTCCAGGTGAAAGTGCCCGGTCCATGAGGGGCTGAGACTGAGATTGTTGGGGTACAAAGTTTATTAATTCCATAGACAGACAGAGAGACAACAGCAGGTGGAGGAAGGAATAAAGACTGGCATCAGGCCCACGTGCCAGAGTTGGAGTCCCTTATTAATGCTCTCTGAGGAAGGGGGCTTCACAGCCCCAGCTCGTAGCCAGGCTGTGTGACTCAGCAGGAGGCAGGGAGCAGACTGCATGGTCCTTAATATCTCCTTTGATGTAAATTCTCATCCCTAGATGAAAGAGCTGGCAACTTGGAAGTCTGTTATCTAGAGATTCTTGATGTGTCAGCGGGTGCCTTTGAAGATCTGTGAGACAGAGGAGCTGCCGCAGGGGTGTGGCCAGAACAGTACTTGGATTCTTTTAAAAAATATTTTAAAAAAATATTTAATTTATTATTTTTATTTTGTGTGCATGAGTGGATTGCCTGCATGTGTGTAAGTGCACCCGTGTTGTACAATGCCTACAGAGGTCAGAAGAGGGTGCCAGATCCTCTGGAACGGGAGTTACAGATGGTTGTTAGTCGCTGTGTGGGTGCTGGGAACTGGACCCAGGTCCTTTGCAAGAGCAGCCAGTGCTCTTCACTACTGAGCCATCTCTCCAGCCCTGACATCACATTCTTACATGAGGAAGGAAATAAGACAGGCTGCTGTTGTAGAGAAATATGGGTGAATGAAAGTTGTTCTTTTCCCACCTTTAGGATAAAGCATCAAAGCCTGGATGTAAACCCAGATCATCGGTATTGATTCCTCTGGAGTTGCACGAATATGTGGGTGGCTTTCAGTAACATAGAGAAATTCTCTCAAAATCTTCCTGAGCTAGGTAAGTGTGGTAGATGGTTTATCTTGGGACCTCATTTGGTTTGGGTTATGTAATAATGCACTTGGCAGCCCAGCTTCCTCACCTATACATACATCCCTCTCTAAATACCATACCTAGAAACTTTAGAACAATTCTGCCCCCTACCAGCATCAGGCTCCAGACCCTCCCATCTCTGAACAACAGTATAGTAACAATCAAACTTAAACAGTAACTCAAATATATTCACTGGTTTTGGGGTACGTGTGCAGTAAGACAAAACTGTGTCCTCTAGGTAACTTTCAGGGAGTGTCTCCTATTTAGCATCTTAATGTCTATGCATAACTGAGCTTCAGATGCATTAGTGGGAAGGGATATGCCTGATAAGAAAAAATTTATATATGAACTAATCTATCAATCAAAATAGAGAAACACCTGAACCTCACCCCTAGGGAAACAACCCTCTTTCATTTAGACCCATAGATCCACTGGGACTGGAGTTGGGGATAGTTGTTAGCTGCCATGTGGGTGCTGGGAACTGAACCTGGGTCCTCTACAAGAGCAGCCAGTGCTCTTAACCGTTGAGCCATCTCTCCAACACTCTCTGTCAGTCCTCAGAGTGTCCCTCGGTGATCTGCACTGTCGCTTTACCTAGAACAAAGTTATCCTGCATTTCTGCCTATCTGTGTGACCCCTTATTTTCAATTCTTTGGATACAAGACCAAGATCCTGGAGTCACCCGGCCCAGACCCTGACCACCAGGAAAACTCGAGGCTAGAAGTACAATCTCTAGGTATTGCTAGCGCCTTCTGAACACTCTCAAGATGCTTCATGTCCGTGGATCTGTCGCTCCAATCTATACTTTCACAACACATTCTTCTCTGTGTGTCCAATTGATGTTTGTTTGTTGTTTTGTTTGGGTTTTTTTTTAAGACAGGATGCTTGTGATCCAGGCTGGCCTCAAACATACGGCCCTCCAGCCTCTGCCTGCCGTGTGCTGGGATTGTGGGGGTGCACCGCCCCGTGATGGATGGATTTTGAATAGTCCTCTATTGCAAATGTCTTTTTGCTCCACTCTCGGGACTCCCATCTTCTTAGGGAAGAACTGACTGTTCAGGAAGCCTCTCAGAGCCAGATCCTGGTCCTTTATTGTCCAAGCTTCCTTGCTGTTCACTGCATCTCTTTCTAGATTCATCTATGGGTTCTTCGTGTCTGTAGACTGACCGCACTTAACTTCTATCTCACCTCTCTTCTTCTCTGAGATGTCCACGACCCTGAATTTGAATGACTACCACAGACTTCCTGTAAGGAACTATGTAGGCGGAAATGCCTCCTTCCTTCCCCTGAGTTCTGCCTGACCCCCTTCTCTGCCGGCTGTTGTCTGTACAGCAGGGACCACAGGCCCTGAGTATTACCAAATCTCGATTCTGGGGCAGAGGTCAAGCCACAGTGGTTCCTGTGATCTTTCGACCCCTGCAGTTCCCTTTCTACCCTGGCCACTGTCCTGTCCACTCAGGGGCATTGCTGTTCTGCTGCTGTGCAGGTGGAGAGCCTGGAGAAGCAGGCAGCATAGGGGAGTTGTGGGGTATCCGAGGAACTAGACCAGACTTTGGGGAGTTCTTCCTGCTTTCCTGTTCTGGCCTTTCCTCCTTCCCCTTTAACACTAATGAGACGGGAAAAACTTGATGCTTCCATGACAGGTCCTGCCTCCACTGTTCAACTCATCTAAAGACAGATTCCTCCCTGGCCTGTGGGTGGGGTTGGCTGGTTGGTTTTTGCAGTGCTGGGGATTGAACCTAAGACTCTGTTTGTTTATGTGCCACAGCATGCACATGGAAGCCAAAAAACTTTCTGGAATTGGTTCTCTCTTTCTACCATGTGAGCCCCAGCAATCAAACTCTGGGTTGTCAGGCTTGGTGGCTAGCACAGCTGCGTCATCTCACGGGCCCAAAATGTTTTTATATTGTACTCCCTGGTTTGTTTCCCAACTCTGACAGACTCACACCCTCTATGAACAGAAGATGGGGAATGGATCCGGGGCCCAAGTAACGGCATCTGCTAGGGAGGTTGAGGCAGGAGGATCAAAAGTTTGAAGCCAACCTGGGCAATTTAGCAAGACTATCAAACAATTAGAAGATCAATATTAGAAAAGAAAGAAAAGGTCAAAAGAAAAACCCAAGGAGCGTGTGAGGTGACTTGGGGACATAGTTTAGCAGCACAGGAGCCCTGGCCCCAGTCCCCAGTTCCAGGAAAAGCAGAAGGTGGGACTGAGAGGTGTAGGATGGATGAAATAAGTACCTTAAAAGGGCAGATTTGATGATTTTGTGTTTGAAAAACAATCACTTTCACATTATGGACTGGTGAAAGTGAGCTTTCCTGAAGGATCCTGAGGAGGTAAAATGGCCTCCTCAGCCCAACACAAAGTAAAGTAAAATGCAAAGCTGACTCCATTGTGCTCTAGCCAACCTTCGTTCTGCTCCAAGCCTTGCCCAGCAATCCCACTGCAGCCAGCCAGGCAGAACATCTCATGCAGGCAGTTTCAGGGAGTACATTGTTCCTACAATCCTAAGAGACATCCAAGTAGCCATGTAACATGTCCAGATACCAGCCCTCTCTCCCAGTTATACCTGGATCTCTTTGGAGCCTATTGCTTCTGTAATTCTGACAAACTTGTTTTCCCCTTACTGAAACTTTTGCTCACTGAAAACCTCTTTGTTAACTGACCTGCCCCTGGTCTGGTGTAACTCTGGTGATCTGATATAACTATGGTTATTGGCTTTGCGCCTGGCTTGACGCAATTATGATTTCAAGCTTTATACACCTTGCCCTGCTTCTCCTCAGGGTCGAGAATTCTTTTGGGCATTAGCCCCCTTCCTGATCAACAGCTATTAGTAAAGGACTCCTAATTTGGCCACCACTATGTGGAGTTCCTCTGTGCATTTTGCTCAGTGTTACAGAGAGACGTGTCCTCTAGAACCTGCTAAAGCTTCAAACGCCTCGCCAGGCTGGAGGTCCTGTCATGCTTCCATCCCAGGTCAGTGCCTTCCTCTTCCACACAACACTCCTCAATTCATGTGGGCTTTAAGAAGGAGTCAAACACGTAAAGCCGCTGGAGTCAAGGTTCAGTTCCCATGCATGTCTCTGGCAAGTCTCCCAACCTGTAGTTAATCCACTGGACTCATACCTCAGGGTCTATGAGGATGATCCCTGGAGCCAGCATGTGGGTCAGAACCCACTGCTGCTGTTAGCTGTTTAACTTGGGACAGGCTTGCTCATGTTCTCTACTTCTGGGTTCTCACCTGCATAATGGGGATGATAGGGACTGGACAGATGGGTCAGTGGTTAAGAGTGCTTGCTGCTCTTGCTTCAGACCTGTTTGGTTCCCAGCACCCATACTGGGCAGCTCACAACTGCCTGTAACGTCCTTTTATGGGGGATACCCTCTTCTGACCTCCACAGGCATTGTACACACAGGTGCACGTAACATACCTGCAGGCAAAACACACACATAAAAACAAATAAAAAAATAAAAATTTGCCACCACCAAAACCCAAACAAAGAACAACAAAAAGGCAAAATTATATGTAAGAAAATGAGAAGAGGAAATCAGAGAAGGTGGAGGTGCCAGACCCTCATCCCGTTCCAGTTACCTCGCAGGCCTGGTGGCTTGAATGTGAAATGTCTCCCACGGGATTATGTGTTTGAATATTTGGTCACTAGTCGGCTCTGTTTTGAAAGGTTGTGGGTCTTTGGGTGGTGAAAGTGGACTGTTGAAGGGGCAGGTCTAGAAGCTTATAGCCTACTTCTTTTTTGAAGAAAAGATTTTTATTTAGTTGTATTTTTGTAAGTAGTTGTGTTTTACCTGCATGCTGGTGCATCACACACATGCAGTGCCCGAGAAGGCCAGAAGAGGGTGTCCGATCCCCTGGAATCGGAGTTACAGGTGGTTGTGAGCCCCCATGTGGGTGCTGAGAACTGAACCTGGGTCCTCTGCAAGAGCAGCCATCTCTCCAGCTCCTCTAAGGCTACGTCCAACCTGCTGATTCTGATCCTCAGAGTGTGAACAGGCAGTCTCACACCCCAGCAGTGAGTGTCCCAATGCCTCGCTTTTGCTGTTGTGGTCGATGCACACTCTCCAACAGTGAGCCAAACTATCCTTCTCCCTCAAGTCACCTCTGTCCTGTATCTGCTGAAAGCGATGAGGAACGGATTCAATATGAGGCTCAAGTAAGGAGCGCCTGTGTTATAGTAAAAGCAGCCCGTAAGTGCCTGTTGCCGTCCCTCTGGCAGACACGTGAAGATACGGACACTCACAAGCATGCACACACAGCTGCTTCACCTCTGCTCAGGGCTTGTGTGTGTCTGGTCTTCTGTTGCTAACCACCGTCAATGGAGAATCTTTCCGCCTAGCGTAGGAGAAGTGACTCATAGTGGTTTCCCTCCAGCTAACAATTTCTTGTTATTTAGCCGTTCATCCCTCGATCCTTGTGTTAATAGAGGTTTGTTTGTTGTTGTTTGAGACGGGGTCTCACTATGTGGCCCTGGCTGGCCTGGAACTCACAGAGATCTACCTGCCTCTACCTTCCAAGTTCTTGGACTAAAGGCATCTACCACCATGCCTAGCAGTGTGACTAGAGCTTTGAGTGTACAAGCCTGGGCCCTGGCAAGTCTCACAAATTAGGTCCACTTGTCCTCAATATGCCAATTAAATCGATAATGCAATAGTTGAAAGCAGAGAGAGGTGATTTATTCGATTTGACCGTGTTGGGAAGAGAAACAGAGGTCCAGTCATCTCTCAAGTCCAACTTTGGGGTCCTGACCTGAGGTTTAGGTTTACAAAGAAGGCAAGAGTGTAGGATCAGTGAATAGTCCTGGTCACGGCGTGCTCCTGTCCATCACTGACGCAACATCGTCTCAGCTCTGGTTTGTCCTTCAAGGTGGACTGATAAATCATCAGAACTGTGAGAAATCTCTTCTTGGGAAGCAAATCCCTTTCTGGTTGGCATCAGGATTTTAGCTTTTCCCTTCCCTCAGCATGGGCTTCCTGGGGAAATTTTAATTCTTTGGAATCTGTTGTTTGAATAGTCTGATACTGTGAGCAAGATGGGCTTGGAGCAAGGGAACAAAAGCAGACCAGGTGGATTCAGAGGAAGGAGGACAGGAGCCAATCAGCTGTTGGCAAAGGTGTGGGCTGGGAAGGGATGTTTGAGTGGAGGAGGGGACGAGACATGAGGAGACCCTCCAGGTAAGGAGATCGGCAAGACCTCAAACCCTGCAGCGGGAGCCACTTCTTGTGTTGAGCAGTGAGACGGGTGGCTGAGCCTAGGGGACCACGCCAGCTGCTCAACCTGGCAGGCTAGAGAGGGCGCGCAGAGAAGCAAGCTGAGAGTGATGAACGGCATCAGAGAGCTATCTGTCCTCAGAGATGCTGCTCTTCTCAGAGTCCTTCCAGCGTATCTTCTTGATATGTCCTGACAGGCTGCAGCGGCCAATCAGAATCTGCAGCCCTTACAGGCTCTGTCCCCTCCTGATGACCTGATAACAGGAACCCACAAAGAGACAAGCTGTCCTCTTTATCATCTAGCAGGGCCAGATAGGGCAAAGGTCAGATGCAGGGTACTAAAGTAGAATGATGGGAACGTGAAGATGATCAGAGCTGGGTGTGGCAGTACAGGCCTGTTATCCCAGCATTCAGGAGGCTGAGGCAGGAGGATCAGGAGTTGTAGGCTAGCCTGAGTTACATAGTGAGACCCTGTCTGCAAGGAAGGCTAAGGAACATGGAGGTGTCTGGATGTACAGAGAACCAGAGGGAACTAGATTCCCAGTGGTCTTTATACTGGGCCTTCTGTACAGCTGAGTCATCTTCAGCTAGCCTGCCCCACCCCCTTATGAAGCCACCAATGGTCTAAGATCAGGAAAGATCATTCACTGGGACACGAAGATTTCTATAGTGCTCTGGCACACAGCTTGTCCAGGTCCTCCTTTCGGACATCTTGGGATGAAGTCCCTGATGACACACACATGGCACCTCAGCCTTCCAGTTGCTCAGACCCAAATCCCAACAGGTGCCTTCCACATATCTCTTGATCACCCATCAGCAAACCCTTTTCACTCTTAGAAACATCCCAAGTCCAGGCACTTGGCTGCAAATCCATTGTGTGGCCAGCCCCAGTGTGTCCCTTGGGGGTTTCCTATCTGGCCCCTTGCATTGTGGCTTTCCTTTTGGACACACACTAGTCAGAATGTTCCTTTGAAAGGATAAGTAGACTGTATCCCTCTACTCACAGTCTCATAGTGGCACCGTCTCTCAGGGCTATGCTCTTATAGTGCACGTTCTCCCTGGATGGACAAACCATGTGTCACACAGTACAACATAGGTTCTGTGCCGTCAGGTTCCTGCCTTCAGCTCTCTCTGCTTTTAAGTCTTTCTGTGTCTCTCTGTCTCTGTCTCTGTCTCTGTCTCTGTCTCTGTCTCTGTCTTCAGTGCTGATGATCGAACCTATTGCCTTGCGCATGGTAGGCCCCACCCCAGTCTCTTACAGGTGGATTTTACTCAGGTGCTCTACCGCTGAGCCACGCCCCCAGCCCCTCACTGGGGGATTCTAGTCAAGCACTCTACAACTGCATTAATCCCTGGTTCTATTTTTACTTTAAAAATGTATTTATTTATTTGTTATCTGTTTTCTTTTTTATAGAAAAATGCAGGTTCTGGGGATTGAACTCAGGTTTTCATGCTTATGGGGCAAGTATTTTACTGCCTGAGCCATTTCCCCAGCCTATTTATTTATTTAATGTGTATGTGTGCAAGCCTGTGTGTGAGTCTCTGTACCATGTATATGTGGGTGCCTGTGGAAGCCAGAAGAGGGCATCAGATCCCTCTGGAGTTAAAGGCAGTTGTGAGCCACCATGAGGGTGCTGGGAACTGAACTCAGGTCCTCTGTAAGAAAAATTCGTGCTCTTAACTACTGAGCCATCCATCTCTCCAGCCCCGTATTTTTCCCTTCCATTTTGAGACAAGGTCTTGATAGGCTGCCCAGATGGATCTCACTGTGGCTCCTAGGCAAGCTTGAACTTAGCTCCTCCTGCCCCAGTGGTTGGCTTTACAGGGTCATACCACCATGTTCAGCATCTTGATCCCATGTTCCACTCCATTCTCGTCCTCTCCTTCAGTTACTTGAGACGTGTTGGGGGTGGGAGGGTGTTTCAATCTGACAGTTTTCAAGATGAAAAAATCCCAGTTAAGCATGGTATTGCCTACCTGCAATCCCAGCCTTGAAGAGGCTGAGGCAGGAGGATTGCTGTGAGTTTGAGCGCCTGGTTAAAGGTGAGTGCCAGGCCAGTGAGGGCTACATTAGCAAGAGAATATCTAGAAAACAACAACAAAAAGAAGCATAGAACTAAAACCAGGAAGTGGGGGAGTGGGAGTCTACGTAACTCACACAGGTGTGCAAACACACACACACACACAAAACAAACAAACAACAAAGAAGTCTTTAAAACGGTGAAAAGAGCCAGGCGTGGTGGCACACACCTTTAATCCCAGCACTCGAAGGAGGCAGAGGCAGGGGATCTTCCTGAGTTCCAGGCCAGCTGGGGCCACAGGAAGACCTTGCCTCAAAAAGCAATAATTAATAATAATAATAATAATAATAATAATAATAAAAGTAATAAAGAGGGCAAAGGATTAACAACCCAACAGGTTGACATCTGCAGACTTATTACACGGTACATTTGTCCATGCCCACAAACAAGCGTGTCCCCTGCGGGGTGTTCGGTCCGTTATTTATTCGTTTTACGATGCTAAGAGCACCAACACTCTATGCCCATCAGTAAAGTATCGGTACCATGAAACTATGTGTTGTAGAAATAAGATCCCTATACAAATAAAAAAGCAGGCAGGTGCTAGAGCATGCCTATGATCCCAGCACCGGGGAGGCTGAGGCAGGAGGATTTGGAGCTTGAGACTAGCCTAGGCTACATAGCAAGACTCTGTAAAAAAATAAATAAAATAAAACAAAAACCCCACTGGGAGGAGGAGGCAAATCTGTGAGCAGAAGCCAGTGAAGAAGGTGGGAGTTCAATGAGGAAAGCGAGAGATGCATGACATTAGGCTGAAAAGCTAAAGGACACACGGGTGCACAAACGGCTCATTTAGGTGCTTCCTGGGGACCCCACACTGTCAGGTGCTGAAGAATGAGCCCTGAATGAGAGCTGGCTTCCTGCAGCTGATGTTTTGTTGCAGGCAGATGGACCATAGGTGAATGGTGTGAAGCTGGATCACCACTTTTCTTGTATCAGCCACTTTTCTTGTTGCTGTGGAAACATGTTAATAACCTGACAGAAGCAGAGGAAGGGAGGAGAGGTTTATTTTGGCTCACAGTTTAGAAGGCGCAGTCGGTCGGTCGGTCGGTCTGGGGAGGGAAGGCGGGGTGGCTGGAGGGACTCAGTCTGCAGAAGCAGGAGCATGTGGTTCGCCACCAGGAAGCAGTGAAGGATCAGAGGCATGGACAGTCAGCAAGACCCAGGTCATGTGAGGCCTGTGGCTGTCAGGATGCAAAATGATATCAGGGTATGACAGGCGGTCCTTGGAATTGCAGATGGGAGATGCAGTCTGCTGAGTAGAAGAGCATTGTGGGAAGGGATATCACAGAACTATCCTCAGGGTCTGGCAAGATGGCTCATCCAGTAGAGTAATGGAGGTCCTAGTTAGGTTTTCTCTGTTGCTGTGATAAACATGGACTAAAAGCAACTTGAGGAAGAAGGGGTTTATTTGGCTTATAGTTCTCAGTCCATCATCAAGGGAAATTAAGGCAAAAACTCAAGGCAGAAATTTGGAGTCGGGAACTAAAGCAGAGACCACAGGAATGCAGTTTACTCATCTGCTTTTCCCGGCTTGCTCAGCTACCTTCTAATACAGCCTAGGCTTCTGCCCACAGTGGGCTGTACCTTCTACATCAATTAGTGATGTAGAAATTCACAGACATAGCTACAGGCCAATCTGATGGAGGACATTCCTCAGCTGAGGTTCCTTCCTCCCAGGTGTCTCTAGTTTGTGTAAAGGTGACAAAAAGTATCCAGCACACCTGACGACCTGAGTTCGATTCCTGGAACCCATGTAAAGATAAAAGGGGCAAACCAACTCCCTAAAATTGTCCCTTTACCTCTATACATGTGCTACAACTTACCCATGTGTATGCACACATCACACACACATGTAATAATAATAATAATCAATGAAACTTAAAAACAATTCTCAGTGGCTGTGTCTGAAAAAGGACACTGAGTGTCTTGGGGTGTGTAGAAAACTTGCTTTTCCCTATATAATCTATGCTACTATGAAAAATATTCTGAGCTGGAGGCATAGCTTGTGGGTAGAACACTTCCCTAGCATGCAAGATGCCCTGAGTTCAATCCCTGCCATTGCAAAGCCATAAACTGTTGGGCACAATGCAGGATGGGCCTAGCCAGGCCACCTGCTAGGAAGAATAGAGGAATGACTCCTGTGGGTGTGGGGTTCTGCTCTGGCTATTCGGGAGACTAGCTTCTGCTCAGCACCTGGAAAGAACCTGCCTACCTGGGGAGAAACTAACTATTGGCTGTATTTGGGACCCTACCTCATAAGGTCATGGGCTATCCAGGCCTATAAGAGCTTGTGCACATATTCAATAAACGAATTTTCAGTGCCATGTGCTTGGCCTGCTTCCCACCCAGCTCCCAGAGTTTGTGTCTTAACTCTGCATCCACTCGCTCCCTTCTCCCATGGCAGAGTTCTCCTCGGTCCCCTCGGGCTGGCCCCGAGTGCTGAGACCCCCGATCAGAAACAAGAGCAGAAATAAAAATTCTGAGAGTACATGTGTGTACGTATTCCTCCCCAGAGAAGTTAGAAACAAGCAGAAATAGGTACAGTTAATGTTATTTGGATTATAAAGGTCAAAGCCTGTGTCCTGGCAGTGCTCACAAGCCAGCCTCTGCCACCCATCGTCAACAGACCAGTTAAAGAGAAAACAGTGAAAAGAGAAAAAGGAGATTTATCCAACACGGCCACTTTGGGAAGAGGAGCGAATAAAGAAGTCCTGTGACTCCCCAAGTCAACTCTTTTGGGGGGCTCCTGATGTGAGGTTTAGGCTTAGAGCAAGATGTATACATAATTAAGTAGTCCTGGTACTGGAGAGAAGGCTCAGCAGTTAAGAGCACTGACTGCTCTTGCAGAGGACCTGGGTTCAATTCCAGCACCCACAAGGTAGATAACAACCAACGTTTACTCCTGTTCCAGGGGATCCGACGCCCTCTTCTGACCTCCGTGGGCATTGCACGACACAGGTACACTTACACACATGCAGGCAATACATTCATACTCATAAAATAAAAATAATGAAATCTTTTTTTTTTAAGAAAAGCAGTCCTAGTCATGAGGTGATCCTGCTCATCACTGACCCATCATTGTTTAACACCATCTCTTCCGCAGAGTGAGTTGGTAAGTTGTCAGAACTATGTGAAACAGTCTCTCTTTCTGGGAGACAGTCCCTCTTCTGACTGGCACCAGGCTCTAGTCTTTTCTTTCTCCCAGCGTGAGACATCTGGGGAAATTCCAATTCCTTAGGGACCCTGGTTTCAGTAGTCAAAAGGAGGGGTGCAGGTGTCTTTAAACAATCCTGTCAAGATGGTCGTACTAACTTGTAAGCAGCACGCAATGTACGATTGCTCCGTTGAATGAACAGGACCAACAGATAAAGGGAAAAAAATGGGCCTTAGCCTCCTGCTTCACAGCAGCCACGTCCACCGCACACTAGGTACCATGCAGCTTGGAGAGCTTGGCCTGAGGTGTGGCTGTCTAACAGAATTGAATCTTGCCTTGTTTTCATGACTGCTAATGGGCGCCCGCCGCTCGGCATTGCAGAAGCTTTCTTAACTCATCCTCGCAGGGCAGGCCTGGAGTCTCGGTGCCAGCACTTAATTGCAGCGACTGAGGCCATATTTGGCTTATTTAAGGCTTTAATGATAAGATATTGGGCAGCTTGGAGATTTTCCAGGGAGAGTGGAGGACCAGGCATCAGAAATAAAGGAAGCTGAGCAGCCAGGACCAGATGAAAAGTCACGCCACTAACACAGTCCGGCCAGGACCTCCACACATATCTGTGGGGAACACGAAGCCCCAGGACCACGTTCCACACCACCACCACCACAACTAATTGTTCCTCCTCTTTTGTACCGTGAGCCTCAGAGGCAGAATCTGGACTCCTAGTTGACTAAATGAAGGGGCTGGGAATGCTGGCAGACATGGTTCCAATGTTATTAGCCTCCCTGATAGGAGGCAGGCTCTGTTTTCCTCCCAGATCCACACTCAGACTGTTCCCTAAATGTGCGATGCGGGTGTAAGGCTGTAAGGATGGTTAGAAGAATAGAGTATCCATTTGGAAACTTCCAGAAGCAGCACACCCTTTGTGGTTTGAATGTGGCATGTCCCCCATTCAACCCCATGTTTGGGGTTGTTTGGGAATGTTATGGAGCCTTTAATAGGTGGAGCCTAACTGCAGGAGGTGAGCACTGGGAGGACTTGGGGCTTTTTTTTTTTTTTAATGCATATGAGTGCATTGCCTGCATATGTGTAAGTCCACCTGTTGTCAAGCAGTGCCGATGGCAGTCAGAAGAGGGTGTAGGATTCTCCTGGAACTGGAGTTAGGGATAGTTGTGAGCTGCTATTTGGGTGCTGGGAACCGATCCTGGATCCTCCCTAAACTGCTGAGGGATCTCTTAACTGCTGAGCCATCTCTCCAGTCCCAGATCATCACCATAACTTAAAAGATTTTACTTTTACTTATTTATATTTTATGTGTGTGGATGTTATACCTGGATTTTGTAAGTACACCCATGTTGGTGTCACATCTATGGTCCCCAAACTTAAATATGTCATCCTCAGCTATTTAGTGATGCAAGGCTAGCCTGGGTTAAATGAGACCCTATTTTGAAAGCAAAGTAGCAGGACCAGCGAGGTGTTTCAGTGAGTAAAAGTGCTTGCTGCCAAACCTGACGGCCAGAGTTCAGTTCCTGGAACACACACAGTGGAAGGAGAGAACCAATTCTTGAAAGTCATCCTCTGACCTTCACATGTGTGCTACAGCATATGTGACGCACATAATAAATAATAAATATAAACGAAATAAAAACAAGACAGTTGTATAAGCTTTGTGTCACTTTAATTTAAAATTTTTATTTTATGTATATAAGTGTTTTACCTACATGCATGTAAGTGTACCACATGTGTGGAATGCCCGTGGAAGTCAGAAGAGGGTGTCAGATTCCTTGAAACTGGAGTCATAGACAGTTGTTAGCAGTGATGTGTGTTGAGAACCAAACTCTGGTCCTCTCCAAGAGCAGCCAGTAGTTTGAACTGCTGAGCCATCTTTCCAGTTCCATATTGTATAATTTTTTAAGTTCTGTTACCACGGCAGGTTTTGCGTATGCCCAGGGGAGGGAAGATGTTCAGTGATCCTACCAGCATTTCTTAGAAGTTAGCACAGCCCAGACCACCTCCATCTTTTATGACACTCAGTCTATGTAAGGAAATGATGAACTGGGCCGGAGAGGGGTCTGAGTGGTTAAGAGTGCTTATTGCTCTTCTGGGGGCGTCCAAGTTCAATTTCCTTAACCACATGTCTCACAACCACCTGTGACTCAGGCTCCTGGGAGATTGGACAGGAAGCCTCTGGCCTCTGAGGGCACTGTGCTCACATGAGCATACTTATACACAGACACATAATTAAGAATAAAAATTAAATCCTTTTTAAAGGAAATAAGGCTGGAGAGATGGTTCACCAGTTAAAAGCATCAGCATTAGCATTAGCTCTTACAGAGGACTCAGGTTTGACTCCCAACACCCACATGGCAGCTAACAACCATCTGTAACTCCAGTTCCAGGGGATCTGACGCCCTCTTCTGGTCTCCACAGATACTACATGCATAGGTGCACTTACATGTATGTAGACAAACACTCATACATATAAAATGAAAATAATAAAAAAAGAAATGATAAACTACTAAAATGAGATTACCAAAACCACATGATAATTAATGTGTTTATCTCAGAACAGTGTCTTGGCATGAAGAAAGGAAGACATTGTATTGCTCAAAACATATGAATAGTTTTAGCGTTTTACTTGGGTTTTGGACAGTGTAGAGCTGGAAATGGGCCCCAGCTTTAAAGCTGGGCCCTGTGACTGTTTAGTTCATTCAGAGAGCACTCTGGAAAAGTGACTGTGAGGCTCAGTCAAGGCCAGATGCCCGCAGAAATGCTGCCATGGTTCTACTGTGGACAGACGGTACAGGGCCTCCATTCGGTATCTTGTGCCCACAGAGGATGGGGAGTGACTGACCCCTCCCTGTACCAACAGTCTATTCTGTCCAGCTGGCCAGGAGCTGCACTAGATGCTGAGAGATACCGCATGCCAAGAGGCAAATTACAGCAGGACACACACGTCTCTTAGTGCAAAGGCTTTTCCTTGATCTCCTCCCTTCTTCCCAGCAAATGTTTTCTAGCTCATGGATGTTTTGTTTGTCTGTTTGTGGGTTTTGTGGGGCTGGAACTTTGATTCAGGGCCTTGTGAATGCTAGGCAGGTGCTCTACCACTGAGCCACGCCCCCAGCCTCTCACTGGGGGATTGTAGGCAGGTGCTCTACCACTGAGCCACTCCCCCTGCCCCTCACTGTTGGATTCTAAATAGGTGCTCTACCACCAAGCCACGCCCCAGCCCCTCACTGGGGGATTCTAGGCAGGTGCTCTACCACCAAGCCACGCCCCAGCCTCTCACTGGGGAATTCTAGGCAGGTGCTCTACCACTGACCCACACCCCCACCTCCTCACTGGGGGATTCTAGGCGGTGCTCTACCACTGAGCCACGCCCCCAGCCTCTCACTGGGGGATTCTAGGCAGGTGCTCTACCACCAAGCCACGCCCCAGCCTCTCACTGGAGAATTCTAGGCAGGTGCTCTACCACTGACCCACACCCCCAGCCCCTCACTGGGGGATTCTAGGTAAGTGCTCTACCACTAAAGTAAACCCCCAACTCCTCACGGGAATTCTAGGCAAATGTTCTACCACTGAGCCATGCCTGCCCCCAAGCCTCTCTCTGGCAGACTCTAAGCAGGTGGTCTGCCACTACCTTGCAGGAGTGAGTGCTGGGGTGGGAACGGGGGGTCAGGGGGAGGGTCCTTTTCAGTGATGTTCCCTTTACCCCAGCTAACCTTTTCCCGATCCCAGTGAGTTTTCAGGCAACTTGAATCTCTCTTCTCTGCCCTATTATTGGCTATAAGTTGATCAGTGTTCGATTTCCTTTCTCTTGATGTGCTAAATCACTGACCAAAAGTACCTGAGGGGAGGAAAGGGTTTATTTCAGCTTACAGACCAGAGTCTATCACTGACAGAACTCAGGGCAGGAACTTGCAGCAGAAATCAGGGAGCTAAGACCCAGGTTCCCATTTCCCTAGCTTTCTTCCACAGGCCGGCACCACCTACCCAGGGGGTATTGCTGCCCACGGTGGGCTGGCTCTTCCTGCTGCAGTTAGCAATCAAGACAATGCCCACAGACATTCCTACAGGCCAGTCTGATGGAGGAAATTCCTCAGTTGAGGTTCCCTCTTTCCAGGAGACTCTAGTTTGTGTCAAGTTGACAGAAACTCACCAGCACACCTGATTTATAATTTATGTAACTAATTTACAATTCATGTTCCTAAAGAACAATTTTGGTATTTTCCCATTGTTTTGCTTTAACAAATAGTGCTTGATTGAATATGTATGCATTTATTATTATCAGTAATCTGTTTTAACTATCCATCAATGTATCATCTACATATCATTTATTTGCTCAATAATCTGTCTTAATTATCTATCAATGTATTGTCTATCTACTATCTGTCACCTATCTATTTATCTATTATCTCAGCAATTTCAATCTATCATCCCTATCACATATCTATTTATCTGAACAGGTGGATTTTAAATATGCAATTGATGTAATTACTAGATCAAAGTGATTTGCCTGAAATTTTCTTTTTTTCCCCAAAAGATTGGTGGGAGGAATCTTCTTATATATCTCAGGATGACCTTCAACTTGTGATCCTCCTGCCTCAACCTCCTGACTGCTGAGATTTCAAGCTTGCTTGCATCATTATACCCAGCTAAAATGTTCAATAGCTATTTCATATTATCTGCTTGAGAATGCTCAGTAGTTCACATTCCCATTGCCCATATCTTGAGTACATCCAATTTCAGGACTCTTTTCCAACACTGGATGTTTGAATCTTTAAACTCTGTGCTTATCTGGATGGGTAAAAATGACATGGTCTTGTATTAGACTGCATTTGGAGTATTCTTTCTACTTAAATGCTTCAAATCTATCCAAACCAGAGTGGGGAAAGAGGAGCCAAGTAGTGGACAGCTAGAGTAGCTGGCTGCTATTTGGAACCACTATGACTAACTGATGAAAGCAAAAGCCTCGTGACTTACAGATCAATGTGCTTCTGATGGCTATAACAGTTAGATTGGTGCTATACAATTTTTAAGCTTGGTGAATGAGAAGGTGTTTAAAATTATTTACTTTTATTTTATGTGCATGCGTGTTTTGCCTGTATGTATGTAAGTATACCACATGCAAAGCTGAGGAGGCCAGAAGAGGGCACTGGATCCCCTTTTTGTTAGCAGCTCTATGAGCTTTGAGAACCAATCCCAGGTCCTCTGCAAGAGCAGTGGGTGCTTTTGGTTAAGAGCCGTCTCTGACCCTGAATGAGAAGGTTTGGCCATCATGACATAATGTAAAAGTCAAAGGAACTGATGGCAAGCTCGAGCCCAGAAAAATATAAACAGGGTGAGCCAGGCTTGGCATCCACATCTCAGGAGGTTGAAGGCAGAAGGGTCAGAGTTCAAGGTCCTCTTTGGCTACATAGCAAGTTCCAGGTCAGTTTGGGCTACACCAGACCCTGTCTTAAAACAAGCAAATACAAAAACAAACAAGCAAACACAGCAACAAAAGCAATCAGGGGCTGGTGAGATGGCTCAGTAGTTGAGAGCATATGCTGCTCTTGCAGAGAGCCAGTTTGGTTCCCAGCACCCAGGTAGCGAGGCTCATAACTGCACAGAACTCCAGCTCCAGGGGATCTGACATACTCTTCTGAACTCCAAGAGTACTGGCAGTCACATGCACACACATTCTTACACATAATTAAAAAACAAACTCCGAGTATAAAATGCATAGAAGGAAAAAGATAAGTTTTTCGGTAACCCATGCAAACATTCTACCAGTTGAGACACAGTCCCAGCACCCCCACCTTCTGAAAAAGATCATGAGCGCAGTAAAAGATCACTATCATTCCACACAGCTGATATTCAAAAAGCTCTTGCAAGTCAAATAAGAACAAGGCAATTGTGGGAAGAAATACAAACGACTCACACACAGCATGCAAATGCTTGCTTTCCACGGCTGCAAATCAAGCCCAGGGCCTGTACAAAGCTGGGCAAACACTTTCTCACCGTCCTAGATCCCAGACCTCTACCTGACCTATTCTCAGGAAGGTTAGAATTAAAATAATACCAAATGTGAGTTTATGTGTTCACTTGACTGGGCCATAGTGCCCAGCTGTTTGGTCGGACATTGTCCTGGGTATTCCTGTGAGAGTATTTTGAAATGGCCTTGAGGTTTAAATGGTGGACTTGGAGTAAAACATCAAATGCTGTGCCGCGTGAGTGGGCCTCATCCACCCAGTTGAAGGACTAGAGGAAAAGGCTGAGCCCCTCAGCAAGAAGGACTTCCCCAGCAGAATGCGTTCAGACATTGTCTGCCAAACAGGCTCTTCCAGGTTTTCTTGCAAGTTAACCTTTGCACTCTCTACAGGTGTACAAGTAGAGATCTGTCCTGTTCCTCTGGAGAAACCAGAGACCTGGAGTTAACTAATTTTCAAAAAGATTTTGTTCTTTTTTTGAGACAGGGTCTCCTTGTAGCCAGAGCTGGCCTGGAACTTGCTATGTAGACCAGGCTGGCCCCAAACTCACAGAGTTCTACCTGCCTCGCCTCCCGAGTGCTAGGATTAAAGGTGTGTGCCACTATGTCTGGCATTATTGTTATTTTTATTTTCAAATTATGGGTTTGGGTATGTGCCCATGAGTTCAGGGCTTATGGAGGCCAAAAGAGGGTGTCGATCCCCTGGAGCTGGAGTTACAGGTGGTTGTGAGCCCCTCAGTGTGGGTGCTGGTCCACTGCTCGCGTAATATGTACTGCACTTTTAACTGCTGAGTCATTTCTCTGGCCTTGAGTTACTATAAGTACTAACTTGAAAAAATTACTTAACATACAGTATTTTTTTTTGCCAGGAGTTGTCTGATTCAGCTGCAGAAAAATCAATATGTATTAAAACCTAAAATCCTTGCAACATTTAACTCAGTGGTGTCACTATTCGGAAATGCATACCTGTGCAACCATTTGCATCAAAGGCTACTCTCCACACCGTCCTTTACAACAGAGGAAAGTCAGAGATACTTCTCATTAGTCACTCGTTATCAAATGACTAGGTCAGTCCATCCAGGCACTCACTTGAGAATATACAGTCTTGGTACCCTCAAAGGGTAAAGTTTGGAGGGGTTTGGGAAGTACTCACTAAACTGCAGCAGTTTAGTGAAGCACAGCTCAGAGTCACATCCACTCCTCCGCTTTCTCACGAACCCGGGAACTTTATTTTCCTTTTTGTCCTTACTGTGTGGATTTTTAGAGTAAGAGAAAATAGCTCATAGTATCTTAGGAGTTGATAACAATGTTCTAAAAATTCAGTTATAATAATGTTTGCTCAACTCCATAAATATACTAAAATGCATTGAACTGTATGCTTTAAACCAGTATATTTATGATATATTAGTTGTATCTCAATAAAATAGCTGATTTTGTTTTTTGAGAAAAAAAAAAAAGAATTTCCTCTGGTCCCTTTTACCATCTCTCATAATGGTTTTCTCTCTCTCTCTCTCTTTTCCTCCCTCTCCCCCCTCTCCCATCTCTCATTCTTATTTAAAATTTTTGTTTAATTTATGTATATGAGTGTTTTGCTTACATGTCTGTAAGTGCAACACATGTGTGCAGTGTCCACGGAGGCCAGAGGAGAGCATCAGATCCCCTGGAACTGGAGTTATGGACCATTGTCAGCTGCTATGTGGGCACTGGGTACTGAACCCAGGTCCTCTACAAGAGCAGCCAGTGCTCTTAACTGCTGAGCCACCTCCCAGTCCCCTCCTCTCATTCTCATTCTTGAGGACACTCCTCTGCAGGCTTTAAGGGAAGCCTCTCCTTGCCTCTAAAGTCCCATCACATGTAGCTCTCCATGCATTGCATTCTTCCTGTCTAATGTTCTCCCTCCAACCTCCAGGCCCAATCAAGGCCCTGAGGCCATTTCATTCTAATAAACCTCACACCGAAGGGAACTATGTGTCAGCCTCCTTTCCAGATCCACACTATTTATCAAGTAGAAGGCAGAGATCCATACCTGAGACTATCCTCTAATCCCCACATAAGTATCTGCCTCACACACAAAAGAGAAAGCTCAAGGCCACCCTGGGCCACATACTGAGACTCTGTCTCAAAACAATGAAACAATAAAACAAGGAAGATCCTGGCACCTATCCCCCTCAGTTACCATAGGGATCTATAAAACACAGTGACAAATGAAATCGAACTGGTATTTGATGCTGTGGGCTTCCTAGTCCAGTGGAAGGAGTCAGAGCAGACAAACAGGAGGGATGAGGGACCTGTCGGCCTCTCCACAGAGGCCAAGAGCAAAACTGAACACAGGAGTGACGCAGTCAGGCAGAGTCGGGAGGAATGCTGCAGATAGAGCATCTGATCTGCTGGAGGGTGAGACCCACAGTGACCTGAGCAGAGGTGGAATGCCCCAGGGAGGGACAGAGAGGGAGGGAGGGAAGGAGAGAGAGAGAGAGAAAGAAAGAGAGAGAAGGCCTTGGGGGAGGAGTTAAATGGTTAAGTTATGGCAGGTTCCACTGGGATCGACACGATCCATTGTATGCTCTAGAAAGTTCTCTCTGGCTGGGTTACTACCATCTGGCTGATGGGGACAAGGAGAAGCCTGCTTAGAAGCTTCTGCAGCAGTCCAGGTGAGAGAGAATGATTGCCACAGAGTTGGAGAGAGGTAGAGGTACGCAAGACGTCATCTAGAGAAAGGCAGTGGAATTTGATGGTGAGTTGATTGCAGGACATTTTTTTTAAAGGCACCAAGAACCACTTCCACATTCTATCCATCTATCAGAAAGGCCCAAATAAAATTGTTGACAACACTAAGTGCTGACAAGGATGTGGGGCAACTGGATCTCTCATGTGATGCTGGTAACAGTGCTAAATGTCTGACAAGCGGCTGGCAGGGCTGGGAACTTGCTCATAGGAACTCACTGCAGTGGTAACAGCATGCACAAGACCCATGAAAAACTCAAACCAGACAGAAACCCAGCATAGACATGGGGCAATGGGTCAGAAGCCCCAGCCTTAACTGAGGAATGATTGGCAACTGAATACAGCTAGGTGAGAGAAAGTTGGTCTTCATTTAAGGGAGTAATGCTAGATAGGTTGACCAGGCTCCAGTGGATGAATTCACATCACGGGACACTGGGGACACAAACTTGACTCGATAGGTCTTAACATATATGACAGAATGCATGAAATCAGTAGGGACTATGGAAGAGTACAGATAGCAGAGGGGTCTAATTATGATCAAGGTGTATTTATATGAAATGCACAAAAATGTAATAATTTTTTTAAAGTTAAATACTCAGAGACCATATACCTGTTTACCTGCAATCACAGCACTCAGGAGGCTGAGGCAGGAGGATCCAGAGTTGGAGGCTAGCCTGGGTTATATAGCAAGATCCAGTCTCAAAAAAAAAAAAAAAAAAAAGTCCAGAAGAATAAGTTAAACATAGAATTTCCACGTAACTCGATCATTCCTCTCTTAGGACTTTGACCCACAGCAATGAACATTTATGTCTACACAAAAGCCTGTGCATAAATGCACAGAGTACTGAGTAACTCTAACCTAGCCAGCTATAATCCCAAAACCGGGAAGAAACATGTGGGAGGACTGAGGGTTGAAGGTCAGCCTGTGCTAGACAGCAAGACCCACTGCCCTAACCCGGCCCAGTGTCCTGCAGTGAGTGTATGGTATAAACGCATTAGGTACGCGCACAGCAGAACCCCACTCAGCAGTAAGACGACGCTGAGTCCCCACGCTCGCCGTAACTTGTAAGTGCAAAAGCTTACAAATGACATGCTTCCATTTATGTGACATTCTTATTATGTTTTTGAGACAGAGTCTCATGTAACTGAGGCTGGCCTCAGACTTGCTATGTAGCCCAAGCTGGCCTTGAGAAAATCTTCTTCCTCCACCTCGACCCTGTTGAGATTATGGGAGCACATTACCATGTCCAGCTATGTGGCATACTCAAAAAGTCAAAAGTGTGGTGACAAAACAGAGCTGCGGAGGAGAAAGTATTGACTGTCATTGCTCTTTATCTTTATTGTGGCGATGGTTACGGGAATCCAGATGTGTGTTAAAATTCACAGAACCACCCACTCTTTCCTGAAAAGGTTCACTTTATTATACAATCGTGTTCAAAATTAGATAGAGGAATTAAATCTAATGACATTTATGGATTCAGCCTGGGTGCCTATTGATGGATGAACAAATAAATGGAGTATTAGTCTGCCGTAAAGAAGAATGAAACCATGTCATTTGCAGGAAAATGAATGAAGCTGGACATACACATTTTAAACAAAATAAGCGAGACTCAGAAAGACAAATTGCTGCATGTTTTCTCTCATATGTTGGACTCTAGACTTAAAAAAAAAAAAAAGACATGTAAGGACCTGGAATGCCGGGTCAGTGGTTAAGAGCACTGGCTGCTCTTGCAAAGGACCCAGAATTGATGTCAGCTAACAAATGTCTGTAACTCCGGGTCGAGGATCTTCTGGCCTCCACCAGCATTATACAACACAGGTGCACCTACATGCAGACGATACACTCATACACATAATATTAAAATAAATAAATAAATAAAAATTTAAAGACATCTAAGGGACTGGGTTAGCAGTTAAGAGCACTGGCTGCTCTTGCAGAGAACCTGGGTTTTCTTCCCAGCACCCATTTGAAGGCTAACAACGATCTGTAAACTCCAGTTCTGACTCTCTCTTCTGGCATGTCTGGGCATTGTACAACATGGGTACATTTACATATATGCAGGAAAAACACTCATACACATAAAATAAAAACAAACAAGTAATTAAAAAAAAATTTTATAGACATGCAAGTAGAAGGCGGACGATTTGGGGATAAGGAAGAGACCTACGAGACTCATGGGGTGAATGTGAGCCAAGCATAGAATACCATTAGTACATGCTTGAGAAAATAAAGCTGAGCACAGTCATATATACCTGGAATCCCAGCACCGAGTCAGAAGAGGATTGCCGATCTGAGACCAGCCTAGACTGCATAGTGAGGCCCTGTCTCAAAAAAAAAAAAAAAAAAAAAAAAAAAGAAAGAAAGAAAGAAAATTAAAACATTTGTTTATTTATAACATTTCTTGATTGGGGGCACACACGTCACAGCACGTCTGTGGAGGTCAGACAACTTAACAAGGGTCAAGTCACTTCTTCCATGTGGGTTCTAGGAATCAGACCGAGACCTCGGGCTTGTCAGCAGATGCCTTTCCTCAGTTAGCCATCTTACCAGTCCTTTTGTTTTGTTCTGAGTTTGTTTGTTTTGAGATAGGATCTCATTAAGTAGCCCTTGAGCCTGGCTGACTTGAAACTCCCTATGTACACCAGGCTGGCCTCAAACTCACAAAGATTCTCCTGTCTCTGCCTCTTGAGTGCTGGGCTTAAAAGCCACCACACCTGGCTAACAGAACTTCTCTTGAGACAAGGTCTTGCTGTGTAGCCCAGATTAACCTTGAATCCCACATCCTCCTTCTCCCCCACCTCACACCCAGCATCTGGATCTCCTCAGCTTCCACTGCTGCAGCTAGAAGCTGGGAGCCTAGAAGCTGATGCACACGCCAGTCCTAGTCCCGCCAGCACCACATCCAGTCCTGTAAACATTTGGGGTTTGTCATTGGCTTAAAACAATGTAAAAAGAACTGCATTTTCCGCTTGAAAACTTGGTCAGTTACATATCACTGGGGCACAGTCCTACAATCCCTTGAAGAAGGAGGATCTTGAGTTTTAGGCCAATCTAGGCTACACAGTGAATTTCAGGCCAGCTTTGGCCACATAATGAGAGGCTATCTTTCAGAATCAAGGGCTGTAGATATGTCTCAGTGGTAGAGCCCCTGCCTAGAATCCCCCAGTGAGGGGCTGGGGTGTGTCTCAGTGGTAGAGCCCCCGCCTAGAATCCCCCAGTGAGGGGCTGGGGTGTGGCTCAGAGGTAGAGCCCCTGCCTAGAATCCCCCAGTGAGGGGCTGGGGTGTGGCTCAGAGGTAGAGCCCCTGCCTAGAATCCCCCAGTGAGGGATCCCTCAGTCCCCTTAGGGACACCGTAGGAGTTCTGTTAGATGCTGCCATCTGTCAACTGTTCACAGTGGCCTTTGCCCTTTTGTGGTACCTGGATCATCCTCCAGCAATTAGGTCCTCTGTAGAGTGATATGGCCAGGGCAGAAATCTGCTTCACTTGAGAGGACCTCGCAAGACCAACCATGCTGTATATTCATCTACCACAAGCACGGAGGACAGGCAACGCCTTAAAAAATCGACCTCATTGGCAATGGGGAGATGGTTTGGTTGTCTGAGTGCTTGCCATGGAAACCTGCATGCACTTTAGTGCATGCCATGAGGGCCTGAGTTCAGATCCCCAGCATTCGTGTCAAAAGCCAGGCACAGCAACACATCTATAATCCCGGCAATCAGGAGGCAGAGGCAGGTGCATTCCTGGAGCGCACTGGCCAGATAACCTGGGCAAATCGATGAGCTCTGGATTCAGTGAGAGAGGGTGGTGGAGCGGAATCAAAGAAGATACCGGATGTCGACCTCCGGGTTCCATATGCACATGCACACACATGCATGTGTACCTGCATGCGCATACTCACACATGAGCAAGCACACACACATACACCGCACCCACATCCTCCTGCATGTACACTGTGGTGGTTTGAATGAGAACGTCACCCATTAGGCTTCATATATTTGGATATTTTTGTCCCCAGTTAGTGGCACTATTTTGGGAGACTTTAGGAGGGCCACCTTGCTGGAGGAAGTGTGTCACTGGGGACCGGCTTTGAGAGTTCTTCAGCCTTGCTAGATTTCCAATTTGTCTCTCCTTCCTGTGCCTCTAGAACATGTGAGCACTTAGCTTTCTGTTCCTGCTCCAGCCACCTCACCATGCCTCAATGCCAAGATGGACTCTAATCCTCCTAGAACCTGGAACTGTAAACTCAAGAATAAACTCTTCTTATGGGTTCCCTTGGTCATGGTGTTTTATCTCAGCAACAGAAAAGTAACTAAACACACACACACACACACACACACACACACACACACACACACACAACCAAGCATATTGAGATTTAATTTATGCTACGTCCTGTGTGGATCGGGGGTGGTGGATACAGACGAGGGATGGCCGGGTATATCATAATATGTGTTTTTAACATTTTAAGAAGGTAGGAAAATCTAGAGGACCCTTGTTCTGAAAACAAAGAGCCCCGAGTTTCTAACCTCCAAAGCTCTTATTTGCAGGGATGGGGTGCTCTAACCAGGTACTCAGGCACAAAAGGTACACAGATCAAAGGACATTTCTCTGCAGGAGTTTAGCAATAAAATGTAGCCTGTTTGCAAGGTCAGTGTTCACACAACAGGGTAAGTTAGGCATAGTTTTTTTTTTTTTTTTGTCTAACTTAAACATAAGGGGCCTGCACTTTACAGCCTGCATCTGTGTACGCTGTTACCTGGTTCTATCATCATAGACATTCTTGGCTCATGATGACTTTGCATGTAGGCCTAACATGCTTTTAGCAGAGTTCAGACAAGGACATGGTCTCCAACAAATTTATATGCAAGAACATTCATCCTTTCTAAGCTTATGGTTTTGACTTATGAATTGACATCCCAGCTCAATCAAGTTAGGGAACATTTCCATCACTCTATAATAGCCCTTGGGTATCTTCCTGGGCCATCTCTCCAATTCGACTTTTCCCAGCCCATGGCAGCCACTGATCTGTTGTCAGGAGATAGATACCCTGTGAAGTCAAAGGAAGGAATGATGTGAGCCAAAGCGTTCTCCTTGGAACTCATAAGCAAACAGCAGAGATGGGGGTGGGGACTGACGCTGGGGACTTCGGGAGCCATAGTCCCCAGCAGTACATTTGGGACGGGGTGGTCAGCAGCTCTTGGGGTAAGCAACGAAGAGCTCTCTTATTTATTTTGCCATGTTGGGAAGCCAACTGTGGATCATGCACCTGCTAGGAAAGCCAGCTACCACTTGGCTACATTCCCAATCTTTTTTATTGTATTTTAGGACAGGATCTAGCTCGGTAGCCCAGGATAGCTTCTGATTTATGAGCCTTCTGCCTCGGCCTCCTAAGCAACACAAGAAGACAGGCCTGCACCTCTGTCCTCTGCAAGGAGTTATGTTAATACAGGCTTTCCGGAGGACTCTGAGTGTGTTGGGAAAGTGAGAGCCCGTGTTCTGAACAGAGAGAATTACTAGCAAACACTTACCTCAAAAGGACGGCGGCAGGGATCCGTGATGGCAAACCGTTCATTCTGTGCACTGGTCAGTTATCAACTAGACATTCCGGAACACATGTCCTCACCTTCATATGAACTTTGTGGTGTGCGTTGTGGTCAATTCTTGCCCAAGATGCTTGGGTAGAGCAGTGCTTCTGTTTCCAAAGGACACTGACCTGATCAGGGCCCCTTCACAGAACATCATTCACGAGCCCTACCTCGCTTATTGGCCCTGCCTTGTCTCCATGGCATCCAAGATCCCAACAAGCAGGAGGATTTTTACCAACAAAAGTGGAAGACTGCCAGGCGCAGTGGCCCAAGCCTGTCATTCTATTACTTAGCAAACTGAAATAGGAGTTTGAGGTCAGCCTGAACTGCAAAGTGAGATGCTATCTGAAAAAAATAAGAAGAGGCCAGGTGTGGTGATTGAATCCCACCCAGCACTCGGGAGTCAGAGGCAGTAGATCTCTGTGAATTTTAAGTCAGTCACTATATAGTGAGTTCTAGGCCAGCCAGGGAGACATAGTGAGACCCTGTCTCCAAATAAAAACAGAGCAAGATTGTCATCGAGACTGTCAGATGTTGTTACTTGATTTTAGAAAGAGTCTCATTCACCATATCTTTGGTGTATGTGTGTTTGTGTGTGTCTGTGTGTGTGTGTCTGTGTGTGTACATGTATGCTGCAACATGTGTGACGAGGTCGGAGGGCAACTTGTTGGACTTGAGTCTTTCCTTCTACCATGGAAACTCAACTAGGTCTCAAGGAACCCAGGCTCGGCAGCAAGCACATTTACCCGCTGAGCCATCTCACTGCTCCCACACCTATTTCTCACTCTCGTCCACATCCCCTCTGCCCTTGACAGCCCTTGACTCTTCCCCAGAATTCAGTTGAAACAGAGTCATTGTATATTAGTTATTTGTCTGGATGTCTTCCTTGATGCGCGCTCTGACTATTCAATGCGTCCGCCTCAGAGGAGGACAAAAGTGGGTCGTGGGAAGCAGAGTGATCTGACGAAACAATCTAAGAAAGGACGAGCTTATTTTGGCTCGTGGTTTCAGGGCACAGACCTCGATAGTGGAGAAGGCCTGGTGACAAGAGCTTGGGGCAGCAGGTCACGTGGCATCTGCGGTGAGGAAGCAGACAGCAATGCATGCTGGTACTCAGCTCACTTTCTCCTTTTTATGAAGTCCAGGATACCCCACAAATGGGACGGTGCTACCCACATCCAGGGTGGGTCTTCCCTCTTCAGTTAAATACCCACATCTGAGTCTCCTAGGTGAGTCCAGTAGGTTGAGAATAAATCCCAAAGACTCAGGTCACAGTGACATTCAACTGAGGCAGAGGCATCACCCCCTCCTATCTCCTGCGGATGAGACAGACTCTTGAGGAATAAAGGTGGATGCATTGAATAGTCAGAGCTTGCTGGCACAGACCTCTGTGGGGGTCTTACTACCGACTGCCTTCTGTCAGGATGGACTGAGCCATCTTTGCAAGTGTCTCAATGACCTCTTAAGTTGATGCTTGGACTTCTCACACGGGGTGATCCGCCCTCCCCGTCTCTTTATGAGAGGAGCAGAGGTGGCTCATGTCTCCTATCTTGGAGGGACTTCCCAGAGAGGGGAAGCCATTTCTTCCTGTGTTTCTGGATTGTACCCATTTAAATTTTGAAGAAGGAAGAGAGATCCTTTTTATAAACCTTTAAAAATATGTTTAGTTACCAGATATGGTGATGAATGCCTTTAATTCTAGCACTTGGGAAGCAGAGGCAGGCTGATCTCTGTGAGTTCAAGGACAGCCTGATCTACATAGAATTCCAGACTGGCCAGGGCTACATAGTGAGACTCTGTCTCAAAAAAAAAATGTGCTCAGTTGATCAACTAAATTATTGCTGAGAAAACTGGTTCCCTGAAATCATAGGTTGTCACCCACTTGGCTGATTGCCTCTGTTAGTGAGAACTTGGTTGTCCTTTCCTCTTGGAGGATCTCAGCCTCTGACACAAGAAATGGCTTCATTTCAAGCCCCAGAACTAGAGATAAGAACTTTGTACATAGAATTCTACTTTCCATCCTGTTTCATGCCTTTTAGAGAAACAGGCCTCTGAGTCAGCTTCTCAGCCTGACTCGATGTTGGGCTCTTTACCAACTGCTTGCTGGCCCATTCCTTGCCTACCTCCCCTTCTCTGCTAATCCCGCCTCTCCTTTTGTGAGGTATCCCTGCACTGATCTCCCTCATTGTAGCTGGGTCTGGTGGTGCACACCTGCCTGTAATCTCAACACTCTGAAGCCCAAGACAGGAGGATAAGATGTTCAAGACCAACCTTCTTACATAGTGAGTTTGAGAACGGCCTGGGTTATATAAGATCCTTTTGCAAAACACAAAACAAAAGGTTGGCAAGATGGCTCAGAGAGTAGAGGTGCTTGCCATCAAGCTTAATAACTCTGAGTTCGATCCTTGAGACCGACATGGTGGAAGGGAAGAACTGACTCCTACAAGTGTCCTGTGACCTCTACTGGTGCGCCATCACATGCATGGGCCCAAACCCCTAATGTCTCCTTAATGGGAAATTAACAAATAAAGTTGGAGACGCTGCACATTACTGAAGATGGAGTGGCTCCTGTGCCCACATTGAGTCAGATGCTCAGTCTGTTGTAGCTAGAATGTGGGTCCTTTTGGGCTCTATCTTGAGAAATTCAACCAGGGACTGATCCTTTCTAGCACCCCTAGAACTTCCACCCTTGCTGGGAAACCCCACCCCAGCCGTGAGAGACAGACAGAATGCCCTGTGAATCACTGCGACATTTAAATCTGCCACCCACTCGCACTCCCGTGATCACCTCCTCCCTGCCCATGGCCCATGGCACAGGGCAGCAGCTCCAGAACCCAGCCCCTCTATTCCTCAAGAGTCCATATTAGTTAGCTTTCCTTTGCTTTGACAAAATGCCTGACAGAGGGGATTGGAGAGATGGCTCAGCAGAGGACTGAGGTCCTCTCTGAGCACCCACATCTGGCAGTTCACAACCACCTGTAACTCCAGCTCCAGGGGATCTGATGTTCTTTTCAGGCCTCCTTGGGTACCCAGACACATATGACATACATACAGACACGCTCAGACATAGACACAAACACCCCACATTTTTTTTTTTTTAAATCTGAGAAACAGTTTCATTTTGGCTCATGCTTTCAGATAGTTCAGTCCAGGATGTCTTGGCCCTTTGTGCCTGGGCAGAGCGTCCTGGTCACAGGAGAGTGTGGTGAAGGCTGTTCTTTGCTTCTTTGAAGGCCGGAAGCGGGGTCGGGGTAGGGGGACACTGGTGTTGTGTGTGTGCGTGAGTGTGTGTGTGTGTGTGTGTGTGTTTACATGTGCATAAGTTTTTGTGTAAGCCAGCATTTGACACTGGGTACCTTCCTTTATTTACTTATTTATTTGTTTATTTGGCTTTTTAATGGGGCTGGAGAAATGGCTCAGTGGTTAAGAGCACCAGCAAAGGACCATTGTTAGGTCCCAAGCATCCACATGGTGGTTAAACAACTGCCCATGACTCCACTTCCAGAAGATATAATGCCCTTTTCTGGCCTCTTCAGCATTGTCATGCACACGGCACACTTACCTACATGCAGGCAAAACACTCATATGAAGAAAAAAATGTTTAAATATTTTATTATTTCATGTGTATGAGTATTACCTGCATGTAGGTATGTGTACCCATGCTGTGCGATGACCATGGAGGTCCAAAGAGGGCATTGGATCCCCCTGGAACTGTTAAGGACAGTTGTTAGGCACCATGTGGGTGCTGGGCATTGAACCTGGGTCTTCTGGAAGAGTAGCCAGTGCTCTTAATGGCTGAGCCATCTCTTTAGCCCCTATAAAATTAAAAAAAAAAAAAAAAAGAATCCAAAAAAATTTTTTGTTTTTTAATTTTTAAATTTTTAAATTTTATGTGTATAAGTGTTATGCCTGCATGTAAATAAGCACACCCAGGCCGTGCCCACAGAACACAGGAGATTATCAGATCCCCTGGAACTGGAGTTATGAACGGTTTTTAGCCACCAGGTGAGTGCTGGAATTCAAATCCAGGTCCTCTACAAGAACAACCAGTGCTCTTAACCACTGAGCCATCTCTCCAGCCCCCTTTTTTGCTATTTATTTTTAAAGATAGGGTTTCACAGTGTAGCCCTGGCTGGCCTGGAACTGTTATGTAGACCAGCTTGGCTTCAAACTCTGAGATCTGCCTGCCTTTGCCTCTCAAATGCTGGTTCAGAGGTTAAGAGCACTGACTGCTCTGGCAGAGGTCCTGGGTTCCATTCCCAGCCCCCACATGCCAACTAACACAAAAATAATAAGTAAGTAATTAAGTCCTTGAAGTTCCAAGCTTAACCATGTATACACAGTAGGTGTTCAATAAATGCATTTATAGCCAGGCATGGTGGTGCACGCCTTTAAAACTGAGAACTCAGGAGACAGAGGCAGGTGGATCTCTGTGAGAGAAAGGGCACCCTGGTCTAGGCCAGCTGGGGCTACAGGGAAACCTTGTCTAAAAAATAATAAAATAAAATGAAATAAATAAAACATGCCTGAGTGCAAAGAGATAACAGCACTTTTATGGTTACCTACCCAGGACCACTGTTTACCACGTCCTACCCCTGCTGGAAAATAAGGACTCCCTCAGTGCTCACGTCCAGATGAAAATACTTTATAAATCCATCATCTTTGCAGTCACCTGCAGTCAGCTGTGCCAATGACTTTAACTGATTTACTTTTACAAGACAGCATCTCCCCCAGGCAGAGCACATGGGTTCATACGATATCTGCTTTTCTCTCTCATGACAGCCTGCTAACATCTGTCCTCATCACATGTATCCCCTATCCTTAGAAGATTGGACTAGGTCACTACAGGCGATGCAAGGCACAGCAGACTGGATTGGGGGCTTTGGTTTCGGAACCAGCTTCTAGTCTTTCTAGGAACTAGCTTCAGGAGGCCAGGAGTTATGGCGAAGATGTTTCCTCTGAGCCTGGCATAACTGTCTCCATCACAGAACAGAGGGTGTTGTCCTGACCCACAGAAGACCTTGGCCTTGGTCCCGTAGTCATAGCAACCATACAAAGTTAAGCTAGTCCTATGGTAATGGTAGGGAACTATTAACATTCCTTCCTAGAAGGAATAGGAGAGAGCCACCAGACCCTGGCCTGAGCTTCTGCCCACACCCCTGAAGCAGCCTGCTTGGCAAGAATGAATATATTCTATTATTTTTTTTTTATTTTTATTTATTATTTACTTTTATTTTATGTGTATGAGAGTATTTCCTTCATGTATGTAAGTGCACCTGTGTCATGCAATGCTCAAGGAAGTCAGACTGTTCAGTTATGCTCATCTCTTGCTTTCTGTTTAAACCCTACCTTCATGGCAGGACCCTCACCCCAAGACAAACGTGGGGGAGTTGGATCTTCTCTCTCTCTCTCTCTCTCTCTCTCTTTCTCCCATTCTTTCAAAAATGTTTACCTTTATTTTATGTGTATGAGTGCTTTGTCTGCATGTACATATATGTACCATGTGTGGATATTGCCCATCAAGGCCAGAAGAGGGCGTCAGAGCCCCTGGAACTGGAGTTACAGATGGTTGTTAGTCACCATGTGGGTGCTAGGAACTGAACCCAGGTCCTCTGCGAGAGTAGCCAGTGCTGTTAACCACTGAGCCATCTCTCTATCCCCATCACTGGATCTCTTTGTCCCTTACCCAATGTGACCTCTTTGAAAAAAAAAAACCTCCTTTTATGCTTCTTCACTGCTGATTTGGCTTTTTTAATTGACTTATTGAAGATGAGCAACTGAACTTGGCTTGTTGGGTAATAGACTGTGACTACTAGGTCTGATAGTGCCCCCAGCTGCCTGAGAACATCAGAGACAGAAGGTTCCATAAGGGTGGGACTCACAATGTAGCTTAAAAAAAAAAGTATTCTATTTATTATTTTTATTTTATGTATGTGAGTGTTTGCCTGTATGTATGTAAGTGTACTACGTGCATGCAATGCCCTCAGAGGTCAGAAGAAGGTGTTGGATTCTCCTAGAACTAGAATTATGGATGGCTATTAGCTGCCATGTGGTTGCTGAGAATCGAACCCAGGTCCTCTGCAAGAACAGTCAGTGCCCTGAGCCATTTCTTCCACATTCTTATAAAAAATATTTCTCTATGACCCAGGATGGTGGTACACACCTTTAATTCCAGCACTCAGCAGGCAGAGGCAGGTGGATCTTTGTGAGAGTGAGGCCAGCCTGGTCTACTTAGCAAGTTCCAGGACAGCGTGGCTCCAGGGAGACCCTGTCTCCAAAAAAAAAAAAAAAGAAGTTAAAATTGCAATAAACCATGCTTAAGGCTTGAGCCTGTATGGCCTTGCTCCTCTCCCAGATGTAAACCTGAAATTTTCTTAGAATCTCAAAACCAAGATTATGGCCTTTGTTTACAGTTTAAAACCTCCCTGCTCCTTTTGCAACCCCTGTGGCCTTGACTTTTACCCTATAAATTATCATCTGCCCAGTGCAAGTCCAGAATCACCCTGTGATCTTATTTAAGTTCCTTAGCAACCCTTTATTTTATTTTATTTTATTTTATTTGAGACAGGATTTCATTTAGCCCAGGCTGGCCTCATGCTCATCATGCAGGTGAGGATAGTTTTGAACTCCTGATCCTCTTGCCTCTACCTTCCAAGTGCTGAGATTACAGACATGCACAGCTATGTCTGGGTTTTGCAGTGTTAGGGATGGAACCCAGGACTTTGGGCATGCTGGCATTCTACCAACTGAGCTACATCCCCAGCCCTAAATTAAAAAAAAAAGAAAGACAGATATGTTATTAATTTTATTCCTCCAACCCAGACCCTCTGCTGACCCCAGGCGTCCCTTCAGCCTTTTCCTTCAGAGTCTAGAAGTTTTTCAACCCACTATAACACTGAACAAACAAACAACAACAAAAGGAAGTTGAGGATGTGCACTTTCTTTTGCTTGCTATACCGAGTTTATTTGGATATATATGTATATCCGCATCTGCGGCTCTGAAGGGTGACTGGCACCTCTTTCCCTGCCCTGTCTCCAGGGCAACTCCAGTCTTGGGTGCTGCTCTTAACCCCTTCCTCCCCATAAGAGAAGTACAGAAGCTGGCCAGCTGCCGTGGGGGCTCTGCTCTTTCTTCCAGAGTATCTCTCATCCTCAAATTTCCCAGAGCTGAATCCAGGGTGTGCAGGAAGATGGGAGGGAGGGCGACTGGTAGAGTCTGGTGTGTGAGCACATCCTAGGAAGGCTGAATGACAGCTCTGTCTACAGCCACAAGGAGACTCAGCCTGACACAAACACCTGCCCATCCCTTCCTGCCCCCAGGAGCCCTCACCATCAACCCAGGCACTGGGCCAATTGTTCCACCGCCCTCCTCCGGTCCACGCCATTCTCTAGCTGGCACACTCCTTGGCTGGCTCTTCTCCATTCTTTACCTTCAGTTCCAAGCTAACCTCCTGAGTCCAAGGCACGCAACCTCCAGTCAGCCTGCCGAGCAGCCCCTGAAATTCCGCTTGGAACTTAGACGATGAAAAGTAAAAGACAACAGGATCAATGCAGGAGTTCAGGGTGCTGAGGAGCAGCACGTAACTCCGCCATGACGGGCTCTCACCTTGGACATAGCCCACCACGTGGGACATATTGTAGGGACCGAAGCAGACGAAGAAGATCAGCAACGTGGCTGCCAGAAGCCCCATGACCCTCTTGCGCCGGCGCCGGCTGGCTCCCCGGCTGAGGATCCACACGAGGCGGCTATAGCAGTAGCCGGTGATGCAGAGAGGTATCATAAACAGGACCACAGCCATCTCCAGTCGCACGGGCAGGAGGACAGCCAGCTGATCCTCCCGGAATTCCAGGTAACAGGTTCCATTGGTGCCCTGGCTGTAGGTGACATTTCCCCAGTATTCGGTGACATAGACCACACTACAGTGAGCCGAAGCCAGGAACCAACAGATGCCACTGACCACACCGGCCTGGACCAGCCGTGGCCGGGTCTTGTACCACAGAGGGTAGGCCACACTCAGGAAGCGTTCGATGCTCACAGCCGTCAGGAAGAGCGAGGTGAGATAGATGGTGGTGAAGAAGAGAAACCCGGAGAGGGGACACAAGATGAAGGGCAGGAGCCAGCGCATGCCATTGGCTGCCTCCACCATGCGGAATGGCAGGAAGAGGAGCAGAAGCAGGTCTGAGAGGGTCAGGTTGAGCAGGAGCAAGTCCACGGCCACTGGGTGCCGGCGCAGCTTGCCCATGAAGACCACCAGGGCCATCAGGTTAAGAGGGAGGCCCACAATGAACACCACGAGGTAGACGGAGAAGAACAGCCAGTGGTTTTCAGGAGAGCTTTGCATCATGGTCACAGTCTCTGCTAAGACAGGGAGAGACAAAGGTGATTGTGTGGAGACGGATGTCATCCAGGTCCTCAGCTGGAGCATCTTACCCAGCAGTCCGGTATGTCGTCACCACCGCCTCCCCTACCCCAGAGGTCCTACATACTCTCCCTGGCTGATCATCCCCCTACCTGCCTTTCCTGTTCCCTGCCCCTCATCCAGTGTTCAAGTCACCCAGATGTTTCTCTGTGTGATCCTCAGCCCCACACTCACCGGTTTGTTGGAGGATCGAAGAGCTCTGGCCGTTCCCTTCAGCCCCAGGGTGGTGAGCTAGTTATCTGGCAGAAATGATAAAGATCTGGCAGTGCCTATGACATCACATGCTGCGGAACAACGGCACAAAAGATACTTTGAGCTCTGCTCTCAGGGCTGTGTCCATATGCAAAGAGAGAGAGCAAATTCCAGGGCCGGTGTGCCCGCTCCTCACGCAGCCTCGGCTGGGGCTCCCTTCCTCTTCACTTTGGTCACCCTCTTCAGTTTCCATCTGCTTCTACAGAACCGCTTTTGTCTAGTTCTTAAAACGGTGGGAGGTGGGATGCCCTGAGAGAAGGCTGTACTCCGGAGCTGGCTCTGTTATTTGCTAACTCTATGGTTTGGGACAAATGACTTCAACTTTCCGTGTCCCCCATTAGCGTCTATAAAACAGAGATAATGATACCAACGATTTCCTAGATTATAAATATACATATTGGCTGGAGTAAGAGCTCGGGAATGTAGCTCTGTTTTTAGAGCACTCACCCAGCATGCAGAAAGCCCCAACTTTCATGCCCAGAACTGAACCACATAAACAAAGAGCATTCCTGTAATCCCAGCACTTGGGAGGTAGAGGCTAGAAGATCAGGAGTCCAATGTGTTCCTCAGCTACTGGCTACATGGAGAAATTGTGACCAGTCTGGACGAAATGAAACCCTGTCTCAAACAAAATAAGTCACATGATTAAAATAGAGCCTGTCCCCGTCCTGTCCCTGCCACGGTCACTTTGCAGTACAGGCTCTGAGTGGTGATGAGGAAGATATGTCGAGCAACGGAATGATGAAGCAGTTTCCTTCCAGTGGGCATATAATCCAAAGCAGGCCCTCTGTTCCTCTGGTCACTGCTGTTTTATGTCCTAATGTCCTTCTATCTCATGACAGGGATGTGACTCTTCAGGCGCTCCACCCTATTAAGCATCACCACAAAGCTGGGGTTCAAAGCCAGCTTTGCCGTCTTCATCGACAACACATTCGTTCACTCAGATATTTATACAGACTGTGAAAGCATTCCACATTCAGCAGAACAGCCGACAGCAAAACAGCAGACAGAATCAAGTGCTCTCAGAGATGGTCAGGCATGGGAGGCTTCATTCATGGCCAGTGAGGACCTGCCATGGTTAAGACACTTAGGAAAGCAATTTGGCAATCTGTTTAGAAAGTGGAACATAGCCAAGTGTGGTGTTGCATGCACATTTTTAATCCCAGCACTTGGGAGGCAGAAGTAGGCAGATCTCTTGGGAGTTCAAGGCCAGCCTGGTCTACAAAGAGAGTTCCAGGCCAGCCAGGGCTGCATAGTGAGACCCTGTCCCAAAAACACACAAAAAAGTTAAATATAACTTTAGCATAAGATGAACAATTCCACTGTAGGTATTTACCAAAGAGACACCAAGAAGTGTATGCACGAAAACACTGACTTATATAAAACTTCAGCACAGCGCTAGTGACCGTTGCTCAAAGATAGAAACATTACTCTATAAGCTAGGTGTGGTGCTGTGCACCTTTAATCCTGGCCCTTGGGTGGCAGAGGCAGGCTGATCTCTGTAAGATCGAGGCCAGCCTGGTCCACATAGTGACTTCCAGGAGGGCTGGGGCCAAGGAGACCCTGTCAAGAAAAACAGGAATAAAAGGAAGTATCACCCTGTGATCCGTCAGTTAGTGAGCAGATAAACACTTGTGAGGGGTCCAGACAATGGATTCTGCTTAGCAGTAACTGGGAATGAATTACACCACACGGCTGAACCTCAGAACATTGCACTAAGAGTGAGCCAGACACAACCAACTCTATCTTATTATGATTTCATTTACATGAAATGCCCAGAATAGGCAAATTTTTAGGGTCAGAACGTAGACTGGGAGCTGGGGGAAGAAATTGAGATGCAAAAAATAAATTTGAGGGCTCTTACTGAGGTGATGGGGTACGTTGCAGTGGATTTCCCAAAATCCCTTGGCTTGTGTACTCAGTGAATGAATTTTCTGACATGGAAATTTATCTTGGTTGTGATGGCTGTACGGCGGTGATCAAAACAGAACTTTCGTGGCTACTGGGCTTGCATTTAGTGGCGGGAGGCTAAATGACGAGCAATTCTAAAGAGACTCTAAGAGTCTCTACTGCCTGCAGCAGGGTAGGGCCAAATCCGTCTCCTCCTGCGAGCGTGGGAAGTTCCTTTATCTCTCTGGTCCATCTCCATTTTTACAAAATAAGATTACAAAAACTTCTTTGGTGAGTAACTAGGAACATGTATCCATTCAGCAAACATTTACTGAACATCTACTGTGTGCAGGTCTCTCTTTGAAGTGCTATGGATCTATTGCTAAACAAACCCAAAAGCCCTTACACTCAAACACACTGAAAACCGCACCGATTTCATTTACATAGACCAGCTCACGCATGTTGGCCACTGAGCTGGGGGCGCCTACTGTCAGGAGGGAAACGAATCTGATGCAGACACTTGGCCTCATCAGACCAGATGATGGTCAGGTATATGTCTTCTCCACAGTCAGTCTTCTCTGCTCCCCTCTCGTGGGCTGGGGTGCCTCTCTTCTCTTTCCTCCAATGGATCACTGATACTGATGGCACCCCAAGTTTTTCCAGATGTCCTGCTTAGAAGGACTATATCCCACTCCCCATCTCCCCGCACCCCCAGTCCTTGTTGTGGAGCCTCAGGAAAGGCAAACTGTGTGAGGCAAACTGTGCCTGACACAGGAGGAAGACTTGAGCCCAGGAGTTCAAGACCAACCTGGGTACCACATCTAGACCCTGACTCTTGAAAGAAAAGGTTAGGATGACTGCTCTATCTCAGTTGTAGAGCCCTTGTCTACTGTGTTCAAAGCCCTGGTTCCCATTCCTCAGTATACAAGAGGGTTGTGTGAAGATGAAGGGAGACTCTAGCCATTGTGAGATATTCCCCATGGTGTCTGTCACCTACTAGACACTGTATTTCTACTTCATGGCTGTCTCAGATCTTCCCAGCCAGCTTTCTGCTTGCAGCTCAAATGCTGCCCCCTAGTGAGTGCAAAGCAGTATGACAGCATTATGATGTTGCCTTCTAAATGTTCCTCTCTTAGAAGTGATTTCAGAGGAGCACTCCAAAAATGTATCACTGGAGTGGTGTTCCTCCAGATTAAAAGCAAGCATCCTTGTTCCCACGAGTACAAAGCCACCCACAGCCCGCTGGCAGACAGGAGGCTAAGACACAAAGGCCAGATGCCGAGTGGTATGAAGCAGTCCCTCGTGCCCCCGTTCTTGATTTCCTCTCTCCTCTTTGTATGGAGATACTGTCCTCTCTCGGTCAGCTCTTTTCCCTTGAGTGGCTCCTGCGATGTCTCTAGAGCAGGCTGCCACAAACCCGGGTTCCGTTGGAGCAGCGCCTTCTGGGGTCGGGCGGAGTCACCCAGTGCCTACTACTTCTGAGTTGTTCCTCCTTGCGTCCTCGCCCCATGTACTGTCCCCCGGCCAGGTCCTGCTCCCAAGTAGCCAGTCACTAGTGGGTTGATCACCACACTCCAGGCTCCTGTGATGAGCCCTAGCTTCCTCCAAGGGCCTCCCAGGTCTGGGTTCACGAAACTAGCCACATTGGAAGCATTATAGGGTCCCAAGCAGAGCAACAGCGTGAGAAGGGCGCCCCCGGCCACCCAGGCCGCCCTGAGCTTCCGTTTGTGGCTCAGGCCTGAGTGGATCAGGGCCCGGAGGCAACCCACATAACAGAAGGCTGTAATGACCAAAGGCAGAAAGAAGAGCAGAATAGAGAAACTGAGGCGGGCAGGCCCAGCCAAGGCAGGGTCCCAGTCCTCCAGGCAGACTGGGGAGCCATTCACTGATTTGCTGATCCCCAGAGAACTCGTGGTATTATCCAGCCAGCCTCCTGGAGCCTCCAACCCAAGGACCAGTCCCAGGTGGCAGAGGACAAGGGCCCATATGGCCACACACACACACCAGGAATAGCGTGGCCTCCGGATAGCTTGGTACCCAAAGGGGAAGGCAGCTCCCAGGTAACGGCCAGCACTGAGAGCGGCGAGGAAGCCACCACCCGCATACAGCGGGGCGAAGTGAGCCAAGGCAAAGACAGGGCAGAAGGAGAGGGACAGGGGCCAGACCCCAGAGGCCAGGGCCTCCACGGCCTTTAGGGGCAGAGTGATGGCCAAAAGGAGGTCAGAGCAGCCCAGGTGAAGAGTGTAGACAAGGCTGGGGGTGAGACGCAGCCGTGCATGGGACACCGCACCTCGGATGGCCAGCACATTGAGTGGAAAGCCCAGTGCAAAGGCTGAAACGTAGAGGGCAAAGGAGAGCTTCGGGGACAGGTCCATGGGGCTGGGTGGGCGCTAGCTGCCACGGATCCTCCTATTTCCTGTCCTCAGATCTCCGGCTGGAGGGAAGGAGCTGCTGGAATCCCACACCGGCGTTCCTACTGCCCAGAGGATCAGAAGTCAATCCAAAGGCTACCAAAGATGCAAAGACTTATAGAAGGAGGTGGTCAGGAAGCAGACAGCCCAGATCAGGAGCGAGGACTTCTAGCTCTCGGTTCCGGCTCCCTCTCCACTGAATCCTCTTACAATGAAGACAGCAAGTTGGTATAACAGGAAGAGATGGAAGGTTCCAGAGCCAAGGCAATGGCTGATTCCTGCGACTCTGGGGCGAGAAGAACAGAGGGAGTTCAGAACAGGGCTGTATACACACCACAGGTTTACTTAGACCCCCGAGTTCACTCCCTGCTCCCTGGATAGAGTTGCTGTGCCAAATCCCCTTTACCGTGGGAACCCGCTCCATGTCGGACATGGGAAGGACCCCTCACCAAGAGAGGTCTGGAACTGGAGAGATGGACCAGCAGCTGGGAGTGCTTGCTGCTCTTTCTGAGGACACATCTTTCAGCATCCACATAGGGTACTTCACAACCACCTATAACTCCAGCTCCAGGGGAACCTGTGACAGTCTTTGGCCTCCACATACATACACATAAACAAACATTTTTAAAAGATTGAGAGGGGCTGGAGAGGTGGTTCAGCAGTTAAGAGCACTGGCTGCTCTTGCAGAAGACCTGTTCCCAGCACCCACATGGAGCCTAACAACGGTCCATAACTCCAGTTCCAGGGGATCCAATGCCCTCTTTTGACTTCTGTAGGCGTGGCATAGGTGCTCTTACATACTTGCAGGCAATACACTCATACATATAAAAAAATAAAATAAGAATAATAAAATATTTTAAAAGACTGAGAGAAGTCAGGTTTTGCATACTATTTACATCATGCAGGGATATTAAGGTGAAGGTTCCCAGGGAATGTCCAACGGCAAACTAAGGCTCACCCATGTGAACACAGCTCAGAGACCATCCTGGGCTTGGAGGCCTAGGGATCTGAAGAAGAAAAGAGCCATGGAAAGAAGGACTCACCTGCTGGTGCTGCTGGATGTCTCTGAGGCTCAAGTCCCCTGGCAGGGCTGCTGGACAATGCCCGGGATGGGCAATGAGCCGGAAGGGAGAGGCGGGGTGGCAGGCCCATTAGCCTGAGGCATTCGCAGCCTGGATGAGCAGCTGATGGGGCATCCTTAGCTGGGCTGCAGTAGGTGAGGGTGCACAGAGGAGCAAGGGGAGGGATGCGTGAGGTGACTGAGTTGGGTGAGGTGTGTGTAGCTAGGAGCTTCAAGAGGCAGGGCTCATGGGGGACAGCTCTGTGTCCTCCCCACTCACCCACTGCCTGCTCAGACCTCCAGGGGGCTGAGTTTTTCCTGCTGCTCATGGGGAGGCCCCATGCTGTAGTGACTCATACCTAGATAATGAAAAAAGCCTTCTGGAGTCAGTCACCCGGAGTGGATGCATTTTGTCAATTACAGGTAGGATAGGAAAAGAATCGGTGGGCTAGGCCTGGTGTGGCAGGACTGTGATCCCAGCTAGTCTAGAAGCAGATGCAGGAGGATACCAAGTTTAAGATCAGCCTGAGCCACAGATGAATTCAGGTCCAGCCTGGGCATCTTAAAGAAACTGTCTCAAAATAAAACACTTTAAAAAGGGCTGGAAATATAATCGAAATATGATAGAGCACCTGCCTAGAATCCCCCAGTGAGAGGCTGGTGATATGACTCAACCATAGAGTGCTTGCCTGGCATAGACAAGGTCCCGGTTCCCGTCCCAGCCAACAGGTTTTTAAATCTATTTTGCCTACACACCTGGCAGTTTGAGTCATTATAAGTGACACTTTCAGGGAAGGTCTGCCCTTGTCCCCATGCATCTTGCGTAGTGGTCATTCAGAGCAGCCCTGACCATGTCAACCTGCATCTGCTATCTGTGCTGCAGGGCTGGCCTCGTGAGTGCTGGGATTTGGGTCTGCTTTGCCCAGTGTGTTGTGGTCTGTAGGTGCTCTGGGCTGTGGGAGGACAGCTTGATCAGGGGCTGGGTGCAAGGCTACTTGTGCTCTTAAGTCCCATCCTCTGAGCTTCCTGGCCACCTGCTCTTCACGCCTCAGCAATGCTGGTGACAGCCACATCCCGTGATCAATGGGTCATGAAGTAGCTTTATCTCAGCATCTGGGCTCTGGGACAGGATAGGAAGGTACCTGATGGTTGCCAGGAAACCCGAGCCAAACCTCATTAGCCTTAGGGCTGTCTGTTTCTTCAAGAAGACCTTGCCCCAGAAGCCTTTGGAGACCCTAGACTGCGAGTCCCCACATGATTGGTACTAGATTTTATCATTTTTCTAGCCCAATAACTGGCTCTGCCCAGTGTCGGTTTTGTTTTATTGCTTTGGGATTTTTTGTCTTTTTGAGACAGGGTCTCCCTGTAGCCCCAGATGGCCTGGAACTTGCTATGTAGACCAGGCTAGCCTTGATCTCACAGAGATCCGCCTGCCTCTGACTCCCAAATGCTCTTTTGTTTTCTGAGACAAGGTCTTATGTAGCCCCAGCTGGTCTCAAACTTGCTGTGTAGCTGAGAATGACCTTGAACTTCTGACCTTACTGTCTGCACCCCTCTCCTGGGTGTGCAACACCATGCCTGATTTGTGCAGTCCTGGGGCTTGAACTCAGATCTTTGTGCATGGTAGGCTAGTACCCTACCAACTAAGCCATGTCTCCATTCCTCGTATGTGTTCATAGATGCTCATTAAATGCTTGTCACATATATAAATTAATTGATAGTTAAATATTGCTGGATATCATTTGGGGTACAGAAACCCAAATATTTTTTCTCTCATTTTAATTGTTTAGAGACCCACTCCCACCAGGGAAGTTAAGTCATCACAGGAAATCAACTTGAAGACAAAGAGGAAATCAATGTGTGGACAGCTAATCTTGGTTGTCAGTTTGACATGTCCCGAAAGAGGGAACCTCAACTGAGAAATTTCCTCCATCAGACTGGCCTGTAGCATGCCTGTGGTGAATTTTCTTAACTGCTAATTGATGTAGGCCGGCCCAGCCCACTGTGGATGGTGCCATCTCTAAGCAGGTGGGTGTGAGCTATATAAAGACAATTGAGGGGCTGGAGCTATAGCTCAGCGGTTAAGAGCACTGGCTGCTCTTGTAGAAGACCCAGGTTCAATTCCCAGCACCCACATGGAAGCTAACAACTGTTCATAACTCCAATTCCAGGGGACATCCTCTTCTGACCTCTGTGGGTGTTCATTGCACAACACAGGTGCACTTACATACATGCAGGCATAATATTCATACCTATAAAATAAAAATAATAAATGAAATATATTTTTGTAAAAAGAAAGTTAGCTGAACAAGTCAGAGGGAGCAAGCCAGTAAGCAACGTTCTTCCACCCCTGCCTCCAGATTCCCACTTTGAATTCCTGCCTTGGCTTCCTTTGATGTTGGACTAGAAGCCAAATAAACCTTTTTCTCCTCAGGTTGCTTCTGGTTGTCGTGTTAGTCATAGCAGCAGGAAGCAAGTAAACAATGACTTGTCCTGCCATAATCCCAGGAAGGATCATGCTGGAACAGAGATGGGAAGGGAGGACAGAAAGGAAAGGCACTTCTGGGGAACCTTGTGTGTGTGTGTTTGTGTGTGTGTGTGTGTGTGTGTGTGTGTGTGTGTGTGTGAGGAGTTTGTGCCTTTCCCACTTTGCTGGTTGGTTGCATACAATCTTGCTGTCCAGGCTGAGCCAATGAGTGGGTGGAGGAGGGACTGGGATCCCCTAACTGGAAAGTCTGAATCAGCAGACCTAACAGAGAACTTAACTGGCAGGGGTGGCCACAAAGGACCGGACAGCTGTGAAGTTTATCTGGGCAGTCTCCAGCTGTGAACCGACCTGGCAGATCTCCTGTTGAGAGCAGCTGTGAGGAATGAAGCCCATTCCCTGTGTTTCTTTGTTGTTTTGAGACCTGGGTTTACTATGTAGCCCAGGCTGGTCATGATCTTCCCATCTCAGCCTTCCCAGTCCTGAGATTACATTCATGTGCTAACACCTGGTCTTTTTTCTTTTAATCATTTTTCAAGAAATATAAAAGATGAGAATATTGGGTTGTTTTTCAGGAAGGTTTGTCTTCTGTACTAGGATTTTTTGTTTTTGGTTTTTGTTTTTGTTTTTTTGAGACAGGGTCTTCCTGTCACCCCAGCTGGCCTGGAACTCGCTATGTAGACCAGACTGGCCTGAACTCACAGAGATTCGTCTGCCTCTGCCTCCTGAGTGCTGGGATTAAAGGTGTGTGCCACCACGCCCGATTTGTCATAGGCTTCTTAATGTGATTCCATCGAATAGAAGACTAGACCTTGGGGGCTAGAGAGATGGCTTATGGTTAAGGCACTGACTGCTCTTATAGAGGACCCAGGTTCCGTTCCTAGCATCCACATGGCAGATAACAACTGTCCATAACTCCAGTTCCAAGGGATCTGACACCCTCTTCTGGCCTCCTCAGGCACTGAACACACAGGTGTATTTAACACATGCAGGCAAAACACTTATACACATAAAATAAAAATAAGTTTAAAACATTTTTTAAAGACTAGACCTCTTTTCTATCTTGAGGCACCTATGTGATAAAGAGTGCCATCTCCATCTCCAGGGAGAAACTGAGACTCAATCAAGCTGACAAACCCTACTAAAGATGACTCAGCTGGTTTAAGGAAGAGAATCAAGATGCCAGCTCATGCTCACCCCACTGCAAAGCCAGTGTGCTTTCCTGAAAACACACCTACTGGTACCTGGTGGGACAGGCTTGTCATTCTAGCTACCTGAGAGACTCGGGCAGGAGGATTACAAGTTCAAGGCCTGCCTGGGCCACAGAGTGAGTTTAAAGTCAGCATGGGAACTTAGGGAGACCTTGTCTCAAAATTAAAATAAACAAATTAATTAATTAATTAATAGCTACAGGCATGTCTCAGATGTAGAGCTTGCCTAGAATCCCCCAGTGAGGGACTGGAGGTGTGGCTCAGTGGTAGAGTACTTGCCTAGAATCCCCCAGTGAGGGGCTGGGGGCGTGGCTCTAGGGTACTTGCACAAGGCCCTAGGTTTAATACCAACACTGCCAGATAATGGCACCCTCCTGTCTATGGATTGATTGTAAGATGACCAGGAAACGCTTCCTTCTCCCAAGCCCCAAGAAGCCCTTCCCATCTCCAGGTCTCTAGTCTAACTCCACCAAGCAGCAATGGGAAAGAGTTCATTGGCATTTGGACATGGCATCTATGCCATTTTTATTGTTCAACATTTGGTACATTATGTTTGTTCACGTCAGCATGTCTGCTCGGTGCTGGGGCCCCCTGAGGGAAGGTGACACCATGTAGTCTCTCCGTGGAAGGTCTGTCTTACTCTTCAGACATGTTTGTAGAGGACAAGTCAGCTGGGAACACTGCCTCTTGTTACCTCATTTCTGCCCTTCCTGGACATCTCCCTTCAGGGCCACAAGTTGAGTATGAGATTAGTGAGTGGACACAAAAAGTAGAAAAGTTACTGACAATCCCTGGCAATCCCAGCAAGGACACGTCTAGCTGAAGTAAGGCTCGGCAGGAAGTGGATGGCGGCAGATGGCTGGCGTTGAGGGGACGGGGGACATTGTACAGTGTGGGGTGACAGTTTCCAGTGAACAGAAGGCTGGCTGACTCTGGGCCAGCCACAAGGTTTTTAAAGTGATGGTGTGTACGTGCACACTCATATGTTCTACGTGTGTGCACAGACGTGTGTCAGGGAGCTGCCTGTCACTTAGCAGCTGAGCAGCAGCAGTAGCCGGAGAAGTTTCGGCTTCTGCTTCCAGAAACTTCCACCACAGCTACTTCCAAGGTCAGTGCTTGAGGGTCACATATTCTACATCTTCCTTCGCTGGAGGCCGCTCCCCAGCCCCAAACTGAACCAGCTCTGAGTAATGGATGCCTTCGTCCTCTGGGCTGTTTGGAGTCACGTTCTCGTAGTCACCCTGTGAATGTCACATGGAGGTCAGATGGAACTGGTGCCGACCAACCACCTTTTACTTATTTTCTGGCATTTTCTCCTTGATTCCTCCTGGAGTGGGGCCCAAATGCCTAAGTGTGGACATTTTGTCTAGATACGGCTACATTCTGCCCCTTAGACACCACGGTACCCGTCCTACCTGCCTTCCCAGTTCTGCCTATGTAATGGCTACGATCTAAATGTGTCCCCCAAGCATCCTGTGTTGGAAACTTAACTCCCAAGTACAAATGTTACTGATCACAGGAGGTGGGATCTGTGGGAGGTAATTGGATTGGTGGATTAACAGGTTCTCCAGGAAGTGACTTTGTTAGGACATTGAGTTCTCTCTTTAATACACCCCCTGGCTAGAGGGCTTGATGTCAGGATTCTGCAGCGAGTCCCCACCACTAGATACAAAACCCTGACTTCAAATTTCCAGAACCGACCATGAGCCAAAATCAACCTCTTTCCTTTATAAACCACCCAGTCTCAGGTGTTAAACTACAGGGACAGAAAATGGACCTCAAATAGCCACCCTTCCCAACCAATGCCCAGCCGTGCATACCACAGTGTCTACCAAGTATGTCCCATATGGACTCTTAGTCGAGGCCAAGATCCAGGTCCCTCTTCCCTCCGCAGCCCTGCCTCTTACCACGTGGTGCCTCTGGAGCACTGAATAAGTCACTGTGTCGTTGTTTGGAAGGGGTCCCTGGGTGGCTGAGGTCCTTGCATCTCTGTGAGGAACAGAGGGTTGGCTACACGTGACCTTCTCATACAACGACTCCTTAGTCCCCCAGAGTGCCCCAACCTCTGCACCTTATAGAAAATTATCTGTCTCTTCCACGCCCAGTGCCACAGTAGCAGCTGATGAAAATACTTACGGGGCAAGTGTGTATGTGCGGTACAGCCTGACTCTGGGCACTCACTCCGGAACCAAAGAAGCAGGTACCACCCTGAGGCCTGTTACTTACATTGTCATGGAGCATGAATGTGTTAATGAGCGTATGGCGGTGCCTGGCACGGGCCTGGCACAAAGAGGGCTGGTGGAGACCTGAGTCTTTCCTCCCACACCCCCCAGGCTGCAGGCGCCAATCTCCGGTGCCCTCCCTACCCAGCACTGGGTGTGCTGGCCTCTGGAAAGCGCAAGATCGCATAGCTAACACTGTCATCCATCACTGGATTGTAGCATCCCAGGGACTGGGGGCCTTCCGAGACAGGGGTTCTTCTAGCCTGGAAGAGAGGGGGTTGCAGCTGTGACACCCTCTTTATGTCCCTGTTCCTGGCCTTTGACCCCAACATCTCCCCAGAGGACTTTTTTTTTTTTTTTGAGAAGGATTTGGCGATGAAGCCCAGGCTGGCCTCATACTTGCCACCTACCACCTTGCCTTGTCCTAAGAACTGAGATTCCATGTGCACACCCATCTCCACAGCACTCATCCCCCTTCTCACCCATGTTCCTCTCTGGTCTTCAGGGGTCGCCCTGCATCTCACCATCCACCAAGCCTACCTTTTTATTCCTCACAAAGAAGCTCTGACCACTGGAATTTTCCTGAAGCCCCTGCTGGCTCTGAGTTCTCTTCCACCTGAGGAACAGGGGCTTTGTGAGGGAGCACAGGCCGCAGGACTCGATGACTAGAATGCACAGGGTAGGGGCAAGGCCATGGGAAACACTCACTTTTTCTGGAGTCTCACCGCCCAGAAGGTCAGGATGATGATGCCTAGGCAGAACCCTAATCCCAGGGCGGTGCGCTTGCCGATGGTCTTCGGGCTATCTGGTGGAGAAAGGAGATAGTGGGCTCACTCCACCCTGGGTGACGGTGATGGCGGGAGAGAATCCTCCCCTCCTCTCTGCATGCACCCCAGGCCTTCTTGCCTGTACATCTCCTCCATGAGTAGAAAAGTGATGCTGAGAAAGATCTAGAAGCAATTCCTTGCTCCCTGCTCTGTCAGGAGGCAAGGCCAAGTCTCTGTCCCTGGCAGGAGCTTTTCCACAGGCAGATAATACACAAAGTCCATTACACTCACTCCTAGTGATGTGTGACTCTCAAAGCAGTTTGGCCAGCCTGTGAGAACCTAACATGCACCCATCCAAAGACCCAGCAACTCCGCGTAGGAATTTGTTCTGTCTTTGCAGAGTTGCCCAAAGCAAGGGAGAGCACACCTCTACCTTGAGGAGGGTGCTGGGAAGGGGGATGGGCAGCCATCATTCATCCAGGGTGCACGGCACAGCCTTTGAAAAGAGGCAGGTCCCAGGCTGGGCATGGCCACTCCCACCTATAATCCCACCTTGGGAGGCTGAATCGGAAGGATTGCCTGGAGTTCAAGGTCAACTTGGGGTACATAGCAAGACCCTGTCTCAAAAAAAAATAAATAAATAAGTGTGGGTTCGGGGAGGCATGGGGAAGGGTTGTTTGGGTTTTCTTTTTCCTTTGGTTATTATTTTAAGTGTATGAGTGTTTTGCCTGCATGTATTTAAGTACACTCTGTTGTGCAATGCTCTCAGAGGCCAGAACAGGGTGTCAGATTTCCTGGAGGATTAACTGGAATTACAGGAGGTTGTTACCTGCCATATGGGTGCTGGGAACTGAACCTGGGTCCTCTGCAAGTGTAGCCAGTGCTCTTAACCACTGAGACATCCCTCCAGCCCTTTGTTGTTATTGTTGTTGTTTTTGAGACAGGGTCTCCCTGTAGCCTCAGCTGACGTAACACTTGCTATGTCGATCAGGCTGGCCTTGAATTTACAAAGATCCACCTGCCTCTGCTTCCCAAGTGCTGGGACTAAAGATATGGGCCTGGCAACTTATTTTTTTGACACATGGTCTCACTATGTAGTCCTAGCTGGCCTGGAGTTCTCTATATAGACCAAGCTGGCCTCAAATTCACAGAGATCTACCTCCCCTTGTCTCTGGAGTGCTGGGATTAAAGGTATGCAGCATGCTGCTCCGGCTTGTTTTGTTTTTGAGACAGTTTTTTAAGACCTTGACCTCAAAGTGATATTCCTGCCTTAGTCTCCAAAGTACCCACATCTAGCTTCCAAAGAACCCACAACTGGCTCCCCTTTCATATTTAAAAACAATTTTTTAAAATATGCACTTCTATTATTTTGTTTAAAAACACTAACATCTCCAAAGATAAACATAAAGAGCTTGCTGAGTATGGAAGTATACACCTTTAATCCCAATCATTGGGAAGCAGAGACAGGCAGATCTTTGTGAGCTCGAGGCTAACCTGGTCTACATAGTAAGTTTCAGGACAGCTAAGGCTCTGTAAATGAGACTCTGACTCAAAAACCAAAAAAGGAGTTTATCCATCAAAGGTGAGACATACACAGAGAGGGAGGGAGGGAGGAGGGAGGGAGGGAGGGAGGGAGGGAGGGAGGGAGGGAGGGAGGGAGGGAGCAGCTGGAAGACAGGTGCAACCTATGAGGGAAGGGAAGACTGAGGAGGCGTGGACAGCCCTGTGGAGCAGAACAGGGTGATCCTCTGTCCGGGAGCTGCTGGGCAGATGGTGTGCCCAGGCTGGACTGGCCCCAAGAACAGAATAGAGGAAATGGGGCCAGAGGGGTCATAGCCCTGACGAGGAAGCTCCTGGAGTAGCCAGGCCAGAGTAGGGAGAACCCCAGGAGAGGGGAGGGTCTTACAGTAGACAGTGAGGGTGCTGGGCGGTGACATGCCCGTGCCCAGCTTGTTGGTGCCCTGGCAGCGGTAGGAGCCTGAGTGTTGGATCTTCAGGGGCTCCAGTCTCAGCTTCTGGCCGGAGTAGTAAAGGTCTTGGTTATTCTGGTCAAACCAGGTGTACTGAAAGATCGGGGGGTTAGCTTCGCTTTCACAGGTCAAGACTGCCTTCCTCCCCTCCATCACACCGTCCCCCGGACTAATGGACACTCGCAGCCTCCGAGGAGCATCTGTAAAGGGAAGCTGAGTCAGTCTAGGGCTTCTGGTCACCTTCTCTTCCTCATACTTAACCCTCAGCTCCAGCAAACCTACACAGCACTTGGAGCCTCAAGTCCTGCGATGGAGTCTGTCCGATGGAATTATTGACCACACAGTTGTAATTTCCAGCATCTTCTGGGGAGATCGAACTGAAGTTCAGGTCTCTCCCTTCCCGCACAAGGCTTCCATTTTTCTTCCAGAAGTAGCGAACTTCTTGGGGGTAGCTCTCTGAGAAGGTACATCGGAGGATGACATGATGCCCGGTGTGGATCTCTGGCTGGTGGCTGATCGTCAGGACCTTCACATTTCTGGGGGCATCTGCAAGGCCAGATCCTCCAGTATTATCTCCCTTCCTGTTGTCCTCAGAACTTCCAGTCCCTTTGACCAGGATTTCCTAGCCCACTGACCAGTACTTCCTGTCCTGTTGGCCAGGACTTCCTCTTCCTTCACCAGGACTTCCTGTCTACTTGACCAGGATTTCCTAGCCCACTGGCCAGTACTTCCTGTCCTGTTGGCCAGGACTTCCTGTCCCTTTACCAGCTCTTCCTGTCCCCTTGACCAGGATTTCCTAGCCCACTGGCCAGTACTTCCTATACCATTGGCTAGGACTTCTTTTCCCCTGGACCAGGACTTCTTGTCCCTCTGACAAGTACTTCCTGTCCTTTTACCCAGGACCTCATGTCCCTTTGGTTCTCCTCAGGTTCCCCTCACCTCACCCTTCAATCACCACATTTCAATGAGGCCACCTCTCAGGTGCCCCCTGCCCTGTCACTCACAGTGGACGTTCAGGTTAACAGGGGTAGCCCACGAACACCAGTGGTTACAAGCTGCACATTTGATGGGCGTGGCATCCCAGGCAACTTTCTGAATCTTCAGCACCCCGGCCGTGGGCTCATCCGAGGAGCCTCGGACGTTCCACTGGTAGCGGGTCGCGGCTGGATTGCTGGAGGCGTAGCTGCAGAACAGGCTCACGCTGTCTCCTTCCCGGATTGGTGCAGAGCCTCGAATCACTGTGGTTACATTCTTGGGGGCATCTGAGGACGCAGAGGAGAGCAGACAGGTGGGTAAACAGGCCGCTTCTCTTTCCTTTTGTAGTCCCGGAGACTGAACCTGTGCTTCTACACATGCTAGTTAAGGGGTCTCCTACTGAACTACATCTCCAACCCCCTTTTTTAAGCTCTTCATTTTTGAGTCAGGGTCTTGCTGAGTTGCCCAAACTGGCCTTGAATTTGTGATCCTCCCATCTTAGCCTCCCGAGTAGCTAAGACTGTAGGCTTGTACCACTAGACCCGGTTGCAAGGCTGCTTTGCAGGAAACCTTTGCCTTCCTGTGTCCCATGTTCACAGTGTTCCTGAATGAAACCTCCTGCTCCACCTTCGCATCTATGAAGCACATTGCCAGGGCCCTGCCAGATCTAAAGCTGCAGGCCTCAGTCTACTGAACTGTCAAATGGGGCACCAAGGACACCTAACCTTCTGGAATATGATGCCCTTAATGCAGCAGGTGGCATATCCTAAACAACAAACGTTGCTGTGGCTATTCTGTAGCCACCTGTCTAGAGGTTCAGGGTTTGAGCAACCCTGTCCATACCCCTTGGCACCCAATGATGGAGCCCATGGATTCTCTGTCCTGGGAATGACTCAAGAACAAGATTCTGTGTGTTAAAGAAGATCAAATAAAGGTGACGTCATGAGACGTTCACTCTGGTTTGCAAAACTTTGAGGATTTCATCAAGGCCTCAGCTGCTGCTGAGCAACTCAGCCTAGCATCCGGCAGGGTCTCATGTTGAGAGGACTCAGGCTGACAGCAAACTTACTGTGTACCCAAGAATGACCTTGAATTTCTGAAAGTCCTACCTCTACCTCTCAAGTGATGAGGTTACAGGCATGTGCTACTAATTTGGTTTATTTATGCAGTGCTAGGGATAGAACCCAGAACTCCATATGTGCTAAGCAAGCACTCTGCCAACTTAGCCACACCCCAAGCCCCGGCTGGTGGATTCTAGGCAGGTGCTCTACCACTGAGCCACGCCCCCATCCCCTCACTGGGAGATTCTAGGCAGGGACTCTACCACTGAGCCACATCCTAGCCCCTCACTGGGGGATTCAAGACAGGTGCTCTACCACTGAGCCACACCCCCAGCCCCTCACTGGGAGATTCTAGGCAGGAGCTCTACCACTGAGCCACATCCCAGCCCCTCACTGGGGGATTCTAGGCAGGGACTCTACCACTGAGCCACATCCCAGCCCCTCACTGGGGGATTCTAGGCAGGGGCTCTACCACTGAGCCACGCCCCCAGCCCCTCACTGGGAGATTCTAGGCAGCGACTCTACCACTGAGCCACATCCCAGCCCCTCACTGGGGGATTCTAGGCACGACTCTGCCACTGAGCCACGCCCCCAGCCCCTCACTGATGGATTCTAGGCAAGTATTTAGGGATTGATCCACGCCCCCATCCCCTCACTGATACATTGTAGGAGAGTACTATCTTTGTACTTTTTGAGACAAAGTATCACTAAGTTGTCCAGGCCTGGCTTGAACTCATTCTCAAAGCCTGCAGGCCTTATACTTGTCATCCTTCTCTCTAAGTTTTCTCAGTAGTTAGGATGGCAGGCCTGGGCCACCAGGCTGGCAACATTCATTCATTCATTCAACAAATATCTACTGAGTACCTGCCCTGGCCCTCGTATGGAAGTCTTGAATGTAATTATGAAGTTAACGTATTCCTGATTGATTGCTTCTCTCAGGCCTCGCCAGCCCAGCCCCCGCCCCCGGGATCCCCTACCCCATCTGCCTTCCTTCTTCCCCATTTCACTCTTTGGTGTGGCTGCTCACATTGGACATCTAGCTCAGTTTCCTCGCCAATCTGTCCAGGCCCCAAACTGTTTTCTGCCAAGCAGGAGTAATTCCCAGCATGCCACAGGAAGACTCTGGGGATCTGGAACTTCTCTTGTGTCCTTCCAGGCAGCTTTTTCCCATTGTGATACCAGGTGTAGTTTGTTGCTCTGGGACTGGCCAGTGAGATGCAAATCAGCTCTATTGATTTTCCCTCTTCGGCAGGAGAGTGGGGAATCTGAACCTTGGAAGGTTCCGGAGGAACTAGAAGAAGGCACAGAGGCAGATGTGCGTGTGAGCAGAGCTCTCTCACCTGGGCAGACAGCCACAAGAGCCTTCTCGCGATCATGTCTTGAGGACCCTCCCTAACTCCCCGCCTCCCTGCCAGCTTCTAGGAGGCTCACACAGCACCGTGAGGGTCACTTCTTCAGACTCTCCTTGGCCCATTTCGTTCGAAGCCTGACAGTGGTACCTCCCACTCGTGTCCTTGGTCACTTCAGGCAGAGTTAGCGTGAGCACTGTCTCTCCCTGCAGGAGGTTCCCGTCCTTGAACCAGGACACGGTCTCGTATTTTGGGTTGCTGCTGGTGACCTGGCATGTAATGGTCACAGAGTCCTTCTCCATGACAGCAGCCTCTTTGGGACTGACCTCGATTGTCAACTTCGGGGTGTCTGGAGGAACAGAAGGGTAGTTGGGGAGGGGACAGGGAGTTCTTAGTGGCTGCACTTTTATTCTGACAGGGCAGCGGTTTGCACATAGGCGGTTCCTTTTTCTCCCCAGATGCCTGTCACAACCCCTCACCTGTCTCTTTGAACCCCTTTCTTGTGTTACAACCAGCAACACACCTAGTGTCCATCAGAACCTGTCATTATCTGCTTAAAGCTGTCCAGGGGCTCCTGGAGCTCAGGAGACCCAGCGTCCGGCCCCTGCACTTCCCTCCGCTCTTACCATTAGACTCGCAAAAGGCTGAGACTTGGCCCATGAATGCCATCCTCTCTGGCCCCCTGGCTCTGCCGTGGACACACTATGCTCCCACCTCAGGACCTTTACGCTGTGCTCATTCCTTTCCCTGGAGTCTTGGCCCGTGCCTCCCTCTATTCAGGTCAGCCTATATTTTTGTCTTCAGCAAACTCTCCTTCGGTCACCCTCACCCTAACTCTGCTCTCTTTATGCCTTTTCAAAGTGTGTGCACGCGCGTGTGTGTGTGCATGTGTGTGTTTGTGTCTCTGTGTGTGTGTTTGTGTCTCTGTGTGTGTGCATGTGTGTGTTTGTGTCTCTGTGTTTGTGTGTGTTTTTGTGTATGTGTGTGTGTTTGTGTGTGTGTGTGCGCGTGCGTGTTTGTGTGTGCATGTGTGCGTGCGTGTTTGTGTGTGTGTTCATGTGTGTTCGTGTGTGTTTGTGTCTGTGTGTTTGTGTCTGTGTATCTGTGTGTGTATGTGTGTGCGTGTATGTTTGTGTATGTGTGTGCATGTGCGTGTGTGTGTTTGTGTCTGTGTATGTGCGTGTGCTTCTGTGTAGACCAAAGCACACTCTTGAGTGCTGTACCTTCAGAGCCGCCCATCTTTCTTTCTCTCTCCCCCTTTTTCTTTGAGATAGGGTCTCTCATTGATTTGGGACTCATCGATCAGACCCCCACAGATCCACCTGTTTCTGTCTCCCCAGGGCTGAGATCACAGGCACACACCACCAGGGCCAGCTACTTTTATGTGGGTTCTGCGAGTCAAGCTCAAATCCATTTTGTTAATATTAGAAAGGGGATTTCTTAGCTTGCCTAAGAGAACACTGACCTCTCTCCTCAGCCTTCTTTTTCTCTCAATGGGCATACCTCCAGCTGCCACTCCTGAGCTATATTTCTTGGTTCATTTATTTCTTGTCTACCCCTACACAATAGTTGCTCTGTACAGACAAAAGCTGGCTCAGCACCACCTTCCTGCCCATCCAAGATAAGGCCTGGCACCTAATTGGTTCACAGCATATATTTATTGAATGAATGAAACATAAAATGGTGATGTAAAAATTTCCTTCTCAACAGAAAACAAAGAGACGTAACCAGATGATCCTCAAAGCATGCAATGGTTTAAGAACTGATTGACTGAGTTTAGCGGTGCTGGAAGTTGACTAGTCATCACACATGCTAGATAAGCACTGTGTCACTGGGTTATAGCTCCAGCCCAGAGTTTTTTGAGATAGGGTCTCACTACGCCAGGCTGACCTCAAATTCGAGATTCCCTGTGCCTTGGACTCCTGAGTGCTAGGATTATAGGCCTTTGCCACCGTACCCAGTTTAGAATGCTTTATTCTACTACGTCAAGACAGAGACTAAAATGAATCTGTGTCCGGAGACACAGGACTGAAAAGGGGAACAGTGGGAGAGCCTGCTCCATCTCCTGCAGCAGGTGACTGACAGCTGAACCTTCTGTGGACATAGGCTCCTCTAACACGTGGTGGGGCCCGATGGGGTTTAGGGAAAAGGTGACAAGACACTTCCCTTCCCACAGAGAGACTCACGCTTAACATCCAGCTGCACCGTGTCCTCAGAGAGCACTTGATCAGAGTTCTTAACCTGGCATGTCACATTCTTCCCGTGGTCCGTCCACACTGGTTGGAAGGTGAGCTTGCTCTCAGTGTAGACACTCTTGGGGGAAAGGATGGTGGAGGTGACTGTGGAGGTCCCTTCCAAGGACCACTGCAATTGGATGTGGTACCCAAAGCAGGTAAAATTCAGCCTACAGGTCAGAGTGACTTCCTGGGATTCTTTGATTTCTGGTGGGATCTGGATATACGGTGGGAAGGGTGTCTCTGCAAAGGGAGAAAGAGGAATCTGGAATCCAGGAGGTGGGGATTGGATACGGACAATCTTTCCACCCCTGAGAGCTGGAGATGACAGAACGGGCTAGCCTTCCACCCAAAGGAATTATGGTCTGGGCATGAACTAGCCTTCTACCCCTGGCTTCAGGCATCCCTGTTTCAAATGACCATTCTACCTCTTTGAAAACTAGTCTGTAGCAGGCCTTGGGGGCACTAAGCCTACTAGGAAATTGAAATTTATGTTTAGTTTCATTTTTTGCTTCCTCACTTTGGCTTACTTTCCAGATGGCCTCGGGATCACCCTGAGATGAATCCTAACTATTTAGCTCCACATGCACTATTTATCCTTGGTTACATGCTTGGGGTTTGTTTAGTATACAGGCCTCAACCAAGCACAAGGTCCCTTCAGTGGGATGGGCCTGAGGTTTCCCTGGACCACCCTACAGATTCAGTGTCAAGCTGCTTAGGACTGACGTCTGAAGAGACAGGCCATCGTGTGGACTGACTATTCTCTCTAGGGCAGGGGCCTCTGGCCCTATTTTATGGGTCATGCCTGAGTCCTGCACTCTTGTCTAGAGCCTCAAAGGGTTCATTAGACCCGGTCACTAATACTAACAATTGGGAGATTTGAAAACCCAAAGCTGCCTTGTCTCTTGAAAGATGAGATCTGACAACCTGCACCCCAGATTACAGAATGGGCACCAGCTGAGGGACGGGGAGCACCCGGGGTGGGACAAGCACGTGTGCTGCAGTTGAGCACAGTGCCATCTTGTCCTGCCCCGCCCCCCACACTCCTGCCATCCCTTGCTTGGGGTGACAGGAAACTCGGGACTTCCGCCTCCCACCTTGCCTATACTGGGGTAAGGGCTGCTCCCCCATGGCCTTACTGGAGACATTGAGGTGAATTTCCTCCATCCACTTGTCTTGGCCTGACGTCATCCTCAGCCCCACCAGGCCGCTGTCATTGACGTGTATCGGGTCGATTTTCAGGGTACAATTACTTTTTGCATCTCCCAGGAACTTTACCCTGTCATACTGAGCCTGGAACTGCTGGGTCTCTGTGGCTTTATAGAGGGTAATCCCCATGAAGTCTCTGGTAACATTGTCATACCAAAAATTCTGATACAGGAAGACGTTTTCCAGATGCGCATTGGCACGTGGGATTTTATACTTGCAAGGAATCCAGATGCAGGCTCCCTCCCAGGCGTACAGGGTGTTGGGATGTTCAATTGTCCACCTCCTTGCATCAGACAAAGCCAAGTATTCTGAAACCCATGACACTGATCAGAAGTCATTATTAAGGGGGTGAGGAGACCTTGCACAGGAATGGGAAATCCTATCTGAAGTGAGAGGAAGACACAGAGGAGCGAGATACGGGAGCATGGCACATCTGTCTCTCTGCACACCCTTCCACCGTCCCAGGCCCACGCCCTCTCTGCCTTACCCACTGACATCCCCAAACCCAGGTACCCACCTAGACCTCAGTCCTTACCTAGGATCAGGAGGAGCCATGGGCAGAAGACACCCATGGTGTCTTGTCTGTGCCAGACCTAAACCAAGAAGAGTTCTTTAAGCTGGATGTGGTGGCATGTGCCTATCATCTCTGCACTCGGGAGGTCGAGGCCGAAAGCCAGCTGCAAGTTTGAGGCCAGGCTGGGCGACATACTGAGATCCTGCCTCAACCTAAATCGCAGTTTGTCCTTTGCTATCTGGTTTCTTGTTTTTCTCCCACACTCTGAGCAATGACCCCTTTCTCTGATTCTGGGGACCATATCCAGTTATGTCATGATAAGGAACTGGGGGTGCTCATTGGGGTATATCATGCTTCTCCTTCAAGTAGAGAACTGCTTTTCCCTTAATCCTTCCTCTCGCCCTCTCTTCCATCCATCCATTTATACTTCTTAAAGTTTTATTTTATGTATCATTATTACTGTGTATGTATATGATGTGGGTGGGGCACGTACATGCCACAGTGCACATGTGGAGGTGAGAGAATAGCTTTGTAGAGTCAGTTCTCGCCTTCTACCTTTACATAGGTTCAAGGAATCGAACTCAGGTTGCCAGGCTTGCACAGCAAGTGCCCTTGGCCACCGAGCCACTTTACTAGCCCTATTTATAATGTTTTTAAGCCATCATAGGTATTGAATACCAAGCCCTGGTGGCAGGGAGCTTCCCAGGCTACCTGTGCAGGATTTTATACAGGAGACAGACAGAGTGATTTGAAAGACTTGGGAAAAATTATTCTAAACCAATTATGAGCCATGCATAGTGATTCAGGTCTGGAATCCCAGCTGCTTGAGAGGCTGAGGCCAAATGATCGAAAGTTCAAGGTCAGATTGGCTATAAAGCCCAGAATAGTCAATTTAGCAATCTCAAAGTAAAAAGTAAAAAGAAGGTTGGAGATATATTCCAGTTGTAGAGAGCCTAGAATCAAAGAGTAGATTCCTTGCCTAGAATCCCCCAATGAGGGGCTGGGGTGTGGCTCAGTGGTAGAATAGTTGCCTAGAATCCCCCAGTGAGGGGCGGGGGGAATGACTCAGTGGTAAAGCTCTTGTCTAAAATCCATCAGTGAGAGGCTAAAGTGAGGCTTAGCATGTGCAAGGCGCTGGTTCAATCCTTAGTAACATACCAAAAGAGCAAAATAATTTCATAGTAAAGTATGAAACCAGAAGAGCATCTTGGGGGCCCTGGGAAGTCTTAGGAAGGGAATGCAGTCTAATGGACCCACTCATGTGTCCCAGGCACTGGTAGGAGCATCAGTCAAGCAAGTGAGGAAAAGAGCATGCTTTCGCTGACAGTCTGTGCTCCAGCTTCAGCCAGTGTCTACTAAGTGGAAGGGAGCCTGATCATCTACTTTAACCGTAAGGAAAAAGCCAGACTTACATGGAAAATGTCTTGCTTTATAAACAATACATAGAACTAGGTGTGATATTTCATGCCTAACATCCCAGTACTTAAGAGCCTGGGGTTGGAGGATCACAAATTTGAGGCCTGTCTGATCTACCAATTGAGACTCTATCTCAAAAATCTGAATGTTATGCCTAATATGGCGATGCATACCTTTAATCTCAGCACTCATGAACAATCTCTGTGAGTTCAAGGCCAGACTGGTCTACATAGTGAGTTCCAGGCCAGTTGGAGCTAAAGGGGAGACCTTTTCTCAAAAAAATAAATTAAATATATATAGAGATAGATAGATAGAGAGATAGATAAATAGATAGATGAACAACAAAAATAGACAGCAGTAGTCAAGCTGAACTTATCTCTGTGTTCAGGAGCCACAGGTTTGTAACTGACACTTATCACCCCCGCCCCCTAGGCAGTGAACTTACCCTCTACCGTCCTCCACTTTACATACAGTTAAATTTAACTCTATTTACGTGGTCATGACCTCCGTGCCAGCCCCAAGGGATCGTGCAGGATGCAGCAGCAGAGTGTGTCTCCTGTGTCAGTGTCGACCCAAGTCCCTTCCACCGACCTTGCCGACATTTCCCACGCCTCGCGCTGCATGGGCACCCCCCCCCCCGACTGTTTATCTCTCAAGCTGCAGGACACAGGTGGAGGGCTTCTGGGTGACCAGTAACAGGTGTGCAGAGATATAAGCTAGTTGCTAAAATCAGGTTGGGGTTCTGGCCCCAGCATGGGGGTTGGCTGGCCTGGGTGTGTATTAAGGGTAAGGGGGTGAAACTGAGGCAGACCTTATAAGGCAGAGCCGGTCTCTCATCTTTAAAGGTGCGAGCAATATTTTACACAAAATATCTTCAAGCTTATGGCCACCTGGGAGTTAATCCTGTTAACGGTTAACAACAGGATTCCTTGTTGCTGGGCTTCTCCAGTCATCTAATAACCTCTGCCTGTTTCACATGTCACCAGACATGGGAGTGGACAGGCAGTGCCCATACTCCGTTGGCCGTGAGATCTGTTTTAGGTTTTCCATCAAAAGCTTGGCAGGGTTGGTAAGGTTCGTGTTCTGAGGCACACATTTTAAGATAGCCTCTCAGGGCTGCCGTAGGAGCAAAGACTAGCCTCCAGGTGCTGGGCCACTGTGCCCCTGTCCCACTGTGCCTCCGTGGCCCACTGTGCCCCTGTGGGCACATCCTCAGCAGGACCTGGCTGGGGAACTTAGAATGAATGGAAGGGAGCACTTCCAGAGCAGAGTTACATGCTTGTTGAAGGAGCGTATGAAACAGGGTCCTCGGCCTGGGAACCAGAAGGCTGGGGGGGGGCGAGTAAGATGTGGAAGCAATAGTCATCAGGTCCAAAGGCTTAGGACAGAGCCATCCAGACCGGTGACCTGCTTAATTCAGGCCTGCTTAGTGCCTTGTAGGGTCTCAGAGCTGGTCTCCTGGCTCCATCATTCCTTCCTGGGCACCCAATGACCCACCCCTTCCACCCCAGAGCACCCAGCAAGCCTGGTAAAGAGAATGCTCAAAGACAGGGCTCTGTCTATGCCTAAGTTAGACAAAAAGGAAAAGGGACCGTTCTGTATTTACTAGCTGAAAACGGAAAAACAAAAACAAAGATCGAAATGGTTTTTACCTGCCTCCTCGTGTCTCTCTCTTCAGGGTCCCTGACAGCGTCTGAGACCTGAAAGAGGAACTGAGCAAAGTCTCCAGGAACCGCTTTCCACCATGCTTAGCCACACCCTCTGCCTCTCTGTGGCTCTAAGGGAGACCAAGATGCACCGTCATCTGGGGAGTGAGGAAGAGAGGCGATGGAGGGGACGTGGGCTTGGAGTTGGGTTGGAAGGGATGCTTGAGCATCTACGGTCAGGCCTTAGGGAAAGCGTATGGACCTTCTTGTATCTGGCCAATTTCCACATCTCCCTCTACAACAACCAAGCACGTCCCAACTCCCCCCTGACTGGGAAAGGAACTGGTCTTCTTGAAGGTGTCTTTAGTTTGTGACACCATCTAATTACTAACAATCCCATCAGATCCAGGAACAGGGCAGGGTGGGGGCCATCCTTGGGCATGGATGCCTTCAAAACATCAAGGGCTGGGAACAAGCCAGGGCTATCTAGAAGAAAGAACTCTGTGCAAAGAGTTGCCGAATGAGAATATCTTTTAAAATATTGTGTATTTATTTATTTATTTTTATGTGTATGCATAATGGAAGGTGTGGATCTTGCCACGGCACGTGCTGGAGATGAGAGGACAACTTGTGGTCAGCTCTGTCCTTCTACCTTCACATAGTTTCCAGGGATCAAACTCAGGTGGCCAGGCTTGCACACAAGCACCTTTATCTGCTGAGTCATCTTGCTGGCCCCATTAATGGGAAAGTCTTGAGACTGAAACTACGTCCCTTGTGTCGGACTGCTAGTGAATGAGTATGGTGGCAGAACCAGCCAGAGGCCCCCAGAACGATGCAAATCCTGCAGCGAGCATCTATAAAACCCTCAGACACCACCATACCCCAAGGGCAGCTGGTTGAAGAGACAGAAACAGAAAGTGAAGAACTTCAGAAGTGGCAGAGGCAGGCAGAGTTCTGTGAGATGGAGGCCAGCCTGGTCTATATAGCAAGTTCCAGGTCAGTCAGGACTCTATAGGGAGACCCTGTCTCAAAACAACAACAACAAAAGACAGGAATGATGTTGGAGGGTTAGGGATAAGCAGTAGGCTACTTGGGAGGTCAAAGCAGGAAATCAGAAGTTCAAGGGCCAGTCTGAGCTACAGTGATTTCAAGGCCAGCCTCTATAACTTAGTGAGGACTTGCCTTGAAACAAAAGACAAAGGGCTAGGGATGTGGTAGAAAAGTATCCACCTAGAATCCATCAAGGAAGGCTGAGACATGGTTCAGAGGCAGAGCCCCTGCCTAGAATCCCCCAGGGAGGGGCTGGGGGCCCGGCCAGCGATAGAGTGCCTGTCTAGAATGTGTGAGAGACACAGTATTTGCATATAACCTGTGCACAGTCTCTTGGTTTTCATTGTTGTTATTAAATACTCTTTACATTATTCATAATACCTAAGACAATATAAATGCTTGCAGCTGTTCTGGTTCATTGTTTAGGAACCAATGACAGGGAAACGTCTGTATTTTCAGTAAGAGTGCAATCATATGCCTAACTACACTTTAAATTTTTTATTTTTTTATTTTTATTTTATGTGTATGAGTGTTTTACCTGCTTGCATGTAAGTACACCAAGTTCATGCCATACCCACAGAGGCCAGAAAAGGGCGCTGGATTCCCTGGAACTGGAGTTACAGATGGTTGTTAGTTTCCATGCGGGTGATGGGAACTGAACCCAGGTCCTCTGCAAAAGTAGCCAGTGCTCTTAACCACTGAGCCATCTCTCCAGCCTCCACAACTACATTTTTGATCCATGTTTGACTGACTCTATAGATACTTAGCCTGAGGATATGATTTTTCTCTATTTCTTCTGCTAAGTATAGCTAAACTCCTAGACCTTATAAAACAAGCGTGGGGTGACTCAGAGGGGTATAAAGAAGGCACATGCCACTGAGGGACCTTGGAATGCAAAGACTGATACAGTGGTTACTTCCCTTGGGTCCTCTTTTTGCTTTTTTTTTTTGAGGTGGTATCTCATGTAGCCCAGGCTGGCCTCAAAATTGCTATGTAGTCAAGGATGACCATGAACTCTTAATCTTCCTGCTCCACCTCCACAGTGCTGGGATTGTGTGCCCGCAGCTGCTTGGATATGGTGCTATGGAATGAACCCAGGGCTTCTTACATGCTGAACAACTGAGCCACACTCCCAACCCCTCTTTCTCATCTCTACCAGACCACACACCTGAAAAGTCAACACATGGACAAAAATTTCCTGCAAAACCCCACTTTTTTAGCCAAAGAACCAAAAAAGGTTAAAACTCTTTTGGTCAGTAGCTGTTCTGGGTCAGCCAAATGGTCCAGAAAACCCCAACAGACTCATGTCTCCCTGTGTCTGTGTGGGAGAAAGCCAGGTGGGGGTTAAGCGTTCACCCCGACCGGCTAAAACAACGATCTGAGAACGCTCTTCACACTTTGTCCAAGTGGTGCCAGAGAAGGCACAATATGGAGCTGGGTCCTTCATCCCCGGTAGAATCAGGGGGTAGAATGTGGCTCGCTGTGCCCCCACTGGAGGGATGTCGGAGCAGCCTACAGGAATCAGGACACTGACCACCTGTCAGTGGAAACACACATCTCCATCGCCCTCTAACACTGGCTGCCATGTGAGGAGCAGCTAGGAGACACCCTCCCTGCTTCCAGACGGACTGGGTATCCGGTGGCATCCAGAGCTCTCCCCATGCTCAGCAACTGCAAAGAATCCTCACTGTCCCCCGCCCTCCACCCACACGCCGCCTCCGCCCAGGTGTGAGGAAGAGCTGGGTGGAGACCCTGGACTTGAAGCCCCTGTGGAAGCATTGCGCCTTTGTGATACGTCATTGGAGTAGCAGCCAGAGGAGTCTGTTGAAGTACAAGGTTCAGATAAGCCCTAGCCACCCGCAATATGGAAAACTGTGCTTCCTGCTAAGCACAAGGAAGTCTTAAACCACAAGAGGAAGAGTAGTCCATAGATACCGACGTCAAGATGGTACAGATGGTGGAACATCTGACAAAGATTAGGAAGGAGCCATCATAAAACTACTTCAAGGAACCATCACATACTAGGGAGGCTGAGACAGGAGGATTGCCATGAATGAAAGGCCAACCTGGGCTACATAGTGAAACCTTGTCTCAGAAAAAAGAAGAGGAGGAGGAAGAGGAAGAGGGGCTGGGAGCGCATTTGCTGCTCTTGCAGAGGACCAGGGTTTGGTTACCAGCACCCACATGGCAGCCAGTATCAGTCCTTAACTTCAGTTCCAGGAGATCCAGCTCCCTCTTCTGGCCTCCACAGGCATTGCACAATATGGGTGCACTTACATACCTGCAGGCAAAATACTCATATACATAAAATAAATTTTTTTAATTAAAAAATATTTTTAAACACAGAAATGCTGGATGTGGTGGTGCACTCCTTTAGTCCCAGCAGCTGGGAGACAGAGGCAGGCAGATCTCTGTGAGACTGGGACCAACCTGGTCTACGATAGTGAGTTCCAGGACAGCTGGGGCTACATGGAGACCCTGTCTCAAGAAGACCAAAAAGTTTAAATAAATAAATGAAGGAGAGAGAGAGAGAGAGAGAGAGAGAGACAGAGAGAGAGAGAAAACACAGTGATAAAATACTTGCACTTGCTATGAAAGCAAGACGACCTGAGTTCAAATCCAGCACCCATGTAAAAGCTAGGTGTGGTGGCTTGAGTTTGTTTCCCCAGTGCCGGGGGATGGGGAACAAGAGGAACCCAGAGGTTCACTGGCAAGCCAGTCTAGCCCATCAACAAGATCCAGGTTCAGTGAGAGACTCTGTCACAAAATATAGGATGAAAAAAGACTGAGGAAGACATCCAACATGGACCTCAGGAACACACACACACACACACACACACACACACACACACACACACCACATATACACATACACACATATTTGCAAAAAAAAATTTTAGCAAAAGAAAAGTCATTCCAAATATGCTGGAAACAAATGAAAAATAAAACAAACAACAACAAAACCCTAAGTGTCAACAAGGAGAAAATATGAGAGACCAAAGGGAATCTCAGAACTGAAAACACAGTAACTGATCTAGAAACACTAGTAGATTAGCAGTGAATTAGCGTATACCAATTACTTTTCTTGTTGGTCATGACAAAACTGCCTGTCAGGATTACAGATGTCCACCACTGCAACCAGTTTTTTATGCAGGTTCTGGGGACTGAAAGCCGAACTTGTGTGGCTAGCATTTGTAACCACTGAGGCATTTCCCTAGGCAGACTTCTTCTTCATGATGTTGTAGCCCTGCCTGGCCTTGAATTCACTAAATAGACCAGGCTAGCCATGAACTCACATAAATCCACCTGCCTCTGCCTCCCAAGTGCTGAGATTAATGACCTATGCCTGACTTTGCATTTTTGCAGGCATGCAGTACATAGGATCTTGCCCTCAGGGTAACTTTCCTTCATAGTGTCCCAGTGCAGAAAAACAAGGTTCTGTTCTATGGTATTAATCTCTTTGACAATTACAGCTGCTTTTTCTGCCTTGCCAAACTTATGTTTCATATCCTCCCCTCTCCATTTCATCTGAACAAGTAGTGGTCAGTTACCCTGCCACAGCCTGAATGTACTCCTGCCTTGAAATTTCCTCTGCCAAACAAATTAGTGTCTTACTTCGGAATTCAGCCTCCCTCTGCTTCTCAGGACACTGGCAGAACACAGCCAAATTTTTCACCAGAATATAATTCAATGGCTCCTTGCCAAATTTGCAATAGTGTCCTTGTTCCCCTTTGAAACCTCATGAGCTGGGCTGCAGGTATGACTACATAAAAGATCTAACTTTGTGGAGTTGGGAAGAAGATACAATGTGGTACTAAGAATATTTGAAGAACTAGTGGTAACAAATTTTCTTTTCTTAAAAGTCTTTAAAATTTTTAATTGTTTTTATTTTATGTATATGAATGTTTTGCCTGCATGTATGTAAGTGAACCCATGTGTGCAGTGCCCACTGAAGCAGGTGAAGAAGGTGTCAGATCCCCTGGAATTGGAATTAAGGAGTGAATCCCACCATACGAGTGCTGAGATTCAAACCTGGATCTTCTGCAAGAACAGCCAGTGCTCTTAATTGCTGAGCCATCTCTCCAGCCCTGTAACAAATTTTCTTAATTTGGTAATACCACAAACTATAAATCTACAGATTCAGGAAGTTGAGTAAAAAAACCCCCAACATCAGGCCAAGACACATCATAGTCAAATTTTTTGAAGTTTAAAATAGTTTAAGAAAAAGAAAAACTTGAAAGCAATCACAGATAAATGACTCATAAATGAGAAAATCATTCATACAGTAGTGGATTTTTCTCATAAAATCTATGTAGGCCCTAAAGAGGTAACATTATTTTTCAGATGTTGAAGTAAGAAAAAAAAAAAAAAAAAAAAAAAACAAGTAGTGACTTTATCCTCCAGAAATGAAGGGGGAATCAAGACATGTGTAAGAGTTTATGCCTGCATATATGTAAGTGCATCCGTGCCCATGGAGGTTAAAAGAAGGTGTTGGATGCCCTGGAACTGGAGTTATGGATGCTTGCTAGCACCATGTGGGTACTGGCAACCAGACCTAGGTCTTCTGCAAGAGCAGCCAGTGCTCTTAACCCTTAAGTCACTTCTCCAGGCCCAAAAAGGATTTCTTAGAAGCTGGGTGTGGTAGGACATGCCTTCAGTTCCAGCACTCTGGAGTCAGAGGCAGGTAGATCTCCATGAGATCTAGGCAAGCCTGGTCTACATAGCAAGTTTTCAGGGCAGCTGTGCCTACAGAGAGACCCTGTCTCAAACAGAAAAAGAAGAGAAAAAAATTATTGGTACCAGAAAGATGGCTCAGGAGCTAAAAACACTGTGTCCTCTTTCAGAGAACTTGGGTTCAATTCCCAGCACCAACATGTGGCTAACAGCTGTCTGTAACTCCAGTTCCAGGGAATCTGACACCCTCTTCTAGCCTCCACAGGCCATGTATGGGTGCACTTACATAATTCAGGCAAAACACTCATATACATAAAAATAAGTAAAAAATAATTTTAAAAGATTAACTTTTACGTGTATGAGTAGTTTGCCTGTGTGTATATAAGTGCATCGCGTGCATGCAGTGCCCACGGAGGCCAGAAGAAGTTGTCAGATCTCCTGGAACTGGAGTAACAGATGATTATGAGTCACCATTTGGGTATTAGGAACCAAACCTGGGTTCTATGCAAAAGCAACTAGTGTGAGTCATCTTTCCAGCCTAGTTAGTTTTGGGAGAGGGTTTTTGCTTTGTACCCTGGTTGGTTTGGTACTTTCTAAATAGCCCAGGCAGGCCTGAAACTCATGGCAATTCTCCTGCCTCAGCTTCCCAAACACTATGACCACAGGCATATGCTCCCATGCCTGGCTAGGAAGAAAGGATATCGAATCTTCCTAAATAGTATGTAGAGTTCATAAAATTTCAATCACAATCCTGAGTTTATTTATATAATTATAAGAGGAGATTTTTCTGAAGTTTATATGGGAAAGAAAGAACTAGAATTAAAAACAAAAATCAGAAGAGTAAAGGGGAAGATTTCTAGACTTTTTATACCATAGTAAAAACTAATAAAAACTGTCACTGATGGAGAGACAGCTTCACAGATCCACTGAACAGACGGAAGAACCACAAAACAGCCCAAAGCCAGCATGGCCAACTGACTTTTGACAAAGGAACAATAGTAGTTCAAATGAGAGAATCTTTTCAACAAACAATAGTAGAACAATTGGATATTCATAGGGGAAGCATGATCCTAAATATAAACCTCACACCTTACAAAACTGAACTCATAGTGGAGGGTCAGTGGCTATGGGCGTGGCTCAGTGGTAGAGCACCTGCCTAGAATCCCCCAGTGAGGGGCTAGGGTGTGGCTCAGTGGTAGAGTCCCTGCTTAGAATCCCCCAGTGAGGGGCTGGGGGTGGGGCTAAGTGGTAGAGGCCCTGCCTAGAATCCCCCAGTGAGGAGCTGGGGTGTGGCTCAGTGGTAGAGTACCTGCCTAGAATCTACCAATTAAGGACTGGAGCACGTGACTCAGTGATCAAGCACCTGCTCAGCGTGCCTGAAGTCCTGAGTTGTACTGCCCCCACACCCGTACCATAAAACAAGCACACACACGCACACAAGGTATCACAAATTTGCGTGCAAAACATGAAGTTATCAAACTTTTGGGTTAACAGGAGTCAGGTGTGAAGACTTGGGCCTGAGGTCTCAGGTCCTGGGAGGCTGAAACAGGAAGACAGTGTTCGAGGCCAGCCTTGTCTACATAGCAAGTTTGAGGTTGCCTTGGGTAACACTGTCTCATGCTCATCAGCCCTAAAAGTAACAGGAGAAAATCTTCAGGAACTAGAGCTTCATGCCAAAAGTATGATCCCTGAAATTAATAAATTGATCAAAATTTAAATATTTGACTGAAATATCCCATTAAGAAAACGAAGACACAAATCACAGCCTGAGAAAAGATGTCTGTGGCCTGTATACCTCAGGCTGGGGAGATGGCTTTCTAGGTAAGGTGCCTGCTATACAACCTACAAGATACTCAAATCATAAAGGCTACTCTGAGCTCAGTCTCAGGTTGAGATAAGACAAGGCAGACAGGGGCTGGAGAGACAGCTCAGTGGTTAAGAGCACTAACTGCTTTTGAAGAGGATCTAGGTTCAAATCCCAGCACCCACATGGCAGCTAATAATCATTCGTAACTCCGGTTCCAGGGGAATCTGATGCCCTCTTCTGATCTCTGAGGGCATTATACAACACGGGTGCACTTAAATACATGCAGGCAATACACTCATGAGCAGAAAATAAAAATAGTAAATAAAGTATTTTTCATTTCCTATAATAGTCTAAAGGGCACGTATACATCTGTGATGAGAAAAATTCTAAAAAAACCTGTATGTATTTCTGGTCAGTGCCTCAGCTTCTCTAGAACAAAGGTTTTGCTCAGACTGGAATGGGCATGTAATAATGCTTCTTCTGCATCCTGAGTATTGTTGGAGGCTTCTTTATCTTTTTATTTTTTATTGTTGTAAAAATTAATCATGGATTGATCTGACCCATCAAGAAGACTCAAACTAGGGGCTGGATAAATGGCTCAGCAGTTAAGAGTTTTAGCTGTTCTTGCAGAAGATCTAGGTTCAAATCCCAGCCACCCATATGGTGGCTAACAACTGTCTGTAACTCCAATTCCAGGAGACCTGACATCCTCTTCTGATATCCTCGGGCATTGCATGACACAGGTGCACTTATATGTAAGCAAGTAATACACTCATACACATAAAATAAAAACAATAAATAACATGTTTTAAATAAAAATAAATCTTTCATCTAAAAGAGTGGTGGTACATGCTTTTAGTCTCAGCACTCTGCAGGGGAAGACAGATCTCCATGAGTTCAAGGCCAGCCTGATCTATACAGTGAGTTCCAGGCCACCAGCCAGGAACTAACTAACTAACTACAAAAACACATAAATAGAATCTTTTAAAAAATCAACTCACTTGATTTTTTGTATTGCATTGTAGTGCATTGAACAGCGATGTTTTGAGACAGTGTCTTACTATGTAGCCCAGGCTTACCTTGAACTCGAGGTTCTCCTGCCTCAGTTTCCCAAGTGCTTGGGTTACAGGAGTGTATATACTATCACATCAAAGTCACCTGATAGTCTTGATTCATTTCTTTTTTAATTTGGTCTCTTCATATATATATATATATATTTTTTTTAATCGTTGGTTTAGCATACTGGCTTTGTTCTGATAGACACTAAATGAGGCATAAACGGGAACATCAGAGTCACCTTTTCCAGATCATCTCATGCACACCTTTTCCAGATCATCTCATGCACCAGCATGGCGCTCGACTGTACTTTGGGCAGCTGGAGGCTATTTCCCCCAACCTTGGTTATTGACATTGCTCTTCTCCTGGGGACAAAGTCCTCAGCCTGCAGTTCTACCAAGCCAGACCTTCTGGAGCCTGAGTCTGTTGGTAAGGTGTGTCAGGGTGTGCCCACCCGTGTCCTTGTGGGAATCAGACCAGACTTCCATCCCAGCGTCAAGAGAAACCTGTACTTACTCTGAGCCTCATCTTGCCTTACTAGTCTTGTTTTAGCTCATATTTATGTGATCCTCCTGCCTCAGCCTCCTGAGTGTCAGAACTACAGGCATGTGCCACCACACCAAGCTTAGCTACTGGAATTTTACTACTTGGGGTCTTTATCCAGTTGGGATTTTTCTGCAAGGAAACCTCCCTTGACCTGAAGATCGAAAGTCCCACTTTGTTCTGTGCTCTGACAGTCTTCTAGGCACAGGTCTGATAAGCTACAGTTTGGTCTTGTATACAACAGCCTGCTGATTTTATGCACTTGTCCTTGAAAGTCTTAAGCCCTACAAGGGGAAAGGACCAGATTCCTGGGGGCCTGTGTGTTGCTGATGGTTCTTGCCAAAATGCCAGGGTGACCCAGTTGTTTCAGAGTAGCCTCAGAGCCAGGGCTTAGGGCTCTCTAGGTAATGCTGGGTGGGGAAATTCAAGGGAGCCCTCTCTGGGCTCTGGCAACTTCCCATTCTCAAACATTAAAGGACCGTGAGCATACTCAGACTACTGTACGGCTCCCTGGAGTTTTTGAGTCCTATGGTTGTTGAGGTGGTGAATTTGCCTTTCTAACAAGTTCAAGGAGTTCTGCATACTGTAGCTTCACAAGGCCTCTCCCCAAGGCTAGATAAACAGTGATCAACAAGTCTGGCAGGCAGTCCCAGGAATGCAGCTTTCACGAATCATCCCACAGAGCCTGGATGTTTGATACCATTGTTGTACTGTTTGGGAAAAGCAAGTGGAGGTGAATTGATACAAATGTGTAGAATCCAGCAATACATCATCATCACCAACAAATGTACTCTTTAACACGGTGTCTATCAGAGAATCTGGCCCTTTAAATTCCTAACATCTATGGGAGGGCGGGGTCACCCTTAACTAGGAGAAATGAGTCCAAGCCTTGTGAACCACTTCCTAGCTCTGGGACCCCTCCCTTCTCTGAAGCTCAGTATTCTCTCCTCTAGTGCCATTTCCTCCAAACTGAAACTTCCCCTTTGGGAGTTTTCTGAAGACTCAGGAAGTATGCACTGGGGAGATGATAGAGTGAGCAAAGCACTTGCCACACAGACTTGAGAACTTGATTTTTGAATCCCCAGAACTGTATAAAAAGCCAATATTCGCATTACTGGACGAGGAGAGACTGAAGAATCCCTGGAGCTTGTTGGCCCACGAATCTAACCAAATGGGTGCACTCCAGGCTCAGTGAGAGACCCTGTCTCAAAAAATAAGGTGGGATTGAGGAAGACGTCTGGCTTCTCCAAATATGCATTAATTAATTTTTAAAGACTCAGGAAGCAAGGTATGGTGTTGCATGCCATTAATCCCAGCAGTCTGGAGACAGAGGCCGGTGGATCTCTGTGAGATTCAGGCCAGCCTGGTCTACATAGTAAGTTTCAGGTCAGCTGAGGGGAGGGGGCTATCTTAAAAACAAAGAAACAAACAAACAAAACAAAACACCCAAGACTCTTGCAAGAGTGATGGGCATGCAGCTTTGTGAGTAACCGCTTATGCTGGGTGGGCTTCTCAGTGCCCCGGCTACCTTTGAGTCATCTGCGTTCCTGTAACTAATGCTGTACTGGTTAGTTTTTTTCAACTTGACACAAACTAGAGACACAGGGAAGAGGGAGCTTCAAGCAAAGAATTTCCCAGGTCAGACTGGCTTATGGCCATGTCTGTGAGTCGTTTCCTTAACTGCTTAGTTGATGTCAGAGGGCTCAGCCCATTGTGCACCGTACCATCCCTAGGCAGGTGGGCCTGGGCTGTGTAAGAAAAGTAGCTGAGCAAGCCAGGGGAAGCAAGCAGGTTGGCAACACTCCTCCATGGCCTCTGCCTTAGTTCCCGCCTGACTTCCCTCAATGATAGACTGTGATTGGGAAACCGTTAGCGCACTGTAAAATGCTATTTCTAGCTCCTGGGCAAAGCCCAAATTTTGAAAACAACAGGAAGCCCCTCACCCAGATTCCCTGACGTCAGTCATCGCACAATGTGGCACCACGGACACTCTTCCCCGCTTCAGACCCCTTCTCCCTTCTCTCCTGTCCCGCAGCAGCCCGGAGTCTCAAAGTCTACACAACCTGAAAAGTTTTTCCCACCAAGGCCCTTTTTAAACCCACTGCCCAGCTGGCTGCTGGCTGCTCTTTCTGGTCTTGAGCTTCCAGCTGACTGACCCCAATAAACTTAAGCTCTGCAGGAACTGCCTCTTTTCTGCCAGGTTTTATTTGGGTTGTGAGCTCACTGCATTAACCTAACAGAAACATAAGTCAAATAAATCCTTTCTTCTCCAAACTGATTTTGGTCATTATGTTTATCACAGCGACAGAAACCAAACTAGAACACACCCCAGTAAACTCACTGGCTTGCTAAGCTAGGGTAGAATCACTTCTTTGGTCTGTCATGGGTGCCCTATCTGGCCAGAATAGATGTTTATTCGCATATCCTCAGGAATAGTCTAGTCACAAAACATCTTCACCAGCCCTGCTTGGAGTGAGGGCTGGTTGGTTTTAACTGTCTTCTTGCTACAGCTTAGAATCATCTGGGAAGAAAGTCTCACCTGAGTAATTGTCTTTATTGGTCAGTTTTATCATGCCTGTAGGGGATTGTCTTGATTGTTCATTGATGTACGAAGACCCATCCTGAGTGGGGTGCAGGGGCTGGACCCTGAACTGTGTAAGAGTGAAGAAAGCTGGCCCAGCTTAAGCAACAGCAGCAGGCAGCAGGGTGCGATTGCTTCTCTCTGCTCTTGACTGTGGATCTGACTAGCTGCTGGAGTTCCTGCCTCGTCATGTCTCAGTGATGGACAGGAGTCTGGAACTGCAATTCAAATACACCCCTTTCTTCTCTAAGTTGCTTTTTGGTCAGGATGTCTTATCACAACAATAGAAATGTAGCTAGGATGGGAGTGAGGGGCAGGGGTCCCCTTTTCAGGGCAGCTTTACCTTCCTAAAGGGGCTCAATATACAGCTGGTGCCTAATGTTTGTTTGGAAAGCTGAAGGTACCAAGTGCAGTGTGAAAGTGAAGGCTAGCAGGGCAGCCAATGCCAACCTTACCTGCATGGGCCACAGGGTGATATGAGGAAGTGATGCCAGCCAGGTGGGGACAACCGGAGATGGTGGTGACTGAGGGACACAGAGAGGCTACATTCTTGGGGGAGGGGCCTCCCTCCTTTTCAGAGAGTCCCAGTAAGTGCTGTCAGTTGACCTGGCTGTCACTGAAGCAAGAAACTGATGGTTGTTAGATGAAATCACCTGTATAACAGAGCCGATCAAACTCAAAGCTTCCAGAGCAGGAACAGCTTAATTGCATTGCCTGGGGCTCTTGCCCTGCCGCACCAGCAGAGGTAAAGGAAAAGCTCTTGAATCATTCCAGAAAAGAGCTAGCTGACTCCTCATGATGATTTATCTTTCTTGTCAATCCCACTGGATTGGCAATCAGTTAGGAGACACACCTCTGGGCATATGAAAGAAGTTGTTTCCAAAGAGGGTTTAACTGAGGTGGGAAGACCCACCCTGAATATGGGGAACATCTTGCCATGGGTTGAGGTCCAGGACTAATACAAAGAATATAAGCTAAGTTTGGTATGGTGGTACTCACCTTTAATCGCAGCACTTGGGAGGCAGGGGCAGGCAGATCTCTGTGAGTTTCAAAGCCAGCCTAGTCTACACAGTGAGTTTTAGGCCAGCTGGGGCTACAGAGAGACCCTGTCTCAAAAGCAAAAGAAATAATAATAATAATTCTTGAAATAGGGTCCTCCCAAGTGCTTCGATTAAAGGTGAGTACCACCACGCCCAGTGAAAATTTGTTTTTAAATAAATAAAAATAAAGCAAGCTACCTAACGGGAACTATTTTCATCTCTCTCAGCTTTCTGACTGCAGACACCAGGTGAGCAGCTGCCTCAGACTCCCACTGTCAGCCTAACTCTCCCAGATGGACTTAAATTAGGAACCAAAATAAACCCTTCCATCCTTAAATGGCTGTGGTAGTTTAAATGAGAAATGGCCCTCATTGGCTCATGTATTTGAATGCTTGGCCGCCAGGTGGTGGTGTGGTTTGGGGAAGTTGTGGAACTTTTAGGAGGTGAAACCTTGTTGGAGGAAATGCATCGCTGGGGGCAGGCTTTGATGGTTTATGGTCTCTCTCTCTCTCTCTCTCTCTCTCTCTCTCTCTCTCTCTCTCTCTTTCCTGTATGTGAATGAAAATGTGATCAGTCAGCTTCCTTCTCCTTCCCCACCGTGATGGATTTTTATTCCTCTGTAACACTGAGCCAAAATAAACCTTTTCTTTCCTAAGTTTGGTTATGGTATTTTATACATAGCAGTGGAAAAGTAGACTAAAATAGCTGCTTTTGTCAGGGATTTTATCATAGCAATGAGAAAAGTAACTAAGATAACCTCCAAGAATGAGCCCAAAATCACCAGGATCAGAGATGGGCAGTTAAGAGCACTGACTGCTCTTCCCAGCACCTACATGTTAGCGAACAACTGTCCTTAACTCCAGTTCCAGGGGATCTGATGCCCTCTTCTGGCCTCCTCAGACATTGCATGTACATGGTGCACTTACAGACATGCAGGCAAAGCACTCATACCTAAGAAATAAACGTAAATAACTAAATCACCAAGCTCTAGACTGGTATTGGGTGTTGGGACATTTATTTCACTCCCCTTTTGTACAGGTGCCGGGGCCAGGTATGGGAACAGGAGACCAGGAAAGGGATAGCAATAAATAACACAGACAGACAGAGCCCCTCCAGACAGCTGAGGTTAAAAGGAGGCTACAGAAAAACTAGAACGTGGGCACGGGGTGCTGGCAGGAAGGGGCAGCTGGGAAGGAGGGAGGGCCAGGCCCCCAGGACCTCACTGTCACTTGCCCTGCCCCTTCCTGCCCCAGCCCCCCCACCACCACTTTCAGGAGGAAGGGAGCCCACAGCCAGTGGGGGCCGGCGAGGGTCCTGAGGGGGCATTAGCCCCACGGGCAGCCCCCAGCTTCCTCACTTGACACGGATTTCGGCGTACTCAGCCAGCTCCTCCGTCAGGGTGTAGCTGTCCTTGGTGGGTCGTTTTCCCAGATCTGAGTGGGAATAACTCAGGTCCAGCTCTGGGGGTTCTCCCCGAAGGCCCAGCAGCCTCCTCTCAGATCCCAGGCGCCTCTCACTCTACGGGAGGGGAGGAGACAGCCTATCAGCTGGGTCTTCCCCCACCTTCTCTCCATGTGAGAGCTGAGATGTCAGCACTCCTGTCGCCCCTGAGTTCAGCCCAAAAGACCAGGCAAGTCGCCTTTCTCAGAGACCAGTCACTCAGGAACGCCCCATAGCCGCCGCATCTCCCTCTGGGGCCTCGGCAAGTACCAAGACCCCTAAGACCACCACAACCTCCTTGTGGTCAATCTTGCCATTTGCTTAGAAGATTCATGTCTCCAGGAAGCTTTCATAAACAAAGGGACATTAAGGGCACAGAATGTAACCCAGAACATATCTCCAGATTAAATCTTGGTTGGATTGCCTTTTATTGCAAGTACCTACATCAATAAGCCTTCTTCTTTGAATTTGGTGGGGTCTTCCTCAGTTTGGGGTTTGGGGATCCTGAACGTGCAGCTTCCAATTCCCCAGCTCCAGCCCCACCACCCCCGTACCCCATCAGCATTTAAACACACAACAAAGACAGACAGAAAGAAGTGGGCAGAGATGGAGCAGAACAGACAAGGCCAGGGCTGCTGAGCAAAGCCAGGTTTAACCAGAGAGCTTCACAGACACCTGACTGAGACACACACACATGCACACCAACCCCGAGGCCCAGGCAGGGCCTGGTGGCTGGCACACCGAGGCCCCTGGAACCTACCTCCCGGGGCTCTCAGTGACTTCCCAGAGTAGAGGCCTGTCTGGACTATTGGAGAAGGAAATGCAGTCACGGGCACAGGCAGGGGAAGTGGGGCTACTCAGGGCCCCCCACTGCACCCTCCCGTATAGTCTCTCCTCCCAAGCCTCCAGCGCCAACCCAGCCATCCAAACACCCTATCTGTCCTCCTCTCTGTCCCTGGCCTCATAGGCCTGATCCCTCCCAGCACGTCTGACATCCTAACCCCGCCCTCCCCAACTAACTAGGAGCTGTGGGGTTATGGCCTCACCTCACGTTTGTCAGGTGCCCCAGAGATTCGGAAGTCACTGCTGTATAGAACATGGGGGTTATCTCCCCCTGAAAAGCTGGGGCTCTCTGTCACGTTCTTTCTGCAGGGAGGCACAACACATCAGACCTGGTGGGACCCCCCAGGTCACCTTCTCCCCACCCAAGGGACCCCAGAATGGCTCCCACCCCTCTCTGCTCCCCAGCTGACTGACAGTCACTGACGGCTTCCTACACACTGCAGGGCAGGAGCAGAGACTGTGGGCAAAGATGTCCCCAGTGGGATATTCTCAACACAAGATCTGCCCTCTGCATGCATACAGGACTACCCTCCCTTGCCTACCCCGGCCTCAAACAGCCCTCCCTCCACCCCGCTTGGAGAATCCCCATCCCCAGATCAGCCGGTGGGCACTCACTTCCGGCGTGTCTGGGTGATGTAGCACACAATGGCAATCAGTATGGCAAAGGCGACCACAGCACCCACAGGCCCAATCTTGGCCCACATCAGTCGGTCTAGGGACGGAAGAGCCAGGAACCCTGATTATCAGCAGTAGCAGGTGTGATGTGGATCCAAGAAGGCCTCTGTCCCTGTGCTTCCCACCCCCAGGCCATGCCACTCACGGGCTCCCTGGAAGGGCAGCTCCAGGCTCTTGGTGCCATAGAGGTTCCTGGAGGTACAGATGACCCGGGGCGGGGCCTGGGCCTGTCCTCGGAGTGTGAGGATACTGGTGAGCAGGAGGCCACTGCGCTCTGAGTACACGAACTCCCGTTCCGTCTCATTCACAGTCACATTCCTCGAGGGCAGCTCGAAGGCCACAGAGGGCTCTGGGTTAGATTTCACCACACAAAGGCACTGCACTGTGTCTCGGGCCGCTGCACAGTGTGATTCCAGGAGGATCATGGGAGCAACTGCAAGTTCAAAACCAAGGCCATGAGTGAAACTGGCCCTCTTAGGACTTCTTGTCAGAGGGTAAGACCAGGGTGTCCCAGGGTAAGGACCTCTGTATAGACCCTGACTCAGAAATACACAGCTCCTTGACTACTTTGTGACCCACACGCACACACCCTGCACTCACTGAATGTTGTCCCTGAACACTGAACACAAGTCAGAGCCTTATAGTTTCACTGGCCCTGGTAAAGATGGCTAGGCTATCCCCAAACACTGCCAAACACCAGCCAGAGCCTGAACCAAACTCCTTACGTTCTTTTAAAAGAACTTTTTCTTTATTTATTTTTATTTCATGTGTGTGAGTGTTTTGCCTGCATGCACCAAGTACACCATGTGTGCATGCCGAGAGACCAGAACAGGGTGTCATTTCCCTAGAACTTGAGTTATGGATATTTGGAAGCCACCATATGGGTGCTAGGAGCTGAACCCAGGTCTTCTGTGGGAGCAGCCAGTGCTCTTAACTACCGAGCAATGTCTCCAGCCTTCTACATGCCACACTCGACCCCTCATGGCAGACACATCTGGGCAGGACAATGCTTTCTTTCTATGTCCACGATGAGGACAGAGGACACTTCAGTCCCCTCTGTACAGAAGTTCTCCTGATAAATACACTGCATGAACCACCATGACTTTCAGAGTCTCCGCCTTTGGGATGCCAACCCATATCGTTTCAGGAGGGACTTAGACACTCCCTGTGGGAAATGCCCACGTCTCTGCTTTTGAGGTGACTCTGGCCTTCATATGGCCCAGAACAGAGACAAGCTGTGTTTTCCCATTTTCATCATCTCTATCTTGACCTTAGCCTCTGACCATGTCTAGGGGAATGTTTTCCAAAAGGGTGTCCTGGGCTCTGACCATTTGATCTACTCAAGCGACAGCCTCCTTCTGCCTCTTCCTTCCCACCCCCACCCCTCACTCTCACTTACTGGACTGGAGATCCCTGGAATCCTGGTTTCCTTCGAGAGATTCCCAGTTACCACCCGCACCATACACTGCTCTCCACCCAAGGCTACTTTGTTGAACCTTACTTTGATAGCATTTAATTACAAATCTAGTCCTGAAATGTGTTTTTCTTTAATTTTCCAAAACATGAAGTTATATTAGAACATCGAATGATGCTTTCTACTGGTTGGATTATTCATTTATTCATTTATGTACATACTTACTTATTGAGACAGGGACTCTCTGGAGCCCTGGCCTCGCTATGTAGACTGGGCTCGTCTCAAATTCACAGAAATTCACCTGCCCCACCACACCCAGCAGGTGATTGTTTTTTGTTTTATGCTTTTTCTTGGTTGAGACAGAGTCTTACTGTGTAGCTTTGGATGGCCTAGAACTCTCTATCATTCTTTCACAGTCTCCCAAGAGCTGGGATTACAGACTCAAGTCACCATGCCCAGCTAAATGATGATGATGATGTGTGTAAGTGTGCTGTGCATGTGTGAAGGTCAGAGATTGACATGCATGGTGCTTCTCTACCACTTTCTATTTTTGGAAAGTGGTCTCTGGCTAAAGCTGGAGCTCACCATTTGGCTGCTCATCCAGTCCCTGCCAGCCTCCTGTCTCTGCCTCCCAGTGTTGGGATTACAGGTACATGCCAGAACACACAGCCTTTGAAAAAAATAAATGGATGCCTGCTAAACGTGGTGGTACATGCCTTTAATTCCAGCACTTGGGAGGCAGAGGCAGGCTGATCTCTGTGAGTTCAAGACCAGCCTGGTCTACACAGCAAGTTCCAGGGAGACCCTGTCTCAAAAAGACCACACACAAAGAAAATAGGTGGTTGGGATCCAAACTCAGGTCCTCAGGCTTGTCAGCAAGCACTTATCCTACTGAAACTATCTTTCCAGCATTTAAGTGATGCTTTTAAAATTATGTTCTTTATCTGTCTTGGTCCATCTGACACCTCTTTGCATGCTGTAGACTAAGCACTGTTTCTCAGTTAATTCTGACCCAAATCACATGGGGGAAAAATGACCCTTGATCTCACCCATGTTCAAGCCCAAAAGAATTTGCCAGTGGCAATGGTGGGCAGGAAGCACTGGGGACAGATAAACCTGGATGATTCCAGTGAGAGCCTCAATGCATGAGTCTCTAAGCCTAAAAAATGATAGACCTGTCTATCATTCAGACAAAGATGCACTCTGCTTGCTGTAGTGTTAAACAATCAGCACGGACCGGAGGAAATGAATAACAACAAATCTGAACTGGAAGAGGTTTCTAGAATGCTTCCCAACCCTTCCGCTCAGGACAGCGCAGCTGGCACTCTGGTGACAAAGGTCCATGCTGGATGAGAGGATTGCTGATCCTCTGCCTGTGTGTGCAGAGTATCTTCACAGCTTCCCAGGCAACCAGGGAGACCCACACAACCCTCTGACATGACTGAAAGTTCCCAGGGTGCAGGGCTTTGGCATCCCAACTCTGCCATCTACTGGCTGAGTGGCGGCCATTCTGCCTTCAAGATGGGTCTTTAGAAGGGTATTTTGTTCTTTGGGTTTGGGGTTCTGGTTTTTACCATCAGAAACTCATGTTCCTGGTGTGATGGTTAGTGTTGCCAACCTGATGAAAGGTGGGATAGCCTGGGAAGAGAGTTTCAAGGAGAAGCTGTCTAGACTAAACTGGCCTGTGGGCTTGCCTGTGAGTTTTCCTAAGGGGTTAGTTGAGGACAGAAGCCCTACCCTGAAGGTAGCAGCATCATTTCCTAGGCTGGACCTGGGTTAGCACGCACACATTCACTGTTTTCTGCTCTTGACTGTGGATGGAATGTGACTACAACAGCATCGAGTTCCCACCGCTTGGATTTCCCTGCACTGAGGAAGTGTAACCTGGAACTGTGAGCCAAATAAACCCTTTCTCTCCTAAGTGCCTTTCCTCCGGGTATTTTATCACAGTAACAGTAAGAGAAACGAAGATATCCAGGTGGGCCTCAAATTCATTATGCAACCAAGGGTGACCCTGAACTTCTGATTCCTCTGCCTGCACCTCCTAAGTACTGGGATTACAGGTGTACCACCACGCCAAGCTTATGCTGTACTGGGAATCAAACCTAGGGCTTCACACATACTAGGCAAACATTCTACCTGTTGGCTCACATTCCCGTTCCCTAAGGGGTATGCCCATATATCACAAGAGGCTAAGGGACTCCAAAATGAGGTGTGTGAGAATGAAGGAAATGTTTAGCATCCCAGCTAAATGCTGTGGCCTCATAGGTAGGAGCATCTAGCAGAGAAACTGCATGAAGTCCCAGTAGCAGTGATAAAAAGAAAGGCCAATGGGATAAGACCACACTCCCTAACATTCACGGAAGGCACAGGCCACATCCCCTTAGTCCTCACAGCCATCATTGTGGTGAGGTGCAGTCCTTACCCTCTTTTGCAAAGGAGAGAGCTGGGACTGGGTGTGTGGCTCAGTGGTCAGTGGTCAAGTACTTGCCTAGAACCCACCAGTGAGGAGCTGGGGGTGTGGCTTTGTGATATTCCCAAGGTCCTGAGTTGCAGCCTCAGCACTGCATGAAGTAACAGAGGCCAGAGCTACAGGCCAGGCAAAGCTGAGGAAGAAGCTTAGGAACATAAAAATAAGGACATGACCTCCCAGTGGAAGAGCTCGAGGAAGAAGTCCAAACTGTGGCTCTGTGCTACAACATGGTGTGATGTCTAGGAGTCGGGTTAGGAGGCATGCCAGGAGCTGTTCACAGAGAGAGCAGATCAGGTGGTAGTTTTGGGGAGGGGGTTATTTATTTGTGTTTGAGACAGGGTATCCCTAAAGCACCAGCTGACCTGGGACTCATTATGTTGACCGGGCTGGCCTCCATCTCACAGAGATCCACTTGCCTCTGCCTCCTGGGTGCTGGGATAAAAGGGGTGTATGCACCATACCTGGCCCTCAGATGGGAGTTTTAGTTTGGGGCTGTAGATTCAGCTCTTTTCTCCACCTGGCTCTGGCTGAGATGCAAGAGCTCTTCCTTCCTGTCACCCGGATGTCTCCACTGAACCCTGTGGTAGGAGATGGAGGAGACTCACACTCCACAGACAGGTTGAAGGCAGTGGCCCTCTGGCCGTACTGGTTCTCCGCCACACACCAATACTCTCCGTCATCCTCTGGCGTCACTGCTGGCAGCTCGAGCTGGAGCTGGCTCTCATAAATGACCGTCGCCAGGATCTGTTTCTCCTTGAAGATGGTGAGAATCGGGTCTGGATTGCTCTGTGTGGAGCACAGGATGGAGACTGTGTCCCCCTCCACGGCCACCACTGTCCCGTTCACTGTCGGCTTCCAAGGTGCATCTGGAAGAGGGACAGGACGGTCGGAGATGGTGATCTTCAGAACCGAGAGGGCACTTACTGCCTCTGATGGTCAACTCCCATCACCAAATATGGCCTTTGACAACCCAAATCTAACACACCCCTTCAGGATGATTCAGAAACCCCAGACTTGGCTATCTTGTGTGAACCACAATTCTGCAGGCAGGAAGAGCTTGTTTTTGGTTTTGATCATTTGTTTCGAGACAGGCTCTTACTATATAGCCCTGGCTGACATACTATTCACTACATAGCCCAGGCTGGCCTCAAAGTCACGGCACTCCTCCTGCCTCCGATTTTCAAGTGCTGAGATTACAGGTGTATGACTGTCTGGGAGCTAATGTTTGAATGCACTTCTATCCCTTCCTGTTGTGTAGACTTATGACTTAATGCTGGGGCTCACTTATCCCTTCTGGAAAATGGGCTCAATAATTCCAGCCTTATAGAGGCAATTATCCAACATGGAATGAGACCCTGCTGAGTACGGCCAGAAGCTATATAAGAAAATAAAATATATCTGCAACAGGAGGATCCAGACCATGGAGTAAAACAATGCTGAAGGAGGAGAAATCAGGGTGGGCATAGTTCTACATAGGATGGTGCAGGGAGGCTTCAGGGAGAAGAGTGGGAGGTGTAGAGGATGCCAGAGCAAAGAGCATGTGTGTGACGCGCTCGGGAAGTGCTGAGTGATCATTGGCCTGTGACTGTTCTTATTATGTCCAGCCTTGGGCACTTTGCCTCAATACATATTTGTGAATGAATGAATGCTTGCATGAATGGCCTCTCCTTGATTCTCAGCTAATCCTCCTGCTTCAACAGCACCGCTCCCCCATTATGAGAAAGTACAGGCAAACAAGCTGAATGAGTTCTGGGGTCTGCCTCCTCAACCTCACGTTAAAACTACAACTGTTGGGGCAGGAGAGATGGCTCCTCCCAACTGGCTGCTCTTAACCAAGGATCCAAGTTCAGTTCCCAGCACCCACACAGTGGCTAACAACCGGCCATAATTCCAATGTCAGGAGGTCCAATGCCCTCTTCTGGCTTCTGTGGGCATTGCATGACACAGGCTCACTTAATACACGCAGGCAAAAAACACTCATACACATGAAAAATAAAAATATAACAAACAAGAAATTTGTAACTGTGGCAGATGTGGCTCAGCAGGCACTTGCCACAAAACCTGATGACCTGAGTTTGATCCAAGACCCACATAATGAAAGGAGAGAACAGAGTCCCACAAGTTGTCCTCTGACCTCCAAACCTGCACCCTGGCACACCCACGCCACTCCCAATGAATTAAAATCCATAAATATAAGTTATTTAAACTACAATTGTGCTTATTTTAAAATGCAAATTCCTGATGTTTATGGCAGATCCCTTGGAGTAACTCCTCTGAGGTATGTGGACACTCAGAGTAAAGGACTCACACATGACGCTCAGTTCCACGGTGCGGTTGTCCTGGCCATAGGCGTTCTCTGCTAGGCAGGCATAGACGCCGTCCTCCCCAGGGGTCACCTCCTCCAGCTCCAGGTAAAGGCTCTCCGCCACCGCCTCCCGCAGCACCGTTCCGTCCCGCATCCAGGTCAGCAGCGGCGGCGGATTGCTGTCAGCCCCGCACAGCAGGCTGACGTGGGAGCCTTCGATGGCCTCCACCGAGGAGTTCATCTCCACGATCACCGGGGGGTCTGGGGGGGCCGCGACAGTGGGCAGTGGGTGGGTCAGCGGGCGCGTACCGCAGATCTAGGCCCATCCCACCAGCCGAGGCCCCACCTCCGGGACCACCCACTGGGCCAGGCTCCACTCCAGGTCCCGCCCCTCCATGCCCCGCCCACACGCTCAGGCCCCTCCCCCCGCATCTTTCCCCGCCCACCAGGCCATTCTCCGCCCCAAGCCACCAGGCCACGCCCCCGCCCCAAGCCACACCCAGGCTCACACTTGACGTCCAGGCTGGCGTAGCCCTCGAACTGCAGGGTGGTGTTGGGGAAGGCGGCCTGGCAGCCCAGCCTGTGGCCGTTGGCCTCTCTAGTAGGCACGAAGTGTAGCAGTGACACCTGCACCCAGGTGCCCTCGTCTTCACGCAGCCGACCCAGCACAGCCGGCTCCCCCAACTCCTCGTGGCCCAGCCAGGTCAGTTCTGGGCGCAGCTCCGGGCAGTTGTCCGGCACCATGCAGCTGACCTCCACCTCACTTCCTGCCACCATTTCTGGAGGCACTACGATGTTGGGGCTGTCTATGTGTGATATGGAGAAAAAGGAAGGCTTCATGCTATGGTCATGTCCAACCCATTCCTGAGACCTCTGGAGTTGGTCAGTTTCCCCAGAAGTGCTAGAATAATTTGATGCAGTGCTGGAAGACCTGTCGTTATTTTACCCGTTTTTGCAAATGAAGAAACTGGGGCTGGGGCTGGAGAATTGGCTCCGGATTAAAAACACTGGCTGCTCTTCCAGAGGACCAGGGTTCGGTTCCCAGCACTCACATGATAGCTAACAACTGTCCTTAATCCAGCAGGGGATCTGATGCCCTCTGCTGGCCTCAGCAAGCATTGTATGCAAGTGGTGCACTCGCCTGCATGCAGGCAAACAAAACACTCATACACATAAAATAAAAATAAATAATTTTTTTTAAAAAGAAACTGAAACTGAGGCCTTAGCTAATACAGAATATAACTGGGCCGCAGACCCTGTCTCTGCCTTCTGAGGCATCTGTGCTGTTGGCTCTGAATTCTATTACCTTTGAGTTCCTCTCTGTCTCTTGTGTAGATTCCCTACCTGCATGAGGTGTGTGCTCTGTGTGTGACGTGTGTCAGGGTATGTGGTGGTAAGCGTGGGAAGCTGGGATGCATATGGGTACATGAGTGTGGTTTGGGTGTGTGACATATGTGTACTGTGGGGTGTGGTGCATATGTGTTGTACCTGTGTGACCTCTTTCTACACCAGGCCTCTAAACTGGCTTCTCATGTAGACCAGGTGCTACTGGGAAACTTAACTTAAGACGTCCCAGAGCAGGGCCTCTGAGAAACCAGGCAATGGGAATCTCTGAAATCAGGCAGTAGCCTCTGTTTTGATTGCCATATCTGGCCACAGTGGCCAACAGGAGCTTTTCTTTTCTTCTCCCTTCTCTTCTCCTCTTTTCTTTTTCAAGTATTGAGGATTGAACCCAGAACCTCATACATAGAGTCAAACACTCTACCACTGAGCTACATCCTTATTTTTAGTTTTACAGGGTCTCACTATGTTGTCTAGGCTAGCCTTGAACCCACTTTGTAATCCAGGTCAGCTTTGAATTTGTGATCTTCCTGCTTCAGCCTCCCAAGTACCTGGGAATATACCACCAGGCCCAGCTCTTTTTCTTCCTTTCTCTCTCTCTCTCTCTCTCTCTCTCTCTCTCTCTCTCCTTTCTCCACTCCCTATGTTAGCAATGGAACCATGCTAGGCAAGTATGCAAGTACTCTATGACTGAGCTATAACTCAGTCTACGATCTTTTCTTCTTTCCTTTATAAAAAAGATTTTTTAAATTGTGTGTGTGTGTGTGTGTGTGTGTGTGTGTGTGTGTGTGTGTGTGTGTGTACTGGTATATAGGTACCCACAGAGGTCAGAGGCATTAGACCCCCTGGAGCTAGATTTACAGGTGGTTGGAAGCTGCCTGACATGGGTGCTGGGAGCCAAACGTGGGTCCCCTGCAAGAGCACTATATTTAACCACTGAGCCCCAACTGATCTTTTTTTTTTAATCAGTCAATATTTAGTAATTAGGGTGTGACAAGTAGCCATAGTTTGGGTTTCTATAGAAACACGGCATGCCTGACAGCAATGGTCCTGCATTCTCCTAGCCAGAGCCCACAAAATCCTCCTGTCCCATAAGCCAGGTACAGTTCCCCAGCCTGAAACTCTTCATCCATTGCTTGCATCTGCCTTTCTTCTTCTTCTTCTTTTTGAAACAGGGCCTCCCTATAGCCTCATCTGGCCTGGAACTCCCTGAGTAGACCAGACTGGCCTCTATCTCATATGGAGATCCACCTGCCTCTGCCTCCCAAGTGCTGGAGTGCTTGGATTAAAAGTGAGCCCAACTTGAATGCACCGCTCTTCTCTTGTATTTCTCGGGAGGAAACCAATGCCAGGGAAGTTGAGCAAGTTGCCCAAGGTCAGCAGCAATCTAGAAGCCTTATCTTTGATCCTGGGACCCCAATGCCTTTAGCTCCGGTTATCTCTAGAAAAACAGGAGCAACCCATTCCTCAGACAGTTAACCAAACTACTTAAGGCCCGCTTGGCTCATTTCGGTCATCCGTGTGGCGGGAGCAGGCACTGGGTTTGCACCCAGCCACATCCATCCCTCTTCAGTCAGTCCTGCACAGCTGCTGATGCAAGCACTGAGGAGGCCACCTGCTGTTCCCCCTTCCACCCAGCATCCTACAGCCCCTCAGAGCCCGCCAGACCCCTGGGACCGACTCACTGATGATGTCCAGGACGCTGTGCTCCGAGAAGGTGTACTGGTTGTAGCCGCCCAGGTCCCCGCGAAAGTAGTACTTGCCTCCCAGCTCCGGACTAAGCGTGCTGAGCAGCAGAGTGCAGTTGCGCAGGCCCAGGTCCCCCAGCAGCCGACTGCGGCCCTGGAAGCTCTCGTGGACCACTTGCGTCCGGGACTTGAAGACTACCGGTGGATAGTTCTTGGGGTAGGGGCTGTTGAAATACCAGACGCCGTGTACTACCGCCGGTCGGAGCTCATCCGGGAAGTCAAAGCGGCAGGGGATGGAGACACACGTGCCCTCGAAGGCTGAGATGGATGAGGGCATCCAGGCACCCCAGTGACCTCCTCGGGAAGCTGTGGGTGGGCAGGAGTACAGAGGCTGAGGGACATGTCCCGCCGTTACCATCGCCAGGTCCCATCACCGACCACAGGCCTGGGGGTTCTGGGATAAAGACTCAAGATCACCTGCTGAGGGGCTGGAGAGATGGCTCAGCGGCAGCCCTTGAAGAGGCCCCGGTTGGATTCCCAGCACCCACATAGCGGCTAACAACTGTCAGTAACTCAAGTTCCAGGGATGCGAAGCCCTCTTCTGATCTCCGAGGACATTGCACAACACGCGCGCACTTACACACTTGCAGGCAAAACACCCATATACATAAAATAAAAAATAATTTAAAATAAAAGAGCACTTGCTGATCCCCAATCATTACCTGAAATCATTATCCAAAACAGAGGCAGTGCAGTGAGGAATATCATTTTGTACAGCAAGAGAGCGAGCCAGGTCTGGAGAGAGACAGAGCAGGTTAGAGACAGAGTTAGCTACGAAAGACAGTGTCCTAAAACACCTCAGAAAAGGGACCCTGGGCCAAGGCTAGCTGCTGCTGTCATTCAGAACTGCGAACATTTTTATTTTGCTTTGTTTTGTTGTTCTGAGACAGGATCTCACTGTGTAGCTCTGACTGGCCTCAAACTCAAGAGATCTACCTTGTCTCTGCTTCCCCAAGTGCAGGGACTGAAGATGTGTGCCATCATGCCTGGCTGTAATTATAGACTTTGAAATGACCCTGGTTAGGCCCCCAAACCTTACTCTTTCATAGGCCCAGGCAAGTTAAGCAAGGTGCCCCAAATCACCCAGCTAAAGCAGGCCTCTAGAAGCTTCACCCCTCACCCCAATCCCTGTCCCTTAATCCCCAGCTGTAGCTCCAGATATCTCTAGAAGAATAAGAACCACTCTCCTTTTCAGAGGGCAGCCAGAGAGTTTAGAGCCTCGCTTGGCTCATTTCGGTCATCTGAGTGCCCAAGTGGGCACTGGGGTCAGCAACTCTGATCGCTTTGAGGCAGGCGTAATTACTGTTGCCATCTGAAGCCCAGAGAGGGTACACAGCTTGCCTAAGTTCACACAGCTAGTCTACAGTCTTAGCAACCAAGCTGTGCTATCTGCATGATACCTTTGGTCTGATAATGATGCTTAACATCATTATTCCCCCAGGAATCGCTGGACAAGGATGGAGCCAAGGCTCCAGCAGCAGCGGGAACAGAATATTGGCACCCTGCCCCTTACCTCAGTCTCTCTGAATTGGGACTATCTCCTGATTCCACTTGCAAAGACCAGTCAACCTGGAACAAGAATCACAGAGGCGTCCCAGGGTTGGACCTGAGCCGGCACCACCCTGCTTTTCTGTGTGTATTATGGGTTGTGGCCCTGCCATAAGGATGCCCGTGTGGTCTCCAGTACCCATAGATACCAGGGATGCTCCCACACAGTCTCAAAGCTGCTCTGCCACAATACCTCCCCCCAAGTTGGGGTGTGGGAGGGAACCTGAGTGGCAGCTTTGGGACGGGGGGAGAGGGGCGTAGTGAGTGGGGTGAAGGAGCAGATGTCCCACGGCTGAGGCCTGGGGGTGGCAGGCAGGGACCCAGCCCTATCAATGACTGGGTTTCACAACATCAGCATTCCCAGCATGCCGTGTGAATTCCTGCCGCCCTCTCCCACCCGCAGCAGGCCCCGGGTGTCCCCACCCTCACCAGAGGCCAGTGGCCAGTACAAAAGAACCCTGTTCCCTCAGATACGGGTGCTGCATCCTGGGGGCCCTCCTGGGGGTAGGTGGGGGTAATGGTCGTGACTGGTCTCTGAGAGGGGCTGGGAAGAGCCAGAAGTGAAGGACCCTTGGCCCCCGCTGCTCTGTGGGTCGCTTGGGGCTGGAGCCAGGATTTGGAAGTGGCTGCATTTCCCGGCCTTGACTGGCCTCTGCCCTCTTCCCGCTGCCACGGACGCATGCCCAGAAACATACGGACGCTGGTAGGAAATGTGACAGCCAGCAGGATACAACATAGGCTCATACAACAGAGATGCATGAGGACACGTTCTGACCCTGAGACCTCTGGGTGGTCACAGCCCCGAGTGTCATGTTCACTAGTTCCCAAGGACCTGCACACACACTGAGGTGTGATTATGGACCACTCCATCCATCATGACACATCGATGGACACAGGGCAGCTGTGGCCCTGGCACCAGTGACCGGAAGGCACAGCGGATACCTGGAGGTGAGGGACAGACAATGGGGGGACAAGCAGGCATGTGGACCATGCAGTCTAGGGGGGCACACAGAGGTCTTGGGGTGGGGGCCCAACCTGTCTTAGCTATGAGATGGTTTGAAGCTTTCGAAAGGATCACAGTACAAATATTTGTAAAACAAATAGATTATGTATCTCCAGCATTAAATTTGCAAGAAAGAAGCCAGGCATGGTGGTGCACACCTGCCATAGATGGATTTGGAGGTAGGAGGATTACGGGTTTGAGACCAGTCTCATCTACATAGCAAATTGAGGCCAACCTGGACTACGTGAGACTCAACCTCAACACACAAAAACAAATCCAAGGGAGTAGGGTAGGCAAAAAACGCCTTCAAAGTCTCTTTAGTAGGGTGTAATGAGAAAAGTCAAGAAACTTTGTTATAGACGGATGTACAAGGGAGGTAGACACACACTTACCCACTCACACACACACTCACACTTACTATGTACCAGGCACTAGCATGTGCTGTTCACAGTCCACCAGCCTCACCTACCTCCACACTGTGGCCTGCGGATGTTTGATTATCCTATGTCCTTCCGTTGGGCCCCAGCTCCAGCCCACTATCCTCCCTCCACCTATGTCTTAATCTCAGGACCTCCCAAGGAGCTGCCCCTGCAGAACCAGCTGTCATCAGGAGTGTCCAGGATGTCCCTTCTTCTAGTCTCTCCTTCTCAAAGTCACATCACTGTCCCCACTATGGTCTCAGTTCATTCCCAAAGCTGTCCCAAGGAGTACCCCTGCCTGGTTCGAAATGAGTAAACCTCCAGTTCTCAATGACATCTCCCGGAGCACCTCGCCATGCACATGTCCTGGCCACCAAGTGCTCCCGACCCCTGGGGGTCCACTGCCCCTCCTGCACCCTAAGCTGTCTTTACTACAGTACTCACTTGGATGGTCTGGCTTCTGCACCCTCTGCTCCGCTGGCCTGGCTTGTAGTCCCCTGGCCTCCCAGGGTCTAGGCCCCCACTTGCCAGCCCCTCCCCTCCCCCTGGGTGCCAGGGGCCGCCTGCCTCCAGGGCCCAGCTCCTCCCTGCCCCCGGGGGAGGGGGGCACAAAGCGGCCCTTGTCAGGCTGGGACTGGGCAGCCTGACGACTGGGTCCTATCAGTTACTTCCTGGAGAGGATGGAGGTCTGCCTCTTTCCTTCCCCTCTATCATTGCATATATACACCAATTGGAGGTGGGAGGGTGGCCTCATCTCTCTAAAAGTCCCAGGCTGAAGGGAAGAACCTATTCGTCCTCAAGAAATTGGTGGCAACCTTAGGTGTAACAGGAAGAGGAGACACACCCTCTCCTCATTGGCTCCAGTATCACCTCCCTCATGTGGACAGTCACCTTCCCTGCGCTCTTCCCGGTCTGCTTGCTTCTTGGCTCTTCTTGACCTCTGAAATGACCTTAGATGTTGTCTCCTCTTGTGAGATCATGATCTCCCTTCGGTGAGGACAAGGGCTCTGTCTGTCTGTATTGTTCTGAGTCCTACTTGTTAATGAACAGAGAATGTGTGGCTGTGTGCACTCCAATGTCCTGTGGCACCTTGGGACTCAGGGCTGTTGCTCTAGCTCCTCTTTGCTGGAGACCTGTCCCCATCCCATCCCACCTAGTCCTGACCCCAGCCTACTCCTGAAGAAACCAAGCACTAACATAACGCCTGTCGCTTCCTCGGTGGCTTCCCTTACCGCTCCTCAACTATTTATATATCTATCTATTTATTTATTTATTTACTGGGGGGAGCAGTTCCCATGTACCACAGCCTATATGTGGAAGTCAGAGGACAGCTTGCTCTCTCATTTTACCGTGTGAATCCCAGGGACCAAAGTCAAGTCATCAGAGCTGGCAGCAAGTACCTTAATTTGGTGAGCTGTCTTTCTGCCCCACCCCCTTTTTTTTTGTAGTTTTCAACTTTTGAGACAAGATCTCCTTAAATAATGCAGGCTGGCCTCCAGCTCATTACACAGTCCAGATTAGGTATGGAACTCCACATCCTCCTGCCTCAGCCTCTGGAGTACTGAGATTGTAGGTGTGTGCCACTATGCCTGGTCCCCACTCATCTGTTTAAATGCTGTTCTTTTTTTTTTTTTCTACAGGGCTCAGCATGACCACAGCTTGACACTTGCATCCTGGGGATGCTATCGATCCCTACCTGCCCTTGTAGCTCAGAGTTATCAGATAACAGGCTGTGCACACAAACCTGCTGTCTGTCTGTCTTGGGTGTTTAGAACAAGGTGTTAGTGCCTGTAAGGCTGGCCCGCCAAGATGAATGACAACTGTACGGGTGTAAATTCCACAGTGGTCCTGAGTCAGACGTGAGCTTTGCAAGGTGGGTGGGGAACTGGAGGTGGCATGACACACGAAGTTCCATTACCCTGCGGTGACCAGAGCAGGGAAGCTGGGAAAGGGACGAGTCCTTTCTCCCAAGGGAGCCCCTAGGAGTGAGGGCAGGGAAATCCCTCGGAAGGGGGAGTGGAGCAGGAGTCAGGAAGGCTGGTGGGGGGGAGGGTAGCTACCCCCACCTCCTGTTTCATGATGTCAGACTCTGCCCGTGCCTTTCCCAGTCTGAGACAATGGCCCATTGACAGTAGGATGGGGCTTGAATGCCTGGGTCCCAGAGAAGAGAGAGACCTGGTGCCTGGACTTTGGGGGTGGACACGGAGATGCTAGGGTGGTCTGGGTCACAGATGTCTCTCCATCCCAGTGTCACTGAGATGGTGTCCCTGTGCAAAGGGGCTGTGCCTCGTCTTCAGGTATGAACTGGAGGCCAGCCCAGAAAGAAGGAAGCCAGGGCAGATGCATCGCACTGAGATCTCCTCCCCAAGCCCTGGGATCTGGAGGGGACCCACTCATATTGGTGACACAGATGAAATGACATCGAGTCACAGGCTGAGTGAGGGGGGCTGCAGAACCCAAAGGGGACCATCTGCCACAGATTAACTAATGCTTTCAAGAAAGGACTTGTTTGGTCTGCAAGGACTGGGGCTGGGGGAGAACAAAACTCCAGACTAGAATGCTTGGAGCCCAACTCTGTGGCCTTCAATTCCAGAAGGAAGGCACCATCGGGGTCACCTCTTTTTGAACCTTAAAAGGATTACCTATCCCAAACCTCCCACCTGGCCTTGGACTTGGCAGTTTGCATGTTTGAATGACTTTCGACTGGATGTGTCTTTGTTCATATTTTCCCCTTTTACAAAGACGTCAGTGATATCAGATTAGGACCCACTGTAATGACTTCATTTTAACTGGATACCCTCGGTAAAGAACCCACCATTAAAGCTAGATGTGATGGTGCATACCTATGATCCCAGCACTTTGGAAGTGGAGTCAGGAGGATCAGTTCAAGGTTATCCTCGGCTACATTAGACTCTATCTTATCCCCCCCTTAGCAGTTAAGAGCATTGGCTGCACTTGGAGAGGACCTGCCTTCAGTTCCCAGCACCCACATGGTGGCTAACAATCATTTATAACTCCAGTTCCAGGGAATCTGATGCCCTCTTCTGGCCTCTGGGGGCATCGCACATACATGGTGTATATACATACATGCAAGCAGGCAAAAACAGTCATACAGACAAAATGAAAATAAATAAAAAATATTTTTAAAAGACCCTACCTCCAACTAAGGTAGGCTGAGTTTCAGACATCATCATACAAATAGAGATGGACATAGGATTTTGTTTGATGTCCTGAGTTATAATTATTAGCCCAATTTTATCCAAAATAATGTGCAGGCTAAAGAAAGCATCTCCAGACAGCTCAAATCTCTCAGTCCCCTCATCCGGATTCGTCCGGCTCACTAGTCCTTTCTGTTAGACTCAAACGATGTGAAAACCGTTAGAAACAAGAACCAGAAGCACTTGGGCTAAGCAGGAGTTTCCTGAATGGAAATAGAAGGGCCAGGGAGAGGACCAGGCCATGGTGGCCACCTGTTAGCTGTAGGATCTCACAGGTATCTCTGCCCGTTTGAAACGCTTGCCTCCTTGTCTGCGAAAGGAAGAGGCTCCCCACAGATCTACTCAAAGAGAGGAGTGTAGAATTGTTTGGAAAACTATCAAGTGCCTCCTAAATGTGAAAAGCTAACATTGCCAGGGGAGAAGAGAGGCCTCTCCTACCCTCTCTGTTGAACACCTGGCAGGTGGGAGGCCCCACTGTTGTGGTTTGGATCTGAAGTGTCCGCACAAAAGGTTTGTGTGTTAAAGGCTCATCTCAGATGGTAGCGCTATTGATAGGTAATGAGAAATGAGGACAATGACTTCACCAAAGTGTTAATCAGTGGGGTTGTGGGGACTTGGTGGGGGGATACTGGTTAGAAGTAGGTCAGGGGGCTAGAGAGATGACTCATTAGTTAAGAGCACTGGCTGCTCTTGCAGAGGACTTGGGTTCAGTTCCCAGCATCCACATGGTAACCAACAATTGGCCTTAACTCCAATTCCAGGGAATCCAACTTTCCTCTTCTGGCCTCTGCAAGTATTGCATGCTTGTGGTACACTTACATACATGTAGATAAAACACTTGTACACATAAAATAAAGATAAATGAAAAATAACAGTAGAAGTAATAAATCTTTTAAAAAGTAGGTCAGCGGATGTGTGCCTTTGAAAGTTGCATGTTGTCCTTGGTACCTTTAGTTTTTCTCTTTCTCTGCTTCCTGGATGTCAGGAGGTAAGCAGTTCCCCACTCCCACCATCATGTTCTACCTGGCCACGGGTCCACAGCAGCAGAGTCCACCGATACTTCTGAGACTCCTGAAACCATGAGCCAAACCACCCCTTCTCTTAAGCTTCTTCTCTGGGCTTCTTGTCACAGCAGCAAAGAGTGACTAGCACACTGGCGTTGCTGGTTACCCCTAATAACAGTGGGTGTCCTTGTTTCTGGACACCGTTCTCCAGAAGGTCCTAGACTATAAGAAGATCTGAGGTAGAGGGCTTCCAATGACAGCGTGCATCAGAGCGGACCTCCTGGAAGCCCAGTTCAAATGCACATTGCTGAACCCCAGTCCTGGAGCTTCCCTTCAGTGGGTGAAGTGGGCCTCGACTTTGCTTTTTCTTTGAGATTTGTTTTTATTTATGTATAGGTGTTTATGTCAGTGTGAGGGTATGCCACATGTGGGTAGGTGTCCATGGAAGCCAGAAGAGGGTGTCAGGTCCCTTGGAGTCAAAGGTGTTTCTGAGCTGCCCAACATGGCTGGCAACCCAACTCCGGTCCTCTGAAAGAGCAGTCTGTGCTCTTTACCGTTGAGTATCTCTCCAGGCCCCTGTTCCTGTTTTATTTTTGTAGTCAGAGTAGACTGACCTTGGCCTATGTAGCTGAGGATGATCTTGAACTCGTGATCTGCTGCCTCCACCTTCTGAGTGCTGGCATTGGAGGTGTGCAGCATCATGCCCAGTTTAAGGGGTGCTGGGAATGGAACCCAGGACTTCATGCTTGCTAGGCAAGCACTCAACTAACTGAGCTATGTCCCTCCCAGCCGCTGGAATTTGCTTCCAGGCTATTGCTGCTGCACTACTGGTCCAAGGACAGCACTGTGATGACACCTGACATGATTTAGCTTCCAATCATAGCTAAGAGCACTAGGTGCCTCTTGGCTGGTCAACCCTAGTCCCCCACTCAAGATAGCCCCCCTTCATCGTGAGGTTTTGAACTGTCAGGGAGAGGAAGGCGACTTCTGAAGAGGGTGAAAGGGCAAAGTTTATCATATGTGCATATGTTTCCCAGAACACACCTTCTGTGTTTTGGCGCGGCACGCGTGCACATGTGTGTGTGTGTATGTATGTGTGTGTGTGTGTGTGTGTGTGTGTGTGTGTGTGTTTTCGTCATATAATCAGGAGTTTACGACACCATTATTGGAAAGAAATGTTGCTTTCCTGTCTACTTAGTGGGCTCTTTGACCTAGATTCAATCCTCTCAGGACTTGCGGTCAGTACCTCTGGTTTTCCGATCCTGTCACGCCTGCATTTGTAGATTAAACAAACAAAGCCCACCCTGAGAAGCAGAAATGACAAGGTTACAAGAAATAGGTGTGGTGACCCCAGGCTCTTGGGGGTCATGGTTCTTTTCATGTCCCCCAGAGAGGGTGGAAGAGGTCTCTCTTCTTCCCAGTCTCTTACAGTTCCTGATATTCTGAGACCAATTCTGGCTTCAAGTTTGGTTAAGTTTGACCTACAGACTGCTGGATTTTTTTAAGTTCTAGTTGGGTTGAGACAGGAGGATTGCAGAAAGGCAGCCTAAGCTATGTAGTGAGTTCTAGTTCAGCCTGGGCTACATTCAGAGAGATACCCTGTCTCAAAAACCAAAAAACAGGGATAGGAATGTAGTTCTGTTGGTAGATTGCTTGCCTACCATGCTTGAGGTCCTGGGTTTAAACCCTAAGACCACACAAACTGGGTATGATGTTACATGCCTATAATTGCAGCACTCAGGAGGTAGAGACGGGAGGATCAGAAGTTCAAGGTCATCCTTGGCTACATAGAGAGTTCAAAGCTAGCCTGGACTACATGACATCCTGTTTCAAAAAAAATTTTTTCCCTTGGTCTCAGGGTATCACTGAGTGGCATAATACTTGCCTGGTTTGTGTGAGGCTCTGAGTTCAACCACTCAGTATTAAAAAAAATTGGCAATTGATAAAAAGAATTTTGTTGTTATTGCTGGTTATGAACCGCCAAGCTCAGCCTGGTTGCCAATATTTGAAATATTATGAAATTTCATAACAGTAAATATTTCTAGATTCTCTTGACAAAATCAGACACTATTCAACATGACCTTCCTCATCTAGGCATGGTGGCTATCTCCTGGGGCTCTGTGTACTTGGGCTCCTCTTTCCCCTCTAGAGCTCAGCATTGAGGCCAACTGGTCAATGCTTTTTCTCATCACAAGGACTGCTGTGATCATAGGAGCTAAGATGATAGTGAAAAACATCTCATGTCTCTGCTTCCACAGTGGTTTAGTGGGTAAAGGTGATTGGTGCCAAGTCTGAAGATCTGAGGCTGATTCCCAGGACCTTCATGGTGGAAGGAGGAAAAAAACCAAGTCCTGAAAATTGTCCTCTGACCTCCACACATTGGGAGGAGGCAAGAATGCACCTCCCCCATACACAATAAAATAAATACAATAAAAACGTAGGGGGATCAGTGCTGGGGAGATGGCACAGGGGAAAAAGTGCTTGCCATGCCAGCATGAGGGCCTGAATCCCCACCACCCACATTAAAAGCCAGACATGCCATCAAACATTCATAATCTCAGTACTAGAGAGGAGGAGATAGTGGATCCCAGGGCCGGTTTAACTGAATTGGTGAGCTCCAAGTTCAGTGAGAGACCCTGTCTCAGAAATTAAGGTCAGATGGGTGTGCTGGCACATGCTTTAGTCCCAGCTCTCGGGAAGGAGGCAGAACTCTGTGAGTTCAAGGCCAGCTGGTTCTATACAATGAGTTCCAAATTAGCTAGGGTTATATAGTGAGACTCTCTCCAAAAAAAAAGAAAAGTAGAAAAAAATAGAGGAAAACATCCAATATTGATCTATAACATCTACGCACGCATGCACACGTGCATACACAGGCATTCAAATACAAATAGGGTGATTAGCCTGGTGTGGCAGGCCGTACCTGTCAACATAGTACTCGGGAATCGAACCCCCCAGGGTCGTGCTGGATAGCTTTAGTGTCAAGTAGACACACCTGGGTCGAGAGAGCCTCAACTGGGGAACTGTCTCCATTGGACTGGCCTGCGATCATGTTTATAGGGTATTTTCTTGATGAGTGATGTGGAAGGGTCCAGCCCACTGTGGGTGGTGCCAGCCCTGGGCAGGTTGTTCTGTATTGTATAAGAAAGCAGACTGAGCATGGGCTAGGGGAGCAAGCCAGTAAGCAGCGTTCCTCCATAGCCTGTGCTTCAGCTCCTGCCTCCAGCTTCCTGCCTCCCTCAGTGTTGAACTGTGTGCCCCAGGAGGTGTAAACAAAATAGACTCTTTCCTCCCCAAGTTGGTAGTGGTCAGAGTGTTTTGTCACAGCAATGGAGAAGCAAACTAGAACACAGGTCTTCTGCAAGAACAATGTTCTTAGTCAATGAACTATCTTTCTAGCCCCAACTTAAAAAAAAAAAAAAAAAAAGAGCAGTCAGAATAGAAGGAACTTAATTCCAGTCAGAATAGAAGGAACTTAATTCTGTGGAGTCCGATGTCTCCACAGAATCACATGTGGAGTTACATGTGCCAAGTATGTCCTTATTGAGAGACTACAACTCAGGATGCTCCTATGAAACAAAGTCATCATTTGTTATACACAGATACCCGAGTACACAGCTTATCAGCCAGCACAGCTATGATGTCACATGTCACACAGCCTTAGAAAGACTCTCCTATACACACGATGGAGTGAAAATGGCAAATAATATCTTTTAAATATTTTATTTCTTATGTGTATACAGTTACTGCCTGCATGTATGTAATTGGACCTGTGTCATGCAATGCCCACAGGGGTCAGAACAAAGCATTGGATCCCCTAGAACTGGAGTTAAGGAGGGTTGTTAGCAGCCATGTGGGTGATGGGAATCAAACCCAGGTCCTCTGTAAGAGCACCTAGTACTCTTAACCACTGAGCCATCTCTGCGGCCCCTGTAAATAATATCTCAATAATCTCCATTTTCTGGAACCCCAGAAGGAGTACTGGATCTTACTCTGAGAACCATTGTCAAGCATTTGAGTTGTGACTCGTGATTTTAAGAAGACTCTGAGGGGGCTGGAGAGATGGCATTGCAATTAAAAGCACTTACTGCTCTTACAGAGGACTGAAGTTCAGTTCCTAGTACTCAAGTAGGGCAGCTCATAACTGTCTGTAACTTCAGCTGCAGAGGATCCGATACCTTCTTCTGGCCTACACAGGTGCCTGCATGTGCACATTCACACACACACACACAAACACACACACACACTTAAAAATCTTAGCTGGGAGTAATGTTGAACGCCTTTAATACCAGCCCTGAGGAAGCAGAGGAAAATGGATCTCTCTGTGGGATTGAGGCCAGCCTGGTCTACATAGCAAGTTCCAGGCCAGCTGGAGCTATGGGGAGACCCTGTCTCAAAAAACAAAAGCAAAAGTTAGAAAGGGAGGGAGGGCGGGCGGGGGAGGGAGAGAGGGAGGGAGGAAGGGAAAGAGAAAAGAAAAGGACTCTGAGGTGAGGCAACTTTGTTACTTTGTTCAACTTTCTTACCCAACTTTGCAACCTAAATTCCAAATCTTTGAAGGGAGAAACAAGGTGACAAAGAGGAGACAAATGGTTTCACCAAACCTTCTAGCAGCTATCAGTACACACTAACCTGCACAAGTCACTGAGAGACAGCCCTTAGAAAGCCGGGGTCACAACAAGCCCCTGGCACAGGCCCTTGCAATAAGAAAGGATAACAGACACTCCCGTTTGAAAACAAGAGAGTGAGCCACTTTATTTCAAGAAGAGTGACAGGAATAAATAAAGGGGGAGCTGGGACGAGGTCAGGGAATCGGAGCAGGTGACTATGACTTGCAGCATATGCCACATTTAGGATTGTTACAGCACCGGCAACAGAACAGGCAGATGGGAATGTGGGTGTCTCGCTTCCTTAGCCTCTGGAACAGGAGCTGCGGGGAGGAAGAGAGAATGAGAAGCCTGGCTTGGGCATTGGAAGGCTGGGGGACCAGGGAGACCAGAGTCCCACTTGCTCTCACCATCTCGCTGGTCTTGGCTTCCTCTGTGTGCTGAGGCTGTAGAGCTGTCGTTTGGCTCATCTATGAAAGCAGAAAGGGTGCTGAGGACTGCAGAGGCCCCAGCAGAACTTGCCTCCACCAACCTGTTCCTTCCCCAAAGGGCCTGGTACCCTCTGAGTTTAGCTGGACTTCCTCCATTCCTTGGGCAGTTCTTCCTAAAAGCGTCCCACCTTGTCACTGTACTCTCCTTGGGGATGCTGCTCTCCTGACAAGCCTCCCTGCATCTTACCCTTACAGCTGGGTCACCACATGGTACAGTGACTTTTTAGCATAGTCATTTGGATTGCGGTTCTCCGCATCTTGAAAGCCACAGGGCTTTCCCAGCACTTCAAAGATCAACCAGCGTCTACACAGCTATCCACGAGACTCAGCCTGATGGAAACTTGCACAGCATCATGTCCACTCCTCAGACCTTTCAGTCCCCAGGGTCCTGTGCTTGCTCTTCCCCCAGGTGCTTGTCTGCTGTGTGGTCCCTCCTGCCGCCCCCAGGCACAAATCTAGTATCTTTTTTGCTGCTGTGGTTTGTTGTTTTGAGACAGGTTCTCACATAGCCCAGGCTGGTCTTAAACTTGCTGTGTAACCAAGGGTGACCTTAAACTACTGATCTTCCTATATCCTCCTTCTTAGTGCTGGGATTACAGGCCAGTATCATCATACCAAGTTTGGTCCTGTATCATTTTCTTTCTTTTTTTGAGAGACAGGGTCTCACTGTGTAGCCTTGGCTGGTCTAGAACTTGCTATATAGACTAGGCTGGCCTCACAGAGATCCATCCACTTGCCTCTGCCTCCTGAGTGCCAGGATTAAAGGCATGGGTCATCATGCTCAGTTTCATTTTCTTATAAAATATTTTTGTTTGACTGACAGCCTCTGGATCTCATCTCAGGACCCTCCTCCCCAGGAGCACTCTCTCAGCACCTTTTAAGTTAATCACAAAATAAGCATTTGCAAAACCCAATTATTTAATTGCTCGTTAAGGAATGCCCTGATCAGATGGAAGCTCTGTAGGAACCAAAATCTCTTCTGTTTTCCAGTGTCCATTGTGTTATTCAGTCCTCACTGAAATGGCAGAGTTGACAACAACAGCTCGAGCCAGGTCCTCAGCTCCGCTACTCAGGTCCACCCTTGTCCGCTCAGAAGCTCTTACTCCTCTAAGCCATCCTGAGCTCTCAGTGCCCAGAGGTCCCCCAGCTGTCCCCGGCAGTCTCAGCAATCCGGCCATCAATCCCCGCAGACCTGGGGGTGTTTGCTCACCTGTTGCTGCAGAACAGTGCCACTGGTCAGACTGGCAAGGAGGAGAAAAAGGAGGCAGACAGCCCGGATCTGAGCATTCAGTGCCATCATGCTGTCTGTCTGTCTTGCTGTGCAGTCTAGGACTTGCTCTGGTGTCTAGGACCCAGTTCCAGCCCCTTTTATGAGGCCTGAGGTCTGAGCCCCATCCCCTTTGATCTGACTCATTTCCAAGAAGGTGATGGCGCCGAAAAGGCGGACAGATAAGCGGGAACAGAGTGACAGGGACAGAGTTGTGTCAACCCTCAGCTAGCAGAGGTGTGTCTGGGGGGTGGGGCAGAAGAGGCCACAGACACAAGCCTCTGGTCAGCCACCTGAGGAGCCCTTTCCCCAAACCTGATGTCACCCTGTTGATCTCAGAAAAATTCCCCTTTTTCCTCAGACATTGATCACGATGATCAGTGGTTCAGTGTCCTCTCCCCCCATGAGTGTCTCCAGTGCCACTGTCACTCACTGGGCCCACCATGGTAGCGGAGGGGCATCCCACTGGGTACTCATGCACTGAATGAGACACTGCAGAGTCAAGCTGCACTGGGAGTCTGTGTCAGCTTGAGCCCCGGCATACATTCTGGTGTCTGATGTCAGGAACTTACGATGTGGCTCTATAGCTAGTCACCTTTTGTCCGTGACAATGGCAGTCATCACTGTTGTCTAGCTAGCACCTAATGACTGCATTTTACAGCCTAACATATGTGCAGATGGATTCATGTGTTTTACATGTCAGTGCGTGAACTAACTAACCCTCCTGGGTCTTGCACATCCCCATGTTAACTGGAGGTGCTACTTGGCTTCCAAGCGGCTGCCTGCCTAGTCCTGGGCTCCGTTAGTGTCCAGGGTCGCCGTCACTTTCCTGTCACTAGCCCAGGGCCTGGCCTGTGATCTAAGTGGCCAAACTTCCTCGTTTCCCTCTAAATTTGGGGGGTGGCAGGGTGGGGGCGACAACACAGCATCACATGGTTACATCTGGCTTTACAGCGCAGACTGCATCCTTCACACAACTCCACATTCAGTGGTATCATGCCAGAACCTTCCAAGCTTCCATGCTGGGAGAACTTATACTACAGAAATTGGCGGCCACTACATACCAGGGCTTTTCAAGCTGGCTCCCTGAGGTATACGAAGGATAAGCCAAGACTAACTGTGGTGCTTTCCCATCTATCACCTGGACTACCTCCTGGTGCATACGGCCCAAGACTAACAAGCCTCATTCCACAGACAGGCCGCTGGCCATTGTGCCTGGCTCGTACAGGGGACTTCCAGTGTCAGTCCCGTCCCCAGCGCCCGGGGAATGCTGCTGTACCTCTACTCGCTCATCAGCCCCCAGCCTCCCATGTTCTCCCAAAGGTGGCTTTTCAAGGGACTAGCAGGACAAAAGCTGACCGGGCAACGGGGTGGGGCTGAGCAGGGCTCCGCAAGACCAACCAACAGGCAAGCCGATATCCTAGATGGGTGAGAGCAGGGGGCACCCATCCCTTAGAGACATGGGTATCCCCCAGTTCTGCCAGGCATTACTGTGATGGCTCCGGACAGGTTTCATCATCAGGCGAGGGCAGGGGTCACCACACAGGCGCCAGAGGCACGGTGCGAGGCGACAGGCTGCCGGGCCAAGCCTGGCTTCCTGGCCATCTGCCCTCCCCTGGGGGTTGGGGGCTCAAGGCCAGGCCCCATCATTGGCTGGTGCAGAGGGGAGGGCTTCAGCTCTGGAGCCCAGGGACGGGTGCCAGCCCTATTTTCAAGAAGCGCTGACCTGGGAGACCCTAGCCTCTCTTTCAACAACAGGGGACGTGTCCCTGACCCCAGCTCCCACAACTCTCATCTGTACCCACTGCCTCAGTGAGGATACTTGGCCTATTAACACCCCAGACACCCTGCCAGGTGGCACAGGGTAGCAGGAACTGGCACAAAGCCACAGCATAGAGGAAGCACGGACTAGAAGGTGGACCCCAACCTGTCCCCAAGCCCAAGATAGACAGACACACAGACAGACAAGGCGGGGGCCACATTGGCCAGTTTATTGCAGTTAAATACCTCTCTCTCTATTTTTTGTCCATTTTTCCATAAAGAAAATTAAAACACACACGCACACATACACACACACACACACACACACACGCACACTCACACACACACACGCACACTCAGAGGGGAGCAGGGATCCAGAAACAAGAGGGGCGGGGGGCATGGTCTCCCTGCATAGGTCCAGGCCCCAGGGAAGGCCCCCCAAACGCCCTCCTTCCCATAAGCACCCTGTCTCAGTACCTCTAGAGACCAAGGAGGCAGCTGGCGGGGCCTCTGTCCTCCTCCCTCGCACCTCCCGGTGAGCCCACTTGAAGAGACGGGCCGGTGAGGGCCGAGAAGGGAGGCTGACGGACAGACGGGCAGGTGGGCAATCATTTCCGAACGGAGGAGGGCAGTGGGCAATGTATCCACAGAAATGCATTATGTCTCCTCGTTTTTGTTAAAAATCTACTATAAAAAACGCAGCTTGGGGAGGGGCATCTCCCTCTCTGTGCTAAGGGCTGGGAAGGGGCAGAGGCTGGCAGCAGGTGCACAGCGGGCCTGGCGAGCGTCACTGCCGAGTGCTCTCGCCCACCATCTCCAGGTTGTGCTGCTGCAACTGAGCTCGAAGCAGGGCATTCTCGTTCTTCAGCTCCTCGATCTGCATTGAGAGGGGACATGTGAGCCAGACTGCCCTCGGTGTCCTGGGGCCCCAACGGGGGTCTGGGCCAGTGCCCACCTGCTGTCTCAGGAGCTCGTTGTCCATCTGCAGCCGCTCCGCCTCCTTGAAGGTCTCCTGCATGCGCTGGTTGGTCTGGCGTAGCTCCCGAATGTAATCGCAGGCCTTGGACAGGATGCCTCCTTTACTCTGGGGTGGAGGGTGGCCAAGAGTTAAGAGGGGGACAGTTCAGCTCCTGGGCCTGGGTCATGCGGACTTCCTGCAAGGGACCGGGGCCTGGGGACACTCACCGCTCCCGTCTTGCTGTTGTCTGCGTTACAATCTGGAATGATTTTTGAAAGCTGGACAATCCAGTTGTTGATCTTGTCCCTCCTCCTCCGCTCCACTGCAGGAGACAATGACAGTGATGACTGTGGATGGGCCCACTGTAGGGTGCCTAGGCACGGGATCCTAGGTAGCCACCTCCTCACGGGCCATAAGCTTCACAGGAAGAATGATTAAGTTTCAACCCTCAAGTGCCATCGTCAGACACCAAAACTGCCCGACTATAGGCTCATTTTGTGAGCCTGTCCAGCATGCGTAGAAAAATGGAGATCAACCCCTAACTCCACAGCTTCTTTCCTTCTCTGGTGGTCCCCACGAGCTGACTTCTTTTAAAATATGTATTGTTTTTATTTTACATGTATGAGTGTATTGCCTGCATGTAAGTGCACCAGTGTCATACTATGTCCATGGAGCTCAGAAGAGGGTGTCAGATCTGCTGGAACTGGAATTACAGATGGTTGTTAGCTGCCATGTGGGTCTGGGAATCAAACCCAGGTCCTCTGCAAGAGCAGCCAGTGCTCTTAAATGCTGAGTCATCTCTCCAGCCCCAGAAGCTGACTTCTATAATCTTGTTTTTCTCATCTTTCTCTCCCCTGTAGGAAGTTTCTCAAGTAGGCCAACCTCAAACCAGTATGCAGCCGAGGATGACCCATAAGTTCCAATCTTCTTGCCTCCACCTCCCAAGTAGCCTCTTTCCGGCTTTATTCTTCGTGCATGCAAGGCAAGCACTCTACTAACCAAGCTACAGAGCAGCCCCTCTCATCTCTGATGTGAAAATCCAGTCATGACCGGTCCAGGTAAAATCCTCCTCTGGTACCTTGGCAAACTGTAATTTTCCAGAAGGGAACTCGGCTCAGGGGCCTGGCCCTGGGGGCATCACTGGCCTCGGGGACATCACCTCATCTAGGACTGTGAACCTACACTTGGCAGACAAAGGATGGAAAGTCACCCAAGACTTCACCTGGAAGTCTGGACTTGTAATTTTACTAAACTCTGCACTATCCTGCTGTCAGTGAGTTGGAATGACAACTGTCCCTACACAGGCTTGCGAGGGCCTTCCTCCCCCTGTCACTGTCACGCGCTCAGGGTACCTGCCAGGAGCCGCCTGCCCTGGGGTCCGGGACCCTGGTTTCAACCCCTCATTATCTCCAGAGCACGGACTTCCAATGCTGGGGCACAAAAAAAAGGCACGGTGGGCTGCGGGGCAGAGGGCAAGGGTCATCTCCTGAAGTGGGGCTGTGCGGGTGGAGACGGAAAGCTCTGGGGGGTGAGAGCAGGCTACTTTCTCTTCACACCTAAGCTCAGGCCCCTCACCCCCAGCACAGTTCCCTTAGGGAACCGCAGGGCCCAGGAGCAGGCAGGGCCTCGTCTGTCCTCCTCCAGGTTCCTCCCACTCCGGCCTGAGTGACTTGACTCTCCAGGATGACTGTCCTCCCCATCCAGCTCACTTTCCTGTGTTCTCTAAAATCTTCTCAATGTCAGGCTGAGCATGGTCGGACCAAGTTGGGTGGGGGCTGGAACGATATCCAGCTCTACGTCGGGGGTAATTCACTGCCACAGTCATGGTGAGCAGATCCTGCCATCTAAGGGTGGCCAATCTTCCGGGAACTTGGTGGCCAGCCAGGGCCCAAGAGCACTAGCCATCATGTTCCTGCAGATGTTCTACCCCTGGGGTTTCTGCAGTCCTCCCAACACTGCACAGCACAGCTGTCTTCTGAGCCTGGGAACTGAGCAGTAGCCTTCTCTCACAGGCACACCTCAGTAAAAGCCACCAGGGGCAGAAGCAGGTCCCTCAGTCTGCACTGAATTCTGCAAAACATCATGGGGGCCTCCACATGGTTGAAGGTGGGGTAGACTCAACCCCGCCCTGTCTTGATAGAGCTCATGGCACTACTGTGAAATGATGTGAATCGGCAGCACTGAGCCCACGACGCATGTATTACGTAACCTTGGTACACAGCGCCCTGCCAAGACCAGGGCGGGGGTAAGGCTGCCTGCATGGGACCCACGACAGTGAATCTGCAGACTTGGGAAGCAGATGGGTGGAGGACTGCACAACTGTGACTGGAACCACACACAAGGGGGTGGGAAGAGATTGTACAAAGAGGTTGTCCAGTCTGAATCCAGGTGGTGGCTTGAGAAGGGCATTACGGAGGGCACACTGGAACGCAGAGGCCACGGCCAGTCATCCCAGAGAAGTGCCACAGTCATACCACACCACTTAAAACACATAGTGCAACCTGCCAGGGCTAAAGAGACGGCCGGACAAATCCGCAGCGAGGTATCAGTATGTCTCGTTCCGAGAGAAATGCGGAAAAAAAAACAAAATGCAAACAAGCAGGCTGGAAACCCAGGCTAAGGGAATCCTCCTCGGCCAACCTGGCTTCCCTAGAGGGGACCTCCTTCCACAGCAGGGGGCACCTGTTCCACAGTGCACATGGCCTTCTCGCACTAGACCCTATGTGGTGCTCAAGGCAATTCTACACCATCCAAGGACTGGAACCACATCCACCATTCTCTGAATACACAGAATTGAAAACCAGTGAAGAAAAGATACCCAGAAACACCATAAATGTCTGGAAACTAAGTAACCTTAACTCCTACACAGCCCTTCAAGGGTCAAAAAAGAAATCAGAAGGAAAACTGGGAAATGCTTTGATTTGAATGATAAACACAGGATCTAGCCAAACAGGACATTGTTGGCGGGGACTGCAGCAACAAAGATCTGCATTAGGAAAAAAGGTTCGCTTTTTATATCTTTTGCTTCCTTCAGGACAGGATCCCGCTACATTGCCCACACTGGCCCCAAGCTTGCAACTCTCCTGCCTCAGCCTCCCGAGTGCTGAGATTGTAGGAGTGTGCCGGCACTCAGCGGGCAAAGGCAGGAAGGTCTCCCTAAACTTGAGGCCAGACTGGTCAAGTTCTAGGCCAACAGGGACTATGGGGACACCCTGTCTCAAAAAAACAAAACAAATTACGCCCCTCCACTCTGGCAAAAAAAGCAATACAAAACATGACAGTGTACGGGGCAGGCAGACAAAGAACACATTTCAGCTACGGGGTGTGGACCTATAACCCCAACTTCTGGGGAGTCCGAGGCAGGCTTTTAAATTCAAGGTCAGCACCGCAACTTAGCAAGACTGCATCAAAATGTAAAGAAAGTGAAGGGGGGGTATGGGATTTAGGCTCAATCTCCAGCACCACAACAAAACAGAGCCTCCTTGAAACAACAGCAATCCTATCACAAATTAAAATCCAAAGTAGAAGGAATAAACCAGTAACAACAGAGAAAATAAAAATTTAAAAAGCAACCCAACTCAGCATTTAATTGGCTATAAAGATCTGCAGCCAGTACTCAGATCCCAGTACTCAAGAGGCAGAGACCGATGGATCTCTGTGAGTTCTAGGCTAGTCTGATCTACATATCAAGTTCCAAGTCAACCAGGGTTATATAGAGAGATCCTGTCTAAAAGTTGTGCATTCTCATCACCAGTGAGCTTAAATTCTGCCATGGTAACAACAGGCTGACCCAGCCCAACACTCCAGCTCGCTGAGGGACCCTTCTCCCTTTTGAGACAGCAAATGTACACTGACTGCTCCCTTAGGGTCCTGCATGTTAACAGAGTCTTGGGCAAGGAGAAGACAGACCTCAGAGTTGCTCTGTCTCATTTCTGGTTCTGGTAACCTAGTCAAGGCTACATTCTGCTGCCCAGGGGAGGGAAGGGTACACAGGAGCCTTTAGGGAGGGGGGCAACGTGCTCTGTTTGGACAAGTTGAGTCTGAGGCAGCAAGGATGGCCAGATTTTTTAAATGGCACTTTTAAATGCACAAGAGGAGGAGATAAAGCGAGGCCTTGTGCAACCCAGGCATCAAGTGGTGAGCTAAATCCTTTGAGGATAATGAGGGCAGGGATCACCTCTTTGTGACTCACTGGTCTTTCTAGAAATGATGTACCCCTTCAGCTGGGGATGAATCTTGGGGATACTGACCAACTACAGCTTTTGAGCCTCCCAGATTGTACTTCCTAGTAGATGGAACCAGACCTTGAGAAACACCCATAGCCAAAGCTGCTTCCCAGTCTGAAGGGTCACTTGTGAGAAACAAAACGCCTGGGCCTCCCCACTGATTGTTAGTAATTTAGAACCTCAGGGCTCTCACGGGGGAGTCTGACTGTTATGACTCCCAAGTTCTGAGGAGCAGAAGGGGAAGGAGAGACAACAGGGCAGGTGAGTCAGAGTAGAGCAACAAGGAACATTCCCGAAAGGGGGTGGGAGAGCGGGGGACGACGGGCAGGGTCAGATGTTTGGAGCTCCGACAGGAAAGGAAGCCAGTGGATTTGGCAATGAGGTCGTCACAGGTGACCTTCAATGGAGCCAGTCTGGTTGGGCCAGACTGCCAAGTAACAAGGAGGACAGGCAGATGGTGGGCCAAACCTTCTGCACTGCAGGTTGGGGGCTGGAGAGCTGGCTGTAGCCAGGGGGCGAGGTTATGAAGACTGCCTGTTGAAGGATAAGAACACTCAATGGCTCAGCTCCGAGCTGGATGAATCCAGAGCGGCAGGGTAAGTTGGGAAGCAGGTGGCTGTCACCACAGCTGCCTGGCATCAATGGGCCCTGCTTCCCGGTCTTTCCTGGCAACACACTACACACACACCAGGGCTTCCAATGCTCTACCCACACGTGTGCTCGCTGGGAGTACGGGGGCCTCACAGTCTGGACACACGCATGGCTCAACCGGGAGCATTGGGGGCCTTGCAGTCTCAATTTACACACTGTCTGGGGACTTCACCCAACACAAATGCTCACTGGGAGACACAGGGAGGGGACCCATCACAGTCTACTCTCGCATGCTGGCTGGGAGCACGGGAAGGACCTCAGTCTCTACTTACACATACTTACTGGGACACTGGGGACCTCCCAGTCTACTCATGCAAACTCACTGGAGTATCAGGGACCTCACGTCTATCCACACATGCTTACTGGGAGCTTTGGGTGTTGTTAGTGTCATTTTACACAGGAAGACACAGGTACAGAGTTAAAACACAACCTGACTTGGGTAGAGGGGCCCTAACAGTCTTGGTAGCCTATTAGAGGACCCTAAAACCCCTCCAAACCACCCGAAAACTAAGCTCAAGCCCCAGTGCACCCTTTCCTTCAAGCCACCTGATCTGAGCATGGCCTTGCACGATCCTGCAGCTCCAATCTTGTTCCCACTCTCCCCAGGCCCACTCTTCACATTGTGCTACCTCAGGCCAGGCACCCCTTCCTGAGGGCACTGAGAACTCTCTGGTTTCTCACCATCTTGCCACAGACTCCATGCTGGCTCGCCCCCACACCTGACTACACCTCCAGGACAGGCACAAGCACCCTGGGAAGATTTTCCTAGAAACACAGTGTGAGCCACAGTGTGAACCAGCCACAGTGCGGACCGGCTGGCAGGCCCCGCCTCTGCTCTGAGCTGTTCCTCTTTCCCTTCCCTCCCCATTCTGCTCTTCCTCAAGCCCCAGTGTCTGTGACAGGGTCTGGGCATTCGCCTGTGTTCCTCTCCCTCCTCAAACTTCCCCAGATTCATAAGAGGCCTATTCACTCAGGCCCCCTCCGGCCTCTGCTCAATGCCACCTTGAGAAGCCTAAGAGCACATGCCCACCACTCTGTTCCATTGTACCCAGGTTCCTGCTTGCGCAAGTGCGCTGCCATCCCGAGGACATATGGTAGCAGTGTGCAGTTTGTCTTCTACCAGTGAGTGCTGAGAGCCCTAACCTCGTCTCTCCTCTCCACTCTACCTAAGGCCTAGAAGTGGCTGGCACAGATGTCTGTGTGCTGGGTTTGAAAGCTGTTGCCTGGTCTCCCTGCCTTGATGATCACCAACTCTACATCAAAGCACCGTCAAGTCTCAGGGCCTCACTTGAGCATTCAAGACCTTCTTCCTGGTTCCTTCTCAAAGAAGCCACACAAACCACCACAACCAAATAGCACCCCTGAAACAACCAGACCTTCTCTCGTCTGTGCCAAGCTCCCAGACCAAGCTTCCTAGGCCCACCTCCTTAACCTCCCAGCATTCATTCTCAGCCATAAGCCGTACTTCTGCAGCACCTATAACAGACCAGGCTGCAGACCTGGCACAGGGCCTGTGCTGCCCTACCCCACCTGGGATCCAGGGTCAGTAAATATTTGTTGAGTGGTGGCTGTCTGGGTGTTAGAGCTGCCCCACCTTGTGGGCTATTATGTACTTTATGGTGGTGATCAATCAAGGCAGGGAGATCAGGGAACAACACGAAAGGACAAAAGACCTCGGGGTGGGACTTGCTGCATCCGGGAGAGCAAGATGCTCTGACCTCAGCTGAGCAGACTCCTCCTCCTCACACATGCTTCCTGGCTATGGCTGGAGGGCAAGTAGCTCAGAATGAGGGACAAGGGCACAAATGCTGCCCATGAGAAGGTTGGTCCAGTGGAGTCAGAGCATCCCAGTTTTTCAAGAGATGCCAAGAAGCCTACCTCTGAACATGAAGTCTGCCATTTTAGATCAAATTCAGAAGCCAGGCATGACAAAACATCTGGTCAACCTCAGCTCACAGCCTCTATCTTCCCTAACTCCTTACTCTTCTTCATTAATACTGACATTTTCAGCATTCAACACGCCTCTCCGGGGCCTCGGCATGCCAAAAAATGGGCTCAAGTAGGCCCCGCTGGTGACGCTCCTCAGAGGACTGGCTATTCCTAGGAGGCCCAGGCTGGCCCAAGAGCCCCCCCTTACCTTCATTGTGCTGAGCTCTCCTTCTCTCGTCTCGAGGAGTTCTGGTTCCGTCGATTTTCCTAGGATAGAAGGGGAAACAGCAGACACTATCTCAGACCCATCTATTCAAGCACTTATAAAACTACCAGACCTGACAATTATCTTCATTTTTATGGTACTGGGGATCAAACACAGGGCTTTGTGTATTTCGGGCAAGTGCACTGCCACTCAGCTACATTTCTAGTCTTTGACAACTATCTTTGCAAAATAAGTCTATGTGCAAAAAGAGAGAAAAGGAAACTTTAACTTCAAAGGCAAAAGCCATCAAAACCCACACCCCATGCCTACTGTATGTACACTGGCTTGCTCGGTGGCTAGGCCAAAAAATCCTCCCTTCCCTCAGCCCCAACAAAGGGGCACAAGCACCTACGGAGAATAGGGGTGTGTCCGGGGTGCAATCGTCCTCTGTGTTCCTGTCTGAAGCACATCCTGGGGTGTCATCATGACATAGAACTGGCCTGCAGGAAATGTGATGTGAGCACCAACACAGGGGTGAAGGCAGAACTCGATGCAGGGCTTCCCTAACTCTGCCCCCAGATCCCTTCCTCCCTTACCTCCGGCCTGCAAGCTCTGGTCTGTGGTCTGTACAGACACAGCCGTGGTATCTCCCACACTGGATGCTGGGAAATAGGCAAACCGTGCCTCCCCGCTGACAGCCTCTGCCGCTGGGCTGCCACCATTGCTGAATGGATTTTGGATTACAGCCTGGGGAGGAGGACACACAGGCCATCCTTAGCCATCCCAGCTATCCAACCTTTGCTGCTGGGCTTGGTGTGGGCTCACTATATTTTCTTGAGGGGAAGGGGAAGCCTTCAGTGTGTACTATTCTACCCTATGTCTCAGGTCTCTGGGTATCGCTAACAAAAAGCTCAACTGTCGCTTGCTAAACTACGCTTTAAGCGGCTTTGGCTTCCACTTCACAGAAGACACAGTAATTCCGAGACCTGTCCAATGATTCACTGTGCAAAACAGCCATCTGACCCCACACTGATGGCCTAGTGAGGTCATTTGTGTAGCACCTGTCCCACCCCCTGGGGCTTTCCCCTCCCCTCCCCCGCCCCATCCCCCGAAATTGCTAGACACCTACCAGCGGGAAGGGTGCTGCGGGCCCTGGGGGTACAGAAGCAGCGGCGGGGCCGGGGCGCTGGGCTGCCCCATCCACACCCACCTGGGTCACAGCCTGCTGCCCCCCTGCGAAGGCAGCGGTGGACACCACGCTGACGGCGCCAGCCGTGTCGCCCTGGCCGTCCAGTTGACCATCAGTCACCTGGACTACGCGGTATGTTACCTGCAGGGGGCGGCAGAGCGACGAGACGGACGCTGGGCCCCGAGCGTGTGTGGGGCCAGGTGGGAGCCTCTCCCAGCCCCGCCGCACGCGTCCGTCCGCCCTCCCTCCGCACCGCCCGGCGCTGGCCCCCGGGGCTCGGGGCCCGCCTCACCTGTCCTCCATTATTCTCTGTGCGGAACTGGTACTGGATGTTGTGGTCGCCGAACGCCGCCTGCTGGACGCTGGCGATGGCCACCGCAGTCTGCTCCTCCGCCCCGGGGCCGTCCCCGCCTGCGGGGGGCAGCAGGGCAGGGGGCAGGCTCAGCGGGGCGCGGGGGGCTCGGCAGCCCCGGCCCCGGCCGCCCCGCAGCCCCGGCGGGCGGCCCCGCAGCCCCGGCGGCCCCCGCAAGCACTCACCTTCCTGTAGCTCGACGCCCTCCTCGGCCTCGGGTCCCTTGTCGTGGCTGCGAGGAGGGCACACCGGGGAGAGGGCCGGGGTCAGCGCGGCCAGCGCCCCTCTCCGGGCCGCAGGACCCCGCCGCCCGCCCCCCAGGCCGGGGTCCCGCCGGGGTCAGCGCCGCTCCGGAGCCCCGGCCGCCCGGTCCCCTCCCCGCGGCCTCCATTTTGAGCCGGGCCCCGCGGGCCGCTCGGGATCATGGCGGCCCCGGCGCGCGGGCTGGGAAGGCCGGGGGGCCCCGGGGCCGCGCGCGGAGACATCGGCCTGCCGGCGCGCTTACCTGGAGGCGGCAGCAGCGGTGGCCGAGGCAGCGGGATCCAGACCCGGGTCCAGCATGTCCATGGGGGGGGCGGGGGGGGGAGGGGAGGGGAGGGAGGGGAGGGGGCGGGCGGCCGGGGGGGCCCGAGCCCGGCGCTCACGCCGCGCGGCAGGAGGGGACGGAGGAGACACGGGAGCCGCTCGCGCTGATCACGGGGACAAACAGTGGGGTCATGTGAGGAGGAGATGCCGCCGCCGCCGCCGCTCCTGCAGCCACCGCCTCCTCCTGTCGCCTCCGCCCGCGGTCCGGCTCCGGGCCGCAGCTCCGCCGCCCCCCGCCCGCGGCCTCGGGCCTGCTTCCCGGAGCGGCCGCCGCCGCCGCCGCCGCCGCCGCGACTTGGGTTTGTTTGGTTGTTGTTTTTTTTTTTTTTTAACACGGCCTGTCCCGGATGGCCGCCGCCGCCTGTCGCTTGGATCTCCGGCTAGCGCTCCCGCCGCCCGGCCTGGCCCGGTCCGGCGGCGGATCGTGGCTGCAGCCGCCGCCGCTTTCTATTTTTCACCCCCCCTTCTCTTTTTTTTTTTTTTTTTTTTTTTCCTCCTTTACTGGAGCTGCGCGCGCGCGACGGCGGCGGCGGCGGCGGCGGCGCGATCCCGGGACGGACGCGCGCGGGGGGTGGGGGGGTAAGGAGGAAGGGGAGGGTAGCCCCGGGGAACGCGCGCCCGGTCTGCGGAGGGTGGCCTGGCGGGAACGCGCGCGCGCCGCTCCGGGCCTCGGTGCTGGAACGCGGGCCCGGCTGGAACGCCGGGGGACCTGGACGTGGGGCTCAGGTCGCCGGGGCCTAGGGATTTGAGATAGTAAAGTAGGTCTTGGGGGAGGGGGAGCGGGCGCGCATGCGCGTCCCCGGAGCTCGGCGGCGCATGCGTACGTCGGGGCGGGGCCCGCAATCGGCGCGCACGCAAGGACTGGGCGGAGGCGGCGGGAGGCACGTACTCCAGGCTAGGGCCGAGCTAGAATGGGGAAGGCAGGCTAGGTCCCTTCCTCCTGCCCGGGTTCCCCACTTCACACAGCAAAACAGATCTTAGACTCGGAACTTGTGATCAGAGATTTTTATTAGAATTGGTGGGGAGCTTCATCAGTATTCCAGTTAAAAAAAAAAAAGTAAAAAAGCTACATACAAAACGTGAGATCAGACGACTAAACTTTCTCGACTCAGGGCCAAATTCTGCAAAGAAAAAGAAGGGGGTGAACTGGGTGGGATGGAGGAGAGGGGCCGTAGGAGGATCTGAAGTCAAAAAGAGCCGGGGCTCACCTTCTTCATCCTCCTCTCCCGGGAAGCCTGGGAATCGGTCTCTGAGTAAGGTGGAGGCGCTGGGGGATAGTAGCCCTCCTCTTCCTCTTCCTCCCGGTAAGGCCGCCTCCTCTCTCCTGACCCCTTTTTCTTCAAGGCCTCTTCTAGTAGCCGTCCATCATAGTGGGCATCCCGGGACCTGGAGCTAGCATCTCGGGATCCCTGGTAGCGGGATCTAGGGTCAGCAGACCGGTCTCTAGACCTGAAGTCGTCATAGTGGTGCTCTCGGGAATGTGGCAGGTCCCGAGGGTCATCCGGATCATAAAGGTCATCACGGCTACGACTCCTGGGGGGTGCATAGGCCCGTCCTCTCCTCCCACTACTTGGGGGAGAAGACCTTCCTGATTCTGTAGAACCAGGCCGAGTAATATCATCTAGAGCATCCACAGAGCGGGCCCGGGGTCGCCCAGACCCCCAGCCACCTCTTGGTCGCTCTTGCGGGGGCTCCTGCTCCCACCTCCTGGGACTCCGGGGGGAGTGGCGATCCCACTCCTCATCCCGGATGGGGGTGAGGGCAGGGCCCCTGGAAGGTCGAGATCGCCAATCGTCTTCGTGGAGGGAGGTGACTTCACTCAGCGCTGTAGGAAAAGATAGCTAGGATGGGTTTAGCCTTATCACTCAAAGGCTAACACCCTCCCCTCCAGGGCACAGTAGGGAAGGAGGGTGTGTTCCCCTCAGACCCCAGGTCTGCAGCTTACCCCGCTCCACACGGCCATTGGGAGGGCCAGGGCCAGGTCGGGAGGGGTCAAAGTTTGCCAGTTCCTTTTCCATGTAGTATAGTACTCTCATGGAGTCATCCTGTTGGCTAGCCTGGATCCTGTAGCCGCTTCGGACTTCTGCCGACAGGTACAGAGGAGGTAATTGGTTTGGGAAGCTGGATGTGAACCCATCCCCCTCCCTCCAGTTTTGTCCAACCTCCAAAAAACAGGTTTCTTACCTGAGGCCACGCTGCCATCCACATCCCGAAGCAAGGGTACCTGGGAGCTATGGCCACCCACTGTGGAAGACTGGCTGTCAGTGACTGCCCAGTCTTTCATTCACTCTCCCAGCCCTAGCCCTGCCCTTGGCCCTCTTCCCCCGGGACTCACCTGAGCTATTCCTGTCGAAGTCTCCAGGGTAGCCATTGTAGGTAGGGCCCATGGGAATCATGGCTGGTGGTGGGGGCGGGGTCTTGGCAGGAGAGAGGTGGGTATAGATGCTGGGGGCATAGATACTGGGAACTCCTGCGGTGGCTGCTTTGCCTGCTGCATACACTGAGAGGGAGAATTGGCATGAGAAGGTGACTAAGAGTCATGCTGTTCCATACTGTAATGGAGTCCTGGGGACAGAGGCCTGCCCCTCCCATTTCTAAAGTACCCTAGGCTGGGGGACATAGCCTTCACTAATTCCCTACTTCCTGTCTGATTCCTCATGGAGCTTTGGAAATAGGGGTGAACACTGGCAGGTCAGAGCCCCAATTCTAACAGGCCAGTATATTTCGTTTGCACACATTATGATGTTTTGCCAACAGCCAACCGTGGAGAACTCCTGAGCAGTAAGTGTGGGATGAAACCCAGAGCTTCACACATGCTAGGTAAGTATTTTGCCACTGGACCACATCCCCAGACACCTTTTAACTTTTTGATCTTGAGACAAGGTGTTATTAAGTTGCCCAGAAGATCCTGAATTCACTCTGTGGCCAAAGCAGGCCCTTAACTTGTGATCGTCTTGCCTCAGCCATCAAAATAGCTGGGCAAAACAGGCCTGTTCCCGCAGACAGTAAGTAGTAGGCAAAGTAACCCACTTTAGAGAAATAAAGCCCACATCCTGAACCTACCACTGTTTCTCTTTGGGCAGCCCAGCCTGAGCTACAGAAAAGTGAATCACATAGGAGATCCCATGGCCATTCCACTGTGCCTGCTGAGTCTACCCCACCAAGTCACCTCCCAGACATAGCAAAGCAGGACATTATCTCCAGTGTTCTAACTCCTGGCCACACCCACTCCTACTTGCCTAGCAGTCTAGGCTTGAGGGCTCATGGGAAAACCTTTCCTTTTCCAGGGAGGGACCTGGGTCCCGGTGGCTATTCCTGACTCCCAAGTTACTAGATTAATTGCTGCAGGCCTACAGTTCCAGCTATCTTGGAGGCTGAAGCAGGAGGATGACATATTCCAAGCTAAGCCAGGCTACAGAGTTTTAACACCAGCCTGAATAACTCAGACCCTGTCTCACAATTAAAGAGGACCAGGAATGTAGCTCAGTGGTAGAGTACTTGTTCCGAATGTTCAAAGCCCTCAGTTCAGTGAAATCACTGGGCCCTGGCTGAGTCATTACCTCCTTGGGACTCTATTGGCTCAGAGGCTGATTTGGAAGCAGAAGACTTAAGTCCACGGGGAACCCCTTCATTAGATCAAGTGACTGACCAGGATCTAATTATCGGGGAGCTGCTATTTCCTGTGGGCAGCAGGGACAGGAAGGCTCCTCCCACAGGTTCTCCATGGTCCTTGGGTATGTGACATGGTGTCTGGGTGGAGGAAATGTGATCTTGGGACCCCAGTCTTAGTGGGTTAAGTGCAAATCCGGTTGCAGCATTGGGGTTCCCTCCACATCTGTAAAATGGGCAAACAGCCCGAGCCAAAGCTCTGAGGGAAAAGCCAGAGAGGAGATGGAAAGCCAGCAGAAAGCAGAGAGGACTTTCTTAAGTAAGGAAACAGATTAGCCACTGCCAGAGACTACAACAAAGTTGGGTGTGGTGGCGCATGCCTATCATTCCAGTACTGGGGAGGCAAGAGGATAAAGTTCAAGGCTAGCCTGGGCTACACAGATCATATGACTCCAACAGTAGCCAGTAGGTAGCATGGGCAGATGTGTGTCCTGGTCCTGAGCACTATCACAGGATTCCCTCAATCTCAGAACCCGAGATCGAGACCCTACAGAGAAGGGAACACGGCTCATCAGAGGCCATAGTGTGCACACCCAGCCTTACCTCACACACCATGCCAACAGCAATGTTGAACAGCAGCAGGCATGCACCGTCTTACAAAGACCTGCTCAGTGCCATGCCAACTGAGCTCCCCTACCCCCGTCCTCTAGGTTCCCTTTGTACTGAGAATTCTGTGATGAGCCCCACTTTCCAGAGTTAGATTTGGGGAGGAAAGACCCCTGGGCCTGTTGGACATCTAGCCAACATCAACACCACACATGCTCAATCTGGTAAGCTGGTTCTTTTCCAGCGGCTGTGCGCAAAGGTGTGGGGCTATCCAGACTGACTCCTGAGGAAAGCTAGAGAGGGCCAACAGCTTTGGTCCCCAAAGGACTCAGGAGGAGGAGGGTACTCTTATTTTCTTTCCCCCGCCTCACCTCTGTTCCCTCTCCTAGTCCTACCCCTCCACAGGTGCCCACAGACGGGTCTCAACACAGAGGCTCCATGCAAAATTTGTGGTTGTACAAAGCGCATGCTGCTTGAAGTTTGCTGGAATGTTTCAGTGCTATAAACCGTGCTTAATTCCTTACCATTCGCTGCATGTTTTTGTTTTGTTTACTTCTGTTTGTGGGCAACAGAAGCCAGTGCGGGAGGCAGGTGAGGGCACTTACGGGCCTCGGGGCAGCAGCACTTCTCCGGGCAGCAGGGGCACCTGACGTAGCAGCAGCAGGTGTGGGGGCAGCACTGGCACCAACAGATGGCCAGGAAGAGGAAGACGAGGAGGCCGGCCAGGCAGACCACGACCACAAAGAGCCAGTCTGCGGAGAAAGAACAGGCCCTGAGCTGGGAGGCCTGGGGGAGGCAGACGGGCAGGGATGGGCAGGAGGCCCTGGCTCCACAGTCAGCTCGGGCAGGGGACCATCCGCAAAGCTCGGAGAACCTGCAGCTCCCGATTCTCCATATCCCAGTCTGGGGCACAGCAACAGAGGGACACCCACCCCACTACAGCCTAGCCCCGTGCCCACATGAAAGACCTCAACCAGGGTCCAGACAGAGAAGGCAGAGAGCAAGGCAGCCTGGCTGGAGCAACACAAAGAGGAGCCTTCAGAAGGGAAGCAGAGCCACAGCCCAGACCCGAACCCCCAAAGAACACAGCAGGGACCAGTCACTTGAGTCCCTTGCCTACACCCCAGGAACCTCCTCAGCCAACCCAGGCCACCCTAAGCTCATAGCCAGGCCACTACATACTACAGTACGGGGCAGGGTTAGTGGGGGCCCACACTGAGCAGTGATTAATTAGTGAGTGGGGAGACACTAGAAACAGAAGCAGTATATATATCATGGCCCCCGAGAGAAGCCCCCCCAGAGACTCCACCACCCATACCTTCCAAGGGCCCCGCCCCCAAATCAGGGAAGTGCTCATTCATTGAGGTCTTGCCTGGAGGGACAAAAGAGAGACGAGATTATGTTGGCCAGGGCCAGCCCAGGCCACCACCTGCAAGAACGGCCAGTTCCAGCTGGTCAGTGGAAGGCACGCCCTGCAGTGAGGAGACAGCCTCTAGTGACCTAGGACAGTCATGGCACTAGGGACATGCCTTCCACCAGGCTGCAAGACACACGTCACATCGCCCACCCACTCTCTCTGGGCCTGGAGGCCTCCAGCCTTGCGTACCATGCACTCTAAAAGGGACCTCTGTGCGGGCACGCCCATCTCCCACGTACACAGGTCCTGTCATTCCATGGCGTTCCTGCCCAGAGGATGGGCATTCCTGTCGGGCATAATGGGTGTCATACTCTAGAGTCTCTCAGAATATTTATTTGTTTGAGATAGGGGGTTACAGTGCAGCCCAGGCTGGCTTGGAATTCATTCTGCAACTCCGGTTGGCCTTGAACTTGAAGCAATCCTGCCTCAGCCCCTGGAGTGCTGGGATTATAGGCACACCTGCTTCAAAATGGTTTAAAATAAAAAGAAAAGGGGACTCACAGGGCACCACCCCTAGCTAAGGAGCTAAAAACAGTTGATGCTACTGAGGGAGGGACATTTTTCTTTGGGGGCGTGGTTACTTGTAGGTTCCCTAGGCTACAGGGGATGGCCCCACACCCAGGGGCATACAGGCAGCACTAAACCAGACTCTGTGAGTTGTTGAAAAAGTGCATTAAGTTGGGGAGGGATATATTGGAGGGGTCTGGGGCATGATTTACAGGTGGGGAGTGAGGGTAGATAGGACCAAAATACATTATATATACATGCATGAAATTTTCAAAGAATAAGGAATAGTATAGTAATACTAAAATAAAATTTGAAGAAAAATGATACCAAGTTACAATAATTATCGTTACATCAATATAATAAAATACTCTGCGTGTCTGTGTCTGTGTGTGGGTGAGAGTGAAATGCTGGGGATTGAACCCAAGACCACAATACTTGCTTCAATGGAATAAGGGACCAGGAAGGCAAATTATAATATATGGTTCTGGTCCTGGTACCCGGGAATGTTCAGTCAGTGAGTCATACATGCATGTTTCCTAACCTAGTCTATGCTACATCTCAGGTGCCATGGGAACTCTGGGCACCACAAACATTGTATCAGGGGACTCTATACACACTCTCACACACAGCACTGAAACTATGGTTCCACACCAACCACCCCTCTCCAGAAAGCATGAGCATTGTAGTGGGGCATGGTGGCGTACACTTGTGATTTGAGCAACTCAGGAGGCTGAGGCAGGAGTTCAAGCTAGTGAGTTGGAGGCTACATGAGATCTTGTCTCAAAATAAATAGGTAAATAAAACAAAGCAAGATGTGGTCAGAGGTTAAAACTCTACATAATGATTCCAGACATGCCTGGGCCTTTTCAGGAGAAGTTCCCATGGCCTCCCACACACAATGGGAGGCTGAAGCCTTGCCCTTGCAAAAAGTCCCCACTCTGCCAGTTGTGGTGATGGATGCATATAATCCCAGCACTTGAGACGGTGGTGGATGCAGGAGGATTGCTGGTTCAAGGTCAATCTGGCCTACACAATGACACCCTGTTTCCAAAAAAAGTTTCCAGTTTAATATCTAATATGATAAGTAACTAAGTATGACCCATAAAAAATGGAACAAAACTTCTCTGAGAGCCTAAAAAATTTCAAGAGCTGCTGACGGTGCTGGTCACCAGAGGTCCCTGGGTCACCAGTGGGCGCGTTCCATCACTCAAGCGCACTGGACCGTTTCCACCATGCACTTGCTCACACGAGGATGGCGATGTACAGCCTCGGCTTCTCTCACATCCAGCACACGTGGGGCTGGACCGCGCCCTGGATTGTGGCTGGCCCCGAAGCTTTGTTTTAGACTCAAACTTCACCACACACAGCAAAAGGGGCATCAGACAAACTGTGTTTTAACAAGGGACTGTGGTACACTGTGGACCTGGGAGTGTGGCAGAAGGTGGGTCCAGTCTCAATTACACTGATAGCCTACATAAAAATACGCAAAAACAAAAATGTGTTTTGGTGTGTGTGTGTGTGTGTGTGTGTGTGTGTGTGTGTGTGTTTGACCTAGCTGGCCTTTGAAATCAGCCTTGCCTCTAGCTGAGTGCTGTGATTAAAAGGGTGTACCGCCAGGCTGCTTAATTTTGTTGTTTTTTTTTTTTTTCTTTTTTGAGACAATCTCACATGGAGCTCAAGCTGGTCTGAAACTGTGTATCCCAGGCTAACCTGAAATTCACTATGTAGCTCAGATTGACCTAAAACTCTTGATCCTATCAGGACCTCCCAAGTGCAAGGATTCCAACATCTGGCCACGGCAGCCTGTACAGACTTGTTTTCCTTGCTCTGGGCAACAGTGTAACAGTGTGCACTGTAACATACTCTCATTCTAGCAGTTTAAAATGAGAAGGATACAAGTTCTGAGTAAACACTGCCATTTTCCTGTAAGGGGCCTGGGAACATTCCTGGTGGATACAGAGAGGTTCTCACTCAATGCCAATCATCACTGCCTTCTGATGTAGCCCCAGCTTGCCTGGAGTTCACTAAGCAGACCAGGTTGGCCTCAATCTCACAGAGATCCACCTGCCTCTGTCTGCGGAGTGCTGAGATCAAGGGCATGCATCACCACGTCTGACCATGTCTGTTTTTAAAAACTAAGCTGAGCTAGAGGTCACGTCTCTCTACTCTGGCTTTGACTCTGGCTGATCTGAAAGAGGGGTTCCAACCGGGGTGCGAGGCACAGAGGAGCCCAAGTGACTGGCAAGGGCAGCAAGGCGAGTGGAAAGCAGGCGACAGAGCTCAGCACGTGAGCTGGAGGACAGACAGAGGACACACAAGAGCAGACAGGAGGACTCATTCCCCTTCCCTCTGCTGGGCACTCAGGGCCCACCCTCACTCACCCAGGACAATGAGCTCGGCATAAGCTTCGTTGTTCCCATCCAGGTCCTGGGCTGAGACCACGGAGCAGTAATACACTCCACTGTCCCCCCAGGCTGTCTGCTCGAAGGTCAGGTCAGCATCTGGGTCAGAGAGAGACACTTTTTGAGGATCTATATAGAGGGGGTGCCTAAGACTAGCAGGGCCTAGACTCCTACGCCCCAGGAAAGGAGCAAGGGGACTGGGCTGCAAAGTAGTCAAGCAATAAGTAAATAACTCATGGCAATCCACCTACTTCAGCCTCCTACATGCTGGGATGACAGACATGTGCCACCCTTCCCAGCTAAAATCAAATCATTCTCCAACGAACATATATGCTGTTTATGCACTGCTCTGGACATTTCTGCTCTTCTTATTTGAAGAAGTCTAGGTACCAGGCATACTGGCACAGGCCTGTAATCCTGGCACTCAGGGGGCTGAGACAGGGTCTCAAGTTGAAACCCAGTTTGGGCTACAGAGTAAAGACCCCACCACCTATGAATTAATAAATGAACAAAGGCTAGACTTAAGATATGGCTCAGTGGTAGAATGCTTGGCTAGCCTGAAGAGGCTGAGTTGAATCGCAAACACTGTGGGGGGCGGAGGGGGTCTAGGACGTGGACATCATTATTTTTGTGGTTTTCAAGGCGAGACATCTGATGTGGAAAGATGACCTAATCCAGCCAAAGGTGGGGATGGTCTGACTCCAAGGCCTGTGCTTCCAACCTAAAGGCTTTCTCCCTACCAATTCACAAAGCCAAAGTCTGATCTCTCTCATCAGACCTGGGGGATGGGTACAGAGCTAGGAAACAAGGCCAGATACCAGATACCAGATAGGATATGCTGGGGAATGAGGTGCGGTGGGTGTGACTTGGTGTAACAGAGGCACTGGCTCTTCCAGTTCCAGGCCCACCCCGTTCAGTCCCCACATTCCAGGTCAGTCGGAGGGCTTGGGGACGCTCAGGTCTGAAGGAGCCCCAGGCAAAGAGCCTGTTAATTGCACCACTAATAAAAGTCTTTAACACATCCTGTTTTCTCTCTACTCCTCAGGCCCTAATTAGTTACATCCCTTCAGCCAGTCTACAAAGGTAGGACAGGGCAGCCCCTGCTAGGTGACTCTACCTTAAAGGTGAGCATCTATCCTAGGCACAGAGCCTGGGGGGACGGGGGACATGGCTACTGTCGGTAGGCTCCTATTGACCTACATGCCACCTGGCCCCAGAAAGCCAGGTACCCGAATGACAGCCTGTCAACCACAGCTGTGACAGAACTGTGGGTGCCCTAATCCACTGGGACACGAGCCAGTAAGGGCTGAGACTTCCTAAGAAGCCAGACCTCAAGACCAGAGACCCCTCCACATCCCATAGTGTTCACTCACATCACCCCACAGGCCATCCCAGGGTGGCTTGGCTAGTCAATGTCACCATCATCGCCATCACCATCGCCTTCACTCAGCAGGTTCCACCCATGCCTGTTCTCAGCATGCTGGCTCCCACAGGCCTCTACCCAGCTCCTGGTCATTCTCCACTGAGCTCTCCAGTCTGGTTCCTTCTCGGTACTCAAGCCTCAGCCTACAGGCAAGGAGGGCTCCCTGGTCATCCCAATTTGTACAGCTTCCCTGCTTAAGTCTGTCACCCTGCTCAGGTGCCAACACCCACCTCTGCCCCTGTGATAATAGAGTAAGCCTCTGTCACTGCAGATGGAGCAAGGCCGGGTTGGATAGAAATGGACTGTGTCTCTCCACAGCTCTGTTGCTTGTCCCAGCTGCATGGCAACATTCAAATAAAACCTGATCCATCCATCCATTATCCAATAGTGCTGGGGGGATGGTGCGTATGCCTATAATCTCAGCACTGGGGAGACTGAGGCAGAGGATGGAGAGTTAGAGACCAACCTACACCACATGGGGAGATGGCCTCAAAAACTCCTACAAGCTCAGGTGGTGGCATACACCTTTAATCCCAGCACTTGGGAAGCAAAGGCAGGTGAATTTCTGAGTTCGAGGCCAACCTGGTCTATATAGTAAGTTCCAGGCCACTGTTAAGACCTTGTCTCAAAAAACAAAAACTCCCACAAAAAAATACAGTCAACAAATACAGTACCCACTGCTCCAAGCAGCAGATCTCAAGCATGGTCGGGGCACCCTGAGGTCTGAGGTCCCCTGCCTTACCAGGGGCTCCTGCAGTTCAACTGATAACAATATTAAGACACGTCCAGCCTTTCCCTCCAGCCTTTCTCTCATAACCTTCCACAAACATTCAAACGCCATTTCCCATGTGACAAGTAATCTCTAAGCAGTGTGGAGAATCTTGTTTCTTCTGCCAAGCCAGAATTTAAGGAGACTTGTAAAAACAGCAAACACTGCCACTTATCTCATTAAAAAACAAAACAAAAAAAAAACCAAAAAAAAAAAAAACAAATGGTTTGGGTTTAGGAAAATATATTGATTTTTTTTCCTTCATAAAAGATGTGAAGTTTTGCAATGGGCTCATAATCTTCATTTGGATTATCTTTTTAAAAAATCCTTCACTGTGGAAAGCCTGCTCTTACAGAACTTAAGATTCCGACTGGGGAAGAGAGACAAAACCAAAACCCCAAAATAATAATAATAATAATAATAATAATAATCAGCTATCAGCCAGCAATAAAGCAGGATAGGGCACTAGACCCAGGAGTGATAGAAAGTTCCAGAAATGGAAGCAGGGGGCGACCTTCAAAACAGGCACGGAAGACCCAAATCCCCTCCAAAGCCACTGTTAACTAAGCTAGTATTAAGTGCAGGCACCCTTTGCAGATACCCATCCTTTCACAGAACCTTCGAAAACTCAGTAACTTAGACTGTCCTAAATATTCCAGATGTTTTTCTGTACTGCCCTCTTGACCCATGATTGCCACTTGCATGTCTGGGGTGTATTAGTGAGTATTGGGTGCGGATGACTTGGGGCACCCATGGTTACTACTCTTGGAGCCACCCTGAAGGAGGCCTTGGGTGGACAGCACTGACTGGAACCTATCAGCTGGGATGCTCTTTATCTTTATCTCCCATGAGTCTATGGTAGGGTTGTCACTGAGATTCTGATCATGTTTCCTTAACACCAGAGTTCGAGAACAGCCCCCCCCCCCCACAGAGTGAACAGGACCCCCTGCCATGGGGAACAATTACATAGGCCAGACATTCCCACCCAGGGTCTCCAGGTCCAGATCTGGGCCTTAGTGTGTTGTATTTGGCCCATATGATGTTTTCAGAACCCATGAAAAATAAGGCTTTCCGGCTTCTTTTGATCAATCCTGAGGCCTGGGCCCACCTCCTTCCTGCAGGGCACACCCTGTTCCTGGTCCCCGCTGGCCCCAAGATCACAGGGGCTAAGCAAGTGTATCCATTGTATGGGGTGCTGGACCAAGAGGACAATCCTCAGTGGGAACAGAGCCTGGGACTTTCCATCCCTCTGCCTCAGCCTTCTGAGGGAGATGAGATAACTATCCTCTTAAAAACGAGGATAGTTGGTGACCTTAGGGTCACCACTAAAACTACTTCTGTCCTCAAGGCTGAAGAGGAAGGAAGTTCCCATGGTTCCAGAGATTCATGGTGACAGGGGCCCCAAAGACAGCCAGCTGGAGAGACCCTTTGACTATTCTGGATCATAAGGCTCCCCACGGGACACATCCTGACCGGCACTCCCAAGTTCCATTCCCAGCAGAGGAGAGCCAGTTCCAGCCATCTTCAAGGGCATTCTCTATATTTGGGGTATCCTAATCAGGGCTGGGAATTAAGATCCAGTTTGAACACCCTAGCTCTCCCCAATCTCAAGGACAGTTGAAAGCTTAGGGCCAAGTTGCCATGGAGATTCAGGGCAAAGTCTAAAATAGGGCTGGCAGAGGAAAGACTCCAACCTGGTCTCTGGGAGTCTGCAAAGCCTCCTCCCACACCCCAGGAATTAAAATCCAATCCTTTAAGGCAGCAAATGGATGTATCTATTATTGATTACCTGGGGGAGCCTGCATCACTCTACACAAAACATCACCAGATGTTTTCTTCATACCTAGTAAAACTATCTGAAATCTCCCATGTCTTCTTTTTTGTTTTGTTTCTCTAAGACAGAGGCAGGGCCCTAACTATAGGACCCGGACGATTCTGATCACCACTCAGTGCTTATAATAGCACCCCGGACCCGGTAAATAGCCTGGGGGATGGTGGGATTCCATAGAGCCTAGAATCAACCAGGGAAGCAACTAAGGTGTTGCTTAGTGATAGAACATCTGCCCAGAATCCACCAGTGAGGGGCTGTGGTGTGACTCAGTGGTAAAGCACCTTCCTGTCTAGCTCAGACAAGGCCCCGGGTTCCATTTCTAGTCCCACCAGAGAACAAAAAGATAAGGAATGAATGACTTTCCCCTTGACTCTGTGCTTGATCTTGACAGCCATTTGTTAAGAACGGTTAGACACAGGGCTGTGCTGGATTTGAATCTTCACCACCCGTGAACCTAAACAAGGTCTCTAATCCCTGGGCCCTCAGCTGTATGTGTTAGAGATGTGCATGGGATAACGTGTGCAAGGGGCCAGGCAAGCCGTCGGCTTTCTCCATTCAAATAATCTGTCTCTTAGGTTAGATATGTTACCTCTTGGGGCCCTCTGCCCACTCCCCTGGGCAAGAAGAGAGATTCCAAGCTCAGAGACTAAACCTAAAGTGACCAAATTGGATCCCAGCTGCTGCTATAAACTGTGTAACTCAGCAAATCATTTGTCTCTTGGAGCCTCTGAAATATGACAGAATAGATTCATTCAATTCCTGTGTGGTTTACCTGAATGAATCCATGGTAAGGCACACTGGAGTCTAGTATATAGGAGGCCTTTTGTAAATTGCTACTTTTTAAATTTTACTTCTTTTAAGGCAAAGTCTCACTATATGTGGCACAGGCTAACCTTGAATCCAAGATCCTCCTTTCTCAGCCTCACAAATGCTGGGATTACAAGCATGAGCCACCATGCCTGGCTTAAGTTTTATTTCAGACTGCTGGTATTTATAGTATTGTTATAGACTGAATCCTCAACTCTGTCTCCATCACTTCGTTCTCCTTATCTATAAGCGTTTGATACTATATGTTGGGTTTGTGTCCCTTATGATACAGTGAGCTCAATGGGAGAAGTGATTTCCTATGTCTTTGTTTCCAGAGCCAATAACAAACCTGGTATATGTTGGGTGCTGCATTGTGGAGGAAAGGGATGGATGGATGGAGGGATGAAGGATGGATGGATAGGTGGATGAGTGGATGGATGGATGGATGGGTGGGTGGATGGACAAGTGGATGGTGGATAGAGTTCCCTCCCTTCATCGGGCCCCTCACTCAAGAGCCCTAACCCCCAACCACCCAGGAAGAACAGCCTCCTCCTCCACTCGCCCCACATACTTCCTGTGATGGTGATCCTCCTGCCCTGGTAGTAGTCTCCCAAGGTCACGGCATTGCCCTGCTTGGTGGCCACCACCCTGACAGTGCGCACACTGTCCTGGCATTCCACATACGGGTTGTAGCCAGGGTTGCCAGCTGCCAGCTGGGCATTGAGCTGGTTATCCACGCTGGCGGGGGAGAAGGCATCGGCGATTCTGTCGCGACAGAAGGACTTGTACTTCCAGATCACGATGGGGGCTGTGAGTGTGCTGCTCATCTGGTAGGTGCAGGGCAGGGTCACAGGCTGGAACAGGATCACTACATGGTAGGGATCAGACACCGTCACCTGGATGGCGCTGGCAGGGGCTAAGGACAAGATTTCAGTCAGCAGGGACAGCTGAGCACAGGGAGGTAGCACACAAGGGTGAGCAACACCTCCTGACACTGTTTTCTCAGAGCACCTGGCACACGCCGTTCCTTAATCCCCAAGACAGATGGGTGAGGCAGATGGGATAATCGTGCCCATTTTATACACCCATGGGGCTGAAAAGTGACAAATATGAAACCACACGGGCCAGATTCCTAGAACGTTCTGTCCATCTTCACTCTGCAGTTCTCACAGACAGCAAGCCCACATCTCCATCAGCCTCGCTCTCTACCCAGAGTCCAAGTCAGAAGGCACACTCAGATGCAGACGGGGCTCCTTGGCCCCCCCACTTGAGTCTACATTCAAACAGGTGAGCGTGCCAGCAAAAGATGGTTTGAGGTTGAAATGTCCACCATTCCATACTCTTACGTACAGATACTGACGTGACCGCGGGAGGTGGGTGGGTGAGGGAGTCCCCAATCCCACACCCAACCCACACCCACACCCACACCCACACTAAGCCAGGCACGGTTTCTTGACCTCTTCCTTCAGGAAAAGTCTGATCCGGCCCTGGAGTGCCCTCTCCCCGTTACCCCAACACTAAGCAACACGTAGAGATCTCGGGGTGCCCCCAAGATGCCACAATGCCGGTCTCTCCCGTGATCAGGGAGTCCCCACTCCTGCCCCCACAAAGGGTCCCCTTCTTCGCGCCGCTTTCGGACTTAGGATCCTGGGAGTTTCACTTCCTGTTATCTCCAGACAAGGGCGGAGGGGCGGGCTGGGCGAGACGCGTCGGCAAAGTCCCCATACTCGGGCACACTGGGGTCTCCCCAAAGAGGCCAGATCTGCGCCCTCGCACCAGCCACTCACCTCCCGGCCCGGGCTCCTCCAGGGCCGCTGAGAACCGCAGCCATCCATCCACTTCCAGTAGGGTCCTCCCTTAGTCCCACAGCACCCGGGGACCTCCACTCCTTACCTGGGCAGCAACTGATGAGAAAAAGCCACACGAGCACCACCGTGGCCGGATGGGAGCCGGGAACCCAGGCACGGGCGCGGGCAGCCGGCGCCATCGCGGCCGTCTGGGCGCGACGGGGCCCGCGCGTCCCCTCCCAAGTACCGGGAGAGTAGGGGGCGCGGAGAGGACCAAGGCCGAAAGGGGTGCGCGCTCCTCCCCTTCCCGCTTCCGCTCCTGGTCCCTAATCCAAGTCCATTTTCCCACACTAGAGGAGTTTTAAGCAGCGGAAAGAACTTGGACGAAGCGCACGCTTTCTGCTTTCCGGGGACAACCTGTTGGGCCCGCGGTGACTCTCAGGGTCACTCCACACCCCTGCGCGCTCCCGGGAATGGATCCGCCCAGGTACACAAGGGTGGGAGCCCCGGGGCAGGGCTTGGGGGTGGGCATCGGGGGAGGAGCTTAGAGGCCGCCCTCCCCGGAAGTGGGCTGACTCAGGTGCGCTCCTGCCCCCAGGGCCTAAACCAAGTGACCGGATGGCCAGGAGGGTACCCGCGTCGGACGGGACTCACGCAGCGACCTCCTGCCCTGGCCAAAGCGGGTCGCACCCGGATGCTCGGGAACAGAGGGCCCCTGGGCCGGGCTCCACCTGCTGGAAGGGGGCGGGCCTTGCAGCGCACCTGTTCGCTCTGTATCCCCACCCCTGTTCCGGGCGCCGGTGGACCCGCCTAGGTGCGCCCGGCGGGGAGGGGCGAGGCTGAGCCTGGTCCCGGCTGGCTGAGTGTGGATGACGCCTTCCTTCCCTCTCCCGCCCTGGTGGGGGAGGTGCTGCGGGCTTCCAGGACACCCCTGTTGAGTGACTCAAAGAATCAGTGAAGTCTCCCAGATGGGAAGCTCTGGCCCCGCTAGGGATGCCCGAGAGGACTCAATCCCCGAAAAAGTTGCAATTCGACTTCGGAAGTTTCAGCTCCTTCTATCTCCTCCTAACTAGGAGTTCGCGCCCCTCCCTCCCCTTCGGGCATCTGTGGATCCAGGTCAGGCTTCCAGAAGCTCTGATGCTTCAAGGGGCTGAGCGGAGGCGGCAGGCCTGGGACCTGTTTCGGTCCAAAGGTTCCCAAGCTGTAGCCACCTGCGCCTCTGCTCGGCAAGTGGCTTGCGGGCCGCGGCACTGCTGCCCCCTGGTGGCGTTGAGGGGAGAGGCGCATGCTAGGCAAAGCGAAGCCTCCTGGGAGACTGCAGGGGTTGGGAACCTAGGCAAGCTCTGTTCCGCTGGGTCCCTTAAACTTCGTGTCAGATCGTAACCCTCTGCTAAAAACCCTCCTGTGACTCCTCTTCACTCCAAGCTGAATTCAGAATGCCTACAGTGGCCTGATTGTCCCTCCCCGACGTCACGTTGCACTATGGCTCAGTCAACTTCAGCCATGTAGTCCCCTCGCTGGTCCTGAATCTACTTTTCACACTATGCTGTTCTGCCAGAACTCCCATCATGCAACAGACACACGTTGCACGTGTCTTTCTTTAGGGCTGTACTCAAAGGATTCTTATGCAATTTCATCGCGTTGCTATGCCATTGTCGCTGAAAAATGTATGGTAAGGGACTAGAGACACGGCTCGGCGGTTAAGAGCACTGGCTGCTCTTGCAGAGGACCGGAGTTCGATTTCTAGCGTCCACGAGGCAGCTAACAATCATCGGTAATTCCGGTTCCAATGCCTCCTTCTGACCTCCGTGGACATTGCTTCACACGGGTGCACTTACATACACGCAGGCAGTACACTTGTACATTTTTTTTAAGTATGGTAAAATACACATAAGGTAATAGTTATTTTAACTGTGTGTAACTATAAGCCAATGGTATGAATTATATTGTATATTTCTACACACCACTATGTGTTATTTATAACCAAAGCTTGGTCAGTATCTTCAATACAAACTCTGTCCTTATTAAATAATAATTTTCCATTCTCCTTGCTCTGTCCCACATTGTTCTATTATTTTATTACTGTTAGATTATCCTTCCTTCCTTTTATTTATTATTATCGTCTTTGTTGAGACAGGGTCTCATTTTAGCACAGCTAGCCTGGAACTCACTATGTAGACTAGACTGCTTCCAACTCAGAGATCCACCTGCCTCTGCCTCCTGAATGCTGGGATTAAAGGTGTGCTCCAACACAGCCATTTCTCATTTAATTTTCTTTGAGGCAAGGTCTTATCCTGTAGCCCAGTCTGGCCTGGAACTGGCACACTTCCTGCCCCATCTTCTCAGGTGCTGGGATTGCAGGTGTGTTGTACCACCATACTAGGCCCGTCAAATGGTCTGTTCTATATGTATTGTGTGGCTGTTTCCACTAGATTGAAACATTCTTTCCTAGAGGGAGGCTCAGGATTTCTGGACACTAAGAAAACTTCCCAGACTCAGGAACCTCAGAAGTTCCAAGATTCACTAGGCCCCTCCCCAAGGTTATATAGGCTCTAAGCAGGTGCTAGGGATGGGAGATGCTCTGGTGGAGGTGGGGGAACTCCAGGGTGGGGGAACTCCAGGGATGCACCTTTCCTGCATCATGACACCAGGTTTTCAGTGATGCAGCCGCCTTTGAGCCATCCATGAACCTGTAAGAATCCCCTATAAACTCACTGGGTCACTAACTAGACTTGGGTCTAGTGACTCATGTGTTTGGTCTGTGATCGGTATCCTGTCTGGTGTACATAGATGTTTGTTCATATCAACTTAGAAAATGTCACACAAAATAATAAATAAAAATGTAACCGGAATATAGCTGACCTGAACACAGATGCATTAATAGAGGAACATACTAGAAAGCAGAAAGATGGACACTTGCCTGACATACTTTAGGTATGTTTTTGGATTTTTTAAATTTTTATTTTATGTGTTTGAGTATTCTGTCTCCATGTGTGTAAGTGCACCCATGTCCTGCAATGCCTGTGGACGTCAGAAGAGGGCATCGGATCCCTTCAAAGTGGAGCTACTGATGGCTGTTAGGCACCATGTGGCTGCTGGGATTCGAACCCTGGTCTTCTGCAGGAGTAGCCAGTGCCCTTAACTGCTGAGCCATCTCTCCAGCCCATGTTCTCTTTATTTTTAATGATCAACTGAATCCAATTAATGCTGCTTCCATGTTCATGAGTGTGCAGCCATTTTCCTGAGCACGGGGAACCTACCAGCAACCACCTCCCCAATGAGAATGACTCCCACTTCCCCAGCAGTCATCTCAAGAGCATAACAGCAACTAAATCATGCTAACCAGTGTTAAATGCCCTGAATGATGCCAGATGTGGTGGCACACACATTTAATTCCGGCAGAAGCAGGAAGGTCTCTGTGAGATCAAGGACTTCCTGGTCTACATGATGGGTTCCAGGCCAATTGGGAGTACAGGGAGACCCTGTCTTAAGAAAACAAACAAACAAACAACAAAAAAAACCAGAACAACTAGATTCCTTTGGATGAAATTTCAAAGTACATCTGGGTACTAAAGTGTGACCGGCTAGGTCTTAACCTGTGTGATGGAATGAACGAGGGTGGGTGTGGAAGGGGGTCTACATTTGATTAAGAACTGTTATATGAAGTGTACAAAGGCTAAATAAAATAATTTTTTAAAAAAAGTCTGGATAAAGTCCTGGTATGGTATCCCATTTTAATTCCAACTCTCAGGAGGCTGAGACAGGAAAACCATGAGTTCCAGGCCAGCTTGGGCTATGTAGCAAGTCTCCTTTCAAAACAGTATTTCTCAGTGAACTAAGATGGCATCAGAAAACCCTTTCAGGTAACAGATATCTCAGCAAAACTGATAAAGGATACTAGAGGATCGCTCTGGTTTCTCTTCTTGTTCCTGTGACAAAAACAGCCCAAGAGACTGAGGGTTTCTCAGCTCGCAGATCAGGTCCAGCCCACCGTGGCAGAGACAGCAAGGCAGGCGGAGCTTGAAGCCAAACGTCAGGCCCAGAGTCAGGCCGCAGACAGCCTTGAATGCTGGAACTCAGCTCACTCACTCTTTCTATACAGTCTAGGGCTCAAACCCACGGATTGCTGCCATCCACAGTGGACAGCGGGGGGGGGGGGTCTTCCCACCTTAATTAACCTGACCAGCATAATCCCCCAGACGGACATCTCCCAGGAGATTCTAGATCTCAGGTTGACAGTTGAAGTTGATTCTTACAGATATGAAAATTTCAAGATACCTGCGATAAGATAGATGAATAAGACGAGAGAGAGAGAGAGAGAGAGAGAGAGAGAGAGAGAGAGATAGGTTGAACAGATCTGTGGCTGCAGAGCTGACTGGAGGCTTACAGGAGGTAAGCCAGGGGTTGCAAACCTGTAGGCTGAGCAACGAGATGATACCTCAGAAGGTCTGTCCTCTTCACTTCTGACACACCCAAGGAGGACCCTGGGAAAGGTGTTCTCTCTCCCTGGAGAACTGGAGACATGACCATACACATGGTTTGGAAAGCTCCCTGCTCACAACCAGGAGCACATTAGATAACGATTCAGGAATCCCCTCTAGCTCCAAACAGCCAGCCTGTACTACCTTTCCACTGAATTTTAGAAAAGGCAGAGACAAGTGGTTCCTATATGCCTCTTGACGTCTTCCCCCCCGTGAAAAAAAAAATGTGTATGCTATTTTTATTTTATGTCTATGAGTGTATTGCCTGCATGGATGTAAGTGCACTCGTGTCCTGCGGTGCCTATGGAGATCTGAAGAGCATGTTGGATCCCTGGAACTCGAGTTTCAGGCTGTTTTGAGCTGCCATGTAGATACTGGAAACCAGGCCAGGTCTTCTGCAAGAGCAGTCAGTGCTCTTAACCACTGGGTCATTTCTCCAACCTCAATAAGTCTCTTTTCAACAACTGTGTAAGAGAAACAGTTTCAAGGGAGGGCAGACTTATTTTGGCTCATGGTTTCAGGGCTTTGGGGGCATGGTTGGTTGCATTGTTTGGGGCCTGCAGAGGGGCAGGGCATCAGGGCCGGGTAGAACAAAGCTGCTCACCTCATGGAAGCCAAGAAGCACAGAGTACGACAAGAATGGGTCTAGACAGAGCTTCTAGGCCATGCCCCGCCTACCCTTCCAATGACCTACTTTCTCCAAGTAGGGCCCACTTCCTAAGGTTTCCAGAATCATCAGAAATAGCACCTTTAGCTGGGTACCAAACATTCAACATGTGAGCCTGAGGGAGATGATTTGGAGTCCAAGCACACAGCCATCTTTGTACATTACATATGTATAGGAGAAATAATTTACCTTTCAAGTTCACACCTTTTACTTCCTGAAACATTCATGGCTTTAAAAAAATATTTATTATTTTAACTTTATGTGTAAGAGTGTATTGCCTGCATGCATGTAAGAATACCCATGTCATGTAATACATGTAGAGGCCAGAAGAGGGCATGAGATCCCCTGGAAATGGAGTTACAGGTCTTGTTAGCTGCCAGGTAGGTGCTGGGATTCAAACTCGCATCCTCTGCAAGAACAGCCAGTGATTTGACCCCTGAACCATCTCTCTAGCCCAGAACATGTGTTTTAAACATTTGATGACTACACTTACTGTCCTGGAGCGAATTGGCCCAGAGTGCTGTACTGGCCAAGTGCAGGTCCCCCGAGTTCTATGGGTGACATCACAGTACTCAGGGAGGTTCTGGGATTCCTCCTGTAATATTAGTCAGCCATGCTGGCTACTCTGTGTCTAGTTAGTCTTTCTTTCTTCACGCTGTGGGCCCAGAAACTAGTCAAATGTCCCTATAAGAATATCTGCCAGCTGGCCCTGCTCTCAAAAAATGATGTTATCCTGCACTGTGACAGCGACGACGTATTCTGGTATTTCTCTTCATCTCTGAAGGGGGATCTGTCTCCTATCAGCTCAATAAATAACATAAAGGTACTGCCTGAGAACAGCTTGCAGCTGGAGAACCCTCAGCCATTCCAGTCAGGCCTCTATCGCTGCCTGGATACTCACAAAACTCGTGTGGTAGAATACGAGATTGACTTCCAGGACGTAACCTTGATGCATATCTCCCATAAAGACCTGGGCCAAAAGCCCCTGGAAAACCTGACCCTGAACCTGGATGGCCAGGTGCTTATCTTTACCCACTGGGAGCCCTGGCAAGATTGTAACCGGTGCCTCAGGGCCGGTGAGCGCAAACGTCTGGGCTACTGCTATGTGCAGGAACCCTCAGAAAAAGCCACGGCCTGCTGGCTCTATATGAGAGAGAAGGTGATCAACAGTCGACTGAGGCCCGAACTCCAGGTGCAAGCCTGCCACGTACCCTGTGACTCCAGCAGAGAAACCACGCAGCCGTACTTTGTCTATAACGTTCATGAGCTGGATGGATCACCCGAGTCCACGTGGCTCCGCTGCCCCTTGGCTTCCATCTACAGGTGACAGGAGCAGCCTTCCGTAGGTCCTCACTCAGGCCTGGTCTGCTGCATCCATCTGATGCTAGGGGTTTTCCATCCAGTAGAAAAATCCAGTTCTTCCTCCCAGCCTTAGAGGCAGTCTGAGCAGAGAGGGATGGATTCAGTGGCTGCATCAGACATCCCCAGAGCCAGGATTTCCTTGGAGCTGGGATCTCAGCAAGTGATTTTGGGGAGAGCAGCAACTGAGAAAGACCTAATTCCTGCCCATGCAGACACCTAGAGCAGAAACTCAGGCCCAGGCATAGCTAACATAGACATGAGTATAGCTTCCGGCCCCTGGTTGGACTCAGACAAATGTAATTTGTCCCTCTGTTCTTCATCAGTGCCACAGTTCTTAATTGAAAATTTTTATTAGCATATATTAATTGTACAAAATAGTGGGTCTCATTCTCTCTCTCTATGTGTATATATATATATATATATATATATATATATGTATATATAGTTGGTTTAGTTTTTCTTACAAGATCTCTCTTAGCTCCTGCTGACCTGGAACTGACTATGTGGACGAGGTTGGCAGGTTGGCTTTAATGTCACAAAGATCTGCCTTTTACATCAAGAACTGTGAGCCACCATGCCCAGCTGTAATGTATTTTTTAAAGATGTATTTATTTTATTTTACGTGTATATGTGGGGCATGTGGATATTTGCACCATGTGCACACAGTGCCTGTAAAGCCATAAGTGTGCATTAGATCCCCTGGATTTGGAGTTACAGACAGTTGTGAACTGCCTGAAGCAGATTCTGGGAACTGAACCTGGGTCTCCATCAGACCAGTAAGTACCTTTCACTGCTGTGCCAGGCATGTACTGGTGGGCCTGGCTTGTTTTGCTAAACATGATTATTTCCAGCCTTTTCATTTTCCTGAACGTTATAATTTTGTTCTTCCTTATGACCAAATAACAGTCTATTGGGCCTATACAGCATATTTCCTTTATCCATCCATCTGTTGATACACACCTAGGTCCTTACACCTTGCTCCTCTTTCCCCTATTGGTTTGGAATAAAGTCTCACTGTGTAGACCAGGCCCCCTTGAACTCAGCACATAACTCCAAGGTTAAACTTGTGATCCTTCTACCTCAGTTTCCTGAGCGCTGCAATTATAGGCCACCATGCCAGGCCATGCATTTTCAATAACTCATGCGACCTTGTAGGAAAGTTCTCAACTTTGTGCTTCAAGATGGTCTTGATGATTCTTGACCCTCTGTATAAACATTTTGAATCACTTGGTAATTCCCACTCTTCCATCCTATTCTAGAATTAGGACTCTAAAATTTTTATTTATTTTTATTTTATGTGTTTGAGTGTTGTGCCTGCATGTTTACAAGTGCACACACGTGTGCAATGCCGTGGAGGCCAGAAGAGGGCATCGGAGCCCCTGGAACAGAAGTTAGAAGCGGTTGTTAGTTGCTATGAGGGTGCTGGGAACTGAACAGGGCTCCTCTGCAACAACAGCCAGTGCTCTGAACTGCTGACCCATCTCTCCAGCTCCTAAAACTAGGACATTACTGAAGCTAGGGATAAGCTTGGGAAGAGTCAATATATTACAATATTTTCATCCCATGCTTAATTTGCTAAACACGTCCACTATTTAGTGTTGACTTTCTTTCAAGGGACTGGAGAGATGGCTCCGCGGATAACAGCACTGGCTGCTATTGCAGAGGACCCGGACCCTCTTCCCAGCACCTTTATGGTGGCTAGAAACCACCTTTAACTCCAGTTCCAGGGGATCCAATGGCTTCTTCTTGGCTCTTCACACGTGTGGTGCACAGACACCCATGCAGGAAACACACTCATACACATAAGAAATACATTTCTGAAACTTAAACTATCTCTCAGGAATATGTAGTGATGGATTGTAGAGGACTAGCATGCACCTTGACTTCATTCTCAGGGATGAATCTTCCTAGTGGTATTATGAATTGTGTCCTTTAAATGTCATCGAATCATTTTTGCTACTGGAGTTTCTGTTATCTTTGATATGTGTGTATAACCTTCTATCTAAATTATTCTCATTTTTCTTTTTCAAAATATCTTATGTATTTTTATTTGTTGAGTATGAGTGTATTGCCTGCATATTTGTTAAGTGCATTTCTGAAGTGCAATGCCAGCGGAGATCAGAGGAGCGGGTTGGATTCCCCTGGAGCTAGAGCTGTGCATGGTGATTAGCTGCCATATGCTAATTATGCCATCATGCCATTAGCTGGGAACCGAAGCTGGACGCTCAGTCAATCGTGGTGAAGGCATGGTGGCGGACTCCGCGTGGCAGGTGTCTGCACCTGGGTCTCCACACCCGACACCCTGAAGGAGGAAGCAGGGAGCCCCTGGTTCTGACATACTGGTGACTGTGTCTGGTGAGGTTTTGGTGCGCATCATGTTTAAGTGACTGAGCCAGTCACTTAGAAAACTGTTCAGATTTAAGGTTTTTATTTCTTTATTTTATATTCATGAGTGCTTTGCCTGCATGTGTGTAAGTGCACCTGTGTGTGCAATGCCTGGAGAGGCCAGAGGAGGACGTCAGATCCCTGGGAACTGTAGTGCAGAACAGTTGTTAGCTGCCACGTGGGTGTTGAGAAGAGAAACTGGGTCCCATGAAAGAGCAGCCAGTGCTCCCATCTGCAGAGCCATCTCTCTATCCCCTCAGATTATAAAAATTCTGATGTTAATGAATTAGTTCCATGAATTTATTCATTTCATCTCACAGAAGTTTTGGCTAAAGGCTTTACTATTCTCTTTTCTGTGATGCAGACAGAACTCCAGGTCTTGCACATGGTAAACAAATACTCCAGCAGTGTGGCTAAAATTCTTTCCAGGGCGGGTGTGTAAACAGCATCTGCCCCCTCCTCCTCTGCTCCCCACGACACCGCGACGTCCGATTTTGCCAGACTGCAGTCTGGGATCTGGTGAGTTTATCGGGCTTCCTTACAGAGCAGTGGGTGAAGCTTTACTTACTGAAGGGCGCATGCTCCCCTCCTAAGGTCGTGTGGGAAAGTCTTCATCCTAGCAAGGGTAGGGGCTTCTCCACAGCTGCACAAATGGCAGGACAGCCTCCCCTAGCCTTCCTCAGCCTATCTACTCCTAGCCCCTCCCCCGGGCCAGGGCTGCCTGCTTGGTTTGGAGGTGAGGCTGGAGTGTTGGGGGTCACTTTGGTCTCCCTGCCCCTCCATTCATGTGGAGCACGATGATTCACAAACTCAGCTGTGACAATCCGAAGCTAGCTGTAGCGACCAAGCTTGGGAAGATGGTGGCTGTCTGTCAGAGGACAGTTGTATACATTCTACATTTTAGTCTTGGTGTTTTGAGACAGGGTCTCATTTTGTACCAAATGCGCCTTGAACTCAGATCTTCCCGCTTTGCCTTCCAAATGCTGGAATAATGGGGACATGTCACAGCCGCAGGTTCCGTCATTATTGTTTTATGTCCACGGCATCTGTAGTACTGTCTCTTTCAGAATTTCTTAAAATTAATGTATCCTTTGAGAATTTCACGTATGAACATATCACATGTTCCAGTCACAGCCACCTTCCTGCCTTCTTTTTTCTCCTCCCAAAGACAGTATGCTCCAGGCCCCCGACCAAGGCCTCATTCCACTCTCAGGTCTCATCCTTTTGTGCTGGTTTTCTCTTTGTGATTCACTGAGGTTAACCTGGGCTGCAGGAGAGAGTCTGAGTGGGAAGCTGTCCTCTCCAGCATGGGTAACTCACCAGGGACCATGTCCCTGAACACAAAGACATTCCTCCAGCAGCCAGAGACTGCCATTCGCTCCCCTGGAAGGGCTGGGACCCCCATGAACTCCTCCCCTTATGCTTGACTGAATGTTTCCCTGACCAGCATTGCACAGGCCCTTTGCAGTCATCCTTTGTGGGTTCACCATGAGCACAACCATGTCGTGTCCAGAAGGTGTCTCGCGCTTCTCTTCTACATGTCAAATGAACTTTTGTTTTTTGATTTTCTTTTTTTTTTTTTTTTTAACATTTTCTTGATTTTCAACTATACTTATGGTTTTATGGGGTGTGCATGTGTGTGTATATGCATGTGTGTGTGTGTGTGTGTGTGTGTGTGTGTGTACTTGAGTGCGGTACCTGCAGAGGCCAGAAGAGGATGTCTGATCTTCTGGAGCTGAAATTACAGCCTGTTGTAAGCTACCTGATGGGGGTTCTGGGACCCAAACTCTGGTCTTCTGAAAGCGCATCATCAGTCTTAACCTCTGAGCCATGTCTCCAGTCACAATTTTTTTGATAGTTATATTGTTATTCTGTATGGATATAGTTACTATACCAGTTTTCTATTGGTTAGTAGTCACATATCATTTTTCCACTTTTGCTTTCAGCTTGGGGGAGACATACAGGTACCCTCCTCATAGGCAGACACACACACACATATACACACATGTCTGTGTGTGATATGCTTATGTATATGCATGTTTACATATGTGTGTATGAATGCATCTGCATGTGGGGTTCAAATTTGATATCAGGTGTCTTCCTCAGTCACTTTCTGCTTATCAAGGCAGGTGTCTTAGTTGAACCCCAATCTATTCTAACTAGTCAGCTTGTCCTGGTGACCTCATCTCTGCTTACCGGGCTCATGGGCAGCAGCCTATGTCCTGTACATTGATACCGAGGATCCAAACTTCAGTCCTCATGGTTGCCTGCCAAGCACAGCAAGTGCATTATCTACTGAGCCGCCTCGACAGCCCCACGTTCAACTTTTCCACACTCCATTAATAACGTAAATCTAGTGGCTCAGTGGGAAAACACTTGCGAGGGAGATGGAGGGACCTGGGTTCAGTGCTCAGCACTTCCTAAATAAACAAGATAAACATTTTAAGCAGTATACATTCACATTTTGTTTTATTTGTAAGGATGGAAATCTTGATGTTTTCAATGGAACGTTTAGTTTATTTGTATTTAAGGTAAATACTATATATATTATGTATATATATACATATCGTGGCTCAATCTATCATCTTATTTTCTTTCTATTTCTATTTATTCCCCTTTATTTTATTTTATTTAACGTGCAAAGTAGGAGGTTTCTTTAGGGCAATTTCATACTTTCCTTTGGTCGTATTCTCTGTTTTTTCTTTTCTTTATATCGTCTATTTATTCTTTGACAGTTTCACACATATATTCACATATATGATGAATTTTGGGTCTATGTACCCCAACTCCCCCTACTCCCTGTCCTTCAACATCTCCATCTTATCCTCTCATGGTCACATGTACTCTTATTTATTTGTTTGTGTGTTTGTTTTATATAGACTCTCCTGCAACCCCAGCTGGCCTGGAACTTGCCATGTAGACCATGCTGGCCTTTATCTCACAGAGATTCACCTGCATCTGCTTCTCAAGTGCTGGGACTAAAAACATGCATCACCATGCTGGTTTTTGTTTATTTTTGTAGCCCGGTGAGTCCCATTACTGTGCTCTGCTGGAATACTGACTGATCTTGTTGGCTTGGCCTTGTGCAGGTCTTGGTGAGGTGGCCAAAGCTGCAGTGAGTTCGTGAGTCTGTTGGCCCAGTCATGCCCAGAAGACAGCATTGCACGGCTCTGCTCCCCATCTGATTCCTGCAGTCATTCCACCCCCTCTTCCACTATGTTCTCTGAGTCCTGGGGGAACAGGTTTGATACAGATGTCCCACTGAGGACTGAATGCTCAACAGTCACTTATCCTCAGTACTTTGAGCAGTTATGACTCTGCATTAACTTCTGCCCTCTAGATGAGGTTTCTCTGGCCACGGATGAGAACAGCACTAACCTATGAGTATAAACAGATATTTGGAAGGCAGTTTGAGAACATGTTTATTTAGTCAAACAAGAGTAGTGTGCTGGATAGCTTTAGTGTCGTCCTGGCACACCTGGGTTGAGGGAGCCTCAGCTGGGGAATTGCTTCCGTTGGACTGGCCAGTAAATGGCTCTGGGGTATTTTTTGATTGTTGAGTCATGTGGGAGGGCCCAGGCCCCTATGGGCAGTGTCCCCATCCCCACCCCACCCCCACCCCCACCCCCGGGAAGGTTGTTCTGTTCTGCATAAGAAAGCAGACTGATCATGGACCAGGGGAGCAAGTAGTCAGCACACAGAAGCTGTGGTCCAGAGGGGCCCAAGCCTCCATCTCAACTGCAAGTAGGAATTGGTATTGTATAAAAGTCTCCTTCATGGTCTTGGTGTTGAAAGCGTGAAGGAATCACAGAGAGCAGCTGAGGCTTGGTGCCCTGAGAGGCCAGGAAAGGCTACTGGTGACAGTGCAGCCTCAGTTGCAGTGAAGACCCCAGGATTGCAGGGGTCATGGAGAGAATCTGAAGTTTTGCACCAGGAGAGGCCGGAAGAGCCCATTGGTGAATGTGCAGCCTCAGTTACCGTGGAGACCCAGCTTTTTTGGAGATGCCAAGACTATGGAATGACCAGCAAGGGCAGCAGCAGGTGTGGAATGGAGCCAGCCTGGGCCTGCGAGAAGAGCTGTGTCTGCTGTGAATGGCAGAGCCAGAGAAATGAAATCGCTGAAACCCTTTGGACCCCAAAAGATCGTGAGTGAATCCCAATGTCCAGCCTTGAGCTATTTGCTGGATTTTGGTTTTCTTTGGGTGTCCTCAATTATTCTTGTTTTAGATTTTTACAGGAGCTCACAGTTAAAAGATTCTTAAAAGAGACTGAACTTTTAAGTGTTTGGATTTTTTTGTAAGGACTATGGGGCTTCTAAGGTTGTACTGTCTTATGTTGTGACATCATATCTTGGGGACAAGAGATAGAAAGGTTGCAGTTTAATAGTGATGTGCTCTGTGTGTCAAGTTGACAGGGGGTCAATTGTGTTAGATTGTTTTAGTGTCAACTTGACACATGTAGGTAGAGGAAGCCTCAGGGAACTACCTCCATGGGACTGGCCTGTGACCATGTCTGTGGGGTGTGACTATTGAGTGATGTGGGAGGGCCCAGCCCACTGTGGGTGGTGTCATCCCTGGGCAGGTTGTTCTGTATTGTATAAGAAAGCAGGCTGAGCATGGACCAGGGGAGCAAGCCAGTGAGCAGTGTTCCTCCGTGGCCTGTGCTCCAGCTCCTGCTTCCAGGCTCCTGCCCTGAGTTCCTCCCTTGGGCTCCCTCAGTGATGACATGTGGCCTGGGAGATGTAAGCTAATAAACCCTTTCCTGTTCATGTTGGTATTGGTCAGAGTGTTTGGTCAGAGCAGTGGAGAAGCAAACAAGAACAAGTAGTAATCGATTCCTCCCCTAGGAGTGACCTCCTGCCATGGGCTTTTGCCAAGATTTATGGTAACAGGCATGAGAGCCTTCCTGTGGAGCAGGCCTCAAATCCAATAAGAAGTCTGTTGGTTGCCTCCACAGTCTATATGCCACGGCTGTGCCAGTGGGCACCTCCAGCCTGGCAGGTTGATTTCTGGCATGTAGAGTTCACCCCTGGGTAATATCCTGCCCCCAGTAGCCTGCAATAGCACCTTCCAGCACTGTGAGAGCTGGCCAGCAAGGAGGACGTGCCCAGATCAGCTCCAGTTTGACTGCCCTGCCTCCTGCAACCAAGTGTGCGACGTCGTCTGCAGTAGGGTCTGACCATCTGGCTCTGGTGGGTAGCCAAGAGCAATGGCAGCAGCCTCTGTCATCTGGGGACCTCTGAGGCATCCCTGGTATTCTTTGTGTTCTCTTCTTTCTTCCTTTTGGAGTTACTCAGTGCTTCTTATGAGTCCGTTCCCTTCTCTTTTGGCTTATTAGATATGCGTTACCTTGATAGTTCCTCTAGGAATTCAGCATTACTTCTCCACTCAGCAGTGTGTAGCACAGCTTTGTATTTGTGCTGCTTCCCAGGCACTCTTAACCACAAAGCCATCTCTACAGCTCCCCTTTACCTATATTCTAAATTCTCAAGCTTTTGGGGTGCTCGGGATAGAGGCCAGGACCTTGCACGCACCAGGCAAATACTCCACGACTGAGCCATAGTCCCAACTTCTGGTAATTGTTAAAGATGCATTTTGCTGAGTTGCCTACTTTTACATGCGTGAGTGTTCTGCCTGCATGTATGTAAGTGCACCCATGTGTGCAATACCCTCACATGCCAGAGAGAGCATTGGATTCCTGGAACTGGAGTTACAGGCAGTTGTGAGCCACTTAGCACAGGACCTAACTCAGGTTTTCAGCAAGGGCAGTACTCACTTCTAACCACTGAGCCACATCTCTGGCTCCCATCCATCTCAGGCTGGTCCTCAGCTCCAGCTCCTCCTGCTTCCAACTCTGAGCGCTGGCATGATAAGTGTGTGCCTCCATGTCTGGGGACCACCCAGGATTTCAGTCCCTCTTCTCTGCTCTTTTTTCTCTTGAGCGTTTTTCATTACGGTGGCGCCTCATTCACTGTGGAGTCAGCATCTGTAAGTCCAGAATCCATACCCACAGGGTGTTCCTTATCCACGGCAAGGTTTCTCCAAGGATGAGAAATGAATCTCCCCAAATTCACGTTCCCGGCTGCGGTACTATGGGCCTTGTGGTTCAGGCCCTCTCTGTGGAGTTTTCACATTGCTAACAAGCTCCTCTTTGGGATCTGTCCTGTGCTGTTTGTTAGTGAGTTCACTGCCGTGCAGGTGGCTGACGGAGCGCCCTGTGTTCCTAAGTGCAGGAAAGGTGGGGTGTTTGTGACTAAGGGAACTCACATGTTGGAAAGCTTTGGTCAGGTGTGGGCTGTTTGCGGTTGGACCTGAGTTCAGTAGTAATGAATCAACAATACTAAATTGTGGATTAAATACAGTATTGTAAGTTTAGGGGTTTTACATTTATTGATTGATTTATTTTGAATACGCGTTCATGGCATGGCATACATGTGGGGATCAGAGAACAGCTTGTGGGAGTCAGGTCTCTCCTTCCATCATATGTGCTCAGGGGACTGAACTCAGGCCATAAGGCTTGGTGGTAAGTACCCTTACTTGCTTAGCCATCTCTCTGGCCCTAAATAAGGTAGGGTGTTTAATAAGGCAGCTTTAGGCAAGGGATGGTGGCCTATACTGTAGTACTAGGATTCAGCAGGCAGAGGCTCGAGGGTGCTACAAGCTTGAGGCCAGCCTGGTCTACACAGTGACCTCCAGGCCTTCCAGGTCTACATCTAGAGGCCTAGTTTCAAAAACAAAAGCAGGGCCAGAAAGATGGTGCAGAGGGAAAAGGCACTTCCTGTTAAGTCTGACGACCTGAGTTCAATCGCTGGGACCCAAAGGGTGGGAGGAGAGAACTGACTCCCACAAACTGTCCTCTGACCTCCCTTCATGCACCATGCTGCATGCCTGCCTGTAATCACACATGCACGTACACACACACACACACACACACACGATTTATTCATTTAAAGTGAATTGCATTTTGCAGATAGCTATCAGGGAAAGCCAGGGACCAGCATATGTAAAGGTCCTGAGGCAGGAACTCCTCTGCTTGGTTGACATGTTCGGGAAAAATGAGATAGAAGCCAACACAGCTGGAATGGAAAGCAGGTGGTGGAGAAAAATCCTAGCTAGACAAATGAAAGTTCCTCGTATCCCAGCAATACAAAAGGCTCCAAGTGGAAATTAAATAGGGCTCTCTGCTTGTCACAAAAGGGGCAACGGGGGGTTGGAGAGATGGCTCAGTGATTAAGAGCACTGGCTGCCCTTGCAGAGGACCCTGATTTGGTTCCCAGCACCCACACAGTGGCTAACAACCATCTGTAATTCCAGTTTCAGGGGATCCGACTCTCTCTTCTGACCTCTGCAGATACTGCATACGCGGGTGCACTTACATACATGCAGGCAATACATTCATACACATGAAATAACAATAACAAAATACTTCTTAAAAAGCAAGCAAAAGGGGGTGGTGACCTCACAGCCCCTCTGTTCACCTCACTGCCTGAGGTAGAGACTTCATGGATGATCTCACAGTGTCCAGTGTGGTGACCGGCCCACAGCCACCATCCCAGACCAACATGCTCACCATCCTGGGGCTGCTTCTTAGCTTTAGTCTCCCAGCACCAGGCTTCCACATCCCTATCAGCTGTCCTCAGGCCAAGGAATGTCAGCAGGCCCTCCTCTCAGACTATGGTGAAGTGCTCCTGTCATGCCAGGTCTCCAAGGCAGAGTGGTTCTACTCTGGGATATCCACGAATAACCATTTCATCAACATATCCAGAGTTTCCAACATCGAAAGGAAGCCTGAGGGTGAACTCGCCATCAGAAACCCATTACCTTCCAACACGGGCTTCTACCTGTGCCAAGCCATGAATGGCACCAAAGTGACCCAATATGAGATTGATTTCCAAGACATCACCAAGCTGCATATCACGCACAAAAGCCTGCGTCAGAACCCGCTGCCGAACGATACGATGAACCTGGGAAACAAGGAGTTAGTCTATACTCAGTGGGAGCCCTGGCAGAGATGCAACCGTTGCGGGAAGCCGGGTGAGCGGAAACGCCTGGGCTTCTGCTATATTCAGGAGCCTTTGGAAGACCCTGTTCCCTGCGGGCTCTACTTAGGAAAGCTGAAGACGTGGTTAGACCGAGCCCGGCCCGAGATGCAGGTGGAAGCCTGCCATATCCCCTGTGAAGAGAGCCGTTGGTCCGGTGGAGATTACGTCATCTTTGACAACTTCAGGTTCATGGAGGAGTCGGACTCTGCGTGGCTCACCTGCCCCTTCGCATCCATCTACAGGTGATTGGGTCCTGTCTGGCCCTTAGTGGGAGTTTTTTGTTTTGTTTTGTTTTTGAGACAGTGTCTCCCTGTAGCCTCAACTAGGCTGGAACTCACTCTGTAGACCAGGCTGGCCTCAGTCTCACAGAGATTCGCCTGCCTCTGCCTGCAGAGTGCTAAGACTAAAGGCGTACTCTCCCATGCCCAACCACCACCAATGCTTTTATTGTCTGTTTAACGTCTTTGTTTCTCAAGGTGTAGATCGAAGCATTAAATAGGGGTGTTACTCCAGTACAGAAAAGAGTGAGGCGTTTTCAGTGATTCTGTCCATACTTGTTCTTGGGTTGAACATAAACAGACATTAATCATATTCCTAAAACAAAACCACAACAATCAAGTGAGACAGACAGGTGCTAAATGCTAAATGCTTTGCTCCCATGCTCTGTGTATTTTATCCTCAGCACACTCCTAACGATGCAGGCAGAAAGGACCAATATAAGTACCAGAGAGTTCATTGTCCAGGAAGATTGTATCACACACTGGCAATTTTAATCACGGCAGGCTCCTGACACACAAAATCATCCATCCTATGCGTGGCTACCGAGAGGCAACTGAAAAATCAGGGTGGTCTGAACCACGAACTCCAAAAAAACCCACTGATCCAAAGCCAGTGTATATCCAAAGCTAAGTGTATAAAAACCCCATAGTTCAGGGGTCGGCATCAAAGCAGTTGTAAATTATAGCTGCCAGCAAGATATACACTGTCAAGCCCAGTCTTGAAGCGGTGTAAAAGCTGTGTCACACAGCACACAGCTAGCAAGTGAAGTCTTGTCTCTAGGCCCTTGAGATTCTAGAGCATCTGGAAGGTAGTACTCAATGAAAACAGGGTTCGGGAAGGACAGCTTGGAGAGGAAGGACATTGATGTGTGGAGTTTGGGTTTCAAGAATAACACAAGTATGGTTGCTGTGTTCCCCACTGGCGTCAGAATGTAGATGACAGAGACGGTCATGAGAAAAATCATCTCCAGCTGCGACTGGCCAAAGACACCCAGTAAGATAGAGCCTGCTGGGTTGCTAACCAAAGAGGAACACCGCTTGCTGGCTCACAGGCTCATGCTTGCTAGCTTCCGTATATAGCTTCCTGCCTTGGGAGTGGTGCCTCTCACAGTGGGCTTGTGCCACATCCGTTAGCAATCCAGACAATTCCCCACAGACATGCCCTCAGACCCTCGGGCCAGTCTGATCTGCACAATCCTTCAGTAGAGACTCTTCTCAGGTGGCTCTAGGCTGTGTCAAGTTGACAAAGCTAATGAGGACAGGGTCTCTCATATGAGACACTGGTAAGGTAGAGCCTGTGCTTCCTTCTGTGTATTACAATTGTGACAATTTCTCTTCCTCCTCCTCCTCCTCCTCCTCCTCCTCCTCCTCCTCCTCCTCTTTTTCTTCTTCTTCTCTCTCTCTCACATCTCTCTCTTACACAAACACTCCATTTTTTTGGTCTCTCCTCTTCCTTTACATATCAAAGCAGCACGTTCTTTTGGAGCAACACAGTTCAGTAAGTACAGGAACAGAGTGTGCACCCTTCTCTCACCTGTAATGCAGACATCTCCTCGAGGTCACTTCCCGCACACGGAGTTCTTCAGTGAAGGTCACTAGGTAGAAGAGGTAACAATCAAGGGTAGAGGACTGGAGAGATGGTTCAATGGGTGAAAGTGTTTGCTGGACTAGCATAAGGACCTGAGTTCACATCCCAGCATACCACAAAAAGCCAAGAGTGGCTGAATGCATGCCTGTAACGCCCGTGTTGTAGGGTAGAGAAAGGAGGATCTGGGGAACTTGCAGGCCACCAACCTAGCTCCAGGCTCAGTGAGAGACCCAATCCCCAGAGAACAGGTTAGAAAGTAATATTGCAAAACTTCATCATCTGTGTGTGCACAAAAGTGTGTTATGTCTTTCGGGGGAGGTGGGGTATGGAGAACGGTCACAAGGGAACCAAGAGCTGCCCTTGTCGCCTTGTCGGTTTGTGCTTAACTCCATAGCGGAATGGCACTTCTTCTGAGGTTTTGGACTCTATATCCAGCCAGACTTTGATACCAAACCCCAGCCCTGCCATTTTCCAGCGCTGTGACTTTGAGGCTGTGCCTTCCTGTTAGGCTTCGGTTTACTCATCTATCCAAGGGAGTTGTTACAGTTTGGGTAGGAAATGCCGCCCCCCCCACACACACATGAAGATTTATGTATTGAAGCTTGGCTGCCAGCTGGTGGCACTATTGGATCATGACGTTTCCAACCCCATCGGTAGATGGCTGTACTGGTGTGTTCATAGTTTGTTGACGATCTTGAGAGGTGATGGAGACTTTAGGAAGTGGGCACCTCCTTGGAGGAAGTGGGTCCTTGGGGATATGCCTCTGGGGGCTCTATCTCAATCCAGGTTCCTCTCTGTCTCTGTGCTTCCTGAAAACCACAAGGTGAGCAGCTGTCCTCAATTATGACCTTTCCACCACGGTGTTCCTTTGCCTCATCACAGGCCCCAAAACAATGGAGCCAGCTGGCCATCCACTGTCATTTCTGAAACCATGAGCCAAAACAGATGCCCCTCCCCCTGTCCTCTCAGGTAGTTTGGTGCAGTAATGAGGAAATGAATGACATGGAAAATTGGTACCAGGCCTGGGGCTTTTGCCATGACGTTGTGTTATCTGACAGTACGGTTTTGGAACTACTTTGTGGGAGTAGTCTGGAGAAGTAGGTTAAAGAAAACACTGTAGGCAGAGCTTAACTGGGAGCTCAGAAGACCAGAATATTGATTAAGTTGTGATAAGGGAATGCTCAAGAAGCCGGGGAACTCTGAGACATCCTAACACATCTGGAAGAGTCATGATGGAGGAGAGGATACTAGACTTGGAGTGGCCTAAGTTGACAACTCTTCCCTGATTGGTCCCGTTTTTCACCTTATTTGCATACCGACAATCAACCAGGCTGGGGCCGGATGGCATCTTGACCTTTCTATAAAATTGGACTCCCTGAATTTTACAAACAGAATGACTTCAGGAGCCAATGAGGAAAGAGCGGTGGGAAGTGGGTGGTTCATGTTTGTGCCTTGTCTCCTGGCATTTAGGACAATAGAAACCTGTGCTCATGAGGCTTGGGATGGGAATGAGGATTCTATCAGCAGTGAGATTAGAGGCTGTGCTGCTAAATTCTGATAAGGGATTTGTCCACTTTTGTCTATGTCCTCAGACTTGGAACAAAGATGGGTTTAAAGGTGCTGGTCTGATCTTGCAGGAAACCTTAGGAGAACCTAGTGTTCAGGCTGCTGTGTACTGTGCGTGATGCTGACTGCGTTTAGCCAGGTTTAGAGTGAGAACCTGGAGCAAAAAGCAGAGTGGAAAGATTGGGGGGAAACCCCTTGTACTGGTAAGAAAGGCCTGGGCGAAGTTTGGAGTTGAGAAATGCATAGATTCTGAAAACATGAACACCATTAAAAAGAAACAAAGCCTGTCACACTGGGACAGGAAGAAGCATGCCGGGAGGGCCCAAACCTACCCCCAACATGAGGGAAGAAGAGGATAAACTTGTTGAAAAGACTTTTCCAGGGGAAAAGGGCAGAGTCATGTCATCCTGTGAGCGCGGGGCTGCCTGGAAACTTGTTTCCCAGGATTCATTTCACTGTGTTCAGTCGTTCAAGCAGACAGCACTCAGTGGCTGTGGTCCAAAGGAATCATCCTGCTGCCACTCTGTTATCAGCGGACTCGCCCGTACTCCACACGATGCTAATTTGCAGGCACAACGGATGCAAGGGTGACAGAGCCATGGACGCTTCCATCCAGATTGCCAAAGAAGGCTTGGGAGACCAGGCGATGTGTGGCAAGGTCAAGATCCCTTCTGGAAACCTCTGCAAGAAGAATGAACGGGGGAAGTGAAGCTAAGGATAGAGCGGAGGCCCCGAGAAACTGGGGGTGCCGGAAGCATGGAACGTTGAGGCCATGTGGACTGCGGTTATAAAGCCCTAGAGGTGCGATGTCCCAGGCCCGTGGGCCTCACATCATATCACCACCTGCCACAGACGCTGGCCGTGGAGCTACTGGATTTAATGTCCCGCTGGTTTGGGTCATGCATTGGCCCGTATGCTTCCTTTCTCTCATCAATTCCTTTATTTAGGAATGAAGATGTTTACTCTCAGCCATTGTGATATAGGAAAGCAGGACTCCCCCCAACCCCAAACCCCTACCTCCAAAAGCTCATAGCTAAGAGTTCTCAAGTGTCAGAAGACATTTTGGCCTTGACCTTTTGAGCTGCGCTTGGATGGTAAAAACCATGGAGGGGCTGGGAAGACAGCTCAGTAGGTAATAAAATAGCGCAGACCGTCTGCTGTCTCAAACCTGGTTCTCACCCCACCCTCCTCCAAGAACGGAGTGGGCCAGGAGTGGAGAATACAAGCAATGAGTGCTGGAGACAAGGCTCAGCCATTAAGAGCACTGGATCCCCCGGAACTGGAGTTATAGATGGTTGACAGCTCCCACGTGGAAACCGAAGTCGGGTCTTCTGCAAAAGCCACCACTGCTCTTAACCAGAGTCACCTCTCTAGCCCTGACGTGGTGCTGTTTAACTAATGCGTTTTCTTTTTGAGCTGCCGTCTCACTACGTAGCCCAGGCTGACCTCAAACTCATAATTCTCCTGTTTAGCCTTCTGAGTGCCGGCATCACTGGTGTGCGTCACTCTATCTCACCATAGTATGCTACATATGCTAAGAGATCGTGGCAGTGGAAGGGATTAAAACTGTAAGAAGGGAAAAATTGTCAGAGAAAGGGTCGTTTGTGCCAAAGCCAAAAGTCAGCAAGGGAGAGGGAACAGCCAGGACGGAGGCCCTGAGGCAGCATGGTGGAGGACTGCCTTCACACACCAGCATGGCCGGGCGCTGTGCGTGGAGGTGGTGGAGAGGAGGTGAGGCAGACGCAGGGCGGGGCTCAGTCTTCCTCATTCTTTGAAAGAAGCAAATGAGGCGGGTGCCACCACAGCCCCGTTCTCAGCTGCGGAGATGTCAGTTTGTCAGTTGAGGAAGTGGGTGCGCCAGCAGCCTGGGCCCAGGGGTGGGGCTGTGGGGGCTGCACCCAAGCAGTGTCTCCTCTGGTGACTGCTTCATGCTCCGTGGATGGAGGATGGGGCTCTGTTTCCTCTTTCCTTCAGTCCTCCGATCTCCCCAGGCCTGACCCTTGTGTTCTCTCGTCCAGGCCCATCCAGTGGGAAGTCAACGACACCGCTCTGACTTGGCTTGACCAGCTCTCTGGCAGGGAACTCCGCACCTCCATGAACCTGTTAAGCGGTGGCCAGTGGCTACAGATCTTTCAGCCGGGCACCTATAGATGCTTTGTGGAACAGGAGCTCGTGGCCCAGTTCAACCCTGCTCCTGTGGAGATGCTGGAGCCTGAGAGAGGGTCCAAGGCCCAGAAGTGGCAGCCACGGAAGATCCAAGCCCCGCCAGACAAGGCAAAGTCAGTTCTCAGAGGCCTGAAGCTCACACTGCTCCTGGGCTTTGTGTTGATGATGGTGGGGCTTCTAGGACTTCTCTACAAGATCTTTCCCCCTGCCTGGGGCAAGAGGAGAAGTCAGCTCCTACTGGTGAAATAAAGTCAACCTTCCGGGCCTAATGGGACCTGGTCTCCACTGTCTCATTCATTGCCTGGACTGTGGTATCAGCCTGGCCCCATCCCTGAGATGTGCAAACCAACAGAGACCTGGATTAAAAGCCGAGAACTCCATTCCCTCTTTCTAGGCATTCTGTGCCCTCCCCTGACAATGTGTTGGTCACTCCTTCTTGCAGATGAGGAAACAGGCAAGACTGACTGTCTAGGCTCTGGAAAACCGGGACTCCAGTTTGAGCCTCTGTTCTTCAGAGGTAGGGAGGGAGGATGAACACCTGGATCTAATTGTGCCTGAGGCAGAGTCTACCCCTCCAGTTTTCTGTGAGCCCTACTTAGCTTAAGCCTTTGTGTGTGGATTTCTGTTGCATACAGCCAAATGCATGCTGGCTGCTACAGAAGTCTCCTGAGGGGCTTAGAACATTGATAGAGCCCACATGGAAGGCAGTGTTGAAAGCTGAGGAAGGGCAGGAAAGAGACACCATTCCAGAAGAGCAGGCTAGGGGCTGGAGAGATGGCTCCGCAGTTGAGAACACTGGCTGTTCTGTTTTAAAATGTGTATGTGTGTATTGCCTGCGGGTAAGTAAGTGCACTTGTGTTGTGCAATGCCCACAGAGGTCAGGAGATGGCACCTAATTCCTGGAACTGGGGTCACTGACAGTTTAGCCACCATGTGGGTGCTGGGACTCAAAGCCGGGTCCTTTGCAAGAACAGCCAGTGCTCTGAACCACTGAGCTATTTCTCCAGCCCACAACACTGGCTATTTTGGCAGAGGACCTGGGTTCAGTTCCCAGCACCCACATAGTGGCTAACAAAAATTCATAACTCTAGTGCAGGGGACTCAGACGCCCTCTTCTGACCAGCTTGGGCATTGCACACATGTGGTGCACTTACATACATACAGGTAAACCACTTTATTTATACACATAAAATAAATCTTTTGGGGAAAGGTCTTTTTGAGACAGTGAGACGTTGTCTCCCCATAGCCCCAGCTGGCCTGGCACTTGCTACGTAGATCAGGCTGGCCAGAACTCACAGAGATCTGCCTGGCTCTGCCTCCTGAGTGTTGGGATTAAAGGTGTGTGCAGCCATGCCTGAGAAAATAAATAAACCTTTTAAATAATGAGAAGGAGCCAGAGAGATGGTTCAGTGGTTAAGAGCACTAAGTCCTCGTGCAGAGGACCTGGGTTCAGTTCCCATCACTCATATGGCAGCTCGCAACTGTAACAACGGTCCCTACTCCAGTTCCAGAAGATCCAACACTCTCTTCTAACCTCCGTGGACAGTGCAAAGCACAGGTGGACTTAAATACATGCAGGGAATACACTCAGACACATAGAATAAATATAAAATATTTTTTAAAATATATAATAAGAAGAGCAGACTGGTGAAGGAATATGTCTCTGAGTTGGGGTCCCAGCTGTATCACATACTGCCTGTGTGTCTGCAGAATGAACATTTGCCCTGAACACAGCCTCCCCATGTGATTTAGACTGTTTAGCTATGTCTTAAGACTTTTCCTCCCTGAGAGGGAGAGGCTCTGCCCCTCTAGTTCCAAATCGGCTGAGCGATTTATAAATAAATCCGGATTTATTGGGGTTACTTACAAAGGATTGGTCACCAGGAAGAGGGACAGCAACTCCGTACTGAGCAGAGTCCTGCCAAGATGACGCCCGGCCAAGATGACTTGCCAGGGCTGCCTGCGCTCAGTGGTGCCTCTCCTTGCCGGGATCTCTGGCAGGTAGGGTGGTGGAGAAGCTAGTCCAGCCGGCCTCCTCCAGGGGCTGAGAGGGATGGTGAGTGTCGATGGCCCGGACCCTCTCCACTCCCGAGAAAACACCACACCGAGCCAGAAACAGTCGAAGCAGGATCTCCTTTATTGCAGTTTACAGGGTGTCTTATATAGGGTAGGGGCGGGGCTAAAAGCGTAGGGAGTGAAGGACCAATCGTTTTTGACCACATAGACTGCAGCCAGGCAGAGGCCATTTTGACAGGCTGCAAGACTCGAGTGAGGCTCAGACAGCTGCTTTCCAGACGGTTGGTCAGAAGTGGGTTGTGTCTGAGCCGTTGCCGAGATGTCTGGCCGTGGCAAGCAGGGAGGCAAGGCCCGCGCTAAGGCCAAGTCTTGCTCGTCCCAACCGGGCCTGCAGTTCCGGTGGGTCGTGTGCACCAGCTGCCGCGCAAGGGCAACTATGCGGAGCACGCAGGCACCCGTGTACATGGTGGCCGGGCCGCAACAAGAAGATGTGCATCATCCCGCACCACATGCAGCTGGCCATCTGCATCGACGGGAGCTTGACAAGCTGCGGGCCCCTGAGGCCCAACATCTCCTCCCAGCATTCACTGCTTTTCCCCTAGGCCCTCCCCCTCAAGTCACTGTTGGTTGGAAATTGATTCAGTCTATTGACACTGTTTCCATCAAATTCTTAGAGGCGTCTCTTGCCTTTGCTTATGTCCAGCTCAGCCTCCATCAATGGGCGTGTCTATCACGCCAGAGTGAAACCCCAGCTAAATTTACTCTACAACCCACTACAAGGTGGAATCTATTTCCCCACCTTTGGGTCTGATTTTGTAACTTCTCTGACCCACAGAACATTGTAAGAGAGACAAGGTGTGGGATTTGCGCTGTGGCTTCAAGAAACCTTACAATCTCTGGTAATTCTCTTGGGTGCGCTCCATGACCTGGTGAATCAGGACTGGGAAGTGGAGTGGGAAGCTGGAGGCTCCCCAGACAGGGGCCCGAATGGCCCTGTAAGGTGGAGCCATTAAGCCCACAGACCTGATTAGAGAGGATGAATGAGCTCGGCCAGGACCCTAAGTTTTTTGGACCAGGACCCAGGCGTGTGACTCAGGTTCTCATTCCAGTGATACGCACCCAAGAAAAGCAAATTAGGAGAGGAAGGAAGCCTTTTGGTTCATGGGTCAGAGGTCTCAGTCCACGACTGGGGGTGGTAACAGGAGAGAAAAGGAGAGAGTTGCTTAGCTTACGATGAGAGAGAGAGAGAGAGAGAGAGAGAGAGAGAGAGAGAGAGAGAGAGAGAGAATATCAGTGAAGTGGGAGGGAGGAAAGGAAGAGGAGGAGAGAAAGACAATATATTTCTCCCAAGGACACCCCCTCCCCAGTGAACTGCGTCCTCTGAACAGCTTCCAGCACCTTCCGAAAATGCTATCAGATGATAAAGTCAGGACTGGGAAGACATCTCCAAGGACAAGAGCATTTGCTCTGCAAGCATAATGACCTGAGTTCAAATTCCCAGCACCCATGTAAAAAACCAAGCACAGCCTATCGTTCCAGCATGGGGCAGAGCGCGGGCGTAGGGACAAGCGGGTCCTGAGAGCTTGTTGACCAGCCAGTGTGAGTCAAGCAGCGAGCTTCCAGTTCCACCAGATGACCCTGTCTTGAAACAATTTGATGGCAGATTGATGGAGGAAGACACCAACTTTCTGCTCTGTTCTCCGCATGCATGTGCAAGGATACGTGCAGTCTCACAGTGATGTGCATGCAACACACACACAATACACACACACACATTAGGAAATCAATGGCTGAATCCATTGATGAGCTCACAGCCCTCGGGATCCACTTACCTCCCAATGACAGCATCTGCCAGCTGGGAAGCAAGCCTCCAGCACAGGAACCTCCTTTGGGGACTTCACGTCTCATCTGTATCACCAGCTGAGCCCAGCCTATGTTAAAGCAGCCCACTTCATGGAGACATAAGGACCCTGCTGCTGTTTGAAGGGGCTGAATTTGGGGTGGTCTCAGGTAGCAATAGGTAATTGCTACATCTAGTTCAATAAGGCTTTGCCAGGGCACCTTTCAAAATTCTCACCTGGACGTTATGTGGAAGGCTGAGGTTTTCCAGGCCAGCTCCCCACTAACACCGCCTGTTAGTTCTGATCTGAACCCAGTAAATGGAAATTTCTATGTACTTCCTTCGATGCATGTCACCACCCTGTGGACAAGCCTGTGTTGCCCTGTTGGAGTCTGACACCGCCACATTGAGGACAGCCTAGCGGCCTCGGCTGATCACATTTGGTATGACGTACAGAAAGCCAGCTGCTAGATGAGAAAGCCCAGCCATCCCAGCAGGGAAAACCTGTGATGGTCAAGCTTGATTATCAACTCGATTAGAGTAAAGTCTACCCAGGAGATGTCTGTGAGGGTATTTCCAGTGACAGTTTTTTTCTGGAAGAGTCTTTCTATGTAGCCCAGGCTGGCCTTGAACTAATAATCCTCCTGTCTCGGCCTCTCAAGTGTGAACTACCATGACTAGACACATATGGCGGAACTGTAACCCTGAGTAGGATAGTGTTAGGAAGTGGGGTTAGGGGAGCTGATTAGGTCATGAGGTTGGGTCCTTCATGATGGCATCAGTGTCCTTCTATTTATTTTTATTGTATATGTATGAGTGTTTTGCTTGCATGTATATAAATGTACCCATGTCAAGTTAAGCCCTGACCTAACCTACAGTGGAATCCACTGGTGGATCCAAATTTTGAGTAGAGGGAGCTGGAGAGATAGCTCAGTGGTTAAGAATACTGGGTGCTCTTCCAAAGGACATGAGTCCAGTTCCCAGCACCCACATGGCACCTAACAGCCACCTGTAACTTCATATCCAGGGTATCTGATGCCCTCTTCTGGCATCGAGTCATTGTGTGCACATGGGTGAATTTATACCCGTGCAAGCGAAACACTTATACATATACGATAAAAATAAATAGGATGCTGATGCCATCATGAAGGACCCACCCCCATGACCTAATCACCTCCCCTAACCCCACTTCCTTAACACTATCCTACTCAGGGTTACAGTTCCACCATATGTGTCTAGTCATGGTAGTTCACACTTGAGAGGCCGAGACAGGAGGATTACTAATTCAAGGCCAGCCTGGGCTACATAGAAATATTCTTCCAGAAAAAAAAAAAAACACAAGAGCTAGGAATACAGTTCAGTGGTAGAGTGTTTACCTAGCACTTGAAACTTACAAAAAGCTTTACTGGGGACCAATAAGATGGCTCAGCAGGTAAAAAGACGGTGCTTGCTGCCAAGTCTGAGGACCTGAGTTCAATCCCTTCAACCCATGTATAGATGGCAGGAGAGAATCAATTCCATGCCATCATGCACACAAACACAATAACATTTAAGATGAGTTTCACTGTGTGGATTTTAGAGGAACATGACTGTAACAACTCAGAACGGAGATCTGGATTCCGACCCACTCTCTGGCCCTCTGCAGTCATCCTGTGCTTCCATGACCCCTGTAAAATAAGCTATCTACTTCTGTAATGATTTGTTCTTTTTTATGTGCATGAATGTTTTACCTGCATGTAAGTGCACCCATGTCATACAATACCCATGGAGGTCAGGAGTGGATGTTGGATCCCACGGAACTGGAATTATGGATGGTTGTGAGCCATTGTGTGGGTGCTGGGAATTGAATCCAGGTCCCCTGCAAGAACAGCCAGTGCTCTTAACCACTGAGTCATCTCTCCAACCCCCTGGTCGGGGTAGTTTATCACAGCAACAGAAATGAAACCAGGACCAAGGAATTCCAAGGAATTATTCATTACTGTCTTCCTTTAGTCTGCTGTACATTTATTGAGCCCCAACTCTGTTCCAGCTCTTTCAGGAGCTAGGGATACAATTGGGAAACAACAACAAATTTCTGACCTACAACTCTCACTTTAGCTAGTGAAGGGAAAATATTAATTCCATGATGACAGAAACAAGTGAAAAAAAATCACCAAAAGTGTTACGGTTTGGAAGGAACATGTATCAGTTAGGATGAGCTGGGTTATGCTGTAGTAACAAACATTTCCCATGTCTTAGTGTCCTGAAACCATCATGTTTACTGTGGGAAAGCTGGAGCTCTGCTGGCTAAAGAGCCTCTGATCTCTGATGTTGTGGGCTCTACACAGAGAGTGATCCACAGAGTATCTTACTCAGGAAATTAAATGTTGTGGCCTCAACGTGTCTTGTGTTATTTCCTCCCATGGCTTGTTGACCCAGAGCTTGTTGATGGCATTCCATACCAAAATGAGGTCAGAAAGTGACATCTTATCCTACCCTGCAGAGATCCGGGAGCTTCACTGAAGCTCATTCTGAAAGCATGTATGTAGGAGGGAGATGCATCCATGCCGTGATCAGGGCTCATTTCCCTCTGGCTGTGCGACTAAGGGCCCGAGCTATTTGCTGGCTGTCAACCTGAGGCCATGGACAGGTTCCAGGGCCACTTGAAGTTTCTACAACCTGAAGTTCTGCAGCTCCTTGCCATACAGACTCCCTCACTTTGACTGTGGAGAGAGTCAGCCTTCTGTGACTGTGACAAAAGGTCTGCGATAACCAACTTATAGGAAGGGAAGGTTTATGTGGCTCCTACTTTCAAAGGCCATTCCCTGAGTGGTGGGTTGATCCAGCTTCTTCTGAGCCCAAGTTAAGGAAGCATGACAGGAGCACATGGCAAAGGAAACAGCTCATGGCATCGCAGCCAGGAATCAAAAAGAGATGGAAAGCTGGGGGGTGGGGAGCTTTAACACAATTCTTTAGGGACCACAGGTCAAAATCATAGCAGCTCGGGCTGCAGAGATGGCTCAGCAGTTAAGAGCACTGGCTCCTCTTGCAGAGGACCTGGATTTGATTCCCAGCATCCACATGGTGGTTAACAACCATCTATAAATCCAGCTCCAGGGGATCTGGTGCCCTCTTCTGACCTCCATGGGTATTGCACACGATGGGTGCACTTTCATACATGTAGTCAATACACTCATACACACAAAATAAAAATAATAAATAAAATATTTTTTAAAAACCTATAGCAGCTGTTTATGGCTTCAAGCCATCAGACTCTGCATCATTGTGAGGCAGAGTCCGATAATGTAACTTCATAATGATAGTGACAGCCAAACACCGTCATCAGAAGGCCAGAGGCAAGGTCATGGGTCTGCCACAAAATACTCGGTGAGAGCAACTTAAGAAAGGGCTTATTTTGGCTCACAGTTTGAGGGGATAAGTTCACCGTGACGACGGGGGAGGGAGGCCCAGAGGCAGGAGCATGATGAGGTGGCTGGTCACGTTGGACCTGTAGTCAGGAAGCAGACGGAGAGGAATGCTGGTGCTCAGCTCGCTTTTTCTTGTTTTCTCCATGCTGGGGCTCTAGCCCATCGGGTGATGTCTCCCACAGTCGGAGTGAGCCTTCCCCAGCCTCCCTGGAAACTGCCTCATGGACACACACAGAGCTGTGTCTCCTAGGTGATTCTAGGTCCTATCAAGTTGCCCATTGAGGTCCAACCATCACGTTAAGTCCACACTAAAGTGCAGGGGGACCGACCAACACAAAAGTGTGGGCACCAGGAGATAGGAGGTCACTGGGGTCCCGTTAGGGGATCATAGTGCGGTGCTGACAGCCTCAACTTTCTGTGTAGACAGGCCAGGGCGTGTTTTCCAGGTCATTACTCAGGCCTGTCTACACAGCTGAACTCGAGAGGCTTCAGTTGACTCTTCTGGTTCTTTGTCTGGGTACCACAATGGAGGAGCTGGATGCTGGGGAGGGTGCTGAGGTCTCTCAAATATGTGCTGTCTGTAGGCAAGTGTGGACGCACGTTCGTGCAAAGGTCAGAGGGGGACACTGGATGTCCTGCTTTCTCACTCTCTATTCCCTTGAGACAGGGTCTCTCACTGAATCTGGAGCTCGGCTAGCAGCCAGCAGGGACTCTCTCTCTCCATCTCTCCATGGCTATGAGGTGACGGGCACACAGTGGTCATGTCTGGGTTTTTTTATTTTTATTTTTTTAACACGGGTCTTTAAACGCTCTTACCAACTGAGCCATCTTCCCATCCCAACCCGGGATCTCTTTTTAAAGAGCCATCATGGCGCTTTCCTGGGCTTACTCTGTGACCGAAGGCACGTGGTTTGTGTCTTCTGTCCCTTAATGTTCTCAGTTAAAAAAACTGAAGAAGACTGATAATAGTCACAGCAGCCTCCTGGTGGCTTGTGATACCTGATGCTTATGAAAAGGTTTGTGTTTTGACCACTCAAGAAGGCCCAAAGCTACTGACTATTTTTATCTTTGTTATGCTCAGTTTCTGCCTCCCATTGAGCCCCCAACTCTCAGAGCAAGGTCCCTCATTCTGCAGGGACCTTTGAGTCGATAGGTTCCACGGGAAGGAAGCCTTTGATTATATGGTACGTGGTCCTCCGGGGCTGATGCTCTCTCTGTTCAGGAAGTCTTTCCTATCTGTCCTGTCAGGACTTCACCATGGAAATCTAGGGCAATGAGTTTTAAGAGGCATTAATATTTCATGTCTGGCTGTGGTGCTGATAAACAGCGTATATAGTTTCTGGGAACAGCCAGGCCCGCCGGCTCCTGAGGATCAGATGAGCGGGGCCTGGCGTCTTGTCCCAGTGCAGTGATGGAGGAGTCTTCCCCCAAATGCAAAAGCCAAGAAGGGTATCCAAGCTACGGGGACATGGAGCGCTAAGCCTGAGTCTAAAGGTTTGGCACAGTAGGAGAAGCGGCCTAACGGACAAGCAGGGAGAGGCAGTGAGGACCCAACGCAGAGCTGGAGCTGTGGCACGGGTTGGAGGACCGCAGGACCGAGAGAGGCCTGTAGACGTCCCCCACCTTGTCCTTGGAAGACAAGGCTGCATCTGTCCACGAGGGAGATGCCCTGTCGTGTAACTATGAGCATTTCTTCCCAATAGAAGCACTCTTTCTGGGGGAGGAGGGAGAGGAGAGGAGGAGGAAGAGGCAAGGAGAACGGAGGGTCTTTAAATTCAGGAAGCTGAGGAAGACTCTTAGGGGAACTGTCTGCCAGGCGTACTGTAGCTCCATGGAGGCAGCTTTTGGAGTGATGTCGCATGTGCTGAGGTGACATGACGTGTGTTCAGACTCCTCTAATTAACCTCAATAAACTCACTTGTTCACCAAGCCAGACTAGGATGGGATCATTCCTTTGGTCTGTCAGCAGACATAACTGGAGTTGAATAGTGTTTGTTCACGTCGCCAGGGAAAGTCAGACAACAAACACTGAGAATGTCCTCTGGCCCTCTCTTCCTCCTTCCCTCCTTCCCTCCCTCCTTTCCTTTTACACAACACACTCTGAGAATGTCACTCTCTCCTTCCTTCCCTCTCTAAACCTTCCCTTCCTTCCTTCCCTCCTTCTGAAGAACATGGGCTCAAGCTGGAGGGAGTCCCAGTCTTCCAGTGTAGTGTCTAGACAGACAGTCGCGCCTGTTTCCTCATTTGCGCAAAGGAGTGACCATGGAAGAGCAGTCCATGGAAGGCCTAGGAAGAGGGAATGATGTTCTCCTTGGCTTTTTTTAATCCAGGTCTGTGCTGGTTCTCACATCTCAAGGGTCGGGTGGGGCCGATACCTCAGCCCAGACTATAAATGAGACAGTGGAGACCAGGTCCCATCCGCCACAGAAGGTTGACTTTATTTCACCAGCAGGATCTGACTTCTCCTCTTGCCCGGGGCACGGGAAGAGACCTTGTAGAGAAGTCCTAGAAGCCCCACCATCATCAACACAAAGCCCAGGAGCAGTGTGAGCTTCAGGCCTCTGAGAACTGACTCTGCCTTGTCTGGCGGGGCTCCAATCTTCCCTGGCTGCCACTTCTGGGCCTTGGACCCCCTCTCGGCCTCCAGCATCTCCACAGGAGTAGAGTTGAACTGGGCCACGAGCTCCTGATCCACAAAGCATCTGTAAGTGCCCGGCTCCAAGATCTGCAGCAGCACACTACCTCTTAACAGGTCCATGAAGGTGCTGAGATCCCTGCCAGACAGCTGGTCCTCCCAAGTCAGAGCTGTGTCGTTGACTTCCCACTGGACGGGCCTGGACGAGAGAACACAAGAGTCAGGCCTGGGGAGACCGGAGGACTGAAGGAAAGAGGAAACAGAGCCCCATCCTCCATCCACGGAGCACGAAGCAGTCACCAGAGGAGACACTGCTGGGGTGCAGCCCCCACAGTCCCACCCCTGGGCCCAGGCTGCTGGCGCACCCACTTCCTCAACTGACAAACTGACATCTCCGCAGCTGAGAACGGGGCTGTGGTGGCACCCGCCTCATTTGCTTCTTTCAAAGAATGAGGAAGACTGAGCCCCGTCGTCCGTCTGCCTCACCTCCTCTCCGCCACCTCCACGCACAGCGCCCGGCCATGCTGGTGTGTGAAGGCAGTCCTCCACCATGCTGCCTCAGGGCCTACGTCCTGGCTGTTCCCTCTCCCTTGCTGACTTTTGGCTTTGGCACAAACGACCCTTTCTCTGACAATTTTTCCCTTCTTACAATTTTAATCCCTTCCACTGCCACGATCTCTTAGCATACGTAACATACTATGGTGAGATAGAGTGACGCACACCAGTGATGCCCGCACTCAGAAGGCTAAACAGGAGAATTATGAGTTTGAGGTCAGCCTGGGCTACATAGTGAGACGGCAGCTCAAAAAGAAAACGCATTAGTTAAACAGCACCACGTCAGGGCTAGAGAGGTGACTCTGGTTAAGAGCAGTGGTGGCTTTTGCAGAAGACCCGACTTCGGTTTCCACGTGGGAGCTGTCAACCATCTATAACTCCAGTTCCGGGGGATCCAGTGCCCTTTTCTGGCCTCCCTGGGCACGATACTCATGGGCATACCACACGCAGGCAAAACACTCATATACATAAAATGAAACTTTTAAGTTAAAAAAAAAAGAGAAACTAGTCAGGGATGGCTAGAAGCAGGTGTATCTCTGTGAGATGGAGGCCAGCCCGGTCTACATCCGTTTCTATCTTCTAGACCTGCTTTCTCCTTTTTTCTTTCTTTTTGTCTACATAGCAAGTGCCAGACCAGTAGGATCTACAGGGAGAACATGTCTCAAAAAGACCCCCCGACACACACAAAAAAAGAAAGTCAAAAAAGAAAAAGAAAAAGGACACTACCAAAAATATTGTATGTCTCATTTATCCTATAATAAAAATACAGTTATTGCTCTGTGAGGACTGAGGACCGAGGGCTGGTTATTTCTGTCCTCTGCTGCTACTCTGGTACCTGGACAAATGAATTAATTAGGTCCACATGAGAGAAGTGACTAGAAAACACAGGAGATCCGAGCAGACAATATTGTAACAAGACATCAGTATTGTAGAACTATTTGTTATACAAGATCCTGTAGTCATTAGCCCTCTCAAACATCCCAATTAGTCCATGAAGTCCAGGCTAACCAGATCTTTGTTCTGAGTTAGACCAAGTCATCCAAAGTCCAGAATGGAACCTTATTTGGGAATTGGGTTATTGTTGATACAGTAAGGTTAAGATGACATCATATTAAGGCAGGGTGGCCTCAAGAGCCAATATGTCTGGTGTCCTTATGGAGCCAAGACAGATCACGACACCCAGGATGAAGGCCTAGAATGCTGGGGACAAGGATGCGGAGGATGTGGCTACAAGCCAGGAAACGCAAGAGGGTCTCTGGCCTCAACAGAAGTTTCGAAAAAGCAGAGAGGAATGCTACCCAACAGCTGAGAGGGAGCGCAGCCCCTCCTGACAGTGGAGGCTCTGACTTCCAGCCTCCAGAGTGGTGAGAGAATACAGTTCCACTACTTGATTTGAACCACCCAGTCTGTGGTTTAAAGTTGCACTGCAGCCCGAGGAAATGCATACTCCCTCAGCCTGGGGTTAGATTTCTTATTCTGGGGACAAAATACCTAAGAGAACAAATTAAGGAAGAAAGGAATTCTTTCAACTCGGGGTTTCAGAGGTTTCAGTCCATGGTTAGCCAGATTCACTACTTTGGGCACAGGGCAAGACAGGTTATCATGGCAGTGGAGGAAGGTGGTAGAAGAGCCTGCTCCCCTGATGATGCCAGGAAACAGAAATGGAACGGCGTATTTGGTACAAAATGAGACTCTGTCTCAAAACACCAAGACTAAAATGTAGAATGTATACAACTGTCCTCTGACAGACAGCCACCATCTTCCCAGCTTGGTCGCTACAGCTAGCCTCAGATTGTCATAGCTGAGTCTGTGAACCATCATGCTCCACATCAATGGAGGGGCAGGGAGATCAAAGTGACCCCCAACACTCCAGCCTCACCTCCAAACCAAGCAGGCAGCCCTGGCCCGGGGGAGGGGCTAGGAGTAGATAGGCTGAGGAAGGCTAGGGGAGGCTGTCCTGCCATTTGTGCAGCTGTGGAGAAGCCCCTACCCTTGCTAGGATGAAGACTTTCCCACACGACCTTAGGAGGGGAGCATGCGCCCTTCTGTAAGTAAAGCTTCACCCACTGCTCTGTAAGGAAGCCGGGTAAACTCACCAGATCCCAGACTGCAGTCTGGCAAAATCGGACGTCGCGGTGTCATGGGGAGCAGAGGAGGAGGGGGCAGATGCTGTTTACACACCCGCCCTGGAAAGAATTTTAGCCACACTGCTGGAGTGTTTGTTTACCATGTGCAAGACCTGGAGTTCTGTCTCCATCACAGAAAAGAGAATAGTAAAGCCTTTAGCCAAAACTTCTGTGAGATGAAATGGATAAATTCATGGAAATAATTCATTAACATCAGAATTTTTATAATCTGAGGGGATAGAGAGATGGCTCTGCAGATGGGAACACTGGCTGCTCTTTCATGGGACCCAGTTTCTCTTCCCAACACCCACGTGGCAGCTAACAACTGTTCTGCACTACAGTTCCCAGGGATCTGACGTCCTCCTCTGGCCTCTCCAGGCATTGCACACACAGGTGCACTTACACACATGCAGGCAAAGCACTCATGAACATAAAATAAAGAAATAAAAACCTTAAATCTGAACAGTTTTCTAAGTGACTGGCTCAGTCACTTAAACATGATGCGCACCAAAACCTCACCAGACACAGTCACCAGTATGTCAGAACCAGGGGCTCCCTGCTTCCCACTTCAGGGTGTCGGGTGTGGAGACCCAGGTGCAGACACCTGCCACGCGGAGTCCGCCACCATGTCTTCACCACGATTGACTGAGCGTCCAGCTTCGGTTCCAGCACACATATGGCAGCTAATCACCATGCACAGCTCTAGCTCCAGGGGGATCCAACCCGCTCCTCTGATCTCCGCTGGCATTGCACTTCAGAAATGCACTTAACAAATATGCAGGCAATACACTCATACTCAACAAATAAAAATACACAAGATATTTTGAAAAAGAAAAATGAGAATAATTTAGATAGAAGGTTATACACACATATCAAAGATAACAGAAACTCCAGTAGCAAAAATGATTCGATGACATTTAAAGGACACAATTCATAATACCACTAGGAAGATTCATCCCTGAGAATGAAGTCAAGGTGCATGCTAGTCCTCTACAATCCATCACTACATATTCCTGAGAGATAGTTTAAGTTTCAGAAATGTATTTCTTATGTGTATGAGTGTGTTTCCTGCATGGGTGTCTGTGCACCACACGTGTGAAGAGCCAAGAAGAAGCCATTGGATCCCCTGGAACTGGAGTTAAAGGTGGTTTCTAGCCACCATAAAGGTGCTGGGAAGAGGGTCCGGGTCCTCTGCAATAGCAGCCAGTGCTGTTATCCGCGGAGCCATCTCCCCAGTCCCTTGAAAGAAAGTCAACACTAAATAGTGGACGTGTTTAGCAAATTAAGTATGGGATGAAAATATTGTAATATATTGACTCTTCCCAAGCTTATCCCTAGCTTCAGTAATGTCCTAGTTTTAGGAGCTGGAGAGATGGGTCAGCAGTTCAGAGCACTGGCTGCTCTTGCAGAGGAGCCCTGTTCAGTTCCCAGCACCCACATAGCAACGAAGAACCACTTGTAACTCCTGTTCCAGGGGCTCCGATGCCCTCTTCTGGCCTCCATGGCATTGCATACGTGTGTGCACTTGTAAACATGCAGGCACAACACTCAAACACATAAAATAAAAATAAAGAAATAAAGAAAAATTTTAGAGTCCTAATTCTGGAATAGGATGGGAGAGAGAATTACCAGGTGATTCAAAATGTTTATACAGAGGGTCAAGAATCATCAAGACCATCTTGAAGCACAAAGTTGAGAACTTTCCTACAAGGTCGCATGAGTTATTGAAAATGCATGACCTGGTGGCCTATAATTGCACAGCTCAGGAAATGGAGGTAGAAGGTTCACAAGGTTAAGCTTGGAGTTTACATATGTATGTAAAATAAACTAAAAAATGAATCTTTCAAAACCACATTATAGCTAGATATGGTGGCTCACCCTCTTAATCTTTGCACTCAGAATGCAGAACAGGCAGATCTCTGTGAGATCAAAGTCAGCCAGTTATACATAGTGAGTTCCAGTCAGCTGGTACTATAGGAAGACCCTGTCATAAAAAAACAAAACAAAACAAAACAAATTATATATATATACATATATATATATAAAGAGAGAGAGAGAGAGAGAGAGAAAAATGCAACCCATTATTTTGTACAATTAAATCATGCTAATATAAAAGAAAAGATATAAGGCATTGTGACTTTGATGTAAAGATGGAAGGATAAATCATAGTCATCTCAGTACAACCAGGGACTGGAAACTATGCTCATGTCTATGCCTGGGCCTCAGTTTCCGGCTCTAGGTGTCTGCGTGGGCAGGAATTAGGTCTTTCTCAGTTGCTGCTCTCCCCAAAATCACTTGCTGAGATCCCAGCTCCAAGGGAATCCTGGCTGTGGGGATGTCTGATGCAGCCACTGAATCCATCCCTCTCTGCTCAGACTGCCTCTAAGGCTGGGAGGAAGAACTGGATTTCTCTACTGGATGGAAAACCCCTAGCATCAGATGGATGCAGGAGACCAGGCCTGAGTGAGGACCTACGGAAGGCTGCTCCTGTCACCTGTAGATGGAAGCCAAGGGGCAGCGGAGCCACGTGGACTCGGGTGATCCATCCAGTTCATGAACGTTATAGACAAAGTACAGCTGCGTGGTTTCTCTGCTGGAGTCACAGGGTACGTGGCAGGCTTGCACCTGGAGTTCGGGCCTCAGTCGACTGTTGATCACCTTCTCTCTCATATAGAGCCAGCAGGGCGTGGCTTTTTCTGAGGGTTCCTGCACATAGCAGTAGCCCAGACGTTTGCGCTCACCGGCCCTGAGGCACCGGTTACAATCTTGCCAGGGCTCCCAGTGGGTGAAGATAAGCACCTGGCCATCCAGGTTCAGGGTCAGGTTTTCCAGGGGCTTTTGGCCCAGGTCTTTATGGGAGATATGCATCAAGGTTACGTCCTGGAAGTCAATCTCGTATTGCACGACAAGGGTTTTGTGAGTATCCAGGCAGTGGTAGAACCCTGTCTGGGAGGGGAGAGGGTTCTCCAGCTGCAGGCCGTTCCCAGGCAGTACCTTCATGTTATTTATTGAGCTGATAGGAGACAGATCCCCCTTCAGAGATGAAGAGAAATACCAGAGTGCGTTCTGGTGGTGACAATGGAGCACAACATCATTTTTTGAGAACAGGGCCAGCTGGCAGATGTTCTTATAAGGACAGCTGACTCGATTCTGGGCCCACAGCGTGAAGAAAGAAAGACTAACTAGACACAGAGTAGCCAGCATGGCTGACTAACATTACAGGAGGAATCCCAGAACCTCCCTGAGTACTGTGATGTCACCCATAGAACTCAGGGGACCTGCACTTGGCCAGTACAGCACTCTGGTCCAATTTGCTTCCAGAACAGTCAGTGTAAGTCATCAAATATTTAAAACGCATGTTCCAGAGTTAGAGACATAGCTCAGGGGTTAAATGACTGGCTGCTCTTGCAGGGGATGCAAGTTTGAATCCCAGCACCCACCTGGCAGCTAATAACGACATGTAACTCCATTTCCAGGGGATCTGACACCCTCTTCTGGCCTCTACATGTATTACATGATATGGGTGTACTTACATGCATGCAGGCAATACATTCATACACATAAAATTAAAATAATAAAATATTTTTTAAAAAAAAACCATGCGTGTTTCAGGAAGTAAAAGGTATGAACTTGAGAGGCAAATTATTTCTCCTATACATATGTAATGTGTAAAGATGGCAGTGTGCTTGGACTCCAAATCATCTCCCTCAGGCTCACGTGTTGAATGTTTGGTGCCCAGCTGATGGTGCAATTTCTGATGATTCTGGAAACCTTAGGAAGTGGGCCCTACTTGGAGAAAGTAGGTCATTGGAAGGGTAGGCGGGGCATGGCCTCAGAAGCTCTGTCTAGACCCATTCCTGTTGTACTTTCTGCTTTTTGGCTTCCATGAGGTGAGCAGCTTTGTTCCACCCCACCCTGATGCCCTGCCCCTCTGCAGGCCCCAAACAATGCAACCAACCATGCCTCCAAACCCCTGAAACCATGAGCCAAAATAAGTCTGCCCTCCCTTGAAACTGTTTCTCTCAGGCAGTTTTTGAAAAGAGAATGACTGGGGCTGGAGAAAATGACTCAGTGGTTAAGAGACCGGGAGGAAAGGGTTTATTTGGCTGACATTTCCAGGTCACAGCCCATCATGGAGCGAAGTCAAGGTGGCAAATTACATCAGGAGCTTGAGGTAGAAACCACAGAGGAAAGCTGCTTACTGGCTTTCTCAATGGGCTCATGCTCAGTGGACTTTCTTACACAACCGAGGACCACTCAGGAAGGGATGGCATGGCCTACAGTGGCCTGGGCTCTTTTTCATCAATTAATAAGCAAGACAATCCCACACATACATGCCCATAGGCCAACCTGATGCAGACAATTCCTCAACTGAAGCTTCTCTTCTCTGATGACTCTAAGCTGTCAGCACAAGGTATTAACTTGATTTATTCACTCCTATTTTACAGATAAGTAACAGAGAAATAGAGAAATTAAATCCACATCTAAGGTTACATTGTTGCAAGTGGTGGGATTGGGTACTGAACCCAATCTGGCTTGTTCTTGTCTTTGGTTTTTGTTTGAGGATCTCTCACATAGCCCAGACTTGCCATGGAACTGAGAATAACACTGAATTTCTGATCCCCCTGCCTCCACCTCCCAAGTGCTAAAATTACAGGCCTATACCACCAGGCCTATTTTAGAATTCTTGCTTTTAACTACAACATCGTTCTAGCAGAAAAAAAAACAATCCTCTTAAGCCAGGGCAGGTGGGACACACCTATAATTCCAGAGGCAGAAGCAAGTGGATCTCTGTGTTCAAGGCCAGTCTGGTCTATATAGTGAGTTCCAGGCTAGACAAGGTTATATGGTAACACCCTGCCTCCAAATTTATAAACACAAGTGTCTGGAGAGACAGCTCAGCAGGTAAGAGCACCGGCTACTCATGCAGAGGACCCGTTCAATTTCCAGCACCCACATGGTAGCTAACAACTTTCTGTAACTCTAGTACCAGAGGATGCAACACCCTCTCTGGCCTCTGTGGCCATTGCACAACACAAATGCACCTATATATATGCAGAGGAAACATTCAAACACATAAAACTTAAAAAATAGATTAAAACCTCTCTTCCCCTAACTCCATGCTGGGAGTCAGGAGCTCATGGTCTTTTTTATTTTTTTTCCCCCAGCAGCCCTCTGAGGGAGAACCTGTTATTTTCTGATTTCCACAGATGGGGAAACTGAGGCACCCAGGGCAACCATAGCCTCAGGTCACATACAAGGCTGCTGGGACTCGAACCCAGGCATTGGGAAGCAGAATCTGCTTGTTATTCCCAGTCTCCCCCCATTTTCCAGGTGTCAGGGGAGAGGAGAGCTTCTGAGAGCTTCCTGAAGTTCCGTGGGAGGAGACCCCATCATAGCGGAGCCCCTCCCAACCTTACTGGCTGCCTGTGCCTCTCCCTTCCCAGAACACCTGCCCAGCAGTCCCAAGACTCATTTGCAGACAGGCTGCCCAAATGCAGACTGGGCCACAGGGGTGAGTCCAGGCAACCGGGCCAGTGGCCCAGCCTGAGTCACCGGGCAGGGCTCAGCGTGGTGATGGGAGCCTGTATCTAGGAGGACCCGGGGCCAGCAAGAACGCCATCTGGCGCCCTGGGGCAGCTGCCGTGCAATCCCAGCCCTGCCTCCCTTCCTGGTGATGACCTTGACACCCTGTAGACCCCTGCAGAGAACAGTCCTCGCCCACTGCCCTGACAGGAAGCCTGGGCAAGAGGCCAAGTCATATTTAACGCGTTTATGAGAACTGAGACACGCCTATTTATAGCCGTTTGATTTGTCTGCCAAGTGTGAGCTGGTGGACACAGCGGCATCTCCGAGTGGAAAGCCGCCTGCTGCTCCGTAGAGGCCACAAACCTGCGTGGCGGCCACCCTGCCGACGGGGGACAGTGGTCCCTGTTTTGAGGTGGGGAAACTGAGGCTCAGGGAGGTGTGGTCCCTTCCTCACGGCAGCCAGTGGAAGGGCTGGGAATAGACGCCAGGCGTGCCCTTGGCCTGCAAGTGGCTTCCCATGGGTCCCTGCCTGCCATTCCCTGCTTTGGGAACTGAAGCCTTTCCCTTAGAATTCTCTGGAAACATTCTGCCCCTGCCAAGCTTTCTCCTTGATTGTTTTCATCCTCTTCCCCATCAATCTTCCTCCTCTATGCTGGTAAAATGTTTCCATTCTCTCTCTCTCTCTCCCTCTCTCTCTCTCTCTCCTTCATCGTTCCTCCTCCTCCTCTTCCTTTTTAAAAATATTTTATTTTTACTGTATATGTTACAAGTGTCTTGCTTGAACCATGTGTCAGTGCACCATGTGCATGCAGTCCCTGCAGAGGCCAGAAGAGGGCGTCAGATCCCCTGGAACTGGAGTTACAGCCAGTTGTTAGCTGCCATGTGGGTGCTGGGAATCGAACCCAGGTCCTTTACAAGAGCAGCTGGTGCTCTTAACCACTGAGCCATCTCCCCAGCCCCTGGCTAGTTAAGACAGTTTTGTTACGTTAACCAGGCCTAACTCCTGGTCTAATTCCTTGCTCAAGCCATCCTTCTTCCTCGTCCTCCAGGGTGGTAACTGGAAGTATAACTGTGAGCTGCCCGGATATTTATTTAATCAAAGCCAAAGTCTTGTTTGTCACAAAGCTGGCATTAGAAGGGGCTCAGGTGTTTGGGCTCTCCCCATGTGGTCATCCATCAGACTTCACTGGACTCACTAGTAAATACCCTTCTTAGTGTTTACAGATAGATGGAGGCTGGGCACACTGTCACTTGTGCCCTCAGGATCTGTATGGCCGCTGCCTCGATGTCCTCAGCCCTTGACTCGTGATGGGTTCAGTGCAGCTACAGGCCAAGAGAGGGCAGGAGAAATGAGCCAGCAGTCCCCACTCAGGCAGGCTCTACAGCAAATTTATCTGGACAGTGTGATGGTCCTTGGTGGCGGGATGCACAGAAGGGTCCCTCCCTGGGCCCATTTCCCCGTTTCCCTGTGCCTCATCCTGGGTATGGGAAGACACTGAGGAACTCAAGCCTTGTGAGGAGAAGCCTCAGGCCTTGTGTGGAGAGCCGCAGGCCTTGTGAGGAGAAGCCTCAGGCCTTGTGTGGAGAGCCGCAGGCCTCAGTCCTGAGGCATGTGCTCTGGATGTTTCCTGTTGCTGGTGAGCTGTGTATGGAATATTCCAGGCCCTTTCAGCTGCAGCTGTCTCTGCAGGCAGTGTGTCTGAGCTCCCAGGCTGGTTCCTAAGCCTCAGTCCTCACCTCTGATTTATTGCCAAACATCAGGAGGACAGGGACGCTTCATGAGCACACAGGGGGACCTCCACAGAGCCCAGGCATCATGGCCTCCCATCCTCAACACAGTGCCTGCCACCCATTCTCTCCCCGAGTCCCCCTTCCTTCCTTCCTCCAAGGCCAGCAGCGGGCCTAGTTTCTGGAGTAAGACACTTTCCTTAGCAAGATGTTTATGATACTGGTGCTGGTGTGTGATTCATCTGTTACCCACAAAGCTTCTCTGCTGACTTCCTGTTTCCAGAGGCAGCTTTCCATTCAGTGCCAAGCCCTTCCGAAGTAACCCCTTGGGGTTCAGTTTTTATATCTGTGAAGGAAACAACACTTCATAAGACAGATGCTGGAAGAAATAGGTTAACTCATGTGATCCACTACTGGAGGGGCTGGGGGCGTGGCTCAAGGGTGGCGCACCTGCCTAGAATCCCCCAGTGAGGATCTGGGAGTGTGGCCCAGTGGTAGCACCTGCCTAGATCCCCCAGTGAGGGGCTGGAGTGTGGCCCAGGAGTAGAGTCCCTGTCTAGATCCCCCAGTGAGGGGCTGGGGTATGGCTCAGTGGTAGAGCCCCTGCCTAGATCCCCCAGTGAGGGGCTGGAGTGTGGCCCAGTGGTAGAGCCCCTGCCTAGAATCCCCAGTGAGGGGCTGGGGGTGTGGCCCAGGAGTAGAGTCCCTGTCTAGATCCCCCAGTGAGGGGCTGGGGTGTGGCTCAGTGGTAGAGCCCCTGCCTAGAATCCCCCAGTGAGGGGCTGGGGGTGTGGCCCAGTAGTAGAGCCCCTGCCTAGATCCCCCAGTGAGGGGCTGGAGTGTGGCCCGGGGCTAGAGTACTTGCCTAACCATGTGCAAAGCTCTGGGTTTAAACTCCAGCACCACAAAAAAACAACACGCATAAAGCAAATAGCAAAAAGCACACACCGGCTGAGTACTAACCCAGCAACTTTTGATGTCATGCAAAACCCTATTAAAACAACATCTCCACCAGCCTGTAAAGCTGTCTTAGGTTTCATCCCAGATAATCTCCCCTCAAGGGCACCCCAAAGGCATTCATCACTCTGCTATTTTTATATCTTTACAGTTAAATTATCAGGGTTGACGACAAGCAGTTCTGGTAGTGATCTTAATTAGATTTTGTGGTTTGTGCTAGAAAAAAATTCACACTTCTAGTTCTCCTTTATGTGAGAGGGGTCCCCTTTTTTATGCGCAGCTGTCGCTGGGCCTACACAGCAGCAAGGACTCTCAGTGAATGGACACAGCTGTGACGATGCCCTGGGAGGCCACTGGTCTGAGCCACACTGAGTCACAGAAGTCTCATGGGTATCACCCACCCGCCTACGCCATGTGGGAAATTGTCTGTAATAAAGGGAAGAGCAGAGCAGGGTGTGGTGACACACACCTTTAGTTCCAGCACTGGAAAGCAGACGAAGGCAGATCTCCGTGAGATCAAGGCCAGTCAGGCCTCCATGGTGAGTTCCAGGCCAGCTGAGGGCTACAAAAAGATACTGTCTCAAAGAGACCCCAAAAGAGGGGTGTTAAGAACAAATTCTAAGCATTTTATTTATTTTTTATGTGTATGAGTGCTTTCCCTGCGTATAAGTGCATCTGTGTTGTGCGATGTCTGTGGAGGACAGAAGTGGGCTTTGGATCCCCTGGAACTGGAGTTACAGATGGTCGTTAGCCGCCGTGAGGAGCTGGGATTCAAAACCTGGGTCTTCTGCAAGAACAGCCAAAGCTCTCAACCACTGTACCGTGTCTCCAGCCCCAATTCCAGGCGTGTCTTAACTTTTATTTATTATTTTTATTTTATGTGTATGAGCATATTGCCTGAATGTAGGTATGTACACCCATGTCATGCAACACCCAGGGAGATCAGAAGAGGGAATCGGATTCCCCTGGAACTGGACTTACAGAGGTTGTTAGCCATTATGTGGGTGCTGGGAATTGGACCCAGGTCTTCCTCAAGAATAGCCAGTGCTCTTAACCACTGAGCCATCTCTCCAGCTCAACCTCCAAGCATTTTTAAGCATGAAAAAGTTCATTATTTTACAAGCCAGCTAGTCTCTCAATGGTAAGCAAGTTCTCCAGGGCTCAGTGCACCAAGTGAATGATATCCCCAGGGAGGTGCTGAGCATTTCATTCTCTCCTTGCAAACCAGGTGTGACCTCACACACCTGTAACCCTAATGCCATAAATGCTGTTGCGGAAGCTGGCGTTGTGTGACACTTTCCGGGAGCCCGGTGTCCACTGATCTAATCTAAAAGTCTCTTCCCCTCAGGGGCTCTAACTAGGGGGTGGGACCTTTGCATCTTTGCATCTGCTCAGTTGCAGGGACTTCCTGAGACTTTGGAGTTGTTTTATTTCTTGAGCCTTTAGGAGCCTCTCTTTAGAACTTCCTGAATCTTAAGAAACTTCCTGAAGGAGTTTCAACTGGGAGGAAATTGCTATACAACATGGAAGCAGACACAGGAATGCTCCCTGGGCTTGCTGGCCACCAGCCTAGCTCCAAGTTCAAGGAGAGATTCTGTCTCAAGGAGATACTTGGAGAGTCAGAGAGCAGGACACTCAACTTCCGTCTCTGGCCTCAGCATGCATGCAGAGATGCACATACCTCCTCCTATATGTGCATAACACACACACACACACACACACACACACACACACACAAACGTGCATGCAAGACCATCTTCTTGAAATCTTTCCCGCCACAGGGACTTCAGGGATCTCAGCACCTCTTAGAAAAGGAGAGTTACCATTTTCAAAACTGCAATTTGGAACTGTTTTCTTACTCAATGATTTATTGCCCTGAAAAATAATACCAAGATGAGTGTGTGAACTAAAGGATAAATATTTGTGGATTTTTTTTCTTGTTAAAGCAAAAGACTATTGTGACCTCCCCTGTACGGGAAAGAAGGAAAATATCTGAATGCTCTAAGTCTGCTTTAGACAAGAGCTGGAGAATCCAATTCCACACCAGCTAATGCTTCTCACGTGACCACACCGTCTCTCAGAGGGAGGGAAAAAGGAATTTCTTTCTTTTCAGTACTGCAGATGGAACCCAGGAGCTCTACCACTAAGTCACATATCCAGCCCCCTCACTGGTGGATTCCAATAAGCCACGCCTCCAGCCATTCATTGGTGGATTCTAGGTAAGTGCTCTACCACTGAGCCACACCCCCAGCAGCTCACTAGTGTATTCCACTGAGCCACGCTCCCAACCCCTCACTGGGGGATTCTAGGCTGGTGTTCTACCACTGAGCCACACCCCAGCCCCTCACTGGGGGATTCTAGGCAGGGGCTCTACCACTGAGCCACGCCCCAGCCCCTCACTAGGGGATTCTAGGCAGGGGCTCTACCACTGAGCCACACCCCCAGCCCCTCACTGGGGGAGTCTAGTACTCTACTGCTTGCTTAGCTACATCCCAGGCTTCTTTTTACGTTTTATTTTGAGACAGAGTGTCACTGCACTGCCCAGTTTGGCCTCAAACTTGTGATCCTTCTGCTTTGAACTCCGGAGTACTAGAATCACAGGTGTGTATCATCACACCTGGCTTTCCCATGTTATTTTTGTTAAAGAGTATATACACATGCGTGCAGGTGCCCAAGAAGGCAGGAGAAGGCATCAGATCCCTTGGAGTTGGAGTTACAGGTGGTTATGAGCTGCCTGACATGGATGCTGGCAACTGAACTCAGGTCCTCTGGAAGAGTAGCAAGGACTCTTAACCACTGATCTGTCTCTCCAGCCTCCTCTGATATTATTTTTTAAGAACAGAAACATTTCCCCGAGAGCCTCCCATCTACCAGCTCCCAAGGGATTTCCCATGTCTTCTTGACCAGGGTAAGTGATAGCCCTTTCCCAAACCAATCCCACCGCAGAGACAGAGATCTAGGAGCGACTTGGACCAGGTACACAGGGACCGTGGTTACCTTTCCTGATTAGTGGCCACGTGGTTACCTTTCCTGATTAGTGGCCATGTGGTTACCTTTCCTGATTAGTGGCCATGTGGTTACCTTTCCTGATTAGTGGCCAGGATTAATGAGCAGAATAGTAACATTAGGGCTGTCCCTGTGAAGGAGAGGAAAGGAAAAAGAATTTGTTCATCACAGATGCGGATCCATCACAGATGCGGATCCAGGCCCTGCCCTGGTTGCCCGGATTCTTTTGCAAGCTTTGGCCTTTACCTTTGCTCTTCAGTTATGCCTTTCTGCCCTAGGTGGAGTGAACCCCAAATGCTCGGGTCTCCCAGAGCTCGAGTCCCTGGGGCAGGAATGGTTTCAGGGAGAAGGAAGCCTCTGCCCACATCATCTCATTGGGGGAGAGTACCTAAGCTACAGCCACTGCATATCTTTAAGACTTTATTACAATCAGGCCTTCTATCAGAAGTGACTGGAACCAAGCACTAAAGGGTACTTATCAGTTTTTATAATGGAAAAGCCAGGGAAGTATAGATTTCAGGAATGGCTGGATCCAGGTGCTTAGATGATATACTTACACACTTCCCCTCTCCTGCCCCCTCCTTTTAAAATTTGGCACTTTAAAAAATTTTATTTGGGGTTTATTTATTTTTATTTTATGTGTGTGAGTGTCTTACCTGCATGAATGGAAGTGCATCCATGTTGTGCAATGGCCACACTAGAAGAGGGCATCAGGTATAACTGAAGTTATAGACAGTTGTTGGGTGCCTTTTAAGTGCTCGGAACAGAATCTGAGTCCTCTGCAAGAGCAGCAAGTGCTCTCAACCACTGAGCCATCTCTCCGGCCCCCACCTTCCCATCTTTAATATCGACTCATGTGTCTGTGTCTTCTCAGAGGCCAACATGGCCTCCAGCAACTCCAGCCTTAGAATTACTGGCAGAAGGAAGACTGTGGTTCTGAACTTTCTAGCAACAGTCCTGCAGTTGTCGCTCTTGGAATGGACGATATACTCGGTTTGGGATGTGAAGGGTGGGATTGGTCCTGTTTGAATTACACAGGGAAAAGGAAGGCTGGGAGGAAGGCAATGCACGAAGCTTAGCATGCCTCTCACAGGGGAGCACTGTCCTATCCTGTGATCATGACGAGATCTCAGAGACATGGGACAAAATTAGCTGTGGGGTGCTCTGGGAGAGCTTCTGGGAGAAGGCAGCTTAGAAGTCAGAGCAAACGGGACCATGTTGGAGGCAAGAGTTCTGCAGGGCCAAAAGACCTGTCTCAGATCAGTATGGGATTGTCAGTGGACACAGGAGGGTGCATAGGGATGAATGGAGGCCACAGGCTGGGACCATGCAAAGAGCCCTGTCTGCTCCAGAGGGGCCCGGGAGCTGTGTAGTCGCGATCGCCGTGGGAGAGAGGGAGCGCAGACTCTACACAAGGACAGGAAGGAGGAAAAGTCACCTGGCCTCCGTTCTGCTCCCCTCCTCTTCCCTTCTGAGACAGGGTCTCACTGTGTAGCCCAGGCTGGACCTAAACTCTCCATCCCCCTGCCTCAGCATCTCAAGTAGCTGACCTACCTGGAGACCTTCCAGCAAGGCCTCCTTGCCTCGCCCCCCTCTCCCCCACCCACCTCTTTTTCTCTTCCTCTTTTCTGTGCCTCAGAGTCACCAAGCTCCTTCCCACCTTGGGGCCTCAGCTTCTTCGCTCCACCCTGAGCATCTGTCCAACGGTATCAGGCAGACTGCTCCAGTGTCCCCGCTGTCCCCGCCTCAGACCCGGGGCCACTTCCTGCAGCCCTCCTCTTTGCGGGCCACACCACCCTGCTACGCTTCCTCTTTTGGGAGCCATCATGTGGCTGTCACCCCAGGACCTAGCAGAGAGCTGAGGCACAAGGGATCTGAATCCAGCAGCTCAGATCGCCTCCACACCACCATGCACCTAATCTAATCCCACATAGCTCCCCGATGGGACAGCCTGCTCACTGTACCTGTTTCCTCCTCTCTAAATGTATTTATTATTATTATTATTATTATTATTATTATTATTACACTTAGTGTGTGACAGCATGTGGTGTATGCGGAAGTCAGAAGACAACTCATAGGAGTTGGTTCTCTCCATCTACCATGTTGGCCCAGGAATTGAACTCAGAACTCAGGTTGTCAGGCTTGGCAGCATGCGTGGTTACTGCTGAGCCATCTCAAAAGCCCTCCCTTTCTCGACAATGGGCATTTAGAAGGTGCTTTTCTGAGGTAGCACAGATTCCTCATTGGGTCCACAAGGGAACTAAGGTTGTCCTCCTCTGCACCCTGTCTCCGTCTGTCTGTACCCCTCCCCCCACACACACACACAGGCTGTGGTGCACCCTTAATGACCTCTTGCAGACTCTAGTCTACTGCAACATTCTGGGCAGAAAATAAAAAGGATTTATGATGTAATTAGTTCAGCCAAATACAATCTAAAGAGGATTCCCGGCAGGGCACATGACTTCATCCAAGGCCTGAGTCTGGCTTTACTTTCAGCCCTCTGCAAAGTCCCACCTCTGTGCTGAAGGGTCAGCCACAGACTGTCCTCTGCCTGGGAGAGGATAGGGACAAGAGACACCAGTCTAGGGTGTTCACCTGCCCACTGCGCTGTCTGCACATGGGGACAGCTGGATGGAAGAGCTCCCACGGCTCGTGGAGTTAGGCAAGGTGCACAGCTGGCTGACTTCCAGGCCGGACTCTCTAGGACCCTCCTTCTCTGAAGTCTGCAACTCAGAGCTCTTTACCCTGGAGAAGTGGTGACAGGGACTTAGGAAATGGACTTCCACATAAGACATAGCAAACCAAGCCACTGTACAATAAACACTGCTGTCTGCCTCAGTGACCTAACATTTGTGTTCTCCATCAGACAGGATCTCATTATCCTCAAACTTGTGATCCTCCTGCCCCAGTCTTCTGGGTGCTGGGATTAGGCAACCCCAAGCATGCCATAGGTTAGAAGACAACCAGTGGGAGAGGGTCCTGGGGATCAAACTCAAGTTAGGCTTGACAGCAGGTCCCTTTATCCTCTGAGCCATCTCAGCTTCTTGCTGGAATTACCCCTCAACCCATAATTTTGGTCTTTGAGTGGGGAGTCCGTTTCTCTTCACTGTGATCTCTAGAAGCCTCACCTGATCTCACTTCTTTTTTAAAAAAATATTTTATTATTTTTATTTTATGTGTATGAGTGTATTGCCCACATGTATGTAAGTGCATCCACATTGTGCAAAGCCTTCAGAGGTCAGAAGAGGGCGTCAGATTCCCCTGGAACTGGAGTTATAGACAGTTGTTAGCTGCCACGTGGTTGCTGGGAATGGAACTCAGGTCCTCTGCAAGAGCAGCCAGTGCTCTTAACTTCTGAGCCATCTCTCCAGCCCCTGATCGCACTTCTTAGCCCTTCACAGGGAAGACCTCATTTCATCGTGAGTTTTGTCTGAGGACATTGAAGTCACAACAACTCTTTACAGTGAATATGATGGAACATGTTGTTCATTTGCTTTTAAAAATCCAGCTTCAGACAGATGAGAGCGAGCTTAGCATAGGGCAGAGGAGGCTCTACCTAGGAATGGATTTCATTCAGTCAGTCATTCATTTCTTCATTCAGCAGAGCTTTGCCAGGTGCTAGGGAGCCATACCTCGGACATCTGCCAATGCTGTGAGCTTCCTCCACCATCCCCACCACGCCCACCATCCCCACCACGCCCACCATCCCCACCACACCCACCACTCCCCAGCCCTTCCACAGCTCTAAGCAGCAGGTGCACAGAGGCAGGCCTTTCAGAGCTGTGTTTGAAGGAGGCAGGCACGCTGTTCTCACATCAAGACTAGCACCCAAGAGAACATGTCAAATACTACGATAGTGTACTGTGCACACCTATAATCCCAGCACTCAAGGAGGCTGAGGCAGGAGGATTGCTGGAAGTTCTAGGACAGCCTGGGCTACACAGTGAGTTCCAGGCCAGCCCCAGCTACATGTGAGATCCTGTTGCAGAAAATAAAAACCAAAAAGCCACACGAACACATATATACAACACGCACACATACACCAAATAAACAAATGCTTACATCTATAATTCCAGTGCTTGGGCAGCTGAGACAGGAAGAGCACGTTTGAGGTCATCCTGAGCTACATGGCAAGAGGCTATCTCAAGAGAGAAAAAGAAAGAAAAGGAACGCAAAGAACAGTTTCAGAGAGAAGGAATAGCACGTACAAAAAAAAAAAAGCCCTGTGCCAAGACGGTAACTCCCCAAGGCAGCTGGCAGTGGTGGAAGCAGAGAGACAAGACCCGGCTGGAGATGGCAGTACTCGGCCAAGCGGGGCTTGAAGCTGCACCAGGATTCTGGATTTTATGCGATTTCTGGGCTGCACGGGAGACTTTCCTGTCCATTTCCTCTGTACACTGAATCCTTTCAGGTCTTCAGAACTGGATCTCCGGTCCTGCTTTCCCGGCCTCCTTTACAGGCCTTGGGCTCCTAAGGAAGACTTGAATGTCAAAGATCAGCTTCTGGAAATTCCGCTGTGATCATGACCCACTGTGAGCAGCAGGCAAAGCTGGGGAACGCAGCGTCCCAGGCGACGACCTCAACAGGCTTTATTTTATGGCTTTTCCTGTAACCGGAGGTAAACACTGAGTGGGAGATCATGGCACGGGTGATCAGATGGGAGAGAAAACAAGCCCAGGCTACCCTCGAACTGACAATCCTCTTGCCTCAGCCGGCTAGGATGGCAATGTGCCACTAGCTCTAGAATACATTCTGAGAGCAGCTAGAAGAATCTAGAAGACTGATGAAAGGTATGTTGGCAGAGAGGGAGGGAAGGAACGGGGGAGGGGGGAGATAGACAGAGACAGAGAATATGAATTTACCTGTGGCCAGAGAGGGCAGTTTTCAGCCCCGAACGATGAAAATCTCCCTTGCACATCCGAGTCAGGCCGGCCCCTTTCACTCTGCTTGCCAGAGGTTGTTCACGGCTCCCCTGGATCTGCAGGTCTCTAGGGACTCAGTCTCCCCAGTGCCTGTGTCATTTCCCGCCAGAGTCCCCTGCTTGTCCAGCACTCCGGGTAGCCTACGTAGGCTGAACAGTTAACTAAAGCTGGGCGGTTTTGGCAGCCACCTTGAGACAGAACAGAAAGGCCCCTCGTTTCCCATGAGACACTGTTTTGTTTTGTTTTGTTTTGTCTTATTCCATCTGTGACAGCCGCGGCAGTCCCCGAGGACTAACGACTGCTCCAGACTTTTAGTATCTGGCAGCTTTGATAAAGGATGCATTCCAGATGGCTCAGCCCCGAGCCTGATCTGCATGACTCCGCCCCTCCGAGCCCTTTCGGGAGGCGCGTCTGCCCCGCCCACAGACCTTCTTTGTCCTAGTTAAGCATCTCCCCTTCAGACCTGTGCTGCCCCTGTAAAACCTTTAGAGGCCCGATTATTCTGTCAGTGATTTTTGTCTTTACTAGAGCACACTGAGCTGGTAACACAGAGGCTTCTCCTGCTGAAAGATGCCTGCCCGTTGGGCTCAGGAATCCTGAGAAGATCCCGCAGCCAGAGAGCAGCAAGGACAGCGGGAAGGTGCTGGGAGCGGCTGGCTCTGGCTTCTGCTGCCAGAGCTCGGGAGAACTGCTAGATCCAGCTGCCAGGAGAGTTCTGAGGAGAGTCAGCAGCCCTGGGAGTTAAGAGCTGCTGGCGTTCAAAGTGCAGAGCTATAGGGCTGGAGAGATGGCTCAGCAGTCAAGAGCACTGGCTGCTTTTGCAGAGGACCTGGTTCAGCTCCCAGCACCCACGTGGCCGTTAACAACCCTCTGTAACTCCAGTTCTAAGGGATCTGATGCCCTCTTCTGACCTCCGAGCACTGCAGAACACAGGTGCATTTACATACATGCAGGCTCATACACACAAAATAAAAATAATAATAAGCATTGAAATTTTGTATTACTTTTTATTGTATGTGTATAGACATGTGGGTGCCATGGTGCACATGTGGAGGTCAGAGGACGACTTTTGCAACGGAACTTGGGTCATCAGCCTTGGTGGCAAGTGCTTTTACTCACTGAGCCATTTTGCTGGCCTGAGAAAAATGCTTGTTTATTTTATTTTAATGTGTGCATATATGTGTGTGTGTGTGTGTGTGTGTGTGTGTGTGTGTGTGTGTGTGCAGGCACATATGGGCCACAGCGTGTATGTGGCGGTCAGAGGACAATATATAAAATCAGTGCTGGCCTGCCACCATGTAGATTCTGGGTATCAAACTCAGGTCATCAGGGTTGGCGGCAAGTGCCTTTACCTGCCAAGTCATCTTGCTGGCTCAAGAAAAAGATGTTTTCAGAGTCACACAGAGCGTTAGGAGTGGTGGTTCAACAACAAAGCTCTGACTTTTGTGTCCCAGAGGACTCAAGAAAGTGCAAAGCTGAAAAGAGACCTGAAAAAACGATGGCTGGAAACGTCTCGGGTTTAGCAGAAGATGGGGCAATAAAATCAGTCTGTGTTTGTCCTCCTCCCCATTTCCTGGTACACAGCTCTTAAATACTATTGGCACGTATATGGCTTTCTTCATGTCTATGACCAAATCCTTAACAAAAAAGCACTGTGAGGAAGGAAGTTGGGCCCTTGGTTTGAGGGTACAACCCATCCTGGCAGTTTAGGCGTGGAGACAGCAGTGTGAGGTGGTTGGTCCCATGTGTGCACAGTCAGGAAGGAGAGAGGAATGGGTGTCAGTGCTCAGAGCTCAGTGCTCAGTGCTCAGAGACCCCCTTCCCCACGCATTCTTTTCCTGAGACAGGGTCTCACTGTGTAATTAGCCCTGGCTGGCCTGGAACTCTTTTTGCAGACCAGGTTGGACTCAAAATCCCAGGCACCCACCTGCCTCTACCTCCCAAGCGCTGGGGCTACAGGCATGCGCTACCACGAGCAGCCGCCTTCTTTTACTCAGCCCATGGGACAGTGCCATAATCCAAGTGGGTCCTTCCCACTTCAGTTAAACCTCGTTGCAAACACCCTCCTAGACACAGCAAGAAAAAACTTCAAGGAAAATTAGGAAATAGGTAGAACTTAAAAGAAATGAAAATAAGTGCATCAAACTTTGTCCAGTGGTGTTAAAGAAGTGTGTTGAACAGGCAGGTGTGGTGTCATCCCTAGAAAGAGGCAGTCAGCTTGCTGTGAGTTCAAGGCCAGTCCAGTCTACAGAACAAGTTCCAGGCCAGCCAGGGCTACTCATTAAGACGTTGCCTCAAAATCAAAAAATTAATTATATAATATAATGTTATATAAAAATAAAAAGCAAGTGCTTAGATGAGCTGGGCATGGTGGCACATGCATCTGAGAGGTACGGGAGGATCAGAAGTTCAAGACCATCTCTGGCTACATAATGAGTTCATGAACAGCTTGAGCTACATGAGGCCTTATCTCAAAAACAACATGTAACAATAGATGTTTATCATATTAGAAAGAAGATAGAGTTCAGAACAAGAATCTAAGGTTTGACTTTTAAAAAGTAGAAAATAGGGGACTGGAGAGGTGGTTCAGTGGTTAAGAGCACTGGCTGCTCTTGCAGAGGACCTGGGTTCGATTCCCAGCACCCACATGGTGGCTATCAACTGTCTGTAACTCCAGTTCCAGGGGATCCAATGTTCTCTTCTGACCTCTGAGGGCACTGAATAACACGAATGCTCTTACATACACTCAGACAATACATTCATACAGGTATAATAAAAATAATTAAAAAAAAAAAACGAAAGTAGAAAACAAAAATGAAAATAAATACAACTCAAACATAAGGACAAACATTATAAGACCAAAAATAAATCAAAACAGAAGAGAAATGGAAAAAAAATCAATAAATCCAAAAGCTGGTTCTTCAAGACTATCAATAAAATTTGTAAATATCTATCAAGTCCAAAAAGACAAAAAACATTAGCATCATGCAGAAAAGGAAAATTATTATGCTAAGAAAATGTTAGGAATAAATCCATATGTATCAATTCGATTTTTGGATGAAATGAAGTAATTTCTCAATAGTCGTCAATGACCACAGCTCATCATGCGTACCACAGATGTTAATAACTGTAAACAAATGGGCTGCTGAAATGGCTCAGTAAAAGCACTTGCCACCAAGCCTGACAACCTGACAACCAGGACCCACAAGTGAAGGGGGAAGTGTCCTCTGACCTTTACATGTGGGCTTTGGTGCTTGTGGCTCACACCAAATAAATAAATAGATAAAAGCAAAAAAAATAATTTTTACAAAGTTGCTTTTAACATTTTGGGGTGTGACCCATAGTAATAAAATACACTGGGAATGTCTGTATAAGTAAGTAAAGCAAAACCAAAAAATCCTCCTGGGACTGAAAATAAAAGGCCCAAAGTTTCAGGAAATAAGACATGTAATAGCAGACATAAGTCTTATCAGTAATGATAATTGATACAGTAATAAATATCTATCGGAATTCCAGATGACTCATTTGTGGAAATTGATGAGCTGAGTCTAGTCTTTCATGAACATGATGTGGCTTTTGGTTTATAATGTTCATGGATAGAGAGAATTCTAGTGGTTTCCATTTGCCTTTTTTTATCTCAGTACCTACCTCCCAGCTGTCAACTTCACCCAGCCCAGTTATGTGAGGGACTCTTGATTGAAACTGAGGGATTGGCTTGTGGGTGTGTATGTGGGACATTTTCTTGATTTTTTAAAAAAATATTTTATTTTTTTTTATTTTACGTGTGTGAGTGTATTGCTTGCGTGAGTGTTAAGTGCACCCATGTCCTGCAATGCCCTCGGAGGTCAGAAGAAGGTGTGGGATCCCCTGGAACTGGAGATACAGTCAGTTGTTAGCCACCATCTGGGTGCTGGGAGGGAACTGAACCTGGAGCCTGTGCAAGAGCAGCCAGTGTTCTTAAATGCTACCATCTTCCCAGCCCCTTCTTGGCTGTTGATAGGTGATGCCATCCCTGGGCAAGTGGGCCAGGGCTATATAGTTGCCAAGAAAGCCAGAAAAAGCAAGCTGGTAAGCAGCATTCCTCCATGGTTTCTGCTGGAGTTCCCGCCCAGGCTTCCCTCCATGCCGCGAGATGAAACAAACCCTTTCTTCCCCAAGTTGCTTTGGTTGTGGGTTTTTAAAATCACATCAACAGAAAACAAACTAGAACATCCCATGAGTCAGGAAATCAGCGACGGAAGTCTTCCTGTGCTTAGATATCCATGCCAGTTGCTCGCTGAGACGCTAACTTCACGGTGGATTCAGGAACCCCTCAGATGCTCTGAGACAGGCTTTGCCTAAACACCCCTGTGCACTGGCCTCCACTGTCCCTGCTGGTGGAACACATTCAGTCCTCGAGTCTAGTACTCTCTGGAAGGCCGGATCATGTCCCTTCCCCAGACCACAGCCCCTTGTAAATGACCGTTGCTTGGAGTAGCGTTGCCAGAGGAGGATGAGCTTCAGGAAGCTTGAGCAGCATCCTAAGGCCCTCCTCCCGCCCACTCCTTCAGTCAAGGACCCAAGTGTGGGAAATGATTGAGAGGCTCTGACTCTTTAGTACCCTGCGACCACACCTGTGGTTGCTGTTTGGCTGAGATTTTGGTTCTGTAGACCGCAAACCCCACACCCTTGGATGAAGAGAGACTCGGTTAGCTACCTGCTGCTTCCTCTCTAGGAATTCCGTATAAATTCATGAATGCTAAATATCTCGGTGAGTCAGAGTTTTCTCATTTCTATTTTGGCTCCACTACCCAACCCACTGCAGGAACATCACCTTATGTCTGTAATAAAGTGCCACCGGGCCTCATGTCCCTACACTTGGGAGGCGGAGGCAGAGGCAGGTGAATCTCAGCAGCTCAAGGGCAGCTGGTCTACATAGTGAGTTCCAGATCAACTAGGCTACAGAGTGAGACCTTGTCTCGAAAGAAAAAGAAAGAGAGAAAGAGAGAGAGAGAGAGAGAGAGAGAGAAATGGCTTAGTGGTTAAGAGCACTGACTGCTCTTGCAGAGGACCCAAGATCGGTTCCTAGCACTCACACTCACATGGTGGCTAACAACCGTCTGAAACTCCAGTTCCAGGAGACCCAACACACTCTTCTGAGCTCCGTGGGCATTGCACAACACAGGTGTACTTTACATACATGCAAACAATACACTCATACACATAAAAATAAATAAATAGATAAAATACTTAAAAAGAAAGGAAAGAAAAGAGTCAAACAGGTCTTTGCCACCCCAGAGTCCTATTATGCCTTTTGCATTCAAATATTCCAGTTTAAAGGCTGGAGAAATAGCTCAGTCAGTAAAATGCTTATTGTGCAAGCATGAAGACCTGAGTTCAATCCCTGGCACCCACATAAAAAGCCTGGTATGGTGGTATGAGCTTGTCATCCCAGCTCCCAGGAGGTGGAGAAAAGTGGGTCCCTAGGGGTGATGGCCAACTGGCCTAGCCTAATTAGTGATCCCCAGACTCTAGTGAGACATGCTGTCTCAAAAATAAGACGGGGGCACTGAAGAGACTAGCTCAGTGGTTAAGAGCACTGACTGCTCTTGTGGAGGACCCAGGTTCAGTTCCCAGCACCCACATGGCAGCTAACAACTGTCCTAACTCCAGTTGTAGGGGATCCAATGCTCTCTTCTGACCCCCAAGAGCATTGCACCACACAAGTGCTTACACACATGCAGGCCAATTCATTCATACACATAAAATAAAAATAATAAAATATATTTAAAAAAAAAAACAAGTTGGGGGCTGACAAGATTGCTCGGTGAGTATAATGGCCTGATTTCCATCCTCAGAACGCATGTAAGGTGAAGAATAAATTCTATTCTACAAAGTTGTTATGTGACTCACAGAGAATATGCATACATGTCACATACACACACACAATTCCAATTCAATGGTTGTCATTAAAAGCTCTGATCTACAGGAAGAGTCACCACAGAGCTCTTCAAAGATACTAAGACTTTACCCTCAGTAAATTTATCTTTGATGGAGTGAGAATTGACCCCTTGACTCTTCTGGTATATGTGCATAGGTGAATCTTCCCTGATGAAGTTGCTGTCATTCTAATCTCTCTTCTGCCTCTGTGTTCAGGGGATCTGGAATCGAGTCACAGATTTGAGAAGAGGGGGTGGCAATGGGTGGTCTTGAGGAGCATCAACAGCACCTCACAAGGCTATCTTAGAAAGACCACTTCAGTATCCCCATGCAAGACTCCTCTGTGCATATAATGGTGAACAGATTTCTTCTATGAGCAAAGAGATGGCAGAATGTCTCCATTCTAACTTCCAGGATCATATCCTCACTCAATCAGTGTCCCAACTTTAGCCAAAGACACTGGGGCAAGCTTGGAAGTTCAGTGTTCATTACTATTGAGCCATCCTTAAAATCAGACTTTGGGTTTGCTTTTCAGGACTCTCAGCCCTGTGACTCTGGGAAATACATTTCATTTAGAGCAGCCACAGGAGGCTTCAGGTCTGTTATAGAGAAGTTGAATTGAGTGTATGGCTATATCACCCTGAATGTGCCTGGTCTTAGAAGCTAAGCAGGGTTGGGCCAGGTTAGTACCTGGATGAGAGAACTTGAGCTAAGACTTTAAAGCTCTGAGCTCAACATTTTCATTCCTCAACTTTTCAGCAAAGCGTCCCAAATGATGAAGCATCCCAACGATCTTGTTTTTCTCACTAAAGTGTTCTGTGGGAGCAAAAGTCAGTCTGCAACTGCCTGATCTTCTCCAGGAACTTAATAGAAGAAACTACTGGAGACAAAGTAACTATTTTGTCACTTTCATGCCACAGGCTATCCACGTCCCCTTTATCGCTGGAAACAGGGCAATGAGTGACTTTAAATCTAATTAGGTCAGAGAACCAATTCCAGCAAACCCAAAACTCATTTGTGAGCTCCTCCTCCTCGCCTCCTCCCACGTTCTCCTTCCTCCCGTGGTCCTCTTCCCTCCTCCTCACTACGCACTTCCTCTCTGTCCCATGCTCTCTCTTTTTTCTTCCTTTTCTTCTTTTGTTGATGTTTAGGATAGAAGTTAGGGCAAGTGTTCTATCCCTGAGCTATGCCTCTAGTAGAAATCTGTTCTTCTACGCCACGGGGCATATCACATTCTGTATCAGCAAAGCTGAACTGCTAGCATGTGCGCACGCACGCGCATGCATACATGTGTATGAAAACACACCCATACCTTGAACAAATGGGGAACTGGTGAGACTGTCTTTTTAAAGCTGTTGTCTGTGCTAGATGCTGGAATTCAGAGCCCACAGGGGTAGAACATGGATGGCCAGACTTAATCTTTCTCTGAGGAATTCTTTTCTGTCATCACGCTGGATTTCAGGGGCAATGAGTCTGGTGGATCAGCATCTTGTGACAAAAGTCAAAATTACCCAAGGTAGAAATGACTGACTGTCTTATGACATCAGTGCCCTGCCTGGGCCAACCCTTGAATATCCATCAAGCTGACCTTATAACTGGGGTCTCTAGTTAGGCCTCTGAAGACAGAGCTGAAGACGCTGTACTCTTGACTCCCTGGAATCACTATACCTAGGAGAAAGCTCTGGTCCTGAGTCATGACTTTTGTTTGGTTTCTGGAGCCTGCGGCCAGCCTGATTTGATGCAGTCACATCTCTGGCCTAGGACACTGGTAACGGTATGGATGTCGGACTGAAGTCAAGGTCCTTTATGGGGAAGCACTCAGGGTCAGCTCAGGAGTTGGAGAAGCTGAAGGAAGATCCAGGGAAAGACCATTTCAGTGAAGGGAATTCTGGGAAATGTAGTTTAAGCCAGTCAAGTTGACGCTTTACAAAGATATCTCAGATTGGTTTCAATTGCTTCTTTCTTTCTTTCTTTCTTTCTTTCTTTCTTTCTTTCTTTCTTTCTTTCTTTCTTCCATCCTTCCTTCTTTCTCCTCCCTCCCTCCCTCCCTTCCTCCTTGCCTGTTTTGGTCACCTGGGAAGAGATTCCCTCTACTGAAGAATTTCCGAGATCGGATTAGCCCATGACTATGTCTGTGAGGCATTTTCTTAATTGCTAGTTGATGTAGGGGGCCCAGCCTACTGTGGGTGGCGCCATCTGCAGGCAGGTGGCTCTGGGCTGTATAGGAAGGTAGCTGAGCTAGTCAGAGGGAGTAAGCCAGTGAGCATGCTACATTCCTCCACGGTCTCTGCTTCGGTTCTGCCATCAGGTTCCCGCCCTGACTTAGCTCAGTGATGGCCTGTGACCCGGAAATGTAAGCTGAAACAAACCCTTTCTTCTTTCAAGTTGCATTTGGTCATGATGTTTATCATGGCAACAGAAAGCAAACTAAGATATTTGGGGGGGGAAGGGGAGTGTATACATGTGTATGTGTACATTCATACATGTGCATGTGGAGGCCAGAAGACAATCTTGGGTGTTGTTCCTCAAGTGCCATCTACTCTTTTTGTCTGCCTGGTTTCATTGTGGGGGGTTATCTGTTTGCCTGGTTTTGTGTATGTGTGGTGTATGTGCACATGTGTGTGCAGACACACTGGCCTATGCAGGTGCCAATGGAGGCCAGAGGTTGACCTGGGGTATCCTTGTCTATCCATTTCCACTTTGTTTTTTGAGACAGGGTCTCCCACTGAACCTGGAACTCCATTTCCATGTGGCCCGGATGGCCAGTGAGCCCTGGAATCCTCCTGCCTCCACCCCACCCCACCCCTGTGCTGGCATTACAAGCACACACCACACCCAGCTTTTTTACATAGGTTCTGCAGATCAAACCCAGGCTCTTCATGCTTCCATGACAAACACTCCTATGATCTGAGCTCTCTCCCCAGCCTAAGTGTAGACTGCTTCCAGCGCTGCTTAACCTATCTCCCATCATGGAGAACCAGAGCCATCTGCTCACTGGCCTATCAGGGAGCCAGCACCCTGCTCTGAGGCAGGCATGGAGGTCTGTGCCCATGCACAGCACCATCCAGCCTCATAGTGAAACAGATTCTTCCCAGCTAATATGATTTGGCCTTGATTCTTCCCAAAGAAAAACCTTGACAATTGTGTGCAGGAGGCTGGCTGGCCTGCACTATCGACTCCATTAACTTTTGGCAAGCATCCCGCCTTGCCCCGCCTCATCTTCAAGTGGAGGAGAAGCGCAGAGCACGAGACAACAGAAAAAGGTGTCTGGGACCAGAAAGCATTCAGGAAGCTGATAAGTGGCCTCTTGGGAGCATGGGAGAAATTTCTGAAAGCTTTCCAAGTCGGAGATTCCGTGTGGCTCTGCCCTCAAGGTCCCAAAGAGCCCATAGTCTCAAGAGTTACCTGTACTTTCTGTTCCTTTCTCTTTTTTTGAGACAGGGTCTCCCGGTAGCTCCAGCTGACCGGGAACTCACTATGTAGATCAGACTGGCCTGGAATTCACAGAGATCTGCCTGCTTCTGTCTCCTAGTGCTGGGATTAAAGGCGTGAGCCAACTGGGAGACCAGCTGTACCAGTTCCTTTTATAGTTGAATAAAAATGGCTGGAGCCCTTCCCCTCCTTCTGGGGGCAGGGAGGCTCAGCCTCCTTCGAACCTCAGTGAGAAACCACAGGGAGCCACTACTTTTCCCTTGATATTCAGGGTGTCACAGACTCGGACCTTAGACTTCATTCCTGTTTCCTTTGCAGAATCCCCTCAGATGGGTGCAGAACTTTGGGGAGGAGGTCCAGGGGAGTGTCTTCGTTAAGTGCTGACTCAACCTAGTGGTGCTTGCCCTCAGCAGAGGTGGGTCTCACACATGCACACCCCAATGCACACACACTTGGGATGTGGCATGATAGCTGAAGCTCCTCTAGCCACTTTGTCATCTTGAGGCTTCACTTGTGGTGACAAGTGGGCGTGGGGGGGAAGTAAGTCCATAGAAATGTGGCCTTCTAGGATACTTTTTAAAGAAGACCTCCCAGGACCAGAGAGACAGCTCAGAGAGATAGCTCATTAGGATCTGAGTTCGGATCCCCAGAACATTTTTTTTTTGTATTCCATGTGTATGAGTGTATTGCCTGCATGTAAGTAGGTATACCCATGCAGTGGGAGGTCAAGAGATGGCATCAGATCACCTGGAACTGGAGTTAAGGAAGGAGTTAAGGAATCCCCATGTGAGCACTGGGATTCAAACCTGGGTCCTATAACAAAAGCCAGTGCTCTAAAGTGCTGAGTCAGCTCAGGTCTCCAGCGAGCGCGCGCACACACACACGTTTTTTAAAGCCAGGAACTGGAGAGATGGCTCAGTGATTAAAGAGTGTTTTGTGCGTTTCAAAGGACCCAAGTTCAGTTCCCAGCGCATTCAGTTGGGTAGCTTACAACTGCTAGTAAGTAACTCCAGCTCCAAGCAGGGGGTGGGGGGAGGGGACAAGTAGGGGAGGGTGCAGGCGGGGAGGGTGGCATCTGATTCTCTTCTGGCCTCTCCTGGCATCCAAACACAAACGCACAGACACATACACATAAGTAAAAATTAGTTAAATATGTAAAAAAACAAGAAGTTAAGACCACTGGCTACTCTCGTGGGGGGCCTGGGTTCCATTCCCAGCACTCCCATGGTGGCTAATGTAAGATGTGACTGAAAGGAAACCCCCAGCAGTTCCAGGACTCAGGAGGACTGACAGACACCTTGGCACGCCAGCCACACTTCCAGAATTCACAAGCATCTGTGAAAAGGCACTGTCTGCAGCTTCCTGGACAGATAAGCTTCCTGATACCAGATGTTAACTATTTCCTCCAAAGATCAATCAAATCCATGCATAACACACGGATCCCCTCGCTGCTGGACAGCTAGTGCAATGCCCAAGTCACAGAATCCTCTCAAAAGGCCAAATCCTATGCAATCGCACAAGGACAAGCTCAAGCTTGGTCCACATCCCAACAGGCCAACACAGCACTTGGAGGGATAGAGGCCCCGAGTGAAGGGGGAAGGAACCTCATAGGTTTGACACAAAGGGAGGAGGGGAATTGTGGTGTTACATTCTGGTTGGTCAGGAAAACCTGTGTGCGCCAAGCATATTTTGAACTGCTTGCTTATAAAGGCTAAAGCTTGGGGTTTCTCACTGATGGGTGCTGTCCTCAGGGTACTGACTATTAGTCAAGCTCACTGCAGGGTCCTGCTTTTCCTAACATGCCTGGGCATGTTTCCTTTCCCTCAGCCCTTGTAGCCAGAGGCTTGCAGTAGCTTGAAGTAGGCAAAATGGAGAAGTCAGCCTCTAGCCTTAAGATGAAGTCCAACTTAAAATGGAGTCACTCTAGCCCATTCCCCACACTAGGAGTTGCTAGCTTCCTCACTCCTGAGCTGAAAGGCTAGCCCTGTGCCTTTAATAAATGTCCTGTTAATTCCCAAGCTGGAGACTCTCATTTGTTTCTGCTGGGTCTCACTCCGAACCAAACCCGAATACCCAACTTTACAGCTCACAACCATCCATAACTCTAGTTTCAAGGGATCTGATGCACTCTTCTGACTTCCATGGGCACTGCATGACATGACTTATATACATGCAGACAATACACTCATACACATAAAAGTAAGAAAAATAGGGAGTCTGGAGATATGGCTCAGCAGTTAAGAGCGCTAGCTACTCTAGCAGAGGACCTGGGTTTGATTCCCAGCACCCTCATGGTGGCTAACAGCCATCTGTAACTTCAGTTCCAGGGAATCTGAACTCACAGCATTTCACGACACGGGTGCAATACACTCATACACATAAAATCAACAAATAAAATATTTTAAAAGTAATAAAAATAATAAAGTGGTTTAAAAAACAAAAGCTAGGTGGGTGATATGCATCCCAGCTCCTCACTGGGGGATTCTAGGCAGGTGCTCTACCACTGAGCCACGCCCCAGCCCCTCACTGGGGGATTCTAGGCAGGGGCTCTACCACTGAGCCACGCCCCAGCCCCTCACTGGGGGATTCTAGGCAGGGGCTCTACCACTGAGCCACACCCCAGCCCCTCACTGGGGGATTCTAGGCAGGGGCTCTACCACTGAGCCACGCCCCAGCCCCTCACTGGGGATTCTAAGCAGGGGCTCTACCACTGAGCCACACCCCCAGCCCCTCACTGGGGGATTCTAGGCAGGGGCTCTACCACTGAGCCACACCCCAGCCCCTCACTGGGGGATTCTGGGCAGGTTCTCTAAGAGCTATAATCCTCAAGGTACTGCCCCCAGTGACCTACTTCTGCCAGCCTGGCCTCACCTCCTAAGGTTCCACAGTCTCCCAAAATAGCACCACCAGCAGCTCAGACAGATGAGCCTGTGGGGGACATCCCAGATTCCAACTGTAACAGCAGGAAAATACCACCTTTTGTGTGGAGAAAACTGGATATTGATGAACAATAGTACAGTTTACCACAAAAGATGTTTTGCTGCCTCGTGTTGCGAGAACTCTGCAGGACAGTGACTTAAAGAGCTCATTTGTTTCCCTGCCACAGAAATTGAACATATGAATCCAAGTCTGGGAGAAGGGTTGGGGGGTGGTACAGCAGTTCTCCAGATCCCTTTGAGACAGGGACTCTCACCGAACCTGGAGCCCACCAATTCAGCCAGACTGGCTGTGCAACAAGCCTCAGGGACCCTTCTGTCTCTGCCTCCTGGACTCTGCGGATTCATTTCCAAGGAAATTGTTTTCAATTTTATTGTGGTTTCCATGGAGATAAAACCACGGAATAAGCCAGGCATGGCAGTGCACACCTTTAATTCCAGCACTCGGGAGGCAGAGGCAGGTGGATCTCTGTGAGTTTAAGGCCAGTCTGGACTACATAGTGAATTCTAGGCCAGCCGGGGCTACAGGGAGACCCTGTCTCAAAACGACAAAAAAAAGACAAAAAACAAACAAACAAACAAACAAAAAAACTTACATGGAATAAACTGAGACTGTAAAGTATCCAGTTATATAGAAACATTGCCTGTTGGAAGGAAGCTCTTTAATAGTCAGAAAACAAGAACAATCATCAGTCTCTGAAAGCTACTGAAAAGTACAAGATCCACAAGACCCTTCTGCAAGGTTATCCAACCTGTAACAAGTGCAGGAGAGTGGGGACTCTGCAACCTGCTAAACTGCCTGTAAGTTGGGCTGGGAATTTCAGGGATGCAGCTTTCCTGAAATATCTACCATGCTGGGGTGGGCTTTTTGGTGTTGTTGTAGTAATAAGGAAAAAGTTATAATCTTATAAGTAACTGTATTCTTATATAACAGCCTAGTAAGCTTAGGCCATTCAAAGTTCCCTTTGTGTGCTGGAGAGCTTTGTCAACTTGGCACACTTGGTTGGAGGGAACCTAAATTGAGGAACTGTCTCCATGGGACTGGCCTGTGGCCATGTGGGAGGGGGGCATGTTCTTGATTGTTGAGTGATGTGGGAGGGCCCAGCCCACCGTGGAAGTGCTGCCCCCTGGACAGGTGGTCCTGGGTTGTGTAAGAAAGCAGGCTGAATGGGCCATCAGTGGAGCAAGCCAGTAAGCAGCGTTCCTCCATGGTCTGTGCTCCAGGTTCCTGCCCTGAGTTCTTGCTTTGGCTTTCCTTGATGATGGACGGTGATGCAAGCCAGATAAACCCTTTCTTTCCCAAGCTGGTTTTGGTCAGTGTTTTTATCACAATTGAAAGCTGAACATTGTATTTTACTTACTGGGTGGATACCTTGAAATGTAGCCCTAGGATGCTCAGACTCTACACTGATGTCTTGAAGCTTTATGATGTTCAGCACTCACTGTGTCTGACTGGTAAGGATGTAAACTAAGAGAATGGAAAATTCACCAAATGGTTTAATGAGGCACCTGGTCCAATTAGTTTCAGAAAAGTATAAACCAAATGTGTCAGAAATCTAAACTTCTGCTGATGATAATGCTTTTGTAAACTGAAATGCTCATTTGACCGGGTCCTATTAGCCCAATTAGCCTGGCCTAGTCGTAGATCAAAAGGCAGCAGATATCCTGACCCACGCCTGTGATATCTACTTTGAAAATTATATTTGCCGAGTGAACTCAGGAAGGAATTTCCTGAGATAACATAACCCATCATGAAAAGAAACACAGGGACCAGGTGCTAATCATAAAACGATAACATAAAATTGACTGTAAAATCCTCATCTGTATACTTCGGATCAGGGCCGCAGAGAATCTAAAAGCCTTTATTGCTTTTGGAGTCCTCATGCATGGATAAGAAATAAATGAGCTTTCTGACTCTCTTCTGGATGAATGCTTAATCTCATTGTTGTTCGAAGAATTTTTCCATAACTGTAGCTTTGAGTCACCCACACTCCTGAAAACACTGTTACCTACGCTCCTGGAATTAACCCAAGCAAACTCACTGCTTCACTAAACTAGACCCAGGTGGAATCATTCTTTTGTCTGTCATTAGTGCACTATCTGGAGTGAACAGATATTAGTTCATATCTCCCAGGAAAAGGCCCCATTAACAGGGTCCAGAACATTGCAAACCTGTACGAAAGGTGCTTTATGAGCTAGGCATGGTGGTGCACACCTCTTACCCCTGCAGCTGGGAGGTGGATGCCAGAGAAGTTCGAGGTCATGCTTAGGCTACATAGTGAGTTCGAGGTCAGCCTGGGCTACATGAGGCTGTCTCAAAGGAAAGAGGAAGAGGAGGAAGAAGAAGAGGAAGAGGAGGAAGAGAAAGAAGAAGAAGAAACAAAGAGCCAGGAAAATACCCACTGTGTTATTCCTTGGATCCCAAGGAGCCTTTTGGAGGCATGCCCCATCCCACCCCTACACACACAATGGAGGCTGATAGTGGTTAAAACAACTATTCTGAAGACGATTCTCCTGCTTCAGCCTCCCAAGCAGCTGGGACGATAGGCATGCCCCGAAGAACCCAGCTATCAGTTCTGGTTATCCCAGAACATCATGTAATGGATTTGCATGCTAGGTACTCTTTTGTCTCTCACTTCTTGCCTTCAGTCAATCCCCCGTGAGGCTCATTCATGCTATGTCCGTATTTCTCCCCTTCCGAGAGTTACGACCACCACTCCCCTGTGCTCAGGGACATTTGAATGGCTTCTAATTTTGTTTTGTTTTAAGACAGGGTCTCACTATGTACACCAGGCTGGCCTAACTCACAGAGATCCACCTGCCTCTGCTTCGTGAGTGCTAGGTTTAAAGGCAGGCACTACCATGTCCAGCACATCCAGGGTTTTTGTTTTTGTTATTTTACTCTTACAAAAATCTGTACAGGCATGTGTGTCATGAAGAACAAGCCTCCTCCTAATGTTTGCCCTTGGCTGTTCAAAGGTCATCAACCCCAGGAAAGTTTAGCCTAAAGAGTATGCTTGTGCATGTGGACATTTCTGTAGCTGAATCATAGGGTTTCTAAAAACGTGATTTATGAGGACGTTTTCTGTCACCCACTCTGAGCCCTGCCTCTTCAGCAGCTGGAAGCTAGCATCAGGCATCTGTGTGAGAGAGCCGCAGTAAAAAAAGACTCTAACAAGACAGCTGGAGAAATGACTCAGTGGTTAGGTGTCTTTCCTGCTCTTGCAAACCCTGAATTCAGTTCCCAGCACCCACATCAGGCAGCTCACAACTACCTGCAACTCCAGTTCCAGGGGATCTGACGCCCTCTTCTGGGCTCGGCAGGCACCTGGACTCATGCGCACTTACACACAAATACACATAATTTAAACTAAAATAAATCTTTAAAAAAACCCACACTATCCAGTGGGTTCTGAGAATCTTCCTAGGGAATTAGTTATCAGACTCAAAGACTTCAGCTTTCTGTTGCTGAAACAAAATACCCAAGGGAAGTATCTTACTGGAGGAAGGTTTTATTTGGGCTCACAGTTTCAAAGAGCTCAGTCTGGGATCATTTGGTCCCATTGCTCTGGATCTGCAGGAAGACAGAAGGCTCCGTGGAGAGCACAACAGAGCAAAGCTGCCCACGTCACAGCAGTCAGAAAGCAGAGAGCAACAGGAAGGATCCAGGGGCAAGTTACACACGTGAAAGTCACATCCTCAGTGCTCTGTTTCCTTCCACTAGGCCCCATATCCCAACAGCCCATTCAGCTATGACTAGATCTCCAGGTTAACCCATGGATGAAGTCATCTCCTGAGAGCCCAGTCACCTCCCAGCACCATCATGGAGATCAAGCCTTCAACCCACGGCCTTTGTGTTTGGGGAGGAATCGTTCAGATCCAAACCAGAATAACAAGGATCATTTCAGGCACTTTCAAACCCCCAATGAGTGCCAGAAGCGAGGGTGTTCTTGGGTGTCCCAAAACTCTACAGTCCCTTTGGGTATCAGGGTGACAATCACATCCCTGATATTTGATGATCTCTGCCCAACAGAGAGAATGGCCACTGGCTCAGAGCCTTTGTTTGACAGCTTGGACTCAGCTGGAATAAGAAACATTTGTCTTCGTGTGTTTTCAGTGCATTCATCTTAATGGTTACCTTCTATTTATATTGAACAGTATCGATTTCCCCCAGGACTGTGCCTTTTAGAATAAATTTATTAAGTTAAAAGGGAGGGTTAGTCTTTAAAAGAAAGTTGCCAATCCTACAGGTGGGCTGAAAATGTGGCAAAGGTTGGAAGAGGAGATACGATACTTGATGTTTGAAACTATCATCCAAGGAACATCTGTATTCTGATGTAGCCACCCAGCTAGGGATAAATACACAACTAGCCTTTCCTGTTCTGGGGAGGAAGGCAGGAATAACGGTCCTCCCCACCTTAACTTGGATATTCCTCCCCACAGCCATGCCATGTTTTTTTTAAAGTGACCAACAATCAGGAGTGACCTTCCTAGCATTTGCGTTATGGATTATTTTTGCAGATTATATATATTTGAATCAGCCAGACATGGTTGGTACACATTTGTAATCCCAAGAGCTGGGAAGCTGAGGCAGGAGGGTGTTGAGTTTGAGGCCAGCCTGAGCTACATAGTGAGATTCTGTTACACACAAAAACCCGACAGTAATAGTAATAATAATAATAGACCTGGGGAGGTGACTCCGTTGATAGAGTGCTTGCCTAGTATACATGAAGCCCTGGGTTCAATCACCAGCATCACATCAACTGGATGTTGTTGTACACACCTGTAACCTCAAGACTCAGGAAGCAGAAGCAAGAAAATTATCACTTTTTTAAAATAGGGTCTCCCGTAGCTCCAGTCCACTTGTAACTCACTGTTTAGCCCAGGCTGGCTTCGATCTCACAAAGATCCGTCTGCCTTGCTTCCTGAATGCTAGAATTAAAGGTGTTCGCCACACTTAGCATGGCACATGCCCAGCGAGATTGTCACCTTTTGAGACCAGCCTGGACTATATCACCAGATCTTACCTAAAATAGCACGGGGCTTGGTGGCGTATGCCTTTCATCCCAGCACTTGGGAGGCAGAGGCAGGCAGATCTCTGTGAGTTCCAGACCAACCTGATCTATATAGTGAGTTCCCGGTCATCTGGGGCTACAGTGAGACCCTGTTTTAAACCCCAATCCCCAAACAAAAGGAAAGAAAACAAAAAATTAGTGACATAGTGAGATTTTCAGATGATTCAGTCATATAAGCTGATTGGGTAGATCTTGCTTGGCTTTGTTGGGGAAGATGTAAACAGATGTCTGTTTACACTAGATAGGTCACAATGACAGACCAAAGAATAATTTGGGGGCTGGGGAGATGGCTCCATTGGTAAAGCACTTGCCATGCAAGCACACGGACCCGAGCACAGTAACACACACTGGTAATCCCAGCCTGGGCCAGCAGAGACCAGAGGATCCCTGGGGCTTTCTGGTCAGGCAATCGATGATGAATCTTTGAGTTCCAGGTTCAGTGAGTTACCCTATCTCAAAAACCTGAGGTGGAGGCAGCTAGAGGTAAAGAGCACTGGCTGTTCTTTCAGAAGACCCAGGTTCAAATCCCAGCACCCACAGGGCAGCAAACAACTATCTAGAACTGCAGTTCAGGAGACCTGACTCCCTCTTCTGCCCCTCTCAGGCATTGCAGGACACAGGGTGCGCTTGCTTCCCATGCACACAATACAGGGATGCGCCTAAAATAAAAGTAAAGCAAAGCAAACAAAAGCCTAAGCTTCCACCCAGGCTAGGAAGGAGTGCTACCAGCTGAGCTACATCCTTAGCCCAGCATTTTCTTCTCTCTCTCATTACTTCTTTTTCTCCTCTTTTCATGTGACTCATGGCCCACTGAAGTGATTTCATAACCCGAGGACACTTTGACCTGAAGTTTCTGCAATAGCATTATGCAAACCCTGCGGCTGGAATCTTGTCTCTTGACTTTGGCCCTGACCGTAACCCGCCCCTCCCCCATCCTCGGAGGACCACCCTGGCCAGTCTTGGCTGAGCCCTCCCCGTGGGGTGGAGCCCAAGGGGCCCCAGAAAATGTCCATCAGAGGGCATGCCTTCTCCACATCGCTCCCCGTGGACCTGGCCTGCGCAGGAAGCCACCTAGGGTGCCACCCATGGGTTGGTGTCGGGGAACAGATCATGGGAATGCAGACTGGCCACATCAGCGCATGAAGTACCTCGAAGTGCAGAGGGACCCTCGGGGTGAAGCGAAGGGGGTCAGGTCGGGCAGGGGCGGTGCCCACGCTGCTGTGTGTGCACGTTCCAACCTGCGTCAGGACATGCTGGCCCAGAGCCCGGGCTCTGAACGTAAGCTGGGCTGGGGTCTTCTCTGCTGTCTCTCTGACCCCTAGAGCCTCTGGTCCTATCCTTCCCTGTACGGACTAGCCTCAACCCTCACTCACCTCCCTTCTCATCAAGCCCCTTTTGACTTTCGAGTCTGGGACTCCCTTGCTTGCAGAGGGGCGGAGGCCAGCCTGCCTCTTCCTCCCACTCCCGTTCTAACACACACAGGCGATGGGAGGAGGTCCACACGGAGATTTATTTTCCATTTGAACAGCATGGCACGCTCAGAGGCGTGGGGACGGGAGCAGGCGGCCTCAGGTCTGGCTCCCTCCCGCTGTCTCTTCCTTCTTGAGGCATCTTGTGTTGACCACTCTGTAGGCTCTTGGGGAAGAGGGAGGATGGTGAGCCTCGGTAGATGCTCTGGTTGAGGGGCCCATCGGGGTGTTGGCCCCACTCACCTGTGGCGACTCCAGCAAATTCCAGACCACTGTCTACACTTGCCACCTGGAAGGAAATGATTGCCCCATGAATAGGAACCGTATTGATTATCATATGTGTGCTGAGGGCTGACTAGGGAGGGGTGGGTTCATCTTGGCCCTCAGGAAGCTCCCAGACCATTTCATAAACACGTGAAGGGGGCCAGCAATGGTTTAGTGAGTAAGGTGTTTGATGCCAAGCCTTGACAACCTGAGTTCAATCCCTAGGGCTTACAGGGTGGAAAAAAAAAAAAAAAAAAGAACCAATTCCTGCAAGTCTTCTGACCTCCACACGTGCACTGTGCATGCACACTCCTCCACACACACATACAACAAAATAAATGTTTAAAAAAATGAGTGAGAGAGACAAACGAAGAACAACCTATGCAAAGGCCCTGGGGTAGGAGGGCAGAGATGGGCTTAAGTAACAGGAGAGGCTGGGATCTGGATCAGAGTGGACTGGGGTAGGGTGCAGATTTTAAAAAGCCACAGGGACATCAGGATATAGCAACCCATCGGCCTCTGTACCGTCCTCTTCTGCTCTCTCTGCCCTGGGCCACCCTGGCTGCTTCCCACAGTCACAGCAATGCCTTTCCCTCTGCCCCCATGTGCCTCTGAGCTTCTACACCTGCTGCTCCTCCTCCTGAGAACCCTCTGACTTCAGTCCCTAAAAGGTGCTCCTTAGAAGGTGTTCCCCACCCATGCGTGGTTCTTGCTTTGTTGGTGATGATTCCTCCATCTGCCCTGCCAAGCTCTGAGGCCCCCACCCAAGCCTCTGCAGAAACTGCTTGTTGTGGTTCTGATGTGGTCTGGGCCTCTCCCCGCCCCCAAAAGTCTCAGGTGTTAGAGGCTGGATCCTCAGTATGATGGGCTGAGAGGTTGTGGTCCCTTTACAGAGGCGGGGTCTAGGAAGAGAAAATGCACCTCTCTGACTCTCTCTCTCTCTCTCTCTCTGTCTCCCTCTGTCTTGTCATGTGATCTACCTCCACCCCCACCCCACTCCAGCACCCACTACTGTAAAGCCATGAGGACATCCCATCCCCAGAGGCCAAAACAGCTCCAAAATTGTAATCTAAATAAACCTCTTTTCTTTTCTGTGTGTGTGTGTGAATATGATGTACACACACGTACCCACAAACATACATGTGCATGCCTGGATGCATGTGGAGATCAGAGGTCCAAATTGAGTCTTCCTCTGTCACACTCCACATTGTTTAATTTGTTTATTATTAGTTTGAGACAGGGATTCCCCTGAGCCTGAGCCCGGAACTCCCCGTCCTCAGCGCTGAGGTTACAGACCCACACCACTGCTTTGGGGGTAGTGGGATTCGGGATCTGAACTCAGGTCCTCATGCGAACATTTTTTCCACTGACACTTCCCAAGCACCATGAATCCCTTCTTAAACTGAAACTGGAAATAGATCGTCCCCTAAGTCCCTTCCTGTCTGGTATTTGATCACAGTGAGAGAGGTAACTGACATATCTCCCATCAGTCAATGGAGTCAGGGCTGGGGATCGGCTTAGTAGGTGTAGTGCTGGCCTGCCATGCACCAGGCCACAGGTTTGATTCCCAGCACTGCACAAATGCAGTGTGGAGGCTCCTGCCTCTAAGCTAGGCATCTAGGAGATAGAGGCAGACAGATCAGAAGTTCAAGGTCATCTTTTGCTGCACAGTAACTTTAAAGCCAGCCTGGGCTACAAGAGACACTGGGGGTGGGGGAGATGCTGGGTGGCATATACCTATAATCCCTACAATCACTGGGGTGGGGGCATGTGGCACTGAGGCAGGAGGATCATAAGTTTGAGGCCAGTCTGGCTACATATCGAGGCTGTCTCTAAAAAGAAAATGCAGGCTAGGGAGATGGCTCAGCAGTTAAGAGCACTGGCTGCTCTTGCAGAGGACCTGGGTCTGGTTCCCAGCACCCACATAGCACTAACAACCATCCGTAAACTCCAGTTCCAGGGGATCTGACACCCTCTTCTGACCTCCACAGCATTGCACACACATGGTGCACTTACACGCAGGCAATACACTCATACACATAAAATAATAAGAAGTCCGGCACGGTGGCTCATGCCTTTAAGCCCAGTACTCAGGAGAAAGAGGCAGGTGGATCTTTGTAAATTCAAGGCCAGCCTGGTCCACATAGCAAGTTCTAGGCCAGCTAGGACTACGGGAAGACCTTGTCTCAAAAAGATCAAAAAAAGAATTTGTCTCTTACTGAAAAATAATTTTTAAAAAAACAGAAGGAGAAGAAAGAGTTTGTTTTCTCATCTTTCTGGAGAAGCTGAGCCGTTTGACTTGCCTTGACCAGCCACGTGCGGAGGAAGTGTTAGTGACTGTTTCCGAGCCTGCTTACTTTGAGGCTCCGTCTCTTTCGCTTGGGCACCTTTATATGAACCAACCCAGGGAGAACAGGATCCCAAGAGGAAAGAGTGGAGAATCCCCGGGAGCAGCGGCCTCTGGGACTTAGATGCCTGAGCTAGCCCAGCTGCCGCCAGAAGAACCAGCCCACTGGGCCCAGCCACACTTCGACCCTGCCGACGTGGGAGGTAAGTGGTTCTCCCTGTGCATGCTGAGGCTTGGGGTGGCCTTCAGGGCCACTGAGGTCACAGGCACGCCTGGTTTACAGCATCCTGGCCCAGGGGGCTTCACCATGACCTTGATCTTCAGTCTCCATACAAGCCCAGGCTTCCCCTCCCATTCTCCCATTCTCGGCGGGCGCCCTCCCTGCCCAAGCCCCACGCTCACTGGTAAGAATGATAATGCCTGTGATGAACAGCACTGCGGCCACCAGCAGCCCTCGTCTCCGGAGGGTGGCATTATCTGTGGAGATAGAAATATGCGCGTTGGAGAGATGTCAGATCTGGGAGTCTCTGTTCTTCCTCTCACTCATCTTCCCAGGGAGTAACTTACCGTAGTAGAAAGGGTCTTCCTCTTCTGAACCTAGAAGGGACAGACAAGTGCAAGTCAGAGTTAGGCAGAGGTTTGCGGAGTGAATAAATGAAGGGTAGAGATGGGGAGTTGGGGACACCTGGGTCCCAGCCTTCTAAGACCTCGGAACAAAACCCTAAGCTCTCGCTGCGCCATGCTGTGGCTCCCATCATCTCTGCACCTTCGCCTGTACCATCTGTCTTCTCTGCACACTCCAGCCTCCCTGCTGCTGAGTCCCATCAGATACCTTCTCACCTCAGGGCCTTTGCACTGCTGTTCCCCGTCCTGGAACAGCCTTTCCCTAGACATCCAGAAGGCCCCTTCCGGCACTTCCTTCACAGGAAAGCCTTCCCTGGCTCTGTGTGAGACACTCCCTGGATGTTCTCTAATCCTAATCCTGTTTTATTTTTCTCGGCAGCAAGTAAAAAAAAATCACCTGATATATAATTATTATTTTTTGTCTTCCTCCAGCCCAAAAGGAGACCCCCCATACACCCCAACCATAAAGCCATTTCTGCTCTACAAACAAGTCCTCCCTAGACGCTTGGTGGGTGGGGGAGGAATGTGGGCTGTAAATCCTTTACCCAACTTCTACGACTCTATTTACCGATTCTTTCACTCCTGTTCCTAACATTTTGGTGCTGAAACCCAGGAAGAGGGTTCTCAGATTAAAACTCCTATTCTTTTTTTACACTTTTTATTATTTTATTTTATATGTATGGGTGTTTGGCCTGCATGTGTGTAAGTGCACCCGTATCATGCAGTGCCCATGGAGGTCAGAAGGGGGCGTAGGATCCCCTGGAACTGGAGTCACAATAATTGTTAGCCACCATGTGGGTGCTGGGAATCGAACCTGGGTCCTCTGCAATAGAGGGCAGTGCTTTTAACTGCTGAGCCATCTCATCTGCCCACTACAGTGAGTTTCACAGGGTCTCACTATGTAGCCCAGGCTGACCTGGAACTTGCTATATAGCTCAGGCTGGCCTCAAACTAGCAGCCACCCTCTGCCTCTGCTTGCAAGTGCTGGCATTACAGGCATGCATCCCCACGCTCACCAAGGGCAGAGGTATCTGTCTGAGTTCACAGCTCTATCCCTAAGACTGAGAAAAGCGCCTGGAACACCCAAGGTGCCCATGAATCCTTGACGAATGCACAGATGAATGGGCTTCCTGGGGGCATATGGCTTCTAACTCTTCATTGGGGGCTGAGTGGGCAGGGAGCAGAGGAGATCTGGAGGGGGAGAATCAAGGTGACTGTAGGAACAGAGCTCCCTAACGGTCTACAACTGATCTTAGGTGTGTGAGCAAGTCTGGTGTGGCCCGAAGATCCACCCAGCAGAGCCCAGCCTGCATTTCAAGTTGCAGAACTCAGAGCTCAAAACACAACCATAAAGACATGCCACGGGGATGGACTTGTGTGCAGCCTTTCTGCACCGGCTGTCGTCAGACACCCCTCATCAGACATGACAGCCTTCCACCCTCCGCGAGCAGATCTCTCCATGCTGAACGGGAAATACCCAGCGCCCAGGAAATGCCCTGTTTCTGGAGAGGGAAAGGAGATACTGACCCGGTGGCTTAGGGGTCTGGATCTCTCTCCGGCTGTCTCTGCTTGGCCTTGCTGGTTCCATCCTGGGGAGCGGAGTGGTACTCACAGGGGCGTGGGCTGAGAAGACAGACGAGCACAGGAAACCGTTACAGGAGCAGACACAAGGATGTGGCTGTAAGAACCAGGCCGAGGAGTTCTCACACCTGTGCATCTGGCGTGCAAGGCACAGGCATCTCCCACAGCTATTCAAGCAACAATCACCCACCAGCACCCCAGTGCAGCTGCTCTGACCCGAGGCTAGCCCCTCTCTTCAAACTCTACTCAAAACTCAGGAGCTAGAGCAGGCCCCTACCACCTCCCTGCCTCGAGATGCTTGTTGAAAATACTGTAAACAACTTCTGTTCCCAGACGAAAAATACCAGAGCTTTTAATTTTTAATTTCTTCTTCTTATTATTATTATTATTTTGGTCAGGGGAGACTCAAACTCTAGATCCTCCTGTGTCCGCCTCCCAAGTTTCAAGATCACGCAAGGATTAGCGGCCATCAAGGACAGGTGGCCACTCCATCTATTGTCTTAGTCCCCACTCAGCCCGTTTCCTCACATCCTCTGGTACTATCAATTTACTAGTCTTGAGGAAATCACTTCCTCTCTGACTCTTGATCTGTATTGATCCAGCGGGGTTAACTCCCCTTTTCCAGTCCCAAAACAGGCCTGACCAATCAGAACAGTCTACTTTCCAGGTTCCAGCTGGTTCAGACAGGGCCTTTGAGTCACTTCTAGGCCGTAGACTGGATTTACAGGGAAGATGTACAGTTCCCTAGCTAGGGAACTACGGGGACCATGTCTGAGACAAGAAGAAGAAGGATACAGGAAGGAGAGGAAGCAGTTCAGACATGGCGGACACGCTTCAGGACCTTGGTCCAGCCGTGCCTGAAACCCCACCTTGAGATTTTACAGCTAATATCTCTCTTTTTTTTTAACCTTGTGTTTTGCAACTGAAAAGTTCCTGCTGTAACAGAAAAAGACACAGAGGAAACCCACAGCTGGAGACTCTTGGGGACCAGCCCAGTGAGGAAAATGAGCAAGGGCAAGTTTGCTAGTCTCCTGCCTTGGGAACATGCATTCTCGAATATTCTGTTGTGGGGTTGCTTGCTGTAAAGTAGCTTTAACCAAGGTTCTGAGAAGTCCTTCCATGAAAAAACATTTAACCTTAACTCAAGGTTCTCCAAATATCCCCCACCCCCACACACAGAAATTGAAAGTGTATCAGCGATTTCCTCCACGAAAGTGCTTTGAGCAAAGCCCTTGGGAGGATGCTGACCCAGAAAATAGGGAATTAAAGGAAAAACAGAGGTCCCTGCTCTCCACCTTCCTCGGAGTGTGTCCCGGGATCTGTCACCATAAGCGTGGTATCTGTTTTTGTCGGTTGCTGTGTCTCCGGACCCGTTTCAGCCTCTGTCTGGCTTTCTGTGGTTTTTACTCCTGTCGTAAGAATGAGGGGAGGACAGGAGGTCAGAGGAGGGAGCCGTCCCTGCCAGGTCCCCTCCACACAACAGGTGTCATGTTGTTATTGTGGTTGGGATGGGGGTGGGGCTCCTTCTGCAACACTGGAAAATGTAGGTCTGCAAACGGAACAATTTCGCTTTCTTTTTTCATTTGTTTGTTTTATTACATATTTATTACATAGCCCTGGCTAGCCTAAAACTCGCTATGTATACCAGGTTGGCCTCAGACTGAGATCTGCTTGCTTCTGCCCCTTGAGTGCTGGCATTAAAAGCTAACGCCACATATCTACCAATTTCTTTTTTAAATACAGGGTCTCGCCACATAACCCAGGCTGATCTTGAACTTTTGATCCTCTTGACTCAGTCTCCTTTGTGCTGGTATAGGACAACTTTCATATTCTGGGGGGATCAGGGGCTGGGGATTGAATTCACAGCCTTGTCTATTCTAGACAGGAGCTCTACTACTGAGCCACGACCCCAGCCCCTCACTGGGGGATTCTAGGCAGGTGCTCTACCACTGAGCCACATCTCCAGCCTCACAATTATTAACTGTAAAAAGTGGAAGGGATACTGAATTATGTTATAAGCCAAGAAAAAGCACAAATATTACTTGACATAAAAAAATACATAAAAGGAAAAAGAGATATAGACTTCAATGGAAGCCTTGGCTGGGCAGGCACAGGAAGTGTTCACATGTCTAGTGTTTAAGCTTTAGAAATAGGTCACAATTTTTAAAAATTGTTTTTCTTTTAAGTCAGTGGAACTGGATCCCAGGTGTGCACAGATGGCTCACACCTGTATGCCAGCACACTGGAGGCCGAGGCAGGAAGACTGCTCTGCTTGGGGCTAGCCTGGACTACAAAGCAAGACTCTGTCTCAACAAAATAAATACTAAAGTGAGTGGGGTTGGCCGGTAGGGTTTCAGATCTAGCAGGAGGAAGGGCTCTGTGTGTGTCCTGTGTTCATGTGTCCCCCTCCCCCGCCCCACTCACCAGCTGTGTCCCAGATGGGGACCGGAGGGGTGGGCTGGACTTCCGGGTTGGCTCTATCTGGAATTGGGATACAGTGCGGTCAGGGAGAGAAGAGAAGGGAAGGGCGTCGCAGAGAGGACCCGCGACAGTTCCTATAGCAATTCCATTTGTTTCTGCCTGTGTGTACATAGGTGTGCTGGAGGCCCGAGGCCCAGTGGCATTGCTCCAGATTTGCCCATCTTCTGTGGCCTGGAACTCATCGAGTAAGCGACAGTGGCTGGGACTCTCTTATCTCTGGGATTGCAAGTGTGTGCATTATGCCTGCCTCTTTTTTTTTTTCTTTCTTTCTTTTTAAGGTTTATTTCTTTTTATGAGTGTAAACACACCAAGTGCATGCAATACCTTTGGAGGTCAGAAGAGGGCATCCTATCTCGTGGAACTGGAATTACAAGTGGTTGTTGGACGCCATGTGGGTGCTGGGAACCAAACCCCGGTCCTCTACAAGAACAGCCAATGCTCTTAAGCACTGAGCCATTTCTCCACCCTCTATCCTCTGCTTTGTAGATGGGGTCTGGGGGTGGAACTTGGGTCTTCCTACTTGTGAGGCAAGCACTTTACTGAGCGAGCCATCTCCCCATCTGACTTCAACTCCATTTTGAGTTGACAAAATGGCTTTAGGCCCCCAGGTGTTTATTTGCAGAGCACCTGACCAGGATATCAGGGTCTCCTCTACCTCCAGACCTATTAGTAAGATTCAGAGGCCCTGCCTGAAGAAGTGTGTTTGACTCAGTTTCTCAAATCTGATCACTTGTTCTAACAAGAACCCCTGGGCCAAGCAAGGAGGCACATGCCTGTGATCCCAGCACTAGGGAGGTTGAGCCCGATGGGAGAACTCTCCTCCTCAGACTCAGGGACCTGAGGATGGATTAGTGAGGTGGGACTTCTCTTGGCTTTGGATTCTCCTCAAGGAGAGGCTGAATAAGGATGAAGGAAACAGAAGCCAGAGTTCCTGTCAAAGGCACTTAAGCATCTAGATCAAGCCATGCTTGAAGCTGGATTTTTCAGTTATGTAAATTCATAAATCTCCCAGTTTCATCCAAGTGTATTGTTGTTGCTGTCTGCAACAATGGGGATTTGACAAATCTGTCTCACTTTCCTTACCTAGGTCATGGGGAGTATTCACTGAAGTTTGGTCCACTGAAAAGATGGATGTGGTCTCCTCTGTCGTCTGCCCTAGGGAATCAAGGCTGAGCGGTCAGGAGGGAGCCTCTCACTCCCCTCGTTATTTCTTCTCTCCCGCCTTCTGAAGCCTCTAGGCAGCTCTGGAGGTCCTGACTTGATAGAACCATTCTGCTTTGCCTGGGTCATTCCATAGTCTTAGGAGCTCTTTAATTTTCACTGGTGCCCCAGGACCTTTGCACACCCATGCAGGACAGCTCCCCAGACTCAGCTGTGTGACCTGGAACCACTGAAGTCCCCTCTCTGGGGATTAATCTCATCTATTAATGGGATCCAGCTCACTGTCCTGTAGACAGCAGAAAAAGAACTCCCTACTCCATCCTGGGTCAGCCTCTGTCCCATCCCACTAGCATGCCCCAGCAGCCTGTCTCCCACCTGCAGCCAGAGGGGAAACCTGTGAGCACTGAATCAGGGCGGGCCTCCCAGCTCAGAGCCTAAGGAGGTCAAATTTCTCACCTGGTCCCCAAGATCCCTCCCCCTTCCCATCTCATTACTCTAACAACAACCCAGCCTTCCACTGCCCCACAGATTCCACTGTCCCAGTCACACAGGCAGCTTGCACCCAGCCTGTCAGTCTCTAGCCTCTATCTAGCACAGGGCATTTCTCCTCCTTGAGCCTCCATTTCCCATCCTTGCTGTGGACAGAGCAACATAATGGAACTAAACTAAGCATAGATGACTAAGGCACACAATCCCTGCCTTGCAGAGACACGGAGGAGTACCCACCTGGGGAGCCCCCTTTGAGAAGTGTTTTCTAGGCAAGTGGGTGGGTCTCCCACTCTGTGAATTGGCCCCAGCTGGACCCTTCTGCCTAATTGTATCACCAGAGATACAGCAGTTCTGCTTTGCTGAGAACCTAGGGTTTCCTGGCTGCCAAGGAGAAAACCGACACCAATCTCCCAGCCAAGTTAAACTCAGTTAGTTCATTTTTGGAGGTGAGAGGGAGGATGCTCAGCAGGACAGGCTCCGGCCAGACCCTCTGAAAGCAACCACCCAGGTCTGAAGTGTCCAAAGAGGGTGTAACCCCCATTCAGTCTCACCACCCTCTCTTCCTGGTGCCAGCAAGCTGTGGAGAATGGACGGGAGGGGGGAGGGCAGAGCCTTCAAACTCTGCTGTCGCCACCCTCGCCACCCACTGGGTCTCCTGAGAGGGTTCTTACCTCTGCTGGGCAGGATCAGGGCGACAAAGGTAAGGAGACACAGGCGACCGGAGACCGACATCTGTGGGGCGGTGGAAGGCTGGGTGAGGGAGGCACGGAGCCCGGCAGGCAGCCCCTTTGGCATCCTGAGGCTCCACACCTTCCTCCAGGACCCTCTTCCGCCTGCCTCTGGGGTGGGAGGCTTTTAAAAGCACCGCTCCCTTCTTTCGCGTGCTGGTCCCCAAAGGAAGCAAGAAGCATCAGGCCGGACTGGCCCCTGACCGGGACCCCCCTCACCCGTGGTTCTGGGGCTCAGGAACTTGGGGCCTGTCGCGGGCGGTTCCCTCGGGGCGGGAACCCAGAGCAAGTGGGGGAAGAGGAAGGTGACTAACGCAGGCTGCGCTCCGGGGACAAAGTGAGCTGCTGTCCGGATGCCCTGCAGGCCCCGACGCTGCGTCGACCTCGGAGGGACCGGTCTGCCCGCGACGGAGGGAGGCGCTCCGGGGAGGTCGAGGCAGGAGGGGCGTCCGGAGAGGAGCCTGCAGCGTGCGTCGTGCGAGGCAGGGAGGCCCCGGGGGTCCCTAGCTTGCTTTCCACCTGCGCGCGGCCGAGAGCCGGAGGGGAGCGCCGAAGAGGGACTTACGTCCTGTCCGAGCTCGGGGTCGCGAGCCTGGAGTGCCAGCGCACCGCGTGGGAGCTGCTTCAGGAGGGTGTGGCCAGGGGCGCGGGCGCGGGCGCGGGAGGGCGGGCGGGCGGGGACCCAGACGGCTCAGTCATTTCCTCTCTGGCTTCCAGGCCTCGCAGGCAGGGGTGGGAGCTAGATCGAGCTGGAGCCCTGGGGGGCGATGGGGGCTGCGGGCCAGGCAGGGTGGAGGGCTCCATGCAGGGGTCTGGGGAGGCGAGGATGGGGACGGAGGGGGGAGGAACCCTAGGAAGGTGTGGCGGGAAGCATGTGATGGAGAAGAGAAGGTCCTGGGGGATGGGGGACGGGGTGCGCGGGGAGAGGGACGAGGAAGAGGAGAGAGGAGGACGGAGGGGAGGCGGGAGAGGAGATAGAGGTGTGAACAATCAGGGGACAAGCCACGACAGGCCCCCTAGCCCACGGGTGCCCACAGACGACAACACACAGACAGAACGGGGAGAAAAACCAAATGCATATTTATTAAGCTCAAGACGTGGACCCAGAGGGGACATCGGGAAGGGTCCTGGAGGAGGCGACCAGGAGATGCAGGTGGGTGGGACTCAGGGATCCCAGGGGGCTGGGCTCGGGGTAGACTCCCGGATTCCAGGAGGGGAGGTCTGAGTCTCTGGGGCTAGGATGCGGATGGACTCTTCAAGGGAGCATCGTTGCCAAGGCCTGAGGAGAGACAGCAGGGTGCAACGACTCCGGCCTTGGGGTGAGCAGGGTGGCTCATTGAAAGGAGCGCTCCCCGGCGCCAGGCTGGGTCCCCACCGCCGTCACCAGGGCCTCAGGCCCCTGAGCGGCCGCCAGGGAGAGCAGTGGAGAGTCGCTGCCCAGGGTCCTACACGCCGCCACCGCCAGGGGCTGGGGACAGAAGAGGGCACGCGTTAGCCACAGGGTAGGGAATGGGGGGCTGGGGGAGGCTGGGTATGGGATGAGAAGAGCCAGAGTCCTGGGACGGTGGCTATCTGTCTAGCCCTGGGGAGTCTCTTTGCTCCCCCACATCCTGATGCTTGGTCCCCACAGGGACGTCTTTGTTGATGCTGTCTGCCCCCATCTGGGGTCTTAGAGAAAGGGAACCTGACTGTGGTGGACACCCAAGGCCAACCTGGGTGTTCCTGGAGACTTAAGAGTCTCCACCGGCTCCAATACCCACAAATTCCTTTTCCATGTACACCCAGGGCATCCGGAATACCCATCAGGCACCTCTCACTTCCAACCTACCATGGTCCACCTTTTTTCTGTATCCTACCTCCTGGGCCAGACCGCCACCCCAAAGTTCTTATGTTCTTAAGTCTTATTAAGAGACATTGAACCAAGATGTAATTTCCACCCAGTCCCTCCTGTCTCGCCTAACCCCGAACTGAGTCCCCTAGAGCAATCCCTTTCTCACCTCACTCTTTTTGCACACACACACAAAATTTTTATAGGATGCTGGCCTGGTGGCTCACACCTGTAATCCCAGCACTTGAGAGGCTGAGACAGGAGGACAGCGATGGGCTAGAGGAAGACTCCTAGAAGAGGAGACAGTCCCATCTCTGGTGATTTTCTTTTTTTTTTTTTTTTTCCCCAAAAGTCTTTAGAAAGAAGGCAATTCTGCTAAAAACAGGTCAAGATATTTTTTATAAGTAAACCGAGCCCCCAATCACAGTCTCCCATGTACGCTTGTCTCAACCTCCTCCCACTCTGCGTGCCCCTCCCCCATCACCTTCCAGCCCATGCTTGTCTTCTTGGTCTTTTTGAGATGGTCTCCCTGTAGCCCCAGCTGACCTGGAACTCACTATGTAGAGCGGGCTGGCCTTGAACCCACAGAGATCCACCTGCGTCTGCCTCCCGAGTGCTGAGACTGAAGGCCCGCGCCACCACGTCCTGCTAAGCCCGTGTTTTTTTAAGATTTATTTTGTATGATTTTTAATTATGTGTATGTGGGGGGGGGGGGTGCACGGGATAGCAGGTACTGCATCAGTGCTGCTGGAGCTGGGGTTACAAGCGGTTGTGAGCCACCTGATGTGGGTGCTGGCGGCTGAATTGGGGTCCCCTGCAAGAGCACTACGGGCTGCAAACCACTGGCCATCTGTCCCCATCTGTCCCCCGTCTTCTGGGGAACCGAGGCGTGAACCCAGGGCCTCTGACATGTTAGGCAAACATTCTTCCAACTGAACCACATCCGCCAGCAGCATCTCCCAAACTTTAAACCTCTATTCTACACTTCTAGATGTGATCAATCAGCAGCCTTCCTTCTCTTGCCTGCTTCCTCTGTCCCTCCATCCCCAGCTGGACCCTGAGGGGAACGTTGTGCTGGTCTTCTCTGCTCTCTTAAGACTCCCCAGACCCTCTTCTCCCCCCCCCCCCACTCCAGGGGCTTGTGTTTCTTTGGGGATTTTACTCAGAAGCCTCACTCTGAGGGCTGTGAAACAGGTTGTGGACTGATGGGGGGCTCAGACTCGGCCCCTCCGCATTGTGACCCATGCTCACCTGAGGACGGCAGCTCGGACTTACAGGATTTGCATGTTGGGCTGTGGAGGGGAAGAGGAGGCAGGGTTACCAGGGTGCCTGCTGGCTCCCCGGGCCCTGTGTTAGGGGGCCCCACCCGGGCTGCCCTTTGCCCACCTCTCAGACCTGGAGTCCGCCTTCCGGCATTTCACCTTCTTGCCTGTAAGGAGAGACAGGACTGAGTGATGCAGGCAGGCTGGGACCAGGGCACAGGGCAGCCTGCAGGGGACCTTCCAGGAGGGACCAGGAAGGGGCAGAAAGGGGATCATGCTGGGGGGACCCTCACAGCTAGGGGAATACTTGCAGGTGGGGACCCTCTTAGGTAAAGGCCCCCAAAGGTGGGGGTGTGGATGGCAGGGAAACCTTGTAGGTCAAGGTCATGGCAGGTGGGCAGGGACTTACTGAGGATGATGATGATCCCCACCACAAACATGATGGTGGCCAGGGTCATTCCCACAGTCTGCACAGTGGCATAGTCTGGGGGAGACAAGAGAAATGGGCACCTTAGGACAGGGCAGCCCTCAACCCAGCTGGAGCCTCAGCCCAGGTACCCACCAGGACCAGGACTGGGAGGCTGCAGGCTCTGCCAGCATTTCTCCGAGGACCCAGAGCTCTACCTGGGACAGGCTCGACAGCCTCCTCTCCGCCCTCCGCCCTGCCCTGGAACAGAACTGTAGCCTTTGTGCACTTTCACCTAGGCACTAATCTTCCTCGGCCACCCTTCCCTGGTCCTCACCTTAGTCCTGTCTGACATGATCAGGGCCCGGGCTATTCCAGCAGATTTTTCTGGGTCTAGCTGCCCCATCCTACCCTTCCACCCACAGCCTCGAGAACTCCGTTACCCCTGTGAGACCAGCCTCCTGAGCTTGGAGCTCTCCTCACTAGCTACAGTGGCACTCCAAGGAAAAATCAAGGTCCCATCATAGCCCCCATGAAGTTCCTGGGCTCTAGTCCTTCCCAGGCCTTTTCTACCCCAGTCTTCCCATCAGCTCTCTACTTACCCATATGGCCTCACTACAGTCCCTAGAGCTTGCCAGCTGCCCTGCTTCAGGACATTTGCACTGGCCGTTCTTGCTACCCGAAAGCTCAACGCACCTCACTTCCCCCCTCACGTCCCCAATAAAACCTGTGGGTTTTATTGAAATGTCCTATTTAAAAGTCTCATGGTCCCAACTATTTCTAACCCCATTCCTTCTCTTTCTTTCATAAGAATTCTGGAGTATTATTGTTATTTTCGATAAGGTCTCCTATGTAGCTCAGACTGACCTCAAACTCATGATTCCCCCCACCCCCCACCTCAGCCTCCCAGGTGCTGGGAAGAATTATTCTTATCTCCCATCTACTTCTGACAAACAGGGGAGTGTGAGGTGACAGGGACAGAAGGCAGATCTGGATTCATTTCTAGAGCCTGGTGCAGGGCCTGGTATGCAGCATACACAGGCTCTGCACAAATTTAGAGGAAGGAGACTGTGGCCCCATGTCTGTCCTCAAACAACGAACTCTAATATTGTGATTAAGCATTCATCAATAAACACAACAAACATGCTAACAAAGAACAACAAAACCAAAAATCCCAAGTCATGGCTGGGTGTGGTGCGGCCGCACCGAGAAGTCAGGGAGAGCTGACTCCTAAGAGAGCAGTCGATATCTGATCTGAGGCCAGATACGGAGCCTTAGCTCACTATGTGGAGAGCCGGGAGGTCATGTTCCTGGGAGAAGGAACAGAAAGGGCAAAGGCCCTGAGGCCCTCCTATGAGGGGAACAGTAACTTAGCATGAGCAAAGGTGGAAGGACAGAAAGTGTTTAGGGGGAAATTCAGGCCAGATTTCAGATCTGCCAGACTGAGGGCTTCAGCGCCATGGGGCTGGCAGAAAGGCCTCATCGCTGTAAATCTTCCCATAGTTCTCATAGGTGAGAACTGTTCTTAATCATTGTTTTAGAAAGGCCCAGAGAGGTAAAGTTGCTTGCCTGAGGCCACACAGCCACAAAGTGGAAAGTCAGGATTCAGACCTCAGAGTCATTCTAAGTCTCTCCCTCATTTGCTTCTCTGATGATTTTAGTGTACAAGCTGACAGCCCTGGTCACAATCCATGGAGACTTTGGGTACTATTTGTTACTAAGGCAGGTAGCAGCCTGAACTAAACGATACAGTCCATCTAATGCTGATATAATGAATGCATTTCCCCTTCCCAGGGCTCTGCCTCATCTCCAAAGAGCAAGCCTTGGGTTGGTGTGGATGTCTCCTCAACAATTTCCAACTCCTGTTAAGCCCCGCCCCCAACCAAAGAGAAAACGGGCCTAGGCTTTATCAGAGGTCACCGGGAGCAGAAGCCCACTCCCTTCCACTGGATCTGGCTCCACTCGCCAGAGATTCTGCTGAGGTAAGCCATACCCACAGGGCCCTGTCATTGGTGGCCCATGTGTCCTATAGCCACAGCTGAAGCCACCCCTCCATCTAGCCCGAGGTATCCAACACTCACCATAGTAAAATGGGTCCTTTTCTTCAGGAACTGCGGGCAGGAAGGGAGAGAGACAGGGAAAACATATTTCAACAGTGGCTTTCCTAACCTTTTAGGATATAGATGGGGCTGTGGCCTAAGGTTTCTTTATGGGGCTCAGAGAGAAGCCCCTTGCTGTGGACCACGGAGCACAGGCTGAAGGTGGAGCATAAGATGCCCGCCAGCCTCGCTCTCGCCATCAGTCAGTGCCATTTCCCTGTGCGGTGCACAACCTACCTAACTGTACAAGGCAGTTTTGATCCTCGACCCCTAGGGAGGTCTGACCAAGCTATGCAATCATACCCTAAGAAACACATACTCACACACCACATCTATATATGATTCTGGGGGTTAACATCCCCCAGTCCTGCCAGAGACTGGCAGATGTGTCAACCTTCCCTGATGACTCCCTAAAACTTCCCCATCATCTGAGAACTCTTGAGGTCAGGGTGTATAGCCACTCTCCCATCCGCGCCCAGCTGCCACCAAACCCAGTACGGGGCAGTTGTGCTGATTCATATCCATGTCACTTAAGATCAGAGATTCCGAATCAATCTTGTGATGACATCCTGTAGATGTGACTCTCGACCACATGAAACAGAAGACAGTTAGAAGATGTATTCCAATTTCAGAAAGCTAATGTGTGTGTGTGTGTGTGTGTGTGTGTGTGGTGTGTATCTTGTCTTCCCCCATCTCTCACCCTGCTGCCCTAAATTCCTTCCAGAGGGCTAGAAAAGCCGGACATGGTGGCTAACTCCTATAACCCCTACACTTAGGAGGATGAGGGAAGAGTACACAGAGACCAAGGCCAGCCTGGGCTACATAGTGAGGACCTGACAGAGAGGGAGCTCAAAACATCCTTCCAGCTTAAGATATCCACTCTGAAGGGTCGTGGCACACGCCTTTCATCCCAGCACTTGAGAGGCAGAGGCTGGCGATCTCTGTGAGCTCGAGGTCAGCCTGATCTACATAGTAAGTTCCAGGCTAGTCTGGGTTACACAGTGAGACAATGTCTAAAAATTAAAAAGTCTACACCGTGGCTGTCAGCTCCCTCCAATGGTTCTCATCGTGTTTAGCCAGGTCTGCAGCTGAGTTCTGCACCAGGTGCCATTACAAAGGACGCCAGGGGGATGCCAGGGGGCCCCTCTCCCCTCTGTTGGGTTCCCTTGGTGTTGGGTAAGGACATTTGCTTAGATCTGGTTAATGAATGTTTAAGATGACTGTTCTAGTTGTGCAGAGACACCCCCCACCACCAGTCCACATGTAACACATGTGAGCAATGAGCCCAGGTGCTCTTCCTCCCTGGAGACTGTTGGTACTATTTGTTACCAACACTAGCTATAGCCTATACTGACCGATACAGTTCACTGAGGCAAGACCATAAATAGCTTTGGTTTTTATCCTCAAGTCTCTATCTCGTCTCTAAAGATGATGTCTTGGGTTGGTGTTGATGTGTCTTTAATATTTGCCAACTGATCTTGTTGTTGGGGGGTGGGTCTGCTTTGGTTTTGCTTTTTTGAAATGGTCTCCCTAAGTTGCCCAGGCTGGCCTCAAACTCACAAACTTCCTGCCTCAACCTCCCAAGTACTGAGATCACAGGTGTGCACCATTCCACTTAACTCTTGCCTTCAACTTAGGGCCAGAGAGAAATAAGTACTAATTTTCCATTTGTGACAGTGATGAAAAAAATAAAGCTTATTAAAGTGTTTAAGAAGTTAATCCTTGGAAGGAAAAGCATTACACAGAAGTGTGAGGAACAGTCCCCTAGAGCAACACTCTGGACGCTGGCAGAAGTGGGCAGCTGGCGCACAGTGTTTCTGAGTTACCTGTGCTCGGTCTTAGTTTCACCCCAGAGAATGGGTGAATTTGTCCGGCTTGTCTTTGCAGTTAAGCCTAGCATTACAGAAGCATCTCAAAGAAGTTGTCTGGAATGAATGAACGACTGAAAGGGAGAGAGCATCTTAGGCTACAGGTGACTGCATCAAAAATGGAGGAATTGCACTATCCCACTCTGGGCGCCTGATTTCCCACAGGTGAACCCCTGTGGGAGCATCTTCCTGGGCTCCTCCCAGGATCCCCTGGTGGCACCTGGCTGCAGCCATCCAGTTTCCTCAGGGGGTGACTGGGTTAAGGGTGGAGCTAGGAAGCAAGAGAAGGAATGTACACCGCCGCTCTTGGCCAATTGCCAGGGAGAGATCAGGAAGGAGGTGGTTGCCATGGCAACTGGGGCATCTTGGGAGGTGGTGGGTCTAGGCACTCCAAGTTGGGTGGGGTCATATGTGAGGTTTGGGGGTGGGGCCAGTCTTACCTCCCCTGGTTTCCCCTGCAGACCTGATGGTAGGCCAAGCTGCCTGTAATCGCCTCCCTCCGTCCCAGGCACTGGGACACAAACCCAAGATATGCCCACATTCCCTTCCTGCTCATTCCTAATTCTCCCTCCTCTTCTCTGGCAAGAGCTGGACCTCCCCCTACCCCCTCCTGCTTCTCTCCCCCCAACAATTCATTAATTCATTAATTCCGTAAGCTGCCTGCGATAAATGCACCCGGTGCTTTTCTTCCCACGGGGTTTCCCAAGTCCTGCGGTCCCCTCTCCGGTTGTGGCAGGGAGAAGGGGATTGGCGAGGCGGCTGCCCTCCCACCTCTGCCCGGCTGCTACCATCGATCCTGCTAACCACCACCTCTGCGAAAAAGAAGCCTTGGGCTCCCGCCAGACCTGCTGGCGCGGCCCTGCCCCCTCTCCAGGGGTGGCTCCCGGCCTCTGCGGCCCCTCACCCCCGCCCTGCCTGGGATCCTGCAGCTAGGGCTCGGAGCGGCAGCCCCCGCCTGCTGGGAAAGGGGGAGGGGAAGGCGCCTTGAGAGAGGAATTGGGGTTCCCTCCAGCCCCGCGACATCCTCCGGTCCTCTGCCCTGCCCCCAACGGGGTCCAAGCATCCAAGCCCTAGCTCCTCTGCAGAGGACCGCGCAACGGAGGGGCCGTCAAGGGGGCCGCGGTGCCGGGAGTGTTTAAGGAGTGCATGCATATCTGGGTTAATGGGTGCGAAGTGTAAACCCCCTGCGGCTGGATGGGGGAAGGATCCGAGTGTCTCCAGGATGAAAACCGTAACTGCATGTGGACCGGGAAAGGAGGGGATCCCCTTCATCTCACCATGCAGGCTCACTGCGGTGCTGTGGCCCCACCCCGTGCCCCCTTTCCATCCATACTGGTCTCAATTCTCCCTCTCCCTCTCTCTCTCTCTCTCTCTCTCTCTATCTCTGTGGATCTCTTGTCTTGGTCTCTATCTCTGTCAGGTTTTCTTAGTCCGTCTCTTCTACCAACACCACCACACGCTTCCTCCATCAGTAGTCCCTCCTCTCCTCCGAGCCTGCCTGTCAGGGAGTTCAGGAAATATCCACCCTAGAAGGCGGAAAAAGGATAGAGACCCTTCCCCTGGCCCACTTCAGCGTCTTGAAATCTTCCAGAATCTCTCTGGCTGCAGACCGTTCCCACCCTTAAACCCAATCCCTTCTCCTTTGCTTCTACCGCTGTGCTGGACCAGCCACCCGGTTGCTATAGCAACCTGTCCGAGCATCCTTTCTCCCGGGACTGTCACTCTCTCACCGTAGGTCCCGCACAGGGAGAATATCACCAGGGAGAAGGGTGTATAAGAAACCCACCGGGAGTCAAGGAATGCGCCGCTCCAGGGCCTCTCTCTGCCCATGGCAGGGACAGACGTCTTCTAGCCCCCCACCCTTTCAGTATGGGAGACTTCCCCACACTCTATGCCCTGATCCCAGATCCCCCTCCTTCCCTCGAACGCCCACTTCCCAGTAGATGCTCACCGTTGGTAGGGGTCTGGGTTGGGGTAGCCATGCTGAGCCGGAGCAGGGGCTGCTGAATGCTGAGGCACGAAGGCGAGGCTGCAGCAGCTGGAAGCTGGACAGACTGATGTGGGGGGGGGGAGCCTTGGTGGGGGGGGCTGTAGCCAATGGGGGCCCGGGGATCCCGCCCCCGTCCAGGCCATCCCCCCGCCCCCGCCCCCGCCCACTGCCGAGGTCCCCGCCCCTTCCCCAAGGGTGGGGCCGCCCCCGTCGGGGCTTAGGGGTCGCCCCTGCTTTGGCCCAAGAGGCACTGAGATCCACACGGCGCTGTCAAGAGGGGAAAACACGCTTTATTGGCGGTCTGGGTGGCAAGGGGTGCCAGTAGGGCAGGGCTAGGGCAAGAGACGGTCGAGGTGGCCAGAAGCACGCAGTGTGTGGGGAGGCGTCAGGTGCCAAGGGGGTCCTGTGGGAGTGAAGAGGATGAGAGGCCACAAGAGACCGCGAGTCCTCTTCGCCACACTGCACTGTGGCCCTGCGCCCCTCTGCCTCCCTTCCTCCCCGCCTGCCCATGAGCTGCAGGACCTGGCTGAGTTCCACTGAGCCAGGTGATGCCTCTACCGCCTGCGCGTGGACAGACCTGACGGAGACGGAGAATTCGGGGGTCAGGAAGGGTCCTCCTGCCAAAGCTCTTCTACAAGCCCAAGAAGGGGAGGTTCTTGGGAACAGATCCTCCCCCAAACCCGCAGTGTCCCCGAACTCACGACGTATGGAGCTGCGGAAAGTTCCCTCTTCTTCATCAGGTTCCCCTGTTCTGGAAAGCGAAAGACGGGGAATTCAGACAAACTGGGGGGCGGGGGGCGCTGCTTCCGCAAAGACCCCCAATGTAGGCCTTATTTCCAGCATGGGTGGACTCGGGGATAGACGAGATCCAGGAGAAACGGGGAGCAGCCAGGAGCTATTTGAGAGTGCGGCAGGAGATACTCCCAAGGGGTGATGGTGAGGCCCTCAAGGAGGGGACTGTTGGGGAGGAGACCTGACGTTGGTGGGGGAGGTCCAGGCATAGGGACTCAGACCTCCCCTATGGGGCCTGGGCAGGAAACCCAGAAGCCTCACTGTCCAAGAGTGACCCTAAGTCACCTCATCTCCCTGTGCGTCAGTTTCCTCATCTGCAAAATGGGGTTGATGACGGTCCCCACTCCACAGCGGTGGTGTGAGAGGTAAATTATATAGGGGGAACAGCACCTGGCACACACGGCGCACCCTCAAGGCGCGTCAGCGAGTTTGTGGGATGGCATGTGTGCTCGTTTTAACTCGCAGAAGGTATGCCTACGTTGCCTGTGCTTTAAAGGTTTATTTCTAGATGAAGCGCGAGGAACAGGACTAAACTGGGCCGCCCTGTGAGGTGATCTCATTTCAGGCTGCTCCTCCTGCCCAGCCTTACCAGGCTTTTGAGTCTCCATCTGTGGGGCTGGTGGGAGCCCAGCGCCCCCACTGGCTGGGCGCTCGGCCAGGCAGGGCGGGAGCTCTACCATCCCTTCGGCCCAGGGACTGGCTTGGGGTTGGGCACAAGGTGCTTGATACACATTTGACTGCAGGATGGGCGGGAGCAGCCAGGGAGGACCGAGGGACCGCTTACCTCTGCTGCTGGTTGAACTTGCACCTGCATCGCTTGCCTGTGGGATGGGAGGACCGAGGCTGAGGTTCCCTCCGGTACTTCCCGCATCCCCTGGCTCTCAAGCCGCAGCTCAAGCTGGAGAGGCTGCCAGGAGCCACGGGTGGGGGGCGGGCCCGTAGGCGGGGATCGGGGGCGGGGCTAATATGTGTTGGGCGTGGTTATGGTTGCGGTGGGCGTGGTTAGAGGTGGATGTGGGGTGGGGCGTGGTTGGAGGTGGGGCGAGGCTGCGGTGGGGCGTGGTTAGAGGTGGATGTGGGATGGGGCGTAGTCGGAGGCGGGGCGAGTCTGGGATGTGGTTAGAGGTGGATGTGGAATGGGGCGTGGCCGGAGGCGGGGCGAGTCTGGGATGTGGTTAGAGGTGGATGTGGGACGGGGCGTGGCCGGAGGCGGGGCGAGGCTGGGATGTGGTTGGAGGTGGATGTGGGATGGGGCGTGGCCGGAGGCGGGGCGAGTCTGGGATGTGGTTAGAGGTGGATGTGGGATGGGGCGTGGCTAGAGAGGCGGGTCGAGGAGGAACAGGATTAGAAAGGGGCAGGACAGAGGCCTGACGTGGCCTCTGTCCGGAGACCGGACGTGGTGTGGGTGGAAGGGGCTGAAGATAGGGCGGGCTGTGAAGGGCGTGGTTGGAGGCGGGCCGTGGGTAGGGCGGCCTGTGAGGGGTGTGGTTGTGGGCGGGTGGAGGCGTTATGTGAGGGCGTGGTTGGAAGCGAGGCGTGGGCGGGGCGGGCTGGAGACCCGGCCAGTAGGGGTCCTGGCTGGTGCAGGCACTCACTGAGGATGATAAGGATGCCCAGGATGAAGAGGATCCCGGCGATGGTGAGGCCGCCGATCCGCAGGGAATGGTAGTCTGTGGACAGTGGTGGATCGAGTGACCCCAGGGGGAGAGGGGAGAGGAGAGGGGCCCAGTGAGGAGGAGTGTGCAGGGCTGGGAGGAGGCGAGGGCAGGGCCAAGGGGGGAGGTGTCCGGAGGAGGAGGGAAGGAGGATGGAGGGGAGGATGGGGCAGTGAAGCACGGACCACGGGGTACTGAGAGACCGGGCAAAATGAGACAGATCAAATAGACAACCAGAGCAGGAGAAAGACTGGAGAACGACCAGAGAGACAGACAGATAGACAGAGACAGAGACAAACACCCAGGCCCTCCCTCTGAACCCCAGAGCACCCCCTCACCATAGGTGAATGGATCAGGTTCTTGTGGGGCTTCTGGAAGGAAAGAGAAAAATCAAGGGCTGAATATCTCCTGGGGTCTGGGATAGGGTGACATTATAAGACCCTTTGGGGCTCTACCTATCTTCCTGAGTTGGGTGTTTGGGTCTTTTAGGCCCTAGGCAAGTTGTCTGTCTAGACTGTATCCTAGTGTCCTCCCTCACTGGCCCACAACCCCCGTATCTTACAGGGAGCCAGCTTCCATCCACCCACCTCCCTTTCCCAAATATCAGCCATGACCAGAGCCTGTCTGGAGACCCCTAACTTTATATTACTCCCATGAGCTCCTTTCGTTTGGGGTCTCCCGTGTGCTTTTCTCAGGGGTTTTCTCCAACCTCTGTCATCCTCAGGCTGAGGAGGGTAGAGTGTGCCTCTGGTGGACTCACCTGCATTGGCCACAGTGAGGAGACTCACGCAGAGAGCCAGGATGTGGCTGGGACACGCCATTGCCCTGAGCAGACAGTCAGGGTCAAGAAGTGTCCCTCATCCCCTCCCACAGAGTGTCCCGAACCCACGGGGTTAAATCAAGGACAGTCTAAGGAATAAATCCCCAAAGTATCAGGCATTCAGCTTAGTTGCCTGAGAAACAGGAGCAGAGCAGCCCCTGTTCCATGGGGACCATGTATCAAAACAATTCCAAAATGGGGGGTCACGCGACCATATAACATACGAAAGGGCAAGGAAAAGGGTGAGATGCAGCCCACAGGGCCTCCTCCCACAGGCCAACGCCACCTCCCAGCAAGTAGGTCCCAAAGTCCCCACACCTACCCCAGAAGGGGAGGCAAGCTGCCGCTGGACACTGGTGGGAAACGGTGAAACAACAGGGCACACCCCAACCCCACCTGCTCCCACACACCACAACCAGGCGCCTCACTGTACCCGCGCAGTCCCCGCTCTCCTGCCCTCGGCTGCCTGCCCGTTCTCTGCCTGACCCTGGGTATAAATATCTCCCACTTCACCCTGGAGGAATTCCCGGCACACAGGCCACCATGGCAACAGCTTTCCTTCCCCCGACAATCGGGGGTCATGTACAACCCTTCTCGGGGAGCCACATCCCCACAGGCTGCCCCTGAGGACTGGGCTACCCCTTCTTTCCTGGAAGCTGTGAGAAAAGGGGGAACACCCCCTGTGCAGGCCCCTGGACAGCATCTTTCATAACAAGACAACACGGAGTCAGTGACGAGAGGCTCATTCATGCCAGTGGGCCTGAGAGAAGACAGATGTTTAGTTCAGGGTCACACATACAAGTGCACGCACACACGTAGGCTCTCACACACAGACACCTACACAGCACACACATAAGCTCACATTCAACACACATAGGGTAGGGCTTGGAGATAGACATCGGTTTCTCCCCAAACTTCTGTTTGGAGAAATATGGGGTGTGGACATAAGCACATCTCTTCCAGGCCTCTCGTGTTCCCAAACAGGGACACAAACAGACCTACACACGAGCGTCCAAGGCCCACGCCCAGTTAGGGGTCTCTCAAGGCTGCGGCAGAGAAAGGAGGCGTCACTTGCTCCCTCCCGCCCCCTCACAACCCCTCTGTGCCCACACTCTCCTCCCCCTTGGGTCAGGCCTGCCTGGGAAGCCATAGGCTGGCCACTCGGGTTCCCAAAATAGGCCTCCCAGCCTGGCGTGAGGAGAGGCCTGCAGATAGGGGTGGGGGACGCTCACCCCATTCACGATGTCCCCTGCTGACAGAAGGCCCCCAATTGTCCGGCTGTACCCCTGGGGGCTGAGTACTTTGGACCCCCTGGCCCAGAACTGGATGCGCACCGCCCGCCCCCGCAGGCTCCCCTCCTGGCCCCACCCTGCCCTTGCCCTCCCCAACCAGCAGCTGAAACTGGAGCTGTGGCTGGAGGGGGGCCAGGGGGCGGCCCCCAGCCCAGACCGCCCTGGCCCGCTAGGTTAACTCTCTCAGTACAGCCCTCTGAACAGCGGGCTGCCGCTTGTGGGAGACACACAGACAAACAGACACACAGACATTTGAATACAAGCCTGCTTCTGGGTCAGGATGGGAGAATGGTTTCTGCTCGGCTTCCTGGGAATTGGGCCCAGCTGGGGCCTAAGGTCATGCAGCCTAAGTGCTTTGGGGCCCTCTGACCTCTGACCCAGTGTTCTGCCAGCCTTGAACAGCTAGTTGTTATATATATATATATATATATATATATATATATATATATATATTTTTTTTTTTTTTTTTTTTTTTTTTTTTTTTTAATGGTGCTTTTGCCTCATGTGTGTGTTATATGTTACTTACGAGGTTCACCAGGAATACGACACACTCACACAGAAACCAGTCATAACACTCAGCCGGCACCCCTGACACCTGATATGACTAGTACATTTGTGTAACTTGCACACATACAATTCATACTAATATTTATGCAGAGAGACAGTCAAGATAAAACCAGGCTGGGTGTGGTGGCACAAACTGTTGATCCCAGTACTCAGTAAACAGAGACAAGAGGATTGAGAGTTCAAAGTCAGCCTGGGCTACATAGAGAGATTATCAACTCATACAAAACAAAACTAGTGAGACTAGAGAGATGGCTCAGCAGCTAAGAGCACTGGCTGCTCTTGCAGAGGACCTGGGTTCAGTTCCAGCACCTACACAGAGGCTAACACTCTTTCTTATCTCCAGTTCCAGGGGATCCAACGCCCCCCTCTGGCTTCTGAAGGCATTTTATGACATGGGTGCACTCACATCCATGTAGGCAAAACACTGGTACACATAAAATAAAAATTAATTAAAATGTGAAAAAGTCATGGTAGTACCTCTGTCCACTCTTTCACATGGTCAGTCACACATGTAGCCTACAGGAACTCATTTAAAGACAGACTCCCATGCCAGCTGCAGGAGGTGAAAGCCATGAACTTGAGCCCTTGAAATTCCCTTGGGCATACGGGAAGCAGGTGAATTAGGGAGCCTCCTCTTCCTCACAGCCACCAACACACACACACACACACACACACTGTGTGCATACCCTGTTCGTGGGCCAGCAGTACACAGCTGTTCATACAGTCACAGACATACAGGCCCACACACTCCAAAGCCACGTGTCTAACCTTGAACTTTCTATTCCCTAAGCTCAGGTAACCCTAATCATGCCGTGGTAGAAACACTTCTGACATTTTCATGAACCTGCCAGGTTCAGAGGCTTTGAAGACAAAGAAACCAGGCGTTAGGTGTGCCCTCAGCACGCTTGGTATGACCTTGGGTAGCCCTTGTGACCTCTCCGTCTCTCGGGCATCCAGTGCTATAAAATAGAGAAACCACTGAAGTTCGGAGTTCTGTGAATTTGACAGTGTCTTATCAATTACATTTTGGAGACTGGAAAACCGAAGTCTTGTCAAATGGAGCTGATTCTCCAAAAGTCCCCCTAGTAGTCAAGGACAGAAATGCCCCCAATTTTAAGCAGACAGCAGCCTAGGCACCCTACTTTGCAGACCAGAGTTAGGAGTGCTCGCTGGAGCTCATGTTCAGGCTCCAGGGCACTCAGTCCTGTCACAAGCACAGGCCTAGCTCTGAGGACTGGGCGGCTCCACAGGCTCCCTCCTCCCTGCCTCAGCTTCTGCTCTGGAAGCCCAGCACCCCTGTGGCAGGGTCTCCAGCCATTCCTCCAGCCATCCCTGGTTAATGATAAGCCCAATATTTATACAGCACCAGGGAGGGGGACAAGGGAGGTAAGTAAAGGGGCACATGCGGACGGGCACCTGGCCAGCCCTAGGCCAATCCGGCTTCTTCCGCTTCCAGGGTGAGTCTGGGATGCTCAGCGGCCCAGGGTGGAACGGCTCAATCCTCTCTCCATGTGTGACATTGGGCAAATGACTTGGCTTCTGGGTCTCAGTTGTTGCTTACATAAAACGGAAAGAATAATAGCGTTCCCCTCAGAAGGAGATGATGGAATTATCTAGAACAAACCATACAGTAAGTGACTCCTGTCCCCAGTTTTTAGCCACTGTGTGGGTGCTGGGAACTGAACTCAGATCCGCTGGAAATGTTGCCAGAGCTCTTAACTACTGAGCCATCGAGCCATCTCCCTAGCCCCTCCCCCCTCCATCCTCTTTGTCAGGGACGTCTTTCTCAGAGTGAACTGGAGTGACAATGGGTGTAAGTGGGTTCAGGCCTGTCGTTGTCCCCTCTGTGTCTCAGCACTAAGCTCTTTATCCACACTTTTTAGTTTTTATCTCAAATTCACTATGTAGCCCAAGTCTGGTCTCAGACTTTCGGTCCTCCGGAGTGCTGGGATTATAGGCGTGCACTACCACACTTAGTCTTTATCAACGCATTCCTGGGGATGCAGAGCTGGGCATGTGGCTCGGTTGGTAGAGTGCTTGGTTCACATACACAAAGCCCTGGGATCAGTCCCCAGTGCCACATAAACTGGGAATGGTGGCACATGTCTGTTCCCAGCACTCTGGAGGCAGGCAGATCAGAAGGTCAAAAATCATCCTTGGCTAATAATAGTAAGTTTAAGACTAGCCTAGGTTACCAGAGACCCTGTCTCTAAAAAAATCACCTCCAAGTCTGACTACACTTTGGGGTGGCCACCCCCTGTTGGACTCCAAAAGAAGAGCTGCGTTCCTTGAGCCCTGTCATTGAGGACTCTCATTGAGCCCCCTCCTCAACCTGGGAATGAAGAACATGAAAGTACCCATGTGACAAATGGGAAAACTGAGGAGCAGGGAGGTCGGATAACTTGCCTGAGGATTCTCAGGGCTGGCTGAACCCCAGATCTATTCAACTCCTTTCCTCCGGCAGGTGTGATGTGCCCATGATCCTCAACCTCCTGACCACAGCACCACCTGCTGGTTAGGGCTAGGGATGACCGACTCCACCAAGCTAATCATATAAATGCTCCATGCCTTGGTTTCACCATTTTCAGAGCAGAGATCAGTAATACTAGCCGTCTCACAGGCCTGCTGAGATGTGGAGACTGAGCTGGGATATGGAGACTGGGCTAACTCATATAGAGACTGGCACACAGGTGTGGCTGAGTCGTGAGAATCGTGAGTTTGAGGGTAGCCTGGCCTACAAAAAGTTCCAGGCCAGTTTCAAAAACAAGCAAGTGGGATCAGTGAGATGGCTCGTCAGGTGAAGGTGCCTGCTGTGCCAATCTGGCTGACCTGAGCTTGATTCCCAGGACCCACATGATGAAACCAGAGAGTCAACTCCTGCAAGTTGTCCTCTGACCTCCACAGGCCTGTGCCCCCACCCCTGAAAAATAAATAAATGACCGTAAAAATAAGACAGAACAGGCAAGCAAGCAAACAAAAAGATTGGCACCCAGCTTGGCAGCAGGAAGCAGGTAATAGAACATACTACCAGGATGTTAGGCTGGGTGACGTGTCACTTAGGAATTTTTTTCTTATTTAATGGAGAAAAGCTACTCAAGTTTCTAACAGATTAGTTCAAACAAAAATAGCCACATGTCTGTTCAGCCATGAATTCTGATCTCCAAAAAAAGAATTCAGTGTAACACACAAGGGCCAGCTTCCTGGATTTGGGTCTTAGCGCGGCCTCTAGTGGGGCTACCCTGATCTCCTGCCTCCTCAGTTTCTCCAGTAGTGAAATTAGCCTCGAGAACGGTACCGGTCTCCAAGGCTCACGGTAAGATTAGGATGTTGGTAGATGAAGTTTTAGGACAAAGCTTGATAGAACAGATAAGAGAGAGAAGGGGCCACATCCCAGCTATGGCGGATCGGGTCTCCACCCTGATTGGGTGGTGGGCATTCATAGGGTTAATTTCAGGGTTAGGGAGGGAGGTCTGGCTTCGGGACAGTACTGTGTTCCTCCTGAGGGTGACCACCAGGGGGAGCAGCTGGACCAGTACTGGCCTGGCCATGTCTTGGTGACAGCTTGGACCACACCCTCCAAGAGAGGGGGCTGACTGGGAGCAGCCAGGACATCTCCCATCCCCCAGTGGCTTCTCCTCCCAGCCCCTCCCATCTGCATTCAGCAGACCCATCTGGTCCCCACCCTGGGGACATCCTTCTTATACTCCCGGACTGGGGTTGAGTGGGGACTCTGAGGAGGGGGCTGGTTGGGAGTGCTCAGGGTGGCTCCAGCCCTTAGCTCCCCCCATCCCTCGCCCCAAAGACCATTCAGTCGATGCTTTAGGCCTGTTCTTCCTATGGCCCCTGACCTCGTCCTTCCCACCCTGCCCTGCTGGGCACATCCCAGGCCACAGCAAATCCTTTTTCCAAAACTTCAGGGACAAGGGGTGTGGTAGGACACACAGAAAGTACTGGGCACTGAAAGGGGGCAGGGAGGTAAGAATTACAGACACCAGGCAGAGGGAAGGGGACAAACAGACACACACACACACACTCACACACACACACACACACACCACACCCCAGAGACATAAAGAGGCCAAACCAGAGACAGAGAGAGACAAAGACAGAAATAGACAGAGATTGCAGCTAGTAGGGAAAAGAATAAAAGATAAAGGGAGACAGAGCAAGGCAGCCACAGGACAGAATGACCAGCGGCTGGATGGAGGGGTACCCCACAGAGATGTCGCTCTAGCCGCCTGAGTCCAGCAGGGTGGGGCGGTGGGAGGCTGGGCTGAGGCAGGGGGCATGGGAGGGACAGGCGTTCTCTTACTGCTGCTGCTGCTGGCCTGGGCTGGAGCAGGAGTGGTCTGGAGGCCCCCAAAGGGAAAGTGTCCCCTACGCTGCTCCTGTTCCAAGGACAGTGCCCTGTGTGAGGGCTCCCCGGAGCTGCCTGAGAGCTTCTCTGCCACGCTCCTGTCACTGTAAGTGCCAGGCCCTGTGTGGGCCTGAAAGGGAGGCGGGAGGACCTAGGACCTCAGAGTTTGGGGCAGGGTGTTGGGGTCTCTTTCAGGATCTGGGTCAGCAAGGGATTCTGGGATGCCTGACAGGGGCCTTGTGAGTCCCAAAGGGCAGGGGGAGTTTTGAGGACACTGGAATTGGGATACCTAAGGGGCGGGCTAAGGGAAGCTAAGACCCTTGGCAATATACAGGGGGAGTGGAAGGGAGACACCCCCAGGCTCAGCGTGCCAAGTCAGGGCCTTCCAGGGCAGGAGAGGGCTTGTTTGAGACTAGAGATTTAAGAGAGATGTTCTGATCGCCTGTCTTTGCCCGGTCTCCAGTTCCCTTGTCAGGATGGGGATCCCCCAGTTGAAGGCCGGCAGCTTCCTGAGGATTCCGTCATTACACCTGCTGTGAGTGGGGCCTGGCCAGGCCCGTAACCCACTCCAGGGATCAGGTGTTTCTGCATGTATCTGGGGAGGAGGCGTGCGCCCATGGGCATGGGGCTCTGTCCAACCAGTGAGGACATGTGCACGTGGTGTGTATCTATGAAAGCATCCATATCTGTGCACACACACCCACACTTGTGTGTGTGCCCGTGGGCTGGGTAGAAAGGCCAAGGTTACATTAGATCTGAGTCTGCAACTCAACATCTGCCTTGCCCCTTCTCCAGCCTCTTCACGTCCAATACCTTCTCTGTGATCGAAGACGATGCCTTCCTCGGCCTGTCCTACTTACAGTATCTGTGAGTATGGCCAGAGGTTGGGGAAAGGTGGGCCTGTAGGGGTGGACCAGCCTCTCGGTGACTCCCAGAAGAAGAGGAAGAGAGGAAGTAATACACAAGGAAGGTGGGCCTGGTGGGCCAGGCCTAGAATCCCAGCTACTCAGGAGGCTGAGGCAGGAAGCTTGCAAACTCAAGGTCAGCCTGGCCTGTTGAGTGAGCTCAAGGCTAATCTGAGCAACTAGACCCTGTCTCAAAATAAAGAGTTTAAACAACAAATGGCAGGGGAACAAAGGCTGTAGCTCAGGAGTAGAGCACTTGTCTAACATATATGAAACCCAGGGTTTCTTCCCAAGTACTAGAAAACAATGAATCGGAAGAGAACCTGGATCGCCAAGGCTCAACCCCCGTGACTCACGGAGACTCTCGGGAGAGGGCGTTCAGAGAGGCCAGAGACAGGAAATGTTTCCTGTTACCAGGGAAGAACTTGAAATTAGGTGGTAACCCAGTGACATTGTGAGGGCTGGTGCTGATGGTGGGGTTGGAGGGAATGTGTGGAGGTGATGGATGACCACGCTGGGATTGGTGGATGCTGGTGTAGACTACAGTGGCAGTGGTGGGGTCCCTGGCTGCTGCTGCTGCTGACGGAGTGTGAGGGATGCTGACCAAAATGGCCCCAGAATGGTGTCTGTGCTGTTGTGTTATCTGTAAGGTGTAAGGGGCTGATGTTCGTGAGGATTATCGGTTCTGGAGGGTGGTCATCCCGGCACTGGGGTTGATGTTGGTCGTGGCTGTGAATGCAACGGTAGTTTTCTTTTTTGGGGGGTCATTTTTTGTTTGTTTGTTTTGTGTCAGTTGAGGATGGAAACCCAGGTCTTGGGCAAACCAGACAAGCTATCTACTGTTGAGCCATACATGCCCTTGGCTGCTCATTGGGGGACTCAAGGCAAGAACTCTACACTGAACCAAGTCCCTGGTAGATTCTAGGCAAGTGATCAACCTCTACTATATGCCAGCCCTGGTGTTGGATTTAAAAATTAATTAATTAATTAATTATGTGTTTGAGTGTTTTGCCCACATCCAAGTGCACCCGTATTGTGTAATGCGTGCAGAAGACAGAAGAGAGTGTCAGATCCCCTGGAACTGGAGTAAAAGATGGTTATGAGTCGCCATGTGGATGCTGGGAACTGAACCCAGGTCCCCTGGAGGAGTAGTCAGTGCTCTTAACAGCTGAGTCATTTGTCCAGTTCCCTGGTGTTGGGTTTTTTAAAGCGTTTCTAAAATTACATTCGTTTTTGGATGGTGGCGTGTGTACCACTCCGCATGTATGCGGAGTCGAGAGGACAGCTTTTGGGAGTAGATTCTTTCCTTCTACCTGGTGAGTTCTGGAGATTGAAGTCAGGTTGTCAGGCTCGACGGCACGCTCCTTTACCTGTGGGGCGGTGCCTCAGTCCTGCTGGTGGTGTTGATGATGTTGTTGGTTCTGAGTTTGCTGACGTTGACGGAGCTGGTGGTGGATGATGTGGGTGCTGTTGGTGTGAAGTTTGGTAATGGCTGCTGATGGTACAAGTAGGTGGTAACGTTGGTATCAATGGCAGTTACTGGTATTGTGCTCGGTGACAAGGAAAGAGGCACACATGCGAGAAATGTGTCGGTCGTGCTGGTGATAGTGGTGGCAGGGTGATGATGATGATGGCAGCAGTGTGTGTGGTACACCTTAGGAGCTGAGTCTTTGGCTCTTGTGAGTGGAGCCTGGTGAAGAGAGGTTTCCTTGTGGTTGTTCCCGGTAAGGGGGGAAGGCAGCCTTTCCGTCCCCCAGTGGCTTCTGTGGGTGAGATCCCCCCACCGGCACTGTGGGCCTCCCCCTTACTCCGTCCTCTCTCCACAGCTTCATCGAGGACAACAAGATTGGCTCTATCTCCAAGAACGCTCTGAGAGGACTCCGCTCACTCGTGCACCTGTGCGTATCTCCGCAGCCCAGCCCTCCACCACAGACACTGTCCCCCGAGGCCATGCCTATCCCGGTCACTGCTGACAGTTCCTCTCTCCTTCCATCAGAAGCCTGGCCAACAACCACCTCGAGGCTCTCCCCAGATTCCTGTTCCGAGGCCTGGAGACTCTGACTCATGTGTGAGGCTCAGTCTCAAGGGAGCTGCGGGAGAGGCTTGGGAATGCTTGTGGGGGAGGGAGATCTGGGTCTCCTTTGATGGGCATGTAGGAGTAGGGCAGCAGTGCTTCTCACGAATTTTCCATCACCCGTGGGTGCCATCCAAGATCCTTATTTGGGGGTTAGGGATAGAACTGAGCCTCTGAGCTGTGGAAGTGGGGTCTCAGCCCCTTTCTGGTTTCTTGCCCAGGGATCTCCGTGGAAACCCATTCCAGTGTGACTGCCGGATGCTCTGGCTGCTTCAGTGGATACCTACTGTGAATGTCAGTGTGAGCACGGGCGACTGCGCTGGCCCCTCTGCCCTTATCCACACGCAGCTCCATCACCTCGACCCCAAGAAGTTCAAGTGCAGAGCCGTAGGTGAGGGCTTTCCCCAAGCAGTGGGAGAGGCAGAGGGGTTCCAGAAGATGACAGGAGATCAAGGGAAACGGCCACTGGGCTGATGAGCTGACCTCCCACCTGAGCCTCAGTTTCCTATGCAAGAATTCAATGCTCTGTTCACGTCTGTGTAGTAGTATTTCTTCTCATCTGTTCTCTTCTTTCTTCTTTGTTTTTTTTTTTTTCTTCCTTTTTTTCTCTCAGATAGGGTCTCAATTCATAGACCAGGCTGACTTCAAACTTGTGATACACCCGCCTCCACCTTCTGAGTGCTGAGATTTTTAAGCGTGAACCGCCACATCTAGTGTCTGCATAACACTTGATGCAGGGCCTGAGACCAAAGGTGTTTGTTAATTAATTATTATTGTTCTGAGACAGTGTCTCATTATGTAGCTCAAGCTGGCCTTGAACTTGTGGCAATCCCCGTCTCAACCACCCAAGTGCCAGCATGAATCACTGTGTACAGCTTATAAACTTTTGTATCATTTATATGAAACTGTAAAACCTCCTAAGTGGCGGGCACCATACTAGGAGCTGCAGATGCCTCCTCTTCTCTCTAGAGGTTGCTTTCTTTTTGCTTGTCCGTGAGTACATTGTGACACTTTCTGGAGTGCAGGGTCATGAGGAAAGACAACAGTGACAGACAGCCTTGGGTCATGCCCTCCCAGAGGCTACTAATAAGAGAAAGTCAGACTATTCCAAATGGTCCAGAATGATCCCTTCAGGGTCAGAGAGATACCGACAAAGGGTAGGTTCAGGGTGGTGAGAGGTAGTCAAGGGTGGGGAAGTGATGCAGGTAGAGTGTGGGGGGATGGAGAAGCAGGCAGAGTACTGGGCCAGAGCAGGGAAAGCCATGACAGCTAAGGAAGCCCAGGCCCGAGCCAGGGAAGCTAAGAAAGTTTCAAACAGAAAGTTATATCATATACCTTTGTTTGTTTGCTTGTTTGGTTTTTTTTTTTTTTTTTTTTTTTTTGAGACAGGGTTTCACTGTGTGGCCCTGGGTGGCCTGGAAATCCCTCTGTAGACTGTGCTTTTCAAACACAGAGATCTACCTGCCTCTGCCTCCCAAGTACTGGAATTAAGTGTGTGCACCCCCATACCTGACTTTTTTAGACTTTAAATTTTATCTCCTTTCTTTGTGTGTGTATGTTTTCATATGTGAGGGTGCACAAGTGCCATGGCCCACATGTGGAGGTCAGATGACAACTTGTGGAGTTGGTTTTCTCCTTCCATTGCGTGAGTTCTGGGGATCAAACTCAGTCATGAGGCTTAGCCACTGAGCCATCTCACTGACCCAGGAAGTGACATGATTTGAAGGGTTTTTTATTTGAAAGATTTATGTTTATTTTTATTTATGTGGCTCTGTATGCCACATGTGTGTGGGTGCCCACAGAAGTCAGAGGAAGGCTTCAAGACCTCTAAACTGGAGTTACAAGCAGTTATGAGCCACATGAGTTCTGAGAACCAAATTCAGATCCTCTGGAAGAGCACCATGTGCTCTTAACTGTTGAGTCATCTCTCTAGTTCCTTGAAGGACATTTTTAAAAGATCCTGAAGGGCGTGGTGGTATATGCTTATAATCCCAGCATGAGGGGCCTGAGACTGGAGGATTGTGAGTTCGAGGCCAGCCTGAGCTATATGGCAAGATAGTATCTCAAAAACAAAATCCACAAAGATGTCCTTTGTGTGGGTGTCCCTGGTGGTTTATTGTTTTAGGCCTGCCACATAGGAACATGGCCTGGTGTATAGGGTGACTAATAACAAGCAGGGTCACAGCCTGCCACCAACCCTCCACCCTCCCTAATAAGCTGGGAAGTTAACATGGAAGCTAAGCTGCTTTAACAGAGGCTCAAAACCGTACATTAACACAAACAGAGCAAGGTGAGCTGTTTGCACGTGTCGGGGTGGCCCCTGGCTGCTTCCTTTGCTTTCATGGTTCAAGCCAGGTTATGACACCTCCCCATGCCATTTTGTAAGGAGGGGAATGAGGCCAGGTCCAGGACAAGTTGTATTCACACAAGCTAAGGAAGTGAAAATCACACTGCTTGTCCTTTGTGAACTTGATCTTGACATGGTATCTAGGGAGGGTGTTAGTGGAGGTACCTGAACATTCTGGCTTCTGAAGGGTGGCCTGGTGGTCAACTCCAATCCTGCTTCATGGAGGACAAGAATGGAGTGTGTGTGTGTGTGTGTGTGTGTGTGTGTGTGTGTGATGCTGGGGATGGAACCCAGGGCCTTTCATAAGCTATGAAAATGCTCTACCCCCAAGCCACATCCCAGCCCCTCACTGGGGGATTCTAGAAAAGTGCTCTACCACTGAGCCACACCCCAGCCCCTCACTGGGAGATTCTAGGCAGGGGCTCTACCACTGAGCCACACCCCAGCCCCTCACTGGGGGATTCTAGGCAGGGGCTCTACCACTGAGCCACGCCCCCAGCCCTCTTTTTATTTTGTGACAGGGTGTCAATTAAGTTCCCCAGGATGGCCTGAACTCCCTGTGTAACCCAGGCTGGTCTTGAGCTCCTCGTCCTGCTTTAGTGTCTTGAGTAGCTGGGTAACAGGCTTGTGATCCAGGCCCAGCCAAATAAAATGGCCTTTGTTGGCTACTTGGGCTACCTGGCCTCAAGTTCCTCATGGTAACAGAATATAACTCATAGAAATGTTGTTGTAAAGTCAAATGACTATCTAACCACACTTTTTGTTTTGTTCCTTTTTTTTGAGAAAGTAACTCAACATGTAGCCCAGGCTGACCTGCAACAGGAGATCCTCCTGCCTCAGCCTGAGATGATAGGCATGTACCTGTTTCAGGGGAGACTATTTGGTGATGCCACAGAGCCTTGAAAATAAAGACATTCCTGTTGCCGAGAGTTAACCTATGTAGAGACAAAAAGATTCTATTCTATATCCCTATGTGGTAAACACCACGAATATTCCTCATTTCAACCATATGCTAACCAAGGCTCAGCAGTAAGGGCCTTTGGAGCCCCAAGGCCTGCCTGACTGTCTCGCTGCCCCTAGAGCTGTCGTGGTTCCAGACTGTTGGGGAGTCAGCCCTGAGCGCGGAGCCCTTCTCCTACCAGGGGGAACCTCACATGGTCCTGGCACAGCCCTTTGCTGGTCGCTGCCTGATCCTCACCTGGGACTATAGCCTGCAGCGCTTCCGGCCTGAGGAAGAGCTGTCAGGTGAGCTGCCCTCCTGTCCTGGCCTCTTCCTGTCCGTTCCCAGCCTACCCACAGGGCCTGACTGTGTCCTGCTCCCCCACAGCGCCCTCCGTGGTGTCCTGCAAGCCGCTGGTCCTGGGCCAGCGCCTCTTCATCCTGGCTGCGCGCCTGTGGGGAGGATCACAGTTATGGGCTCGTCCCAGCCCGGACCTGAGCCTCGCCCCGATGCAGGTGGTGGCCCCGCGAAGGTTGCTGCGGCCCAATGATGCCGAGCTCCTGTGGCTGGACGGGGAGCCCTGCTTCGTGGTGGCCGACGCCTCCAAGGCGGGCAGCACCACGCTACTGTGCCGTGATGGGCCAGGTTTCTACCCACGCCAGAGCCTGCATGCCTGGCACCGCGACACCGACGCAGAGGCCCTGGAGCTGAACGGGCGCCCGCATCTGCTGCTGGCCTCCGCCTCCCAGAGGCCGGTGCTCTTCCACTGGTTTGGTGGCCGCTTCGAGAGGCGCACAGACATCCCGGAGGCGGAGGACGTCTACGCCACGAAGCACTTCCAGGCTGGCGGAGATGTGTTCCTGTGTCTCACCCGATACATCGGCGACTCCATGGTGAGGCTAGGAGCGGGGAGCGGGGAATCGAAGCCAGGCCTGACCTTTGATGCTGCGTGGACAGACCCTCACTGGTGAATTCCACGCATAGGCTCCACTACTGAGCTTTGCCCCCCGACCGCCCCTCGCTGGTGGGACTAGGCAAGAGCTTTACTGCCGAAACTTGTTTTTTTGTGGGGTTTATGGGGGAGGGATGTGGAGGTGTGGTTTAAGAGAGGGTCACACCATGTAGCCATGGCTCACCTGGAACTCAATGGATCTGCTTGCCCCTCCCTCCCAAGTGCTAGTGTTAAATGCATCAGCCATATGCCTTAGCCCTTGGGTTTTGGGGGTCTTAATATGTAGCCTAGGCTGGCCTCAATCTCACCATCCTCCTGCCTGAGCCTGGCATTGGCCTAACAGAAATGTGCCACCTTGTCATCCTGCTCTAAGATTCTTATTCTAGTCCCTAAACTTGGCTCTATAACTCTCGAACATTCCAGAGCATTTAAACTCCAATCACACCCTCCCCACCCAGATACTCAAGCCTGATACCCTCAAGTCTGAACTGCTGTTAGGCCCTGCCCACCTCCCCCAAGGCCCTATCCAGGGGGAGGTGCAGTCAAGGAAGGACTCTTCTAACTCAGCTCTTCACAGGGCTTCTGATGAACAGAGTTGGGATAACGATGGGAGTCAGGGACCAGGCAGGAGACTGGAGAAGGTGGAAGCTGGCTCAAGGAGTGCTCAGAGGAGGTGCAGGAAACACGTAACTACAGACAGAGCGTTTTGGAAAAATTCTATGCGGTGGGTGAGGGAGGATTAAGAAAACACTGTGCTCTGAGCCGCCAAATGGTATCTGTACAGTTAAGCTGGGCACGTTGGTGTCACAGACCTATAATACCAGTACCAGGGAGGCTGAGGCAGGAGGATCTTGAGTTTGCGATCAGTCATGCCTAGGTGAGTTCAATGCCAGCCAAGCAAAACCTAGCAAGACTGTTTAAAAAAAAAAAAAAGCGACTGGAAACTGAGGACCTACAGGCTCTCATATCTAAGCAGTTGTAGGGAAGACAGGCCGGCCCGGCACCACTGCGGACCCTAACTAGTCCCTGCACTCCTCAGGTCATGCGGTGGGATGGCTCCATGTTCCGACTGCTGCAGCAACTTCCATCTCGTGGTGCTCATGTCTTCCACCCACTGCTCATCGCCAGGGACCAGCTGGCCATCCTGGGCAGCGACTTTGCCTTCAGCCAGGTCTTCTACCTTGAGCCTGACAAGGGGCTCCTAGAGCCGCTGCAGGAGCTGGGGCCCCCAGCCTTGGTAGCCCCCCGAGCCTTTGCTCACGTCACTGTAGCGGGCAGACGCTTCCTATTCGCAGCGTGCTTCAAGGGCCCCACGCAGATTTACCAGCATCATGAGTTGGATCTCAGTGCCTGAGGCTGGGAGGGACCTTGGAAGTGGCTGTGGGGGTGGGGAGGGGGCAACCTGGGATATTTGGGTACCCTTATAGGGCTGGCTTCCTGGCCACTCTTTGGGTCCATGGCCTGTCCCGTGAGATGCAGACCACCAGCCAAGCACGGCAGCCTGGATCAGGGCAAATCCCTTCCTGGAGGATCTGCACCCATTAAGGGCAAATGGAAGGTCTCAGCTCCCTGGAACATCTGCTGCCTCTCAGTCTGAATCCACATCTGGGATGGGGAGAGATGCTCCCAAAGACAACGGCTTGAGAGGCTCAGCCTGGAAGGTAGCGTGAAGCCTGGAAGCCAAGCGGGGAAGAAGCAGAGCTCCTCCAAGAGGTCTGCCTTCGAATGCAATCCCACCAATAGCTTTCAAGAAAGGTCTCCATGACGTCACAGTTGCTAGGCAGTTTTCGCATCCGGACCTGAGAGCGCTCTCTCTTTGCTGCTTGGGCGCATGTCTCCTGCCAAAGGCTGAGGCTCAGCAGCGCCTCGCTGTTGCGCATGCGCAGGAGTTTTGTGGTGCGGGGGTGAGGGTAAAGATGATTCTAAAGGTGCGGTGGAAGCTCCCGGCACCCCGTTCCCAAAGTGTGACGGGGTCAAGGATAGAATATGTGTGAATTCAATAAATGCTCTGCGCGCCAGCCCTGCCTCTCTGAGGGCTCTTTGGGGGGGAGGGGAGAGAGACTTGTGAATGACAAGCGGGGGAGAGTGACGTCCCAGGAACCCAGTGGTTCTCTGTGGGGCGTGGCTCGTGATTATGGGTGGACGGGGGGGGGGGTGCCATAGGATCCCTTGAGGGACGGAAGGGCAAGGTTTGGGGACAGATCTCAGTGTACTGAAGGTCTCATTTTTGAAGCCATGTCCGGGAAGAGTGGCGACTATTTTGGGGTGTTTTGAAGGGGTTTAGGCATTAGGAACACTTTGTGTCCCTGCTGGATACTGCGGAGTCTCAAGAGAGCTTGGGGTCAGTGGAGGTTCGCACGCTGTATATTTGTAGGGGTGTCCTAAGGAATTAAAGGTCTCACAGGGCCAGCGCGTGTACGAAGAGTTTTCATTTCAAAGTGGGGTCTGCTGGTGAGCAATAGCGCCGGTCCTAAACTGTGTGACCGACCCATGATGGTAGGATGACGCCAGATTCCTATTATTCTGGGATGGGTCCCAAAGTCCCACTAGAGTGCTCCGCACTGCAAGCGACTAGGGTTCTCTTCACTCTGAGAAATATCCCTCGTTCACTGCTGGAACATCTTAAAAGGCCACACAGGAAGCTGCCCGTGGAGAGAGAGGGTAGGTCCCATGCCCACCACTAGGCCGTGACACTCAGACCTAATCTAGTTAAGATTCAGCCACCAGCTTCTGTGCCACCTGGGTGCCCCAGAGCCACCCCCAGCACCTGCCCGCCTCCTTTCAGTCGCCTGCCCCCACCCTAGCGCACACAAAGTCTCAAGATCACCTGGGCAGGATATAAAATCATTTTGGATTAAACACTGAACAAAGAGAGCCTGCTCCCATGAGAGGCGAGATGAGCGCCCGCAAGGCAGTGTTGGGAGAGGAGGGGACAGGCCTTCTCCAAGTTCAGGACCACCTGAAGAGCCTGGATGTGGCCACATAGACTACTTTTTCAGCTGGTCCATCTTCAGCAGTGGGCAGAGCCTGGCAGAGGTGATGGGGAGTTCTTGAGAGGGTGGAGGGAGTTCTTTCTCCCTGGAGTAGGCATACAGCCACCTCAACTTCGCTGTTGCCCTCAGCCCCAGGCCATCCCAGTCTTACCTGGTGTGATGAGAGGCGGCCCATCACCTGGACGGTGACTAGGGAAATAAAAATTATAAAACGCCAGTAAGCCACCCCGTTTTGTCTTCTCCCTCAGGGCTAAAGGATTCCTAGCATGCTCAGACACGGTTTCCTGGCCGGTTTTCTACCGTAAGTCTGTTTGTTCAGTGCTAGAGACCAAAGCATTTCAGCATCTGGGGGAGGCTTCTGGGGATTATTTGCAGAGGATAACAAGCCTGCGAATGGCCCATTCAAAGCATATGATTTAGCTCTTTTGGGCTAGACCAGAACCCATCTCACCTGGGCTTCTGTCGGAACTTGCACTTACACTTTCCACCTGTGGGAAAGGGTCGGGCTCAGGGGGGGAACCCCGACTCCCACCTCCACCTCCACCTCCTCCCCTCCCCCAAGGCTACTGTACTCACTCATGAGGACTATGATGCCCAGGGCACACAGAATCCCTGCACAGATGAGCCCGCCCACTCGGAGGCTGTGCCAGTCTGGGAGAGAAGCAAAGCAGATCTCAAGGGCAGCCCAGGTGCTCTGGGTCCGCTTCCCTCATCCATTAGACAGCAGTAAGTGGGAAGACCAAAATCCCTGCCCAGTTGTGCACACACTGTATTTCATACCCCAGCCAACAAGGCATTTCATGTTCAGTCAGGTACAGAGAAGCGATCCACGAGGAAAGACTCAGCAGGTGAGATAGAAAGTCTAGGGGTGGGTCTTTAGAGAGTGGTCAAGCAAGGGCTCTCTGAGGATGGCCCATTGAAGTAGAGATCTGCAGAAAGGTTGGGGGGGGGGCTGTGAGGACACACAGAATTAAGAGTTCCTGACAAAAGTTTCAGCAGGTGCGAAGGTCCTGAGGTTCATGGTGGTCTGTTGATTCTGAGGACCTGCAGGAGGCTACCATGGCTGGAGAAAGTGTGAGAGGTGATGGAGGAAGAGAGAACAGAGGAGCGAAGGGAGCTGACTCTCTAGATGCAAAAAGGAAAGGACAGAATTGCTCATCTGCCTGGGAAGATTTTCAGTGACCAAATTTCTGGGGGTTGATCTGAACCTAACATTTCTTATAGATTGGCTACATTATCCTGAGGCATGTGTCTAACTGTCCTGAATTTTCTCCAAGGTCCGGTTGACATCCCTGATGCTTTCAGTCTGCCATGTTTACAGTTCAGCGACCAAATCCTAACTCATTCCTGTACTGGTCTCTGAGTTATGGTTGTCAGCCATTCCCGTGTGGGACTCCTGGTGTAAAGAGTGCAGGGGCTGGGAGGGGGTCAAGTTCTTACCATAGTAGAAAGGACTATCTTTATCTGCAAAGAAAGAAAACACACACACATGAATCCAAGACACTCGGAGATGTCCAGGGTCGGGGTGGATGTGATGGAGGGATTGGCCGAGGACCTGTTTGGACTTACCTTCAGGGTCATTGGCATCCAGGGCAGGCAGGCCTGGAGGGGACAAGTGGGGAAAGAGGAGATGACTATGGTGGTCTTAGCAGAGCCCTTGGCAGGGCTCACGGTGCTTGAGTGGCCTCTAGTGAGGGTCCCCTGGGAAAAAGTTCCACCTCCAGAGTACACAGGATCTGGCCCAGGCTAGTCCCACTTTGACACAGGCCTTCCTGGAGATGTTGGCTAGCCTACCCACACCACACTCGAGAGTCAGGACAGCGTTGTTTTGTCACCGGAAATAGATCCGATTCCAGGTGGTTTGTTTTTTTTTTTTTTTGGCCAGTGTTTGATCGAATGTTTCCAGGCACGTGGCCTCCTACAGGATGGGGACTTTGCTTTCCAAGGTGACAGATGGCTTCTGTTCCCAGGTCTGTTTCCTCCACGCTGGCTGTGTTCACAGCCCACCTTCCTGACCCTGCCATAGCCACACCCCCCAGCTGTCCCTTTCTTAGTGTTGACAGCCTCAGCACCGTCTCATAGCCCTTCCCACACAGAATAGCACTAATACCCAAAGTGCCAAAAAGTGTTTTGTTTTTTAAGTGGTGAAAAGAGATACAATAAACTAAGTGTGACGGCTCATATCAGTAATTCTAACACTTGGGACGCAGAGGCCAGAGGATTGCCACAAGTCTGAGATCTGCTTGGGTTACATAGTGGATTTCAGGTCAGCCTGGGCTACAAAGTGAAGAGGAAAGGAGGAGGGAGAAAAAGAGGGCTAGGGAAACCGCTCAGTGGTAAAGTGCTCGCTATGCAAGCATGAGGACCTGAGTTCTAGCCTCAGCACCCACGTAAAAAAAAGCTGGGTGTGATGGTACTTGCTTGTGATCCCAGTGCTGTAAGACTGAGATAGCCTTATCCCTGGGGCTGGTAAATTCCAGGAGAGAGAGAGAGAGAGAGAGACTCTGCATCCAAAAGCTATGTAGAGCCAGGAGTGGTGGCACACGCCTTTAATTCCAGCACTCAGGAGGCAGATGCCAGTGAGTCTCTGTAAGATCAAGGCCAGCCTGGGCTACATAGTGAATTCCAGGCTAGCCGGTGCCGCATAGTGAGACCCTGTCTCAAAAACAAACAAGCAAACAAACAAACAAACAAAAAAACCTAGGGGTTGGCTCCTGAGGAAAGACAACCAAGGTTGTCCTCTGGCTTCCTCATCCAGGTGCACACGTGGGAACGCACACATAAGCACACACACACACTCATGCATGTACACACAGACGAGGAAAAACAGAGAAGGAGGAGGAAGGGAGGGAGCGGAAGGGAAGCAGAACAGCAAGGCGACAGCAAGGGCAAAGATTAAATTGTGACGGAAAGCCACTTCTGGCTTCCTTCTGGGACTAAGTTTGGCAAAGGGAGATAGAGAGACAATGCTTAATTCTGTTTGAGACGTAGACACACAGTACCCGCTCCACACAGGCCCTGTTTTCACTGGAAACATCCGCAATGACCCGACGGGTAGATGCTGTCCTTCTCTGTGTTTTCACAGATGGAGAAACTGAGGCACAAGGTACTCCAGTCACTTGCTACATCCCTGCTAGGCTTCCAGTTCCCTCTGGAAAGATGGGGGTGGAAAGGACACAGTAGCACTGGGAAAGCCTTCTGTTTAGTGTCACCTGAGAGACTACAGGCCATCTCCTCAGTGGAAAAAGAAACACACACACAGAGACACAGAAAGACATGCATGTACACACACACACAGAGACACAGACATACACAGACATATACATATACACATACATACACATACATACATACACAGGGACACAGATATACACACAGACACACAGAGACACAGACACACACACACACACAGAGACATACACAGACATAGACAGACATATGCACATATATACATACACAGAGACACAGACACACACACACACACAGATATAAATATGGCTTGCCAACACCCAACTGAGAGGCCCAAGGGAGCAAGGCCCTTTGGGGGCCAGGCACTCACCTGCCAGAAGGATCAGGAGGCTCAGGGCCACCTCTTGCATGTCGCAGCACTGTCCTAGAGGAATCCAGAGAACAGGCCCAACTTTAGCTGGGCTCCCAGGATCCGAGGCCCTGCGCCTCGGTTCTTTGCACCACCACTCTCCCCCCACCAGGAGTACAGCAAGGTGCATACAGAAAGGCTGGCGGGGAACCTGACCTGGCTGGGCTGAGCGATAAGGAGCCCCAAAGTCAAGTGGGGGCTGGGTGAACACGGCCCAGATGAAGGCGCAGCTATTGTGACTCCCCAGGGACTTAAGGCCTTGCCCCAAATTGATCTCTTTGGCGTGTGAGGGAGTGGGACAGGATCTTGCTAGGTAGCCAGGCTGGCCTCGAACACGCCATCCTTGTGCCTCAGCTCCCCAGTTGCTGGGATTACAGACAGGCTCCACCAGGCCCAGCTTGCTACCCCATTTTACAGCTGGGAAAACAGGTTCTGAGAGGCAAAAGCTGATGTCCAAGCTCATTCATCCAGAAGGCAGGATCTAAACCATGCCTGGCTCCCCAGTAGCTGTTCCTAACGCAGAACTGTTAGGGCCTCGGGGGTTTGGGGAATAGGGTGTCAGGAGCCAGGTGGCAAGAAGCCCAGGTTCCGGGTGTGGCTCCCAGAGACAGCTTGGAGCCTGCCCAGCTCTGCCCACACATTGCAGACTTCTCGCTAGGGCTTGAGCTAGCTTCCTGGGCTGCTGGGCACAATGTGTGGGGAGATAATGCCAGGCGGAGTGGAGCCTGGGCAGTGGGGTTCCTGGCTATGACCCCAGCTCCATCTTCTGTCACACCCTGCCTCTGTCCCCTCTGAAGCCCTCCTCCTCTCCCAGGTCCCAGCTCAAGCCCAGTTTTTGCTTGCCCCCAGTCCCCACCCCTGATCCATCCCAGCCTCTGAGCTCAGTCCTCACCCTAAGCCCCAGGCCCTGCTGGGCTTCCTGAAGCAAATACGTCCTGGTTCCCTAGCTAGGCTCACTTGGCACAGAGCTCCCTTCCCATCCCACCATGCCTTGTAACAGCCCTGTCTTTCTGTCACTCTGGGTGCCTGTAATAAACTGGTCTCTGGGCATCCCCTTCCAGCCCCCACCCAATTGTTGGACACTCACACTGTCATAATCAGGACAGCAAGAGCTAACAGGTCCTCCCCCACAGGCTGGACACTGCCTAGTGACCTTGTTGTGGTCCCTTCCTTCAGCCCTTAGAAAGCCTCAAAGCACCTTTCGGGGCTAACCCATTTCATCCGACAGTGTAGAGGCGTCCCATATGTTCAAGACTTCTCCATTTCCCTAAGCCTGGGAATTTCTTCAACATCCCTATTAATCCACATAGGCCTAGGCCTGTCATCCAAGCTACTAAGAAGACTGAGGCAGGAAAAATGCTAACCTGGGCAACAGAGTGAGTAAAAGGCCAGCCATTGGTGCAAGGCCAGACAGAGCAATTTAGTGAAATTTGTCTCAGAATAAAAAGTAAGAAGAAGGGCTGGAGATGTAGCTCAGTGGGAGATCTAGGATCTGCAGGTGAGGGGCGTGGCTCTGCAGTAAGCCTCTGCCTAGAACCACCTGAGGGGTGAGCGAGACAGCCCAGTGATAGAGGCTGGCCTAGTATGGTCTCCAGGTCCTGAGTTCAAAAGTCACCTGGTCTATGTCTCTGCCTCTCTCTGTCTCTCTCTCTCTCTCTCTCACACACACACACACATACATACAGAGTCACTCACACACCTGGACTCATTATTTTAAACTGAGCATATATTTCTTGCAGAAAGAGAGGCTGTTTCTTGGTGGCTATTTTTCAGATGCCTAAGGCCCCAGCAGCCTTTGGGGAGACCTGGAGTAGGTGGGTTAGGGTGAAGGCTGCAGTCCACTGTCTGTGGTGTGTGGCTGTCTCCTGTCACGCTGTCACCCATGATGGTAAACCCTGTCACCTACCTCTTATGGTGCTTGGAAGGCCCACGATCTCCCCTTCCTACAAAACCAGAATGCGAGACCTGGGGGTGGTGTGGATGGATGTGTCGGCTGAGCCCCAGCCCGCTCGGAGTCTCAGCGGGTGTCTGCCTCACTGTCCTGTCCCGCTAATGCTCCTGCCTGCTTTTTAGTGGACCTTAGTGGGTGCAGGCTCGGAGAGGCCCTTCTGCACCAGAGGGTTTGGTGTAGGTTACCAACACCTGGCCTCTGTGATGGTGGAAAGTGGTCACATCATCAGGGTAATGCTGCATGAATCTTGCCCAAGGGGTCCCCCACATCTCCTAACCAACTTCCGCTTTACAGCTTCCTCAGGCCATAACACAGCCTCCTTTCCTGCACTCACCAGGACCCTTGCACTCCAGTACCTACACAGAGAGCCCCCTCATCCACTCCATACCCCCAGTATACCTAAATCTCCCTGGCCTATTTAGATACCCTCAAATGCCCCCAGTCTGGATACTCTGTGTAGTCATTTCCTGTTCGCCCGCTTCCGCAGCCCACCATGCAGGAGCCTCTGGGATCCAGTTCTCAACCACCCAGACCTCACAATCTTCTCAGGCACCCCATCCTACTTTTGGATCCCAACCCAGTCACCAGTCTTCCCAGTCACCCCAGCTGTCTGGCCCAGTCTCTAAGTGGAGAACCCTTGGGGAGGGCCAGCTGGGGCCGGGAAGGGTAGTCTCCTGTCTCCGGGAGTGAGCCTTGAACCGGGGAGGGTCTAGGGTCTTTAACCCCAGCTTCTGCGTGGCAGGGATAGTTGAGGGCTAGAAGTAAGGGGCCCTGGAAGGAAGGGTCCCCCAGGGCTGCTCACCTGCCTGGCTGAGCGAGGTGGGTGGAGGTTCCGGGACCAAACAGAATGCGGGCTGCCAAGCCAGGCCAGCCTTTATCCACAGTTGCCACGCCCTGAGCAAACCTGGGCAGGCTAGCACAAGTCAGTTTCCCTGAGGCGAGGGATGCCACCACTCCATTCTTCCCTTAAAGAGACAGTTTGACCTGCTCCCGAAGCACAGTGGCCTCAAGTGAGGTGGAGGGAATCTGGGCCGACTGAAACTTGGTATCTCAAATGAGAGGAGGGGTTCATCCAACCTCCTGAACCCCAAAGGAGACGGTTCTGGGGTCCTTAATGGCAGACCATCTTTCTGGAGGTGTCACGGGGGAAACGTAAAGTCTCATTGTCCTTTGACTTTGCTTGTGGTTTTGTTTGGAAGAAGCATTGCTGGCGTTTGTGGGGATTTAAAGACATCTTCCAGGCCAGGATCCTCTGGCCGGTGGACCTAAGGGTCAATAGAAGATATGACGCAGCCAAGGTCAGGATACGATGAAGGAGATGCTGGAAGGGTGAGGTGAGGTAGGGTTTGGGGGTGCTGGGAGAAGCTCAGAGACTAGACCCTGGGAGACTGAGAATGGGCCCGACTTGGGCACCAAGTCCTCAGGCTCCTCCCCAGAGTGCCCAGCGGGTGGACAGATGCTGGGTCTATGGATGTGAGTGTGGATGTGGAACTGCCTTTCATTGTAGATAAGACCCCCTGCACTCTGCAGGCCCCCACCTCCCCTCCCCCATCTCCTGCCCCTCTCCTCGGGGCAGTCCTTCCGGCTGGGGTCTATATAGGTCCCCCACATGGTCCCTGTTGGGGGTGCTCCCTCCCCCCATTCCGCCTTCTTACACAGAAGGACTTTTGTCCGGGGGCTGGATGGAGAACAAGGCACCATTGAGTGGTTGGCGGAGGATTGGGGTCACCGGGAGGGGCAGGGCCAGGAAAGGGGTGGCTTCTGTTGGGCCACCAGCTGGACTCCAGACGACCCCCAACACCATGGTGGGGGCGGTGGGGAGGAGTCCCACAGGCACCAGGCCAGAGAGAGGCCCTGTGCGGAGAGCTGGAGAGCCAAAGGGGGCTTGGGGGTCAAGGGCCTGCGGGGAGGCGAAGAGTAGGAACCCCCCACTTCCCATCAAGGCCTTCCTCCTTGTACAGCGCCCCCAGCTACTGTCCTGATTTCCCTAGGGAAACCGCTCAGTTCCAGGCCCCAGCCTAGGACGAGGCTTTCAGTCACACCATTAAGGAGAAGACAAGGGTGTGTTACTCCCAGCCGGGAGGCACATTGGGAGATAGAAACAGAAGGGGAGGCAGGAGTGGGGTTAGCCAGCGATGGGGTGCTGAGGGTCCCAGACCCAGAAAGATGACATGTTTTCTCAGACATCCAGGGAAAGCACCAAAAACCGTTGGTGGTCCCAAGAGTAGGATGGTGTGTCCCTCTGCTGGACGTCACGGGAACTACAGGCTTCAGAGAGCAGGTGGGGCTGTGAAAGCTGATGGCTCTGTCCATCCTTCCAGGCTATACAACCAGACGCTAGTGGGGCCAGGTGAGAATCATGACTAAGCTAAGCAGGACCAGTGTGCGACTGTCTGGTACAGCTGCTACTGGTTAAACGGGAGGATGTGTCTTGCGTGAGTGGCGCCCCTTGTGGACAGAGACAGGTGTTGCTCCAGGCTCCTCGCTAAGGACCAAAGCAAGGCTGTAGGTTCAGTGGTGATGGGTGTGTTACTGTTGTGAGGCAGAAAAAATGTGCTCCTGTATACTTGTATTAGGATAAAGTGACTTTGGGAGTCACACCCATGGGTGTGGAGGAAGGACCTGCGAGGCTAGAGAAGGTGGTGGAAGCCAGAGTAGTCCTTGTTTCTCTTGAATTTTGCATCCTGAAAATATACTACTGTTAGAAAAGCTTCACTGAAATAATCAAAGGCACAGTGGACTGACCCTTTTCTGTAATCCCAGTGCCTGGGAGGTTGAGGTAGGAAGATCCTGAGTTTGAGGTCAGCCTGAGCTACACAGCAAGTTTGTGTTACAAGACCTTGACTCAATTTTTTAAAATATTAAGTAAAACAAAATAGACTTCAATGAGCATCCAGTAGTAGTCAGATGTCTGTGCATAATGCCAGGGCCCCCTTACATATCAACGTGCTCACTGTTTGGGCTTTTTATTTCCAGTGGGGTAGTATTTTCCCAGAACCTATACATGTCTTCTACATACTTAAAATCATCTCCAGGGGCTGGAGAGATGGCTCAGCAGTTATGAGCACTGGCTGCTCTTTCAGAGGACCCAGATTCAGTTCCCAGCAGCCGGATCACAACTGACTACAGTCTGTAACTCCAGTTTCAGGAGATCTGATGCCCTCTTCTGGCCTCCTTGGGCACTGCATGACACAGGTGCATTTACAAATATTCAGGCAAAATGCTCATACACATAAAAATTAAAAATTAAAAAAAATCATCTCCAGGTCACTTATAATATATAGTAAAGTGGAAATGCTGGGTAAATAGTTGTTATTCAATTGTTTTCCTGACAAGTGTGTCCAACCTTCATGCAGCCCAGAGCATCTCAGGACAGCTGTAGATGTGGTCCAATACCTTTGTAGATGGCAACATCATATCACAAAGTCAAAAGATTGGACAGCCCGGGTAGAGAAAAAGGACCAAGTAAAAGCCCTGCATGTACAGGACAGACACAGGTTTGGCTTTTTTACTGAGTGTTTTTGCACTGTAGTTGGTGAACTACTTGAATGCAGAATTGAAGTTGCAGAGGGTTGGCTGCACACACAACACAGTTCTATATCAACATGTGTAACATAAATGATAAAATGACTGTATTTTTCCTTCATGTTGCCTTTTATTTTATATTTATTTTTATCTGTGTGTGGGTGTGTGCACATGAGTGCAGTGCCCTTGGAGGCCAGAAGAGGGCATCAGATCTCCTGGAGATGGAGATACAGGTGGTTGTAAGCTGCCTTATGTGGGTGCTGGGAACTGAACTCAGGTCTCCTGCAAGAGCAGGAAGAGCTCCTAACTACCGGAGCACCTCTCCAGTCCGCTCGTGTTGCTTTTTTGAAATCATTTGGCCCAGAAGAACCCAGGGAAGCTGTGAAGAATGGCAATTTCTCAGCCTTGTGGAACTTCTTACCAAATTAGAAAAATCAACCCTCCACCCAGCCTCTGAACATCACAAAAATTTCAGGAATGAAATGAAAGAGTCAAAGCTATGGGTGTTAGGGACAAAGTAAACCTTGGAGGTCATGGAGGATGGACGGCAGGGTTCTGTTGAGGCCCAGTGAGGGAAAGTTATGCCTTTCCGCATCAAAAGAATGGAGTCTACCTTTGGCCCTGGGTGGAGCCATGATATTCTGATCTGCTCCAAAGATTAGAACATTTCATGCCATGGCCTGCACCTGTGCTAAGTTGATCTCTGTTTGGTTCATCTCTAAGTATGAACCAAAACTTAGGGGAGGAACTGGCTTATTTCAGTTTACAGGTCACAGTTCATCAGTGAGGGAAGTCAGGTCAGGAGCCTGAAACAGAAACCATGGGGAACACGGCTTACTGGCTCCACTGCGGGCTAACACTCAGCTAGACTTCTTATGTAGCCCAGGGAATGGTTCTGCCCACAGTGGGCTGAGCCTTTTACACCAATTAGTAAAGACAGTCCTCCACAGACTTGCCCACAGACCACTCTGAACTAGGCAAGTCCTCAGTGGAGACCCCCTTCTCAGGTGACTCTAGGTTGTACCGAGTATTCAGTTAAAGCAGAGTAGGACATCTCCTTTAAGCATCAGTTTCAGCTGGGCCTGTCAATTAGCTGGCCAGGAGATCATCCCTTGGGCAAGCTAATTCACCTAACTAGGGGATGGGAGGAAACATTATTCTTCATAGTGTGATAATATCCTCACCTCTCCCCAAGAGGCCACCTGGGTAGTCGCTGAGCTTTCGTCGGGCTGCACTAGGTCTGGCCAGATTTTCTGAGTGACTCAAAAAATTGTAACTTTCTCTTTTTCTTTTTTTTTGGTTCACATACTGACCCAAAATCTCAGGTATGCGTTTCCTGATACGCTAAGCTTTCTCGTTCTTTCTCCATCTTCTGTCATATAACTACACTTTCAGCTGCTTGATGAATTCTATCATGAAAGGTGCGACTCTCTCTCACGCTCTTCTCCATCCCCCTCCTCTGGGCCCAATGCCAAGGTTAACAGCTTGCCTGCCCTGATTTTTCTCTTAGCCTCTAATAAGATGGCCCTTAAGTTTTCTTTGAGATTGTTTTGAAATCGTTTTATTTTATTTATTTATTATTTATTTATTTATTTATTTAGGATTTTTCTGTTGTTTTGGTTTTGGTTTTGGGTTTTTTTTGTTTTGTTTTGTTTTGTTTTTGTTTTTTGAGACAGGGTTTCCCTATAGCCCCAGCTGGCCTGGAACTCTCTATGTAAACCAGGTTGGCCTTGATCTCACAGAAATCCGCCTGCCTCTGCCTCGCTCCCGAGTGCTGGGATTAAAGTATGCGCCACCACATCAAAACTCTGAAATTCTCTAATTAAGGAAACTTAAGGACATCAAAAAATGAGACCTCAGGTTCTCATAATTATACAAGTATTCTTACCATCGAAGCCATCTCAACGCTCCAGATGTCCTAAGCAGCTGACTTTTAAGTGCTTTTTCAAAATGTGTTTTTTCTTGTTTTGTTTTTTTTTAATTTTTGATTTAGTTATTTCTTTTTTATGTGTATGAATATTTTGCCTGCCACGCATATAAGTGCACCATGTCCATGCAGTGTCTGAAGAGGCCAGAAGAGGGCGTTAGATTCCTTGAGCTGCAGTTATAGATGGTTGTTAGTCATCATGTGGGTCCTGGGAACTGAACCCTTGTCCTCTGCAGGAGCAGCCCGGGCTCTTGACCCTTCAGTCATCTCTCCAGCCTTTTTGTGTTTTGTTTTTGAGATAGGGGCTTACTAGGTAGCCCCAGATGCTCTCAAGCTCAGAATCCTCGTGCCTCTGCCTCCCAAATGCACTCCCTGTCTTTGAGTTTCCTTGCAATATTATAGACCAAATAAAATGTGTCTTGTGGTTGAATGTGTTCCTGGGACTAACAGTGTAAGCTCCCAAGCAGAGGGACCAGGCAGACTGGGGAGAAGACCCCCACTCTCCACCCGCCTCCCCCATTGTCAGTCACTCCTCTCTGATCACTGCTGATCCCAGAATGCTCCAGGCGATCTTGGCCCAGAGCCTGGGATCTTTTCCGCTGTGTGTGTGACCAGCTCATTCTTTCATTCCTTGTGACTCCACAGCCTCCTCCTAGCTAAGTCAAAGGTCTCAACCCAGCAGTCCCTGGTCTGAATCCAACTACTGTAAGTTTCCTGCAGTCTGTGAAGTGTTGCAAAAAAAAATGACAGTTGTTGCTGTTGTGGCTTGAATTAGAAATGGAATCCCTGGTGTAATGCTGTTGGGAGGCAGATCCTGAGGGATAAATTAACGCTGACGCCATGGGAAGGGGTTAATTCTCACGAGAGCGGACTGTTTTAAAAGCTAGTTATTGTTCTCAGTCTCGTTTCTCCTTCACCTTCTGCAGTGGGATAGTGTAGCCAGAAGACCCTCCCCAGCGGCTGGCACCGTGTTCTTGAACTTCCCAGCCTTCTAAAACCATGAGCCAAACACAGTCTGTTTATTATTATAAATAATCTTTTTCAGGTGTTCTGATATGACGACAGAAAATGGACCGAGTCAGCTGGCAACATTTAAATACCAGGCTATTTCAACACAAGCTGTATTTCCTGATTCTTCTACAAGACTTGGTCTGACCTGACACCCCATCTCCAGCATCCATGGTCTGTCAGAATGAGGTCTGTCTTCCCAGCATGGCCAGGCAGGTATCATCTTTTCTTGGTTTTCTTCCAGGATCCTTTGGCCCCAGGCTGCTCCCATCTCAGCCTACCTTTCACTCACTGGCATTGACCCCAGACAGGTGCATTCTGGGGAAGGTCTGCAGCAAAGACCCCCGCTGCCAGAATGTCACTGGAGTCCAGGAAGCCAGCACAGTCCACAGTGATGTGAAAGGGAATTAATGTGGGATTCCGCTCCTCTCCCAAAGGTTTTGTCAATCTTCCGATTATGTAAAAAACTGACTCTTTCAAAACTGTCTGTGACTGGGCATGAAGATGCAGGTCCATTATCCCAGCACTTGGGAGGCTGAGGTTGGAGGATCAATAATTCAACATACTGAGACCCTGTCTCAAGAAACCCAAACAGGTCAGGCAAGTTGGCTCAGCGGCTAGAGGTGCTTGCTGTGAAGCCTGAGGACCTGAGTTCAATCCCCAGGACCCACATGGTAGAAGGAGAGAACTGAATCCTGCAAAGGGTCTTCTGACCTCCCCACTCGCGCTGTGGTATTCATACATGAATAGATAAATAAATGTAAAAAACAAAATGTAAAGTGGACAAGGAGGACAGACAGACAAAGGTGAAGCACCTCACCTGTAGCTCAGGCATCATTTGGGAAAAAGACCCAAAGAGGGGTTTTTTAGCCTAAAAACCAGAACCCTTGGTCTACTTGCCACCGGAGTAGTTACAGGGCAGAAAAGCATAAAACAGTAGGAAACTGAAAATTTCTCTCTTTTGGCCTTTGGCCATTGCTAAGGGTAGACAGGGAGATGATGTGTGCTGGGTTAAAGAATGTCATGTGACTGGCAAACCCTCCTGGTCAGCCCTGACTCTGGGCATGGGGATTAAACTCAGGTCCTCAGGCTTCACAGCAAGCACCTCTAGCCGCTGAGCCAACTTGCCTGACCTGTTTGGGTTTCTTGAGACAGGGTCTCAGTATGTTGAATTATTGATCCTCCAACCTCAGCCTCCCAAGCGCTGGGATAATGGACCTGCACCTTCATACCCAGGGTTAATAGAACCTTCTCAGGGGCGTATTGGGGCAGTGTTTACTATGGGTAATTTTGGAAGAGAAGAATGCTCATAGTTAATACAAAATAACAAACCACAAGGTTGCAAGAATGAAGGGGAACTTGGGGTGGTGCACCCTGAGCCAGGGGTGGGCGTGGCGTGGGGGCTCAGTGGCGCTGAGTTCAATCACTGGGACCCACATTGTGGAAGGAGAGAACTTGACAGCTGAAAATTGAGCTCTGACCTCCACATGTGTTCTCTCTCTCTCTCTCTCTCTCTCTCTCTCTCTCTCTCTCTCTCTCTCTTTCTCATACACACACACACACACACACACACACACACACACACAAAATGTAAAATATATTTTTTAAAGAAGAATAGCTTGATATCCCAGTTAACTTTAAACTGTCAACTCGGCACAGCCCAGAGACACTGGAGGAGGAAATCTCAATTAAGAGTTTCCCAGCTCAGATTGGCCTGTGGCATGTCTGTGGGGGATTGTTTTGATTGTTAATTGATGTAGTGGGCACAGCCCCCCCCGTGGTACCATTCCCCAGGCAGGCAGTCCTGGGCTGTATAAGAAAGTTAGTTGAGGGGCTGAAGAGTCGGTCCAGTAGTTAAGAGCACTTGTTTTCCATTTGTTTGTTTTGCTTTGTTTCTCTTTTTGGTCTTTTTAAGACAAGATCTCCCTGTAGCCCCGGCTGGCCTGGAACTCACTATATAGACCAGGCTGGCCTCCATCCCACAGATACCCACTTCCCTCTGCCTCCCAAGTGTGGGATTAAAGGTCTGTACCACCGTGCACAACTAAGAGCATTTGTTGACCTGAGTTCTCTTCCCAGCACCTACATGACAGCTAACAACATCTGACATGTTGTCAACACCCATCTGAAACTCCAGTTCCGGTGATATGATGCCCTCTTCTGGCCTCCACGGGTACTGCATCTACACAATGTACTTACATATAGGCAGGCAAAACACTCATATACATAAAAATAAAAAAGAAAGCTAGTCAAGCATAAGCCTCTGAGTGAGCCAGCAGGCAGTGTCCCCCATCGTTTCTAGTGCAGGTTCCTGCTTGAATTCCCACCTGACTTCTCTCAGTGATGGCCAGTGACCTGTAAGCCGAAATAAACCCCTAACCTGCTTTTGACTGTAGCGTTTGTCACAGCCACAAACTTAAACTAGAGCAAGGACTTTAAAGCAGAATTTAATTGAGGGTTTAAAAAAAAATCATATTTATGCGTGATCTATATATTAAATATTCTCGGCATTGATTTCCCTCTAGATAAAAGCCTGAGTTCTCTCTTGCTCTCCCAGTGAGCCTTCTTTTCCTTGCTCTGGGATGGGTTCCCAGCCTGGGACCCTGGCTGCCAGCAATCCCGTGTCCTGACTTAACCCCTCGCATGTGCCCACTGTGGGGCCAGGCTGCTCCTTTCTGGCTACAGAGGCAGAATAGTGAGTATGCAGATCTCTGGGCCTGGCTGGCACCTTGGCCACTGCCCTCTGGCAGCCTGGGCCCTGTCTCAGTGTCCTCAGTCCCTCTGTGCCTCAGCACGGCTCCGAGAGAGCCAGCACCAGTCCCTGAGTGTGTGCTGCTGCTGTGGACAGGCCTCAGATTTTCAACTAATCCTTATGCAGCTGGCAGCATTGTTGCAACTGACTTAGTCACTCAAGGCCAAGTCACACCTTGAAGAAGAGTCAGGATTCCAGACCCGAGTCCTATACGTGAGCAACGGGACAACAAAGGATAACAGAGCCCCATTTAACCTTGAAACACAGCCGCCCACACCCCACACACCCCCCCCCCACCAAGAACAGACATCAGGAATCAGGGAGCAGGCAAGTCCCCAGGAAACTGTTCTAGAAACAGCTACCTCTTCCCACTCCACTGCTCCCGCTGGATGTCACAGCAGCCTCCGGTCTCCTGTTCCCGCCCGGTCCACCAATGCAAATGAGAGGGCTTCAGTGTGACCCATAAGTGTCCCCTCCCTGGTTCCCTGTCACCTCTCAGCTTATGGTCTGCACTAGCTCTCTGGCCTCCCACACACCAGCTTCCCCTGCACCCTGGCTTTTGCACATGCTGTGTGGTCCCAACAGCATCTTCTCTCTTCCTGTTGATGCTCAAAGTCCCCTCCCCATCTTTTCTTCTGGATTATCCCAGCCTTCATCTTCCCAAAGAGGCTTTCTGTGGCCATCCAATTTAAAGTCGACTTTCGCGTGTGTGTGTGTGTGTGTGTGTGTGTGTGTGTGTTCGCATGTCGATGTGTGTAGAGGCCAGAAATCAACATCAGGTGTTTTCTTTAAAAAATATTATTTATTTTTTTATTTTCTATGTATGAATGTTGTATGTTCATATGAGTGCATCCATGCGTGTAATGCTTGTGGAGGTCAGAGAGGGCGGGGATCCCCTGAAATTGGAGTTACACCATGTGGGTGCTGGGAACCGAACCTGGGTCTTCTGCAAGAGCAGTCAGTGCTCGTAACTGCAGAGCCATCTCTCCAGCCCCCTCAGGAGCTTCTTCACTTTACTTTTTGAGACAAAGCCTCTTAATGTACCTGGAGTTCACTGATCAAGCTAGACTGGGTGGCCAGTAAGGCCTGAGGATGGCTCGTCTCCACCTCTCCAATGCTGGGGTTACAGCACACACTGTGCCTAACTCTTTTTTTCCTTAATTTAAAAAATATTTATTTTCTTACATTATAAACAATTTACTTTTATTTTATGTGTATAAGTTTTTTGCCTACATGTATGTAAACACACTGCGTGTATACATGCAATGCCGGCCGAGGCCAGAAGAGGCCATCAGATCCCCTGAAACCGGAGTTTACAGCCCTTAGCCTTTGTTCTTGAATTTATTTTATTTTGTGCATGCATGCTTGTCTGGCTGTGGGGTATGTGCATGTGGCTGCAGCCCACGGAGATCAGAAGAGGGCATCCTGGAGCAGGAGTCGCAGGCAATTGGGTTTGTCTGATGTCGGTGGATGCTGGGGGCCAAACTCGGGTCTTCCGTAAGAACAGTGAGTTCTCCCACTGAGCTATCTCGCCAGCCCCGCCCCCCTTTTTTTTTACTTTTAACGTGGGTGATGGTGGTCAAACCTGTTTGATATGTGTTCCCATCACTGTGCAGCAATCACTTCACGGACCGAGCCATCAGCCCAGTCCCTTGAAATGACATTTCCACACTTCCTGTGTAATTTCCGGGTCATGAACATGTTAAGGTCTTTCTTCCTTCTGCAGCATTAACTCTGGCACTTGGCTGTCCCAGGCCTTTTCGGCACAGAGCGCAGTGCTGAGAAAGTGCTCTTGCCTAAGTGCTCAGGAAGTATTTGCTGAGCAGATGAGACAGAACCACACTGGTCAGCATCCCAGACCCGAGTACACATTCAGGCCACTCATCCTCCTGAAAACGGGCGTGGTTGGGGGGATGCACAGTAGGCCACAGATTCAAAAGGAAAGGAAATCACAACCAGGCAGCCTGGGCTAGTTCCTCAATTGTACTGGGTGACTTCAGGCGGGCATGGCACTTATCCTGAGCCTCAGTTTCCCCCTATGTGCAAGCCCAGTCCCCAGCAGAGCCGCCCTTTGGCTTCAATGGGGCTGTTGTGTGGGACACAGACAGCATGACTAATCCTGCAAGCTGGTTCCCTTCCTAGAAGGGGGTGGAGTGGGAGGCGGGCTGTGGGGGTTTTCTACAGCCAACAAAGGGACTCTTGTGGGCAGGGGCCCTGGAGGGAGGAAAACACATCCCGCCCTGTGGGTCCTGGACAAAAGTCCCAGGTCTCAGAGAGGAAGATTAGCAGCGTGGTTACTGCATTCTTTGAAGACTGTAACAAGAAATACTGGTTTGTGGAAGAGGACAGTGGAGTGGCCTCCCTGTTAGCCTTTCTCCTTACCAGTAGCAGCTAGCTCTGAGGACTGGGGAGCTACCTCTCCTACCTGTATAGATTGAGGTAATAGGCTTGAGATAATCTCTGGGCCACAGTGATTGGTTCAGTGGATCCAATAGAAGTAAAGCATAAACCAGGCATGGTGGCTGGAGGTCCACCCGCTGCTCGCCGGCAGATGGGGTGGGGGAGGTCAGGCTCCACTGTCCCCACATCCATGCTTGTCGAGTGCCTTTGTGGTCCCCCAGCATGAGTAGCTGTGGAACCATATATCCACGTCAAGTTTGACTGTTAAACACCTCACGCCTCCTAAGCTTAACCTAGTCCTTTGTATTTCTTCTTTTTGTTTCTCATTCAAGTTCATGACTTTTAAAAAAAAGTGTCTTGGTGGCTGGAGAGAAGGCTCAGAGTTAAGAGAACTTATGCTCTCGCCAGAGGACTAGTTCAGATCCCAGGTTCAGTTCCCAGCACCCACATGTTGATTCCTGTCATGCAATACTTGTGCAGGCCAGAAGAGGTTTTCAGATCCTCTGGAACTGGAGTTATGGATCATTGTTAGCCAACATGTGGGTGCTGGGAACTGAACCTGGGTCCTCTATAAGAGTGTACTTGCATACATGCAGGCAAAACACTCACACACACAATAAAGATAAATTAATTTAAATGGTGTCTTGGGTGGTAGACGCTTGTGGGTGCTTGCGTGCACGTGTGTGTGATACACACACCTGGGTAGATACATGTGGAGACCACAGGTTGACTTTGGATGTCTTCCTCTCTCTGCACTTGATTGAGACAGGGTCTCTCATTGATCCTCAACTGACTAGACTGTCTCCACCTCCGAATGCTGGGGTTACAGGTGTTCATTGCTGCACCTGGCTTTTACACCTCAGGGAAGCTTCTGCCCCTTCGAGTTAGCTCTTCATCTGAGAGTGTCAGTTACCCGGATGGTGTGAATCCTCGGTCGGTGTGTTGTTCAGGGTCTTCATTGTTTGCTGCTCACAGCTGCACAAGTCAGTACAACATCCGTGGTCATGTTTTTTTTTTGTTGTTGTTGTTTTTGTTTTTAAGGTATATAGAGGCACAGAGAATTTAAGTTACTTTCCCAAGAACACACAGATAGGAAGGCCTGGAGTGGGGTTCTCACAAGGCAGCCTGACTTTAGAAATCTGTGTTCTGCTCAGTACAGGCAAACAGGGAGCAGTCCTTACTTTAAATGAGAAGAGAAGGACTGGAAAGGTGGCTCAGTGGTTAAGAGCACTGTCTGCTCTCATAGAGGACCTGAGTTCAGTTACCAGCATCCACGTGGCATCTAACAACCATCTGTAACTCGTGGGCATTGCATGACACACGTGCACTTACATACATGCAAAATACTCATACACATAAAAAAAATTAAATGAGACTAGAATGAACTGCAATTCCAACATGTGGGAGGCTGGCAGGATGACTGGGAGTTCAAGGCCAGCCTGGGCTATGTAGTAAGATCCTGTCAGCTACACGGGGAGGGGCCCAGGTGGGGAGGTGTGAGGAAGAAGAATGGACAGTTTAAGATCAGCCAGAACAATTTACCCCAACCCCAAACCAAAAAAATACAGAAAAGTTATGGGTGTGGCTCAATGTAGAGCACGTGTCTACAATCCCCCAGTGAGGGGCTGGGGGTGTGGCTCAGTGGTAGAGCCCCTGTCTAGAATCCCCAGTGTGGGGCTGGGGACGTGGCTCAGTGGTAGAGCACCTGTCTAGAATCCCCCAGTGTGGGGCTGGGGACGTGGCTCAGTGGTAGAGCGCCTGTCTAGAATCCCCCAGTGTGGGGCTGGGGGCATGGCTTAGTGGTACAGCATCCTGCCTTGTATGCACAAGGTATTAGTTTCAGCCTTGGTACTGAAAATACACTGTTGCAAGGACTGCTGAGACTGCTTAATGCTCTGGACAAAGATCACTTGGCAGCGTGACAAGGACTGGGGAAGTGGATATTTGTCCTCCGGGCACTAACAAGTACCTATTGCCACTGTTACTCTCATCCTGTCTTCTTGCCAGACCATCTCCCCAGGGGCCGAGCCTAGGTTGAGCAGAAATGCAGGTGGAGAATCCTGTGCACAGGCCACATGACCATTTCGGGAAGGGACCAATCAATGATGCCGGACACTGTAAACTGATGCTCGGGCTTCAGTTTTTCTGAACTGATTCTTCTGTGGGATGCTGGTTACTCGCGACAGGCCCTTCTAAGCCTATCCTAAGCCAACTGGAGCCCAAGTCCACTTGGAGAACTGAGTCTGTAACCTCTGCCTCTGTGTCCTGGGGACAGGTGACAGATCCTGTGCTGGATATAGGGAAACCACACCCAGCGGTGTCAAGGACACAGCCTGTGTGTGCAGCCCTCGAGACACTTGGTGGATTCATTCTTCTTGCTGGGCAGAAGCTGAGTGGCTGTCAGATGTGTTCAGGAGTATTTTGTCTGCAGGAGGAGCCATCAGGATGGGAAGCAACTTAGAGTCACCAAGGCAGAGCTGATGAACTGTTTGGAGCACTTGAAGGAGCCAGGGCTGAAACCTCCACCCAACACGGGTGATGGAAGTCCCCCAGTGAGCTTCTGGAAGTGGACCTTCTGGAAGGCAGAAGTGGACATCTGGCACGGGGAATGGGGAGAGGCCAATAGGTGTGAAAAGAAACAGGACAAATGCTACTAAGTGTCTCGAGGGCCACACACACAGGCTATGTCCCTGACATTGCTGGGTGTGGTTTCCCAATAACCAGCACAGGATCTGTCACCTGTCCCCAAGGCACAGAGGTTACAGACTCCGTTCCCCAAGTGGACTTGGGCTCCAGCTGGCTTATGATGGGTCTAGAAGGGCCTGTCGTGGGTAAACAGCATCCCACAGCAGGTTGGCAACTGGTACCAATTCTCCCTGTTGTGAGCACAGAGGTCTGGGCCATGAGAGAGACTGGCTTGGGATTGTGGATTCCTGTAGCTGTATGTGAGAGAGACAGCCAGCGGGGACACAAAGTGTCTCTTGAATCCTTCTACCCAGGCCACATAGAACACCAGCATAGGTTTTCAGGTATCATGATAGATACATGATGACACCAGTCACAGGAGAGTAGGAAACCAACTGCCCCGCAAGGCACTGAAGCAGACATGCATTAAGGCTACCAGTCAGTTGGCCCAGGCTCCTGTTTACCTGGAAATCCACATGGGCCCATGTTCTCATCAGGCTCCTGCAGATAGGCTTAAGACTCCCCTAGAACCTGTGGGGTGTAATACGTGTCCTCCTTAGATCTCAGGGTCTGCTCCCAGCCCCTGCTTGGGCTTACTTGTCTCTTCCCATGAGTCACACTGGCCCTAGTCACACTGGCTGTGGGGTGGAGGTCCGCACGATCCACCCACCCTGTAAAGGCCAGCCCGCTAGGCCTGATGCAACTGCCAGTCCCTGGGTTGTGAAGACTGAATCTTCCAAGGTGAGTCCCTAGCATATCCTGACACCAGCTACTGATTCTCAGGACTCCGTGGTGTTCTCAGCAGGTTCTTACCAACCCTACACACACACACACACACACACACACACACACACACACACACACACCCCACACATACCCCGAGAGAAAGAGACTGACTCATTCTCAGCATCAAGCAGACAACATCTAAGGCAGACCTGTGACCTCTCAAAGCCCCAGAGTTGGATTTTCTTCAACCACCTCCCTCCCCTGGGGCAGGGCTATACCTCCTTAGACCCTAGGGTAGAAACCATGTTTTTTGTGCAGTTCACAATGTACACAACTGTATTCAACAGTCCTGGTGCCACTGCGGCCGCCCTCCACCTTATTCATCTATTTTGAACAAGCTTCCTCACTGAACCTGTGGCTCACCTATTTCCAGGCTGGCCAGCAGGTAAGTTCCAGGGGGGTCTCTGGAAGTCCACCTGCCTCCATCTTGTGTGCACCAGCCTTTTGTGCATATTCTGGGAATCCAACCCAGACCCCCACACTGCATGGCAAGCATGCCACCTTCCCAAGCTGAGCCATCTTCCCAGTCCCCAGTAGCCCGATCTTCGAGGTCGAATCTTTAGAGAGGGAATATTTCTCTGCTTTGTCGGGGGCCATCTGGTTTTAACGGTGGTTCTAGAAATGTCCTCCAACCTTTGGATGTCTTCTTCTAATGAAGGGTGAGGTCTCTGTTCCCTCCCCTTAAAAGTCTAATCAAGCTGGCAACTGTGTAGCAGAAATGAGGCTGGGGGTATCAGCGAAACTGCTGCAATACTCACTGTGGAGCCCTGGGCCACCTTGTAAGCAGTGCAAATGTCCTGAGCCAGCCAGGATGGGAGAAACCTCAAATCAACTCAGATAGAAGATGAGTCGGTGGTCCCAGTAGAGACCAGCTCTCTAACTCCAGCCTGGACACAGAAGCCTCTGCAGTCTGTAACCACCAAATCACTCCATCCTTCTAGCTGACTCCGGGACTTCACGGAGCAGACAGAGCTGTTCCAATCTAGCCTTCTGTGCCCCAGAACCCTGAGAGCCTAATAGAATGCTTATTACTCCCCTGCTAGGTTTGGGTGGTTTGTTTTGCAGATCAGTGGCTCCTTGAATAACTTGCACCATTGAAATAGCATTGCTTTTTATACAGAAACCAAAATCCATCTCCCTTGCGCGCTGCTAGCTGAACCTTCCCAACAATTATTTCTGAATGTAAAATGAATAGCCTTCGCAGTCCTTGTTAATCACGGCAGTGTTTGTACTTGAGAGCAAGCTAGCACAGGAAAGAAAACACACATCTCTCTCTGTGTGCTTGACTGTGAAGATGCCAACCGCCCCACATGCACAGAGCCTCTGTTCCAAGCTAGGCCCAGAGGCTTTTCTGTAGACAGAAGAACAGAATCAAGCTGGGTGTGGAAGTGCAGATGTTACCCCAGCTGACCTGGGAGGCTGAGGCAAGGGAATAGCGAGTTCCAGGGCAGCCTGGGCTGTGGTTATGGTTTGAATCTCCAATACCCGCAAAGTCTCGTATGTTTGTAACACTCGGTTCTCATCTGGTGGTGCTGTTCTGGGAGGTTGTGAGCCCTTTGCAATAGAAAGCCGAGCTAGGCACATGGGTCACTAAGGGGTGGGCTTCTGAGGTTATAGCCAGGCTCTGCTTCCAGTTCTGTCCACTAAGATGTGAGGAGCTGCCATCTCACACTCCAACCACTGTGGACCGAGCTGCTCCAGTCACCAAGCCATCCGTCCCTGCCATGATGGACTGTGCTCCCTAAAACCATGAGCCAAAGTAAAGCTTTTCTCTCTTAAGTTATTTCCGTTAGGTATTTTGTGACGGCAATAAAAAAACTACACCCTGAGATACTGTCTCAAGAAAAAACAAAAACAGAAAACAAAAAACAAAACAACCAACCAACCAAACAAACAAACCAAAACCAGCATATACCTGTGATCATAGCACTTAGGAGACTGAGGCAGAAAGATCAGGAGTTCATGGTCCATCTCAGCTACATAGCAAGTTTGGGACCAGCCTGGGCTACATGAGACCTTGTTTAAAGAATAGTGTGGGGTTTGGAAAGATGATTTAGTGATTAAGAGCACTTGCTGCTCTTCCGGAGGACCTAAGTTCAGTTCCCCAAACCCCTATAGGGAGGTTCACAACTCTAATAACTCCAGCTCCAAGGCATCTGATGCCCTCTTCTGGCCTCTTTGGGCATAGTGTGTATACAGTCGTGCAGGCACACGTAAATACACATAAAAATCCATAAGTAAGAATCTTTCAACAAAACAGTGTGAAGAAGAGTGAAGAGAAAAATGGTTGATGGAGGCTGAAAAGCCAACACCAGGCACCCCGTCAGTTGATCCCAGCTATGGTGCTGCAGAGAGCAAAGACGCTGGCAGAACGTGGACTGCCCACACTCTCCCACCAAGCGGCTTATTGGCTCTTGATGTCCCTCTGTGGTTTTTTATCTGCTGTGCCTTTTACGGCTTCACACATTGGAAGCTTCGTCCCCAAGCATCAGGAGGCGGAACCTTTAAAAGACGGGGTCTGATGCAAGGACACTTGGAGTGCTGTGCTGGGAAGGGAGGCCCCAAGAAAGTGGTTATTCCAGAAAGAGCAATTTGTTCCCTGGCTTGTTGTCTTGCCGCTCCGTGAGTCTTTTTCCGTGAGTGCTGAAATGGCATTGCCACTCACCATGGGCAGAATTGATCTTGGACTTTCAACCACCCCCCCGCCACCTCCTATTTTGGGTCAGAGTCTCTCTATGTATCCCAGGCTAGCCTCAAATTTGCAATTCTCCCACCTCCTGAGCATTGAGATTACAGGTGTGCACCACCATACCTGGCTTAAATCTCTTTTACATTTTAAAAATTATGTGTATGTATGTGCAAATGTGTCTGTGGGGTGTACATGTGAGTGCAGGTGCCTGTGGAAGGGAGAAGGGAGACAGATCTCCTGGAGCTGCAGTAACAGCAGTTTTGAGCCAACTGACGTGGGTACTCAGAACCAAACCTGGATCCTCTGCAAGAGCAGCAAGTGCTTTTGCCATCTAACCAGTCCCTTAAACCTCTTTTCTTCCTAAAGTACCCACTCTTAGGTTTTTTGTTATAGCAAAAGATAGGGGATAAACACATGTCCAAATCTCTGCCAGGTCTCCTAGAATGAGGCCACATCCCTTCAGAGACCTCAGACCCCTCAGGGCAGGGTCATACCCTTTCTACTCCCAGTCCCTCTACCTAAACCTCCCTCATCACTCCAGGACATATCTGTTCAGAGCCCATCACCTCAGGGTGGACTGTGCTCCTGGAGAGGCCTCAAGGGACACAGGGACAGCACATTTTTCAATCGATAATTACAAAAGGTACGTTTTATGTTCACTTCCTCTGAGTCTACATACTTTTGTGAGTGTGGTGCTGGGATTCAAACTCACAGCCTTGAGCATGCTGGGCAAGTCTATATGCATTTGTAACAAACCAATGTGCAACTGATTCTCCTCGCCCCTGCCCTCCAATGCCACAGGTAAGACATTCTCAGGAAAACCGTGAGAGGCAGGGGAGAGGCTGTGCTCTACAAGCGAGAAGGTGGGGCTGGGTAGCGGTGGGGACTCGGGGCTGCGGCACATCCCAGGAGACTGCTCCGCGAGTTCTTCCAAAGTGCTCTCAGGCCTATGTGTACTTTTGAGGAAGTCTCTTGGGAGCTTGAAGTTGATGGGTAATGAGTTGCCTTTTAAAATTTTATGTATGTGTATTGCCTGTATGTATGTAAGTACACCGCATGCATGAAACGCCCAGCCCACAGAGGCCAGAAGATGGCGTTGGACCCTCGGGAATTGGAGTTACAGACTGTTGTGAGCTGTCATGTGGGTGCTAAGAACACACATGACTAGTCCCCAGCTTCTTGTAATCTTACCTGATTAAAAATAGGAACTCATGGGGCTGGAGAGATGCTCAGTGGTTAAGAGCACTGGCTGTTCTTGCAGAGAACCTGGGTTTGGTTCCCAGCACCCACATGGTGGTTAACAACTGCCTGCAAATCCAGTTCCAGGGAATCCGACTCCCTCTCCCGGGCATTGCATGTACAGGTGCACTTACATACATGCAGGCGGAACACTCATATACATAAAATAAAAATAAATAAATAAATAAATAATTTTTAAAAACCAGATCATGAGAGGCCAGGCCCGGTAACCCACTCTGGTTAATCCCAGCACTTGGGAGGTTGAGGTAAAGGATTATCACATATTTAAGGCCAGCCTGGGCTCCATAGCCTTGTAGACCAGTCATAGCTATGTAGAGAGACCCTTTTTCAAAAAAAAAAAAAAACAAATCAAAACAAAAAAATCATGAGAAGCAGTATATGCTGAGCCTTGTTTTTTTTTAGAGCTAGTGGCTGGCAGTCACTGCTTTTCAGCCCTCACAATGGAGGTGCAGCAGCGCCCCCTGGTGGTTGTTCAGGCAACAACAAAGGTCTACAGATACCTTATGGGGAGAGGCAGGGAAGATGGAGCGTTTCCTCCCCAAGAAAAGCTGGGACTAAGGCCGCCAGTCCCCATGAAAGGAGTGGGGGTCTCAAGCTGAGCTCAAGAGCCAGGTCACCCCTGTCACTGTCCTGCAGGACTTTCATTTCCGTTGACCCCAATGGATGTCTCTTCTCTTGTTCACTGGGCATATCTCTGTCCACTTTTTCTGGAAACAGCTTTGTATTTTCCTTTAAACAATCTCCCTCCCTCAACTCATGTGGGTCCTGAAGGCCTGGGCTACCTGTGCCCTGGCTGCACCTCAGGTGTTTGGGATCTTTTTCTTTCCGGAGTCACTGTGAAAGAAGTGTTTCTTTTCCACTGGCACCATGAACCTGGTCCATGGCCTGTGCCTGGGGCTTGTGGAGAGGCTGACTGCATTTTGAGTCTGTCTGTAAGGAGGTCTGCTTAGAAATAAAGCTGACGGAGTAAAGGAGATCTGAGAGCAGCTGGATCAAGCAGTACCCGCAGTCAGACTCTCGGAGAATTTTCAACGCACCCTCCCTCCCTCCCTCTGTCCCTCCTCCTCTTCCTTCTTTGTTTTGTTTTGCTGTTTGTTTTGTCTTTAGTTCTTAATTTTTTATTGAATTGTTGTGTTTCATACAGAACATCTCAATCGATCTTAATCATCTTTATCCCCCTCCCCCCCCCTGCACCCCTCCACGACCCCCACTGGAATCCGTACATTCTGTCAGCCATGCCAAGGCCTGCTGTGTCAAGTCAGTGTCCTCAGACATTCTTCAGTGCAAGTTCATCTACTGAGGTCTAGTCAGCCTATCCGGTGTCCTGTGCTTTAGGAAGATCAGCTCTTCCTCATCCAGCAGTAATCAGTTGCCAATATTTCTTCATCTAAGATTGGGGTCTGCTGTCCGTTTTCCCAGGTCTATGCCAGGTCTTTGTCTGCTTGAGTTTGCATGGGTCTTGAGCATGCCAACACCATTGCTGTAGGTTCAGATGAGCAGGGTCCCTGGAGCTTGTAGGACTCTATTTCCATGTGGTCATGAACCTCCTCCATGGCTCTTACAATCTTTCCAGCCCCTCTTCCGCAATGGTCCCTGAGCCCTGGATGGGTGAAGTTTAACAGAGGAGTCCTATCCAAGGACCAGCATTCTGCAGACTCAGTCTCTATGCCTTGGCCATTCGTGACCTTTTGTGTTCCTGGCCCTCTGTTGCATGAGGGAGCTTCGCTAAGGAGAGTTGAGAGATTCACTAGTGTCCTCTTTACACCTTGTTCTGGGTTCCATGAGCCTTAGGTGCAGAGGTTGCATTGTAGATGTGTTTTGTTTGTCTTCTGAGACAGGTCCAGCTGGTAGAACTCATGTAGACCAGGCTGGCCTCTATCTCACAGAGCTCTACCTGTCTCTGCCTCCTGAGTGCTGGGATTAAAGATGTGTACCATGACACTTTGTTTTTTTCTTTTCAAATTTAATTAAATTAATTAATTTTATTTTACGTGTTTGAGTGTATTGCCTGCATGTGTGTACGTGTACCTGCCATGCCCCCAGAGGTCAGAAGAGAGAGCTGAATTCCCCCAGAACTGGAGTTATGGATGGTTGATAGCCTCCATGTGGGTTGCTGGGAACTGAACCGGGATCCTCTGTAAGAACAGTCAGTGTTCTTAACCTCTGAGCCATCTCTCTAGTACCCATTGTTTTTTTCTTTTCTGGAGAAAGGGTCTCACTCTGTAGCCAAGGCTATACTACATAGCTCACGCTAGCCTTAACTTATAATGATCCTCCTACCTCAGCTTCCCAAGTGTTGGGTTATAGGCCCGAACACCACACCTGGCTTGAACCTTTCTTCAAGCTGGTGGGAACTGAGGGGGAAGTCACACTTCCTACTTGATTTGGATCAGGCCTTCATTCTTCTCTGCTCACCCACAAATTGTCCACGCTGCTGCTTAAGTTTGTAAATTCACAGACCTATTAATCAAAACTACCTTTATTATTTAAAGAGCATCCTGCCACGGGACGCCCGGATACGAGACCCCAGAGGGGAGAGTAATATTTACATGGAGGTGGGAGGGTGAGGCTAAGCGGCCCCAGTACTGAGTGGGCCGGCCACTGTGTAAGAGGTGTCCTTGCACCTGTGGACTGGGCCCAAGAAGAAAACTGTTCCATCCGAAGCCCAGTGTGGAGCCTACCGTGCGGGGCTGAAGCCCCCAGACCAACTTGGGCCTTGCAGGCTTGGGCAGCACAAAGCAGTGAAGAGATGGGTGTCAGGGCTGGGTCACCATGCCGCTGGATTCGGAGTGAGTCTGGGGAAAGAGACACAGCCTTCTAAACTCTGAGAGCTTCTCCTAACACCCTGTAACAAGCGTCCATCTGTTCCCTAGGGTGGCCTCTGGTAGGTCTGAGCACTAGTCTCCCGGAAATTTCTGCCTTAACATTTTTTTTTCTGGATTTATTTATTTTTATTATATGTATGTTTTGCCTGCACATTTGCAAGCACACCATGTGTGTGCAATGCCCACAGAGGCCAGAAGAGGGTATTAGATCCCCTGGTACTGGAGTTATAGATAGTTGTAAGCTGTCACGTGGGAACCAAACCCAGGTCCTCTGCGAGAACAGCCAGGATTCTTAACCACTAAGCCACCTCTCCAGCCTTTCTTATTAGAATCCCAGACAGTCTCACCCTGGGCCAACTCACCCTTATGGCCTGGAAGATCCAATCCCGGAAGTCAATCACTTTGGTGTACACGCCTGGCTTCTGGGCCAAGGCGCAGCCTGTCCCCCAGCTCACAATGCCACACAACCGCCATCTTGAAGTCCCAGAGATGTTGTCCTCACACACGAAAGGACCACCACTGTCACCCTGGTGGGGGGACAGGACACCAGTCTGGAGGCCTCAAGGACTCCAGTGGGGAGCCCCACTCCCACTGCCCTGGCTCCTCTGGAGCGGTGGGCCCTGGCGTTACTCCCACACAGTCCCTCACCTGGCAGGCGTCAATGCCGCCCTCAGGGTAGCCAGCACAGAACATCTTGGGTTTGATCTGATTCCCATAGAAGTCAGGACTATTGCAGACCTCGTTGCTGATGATGGGGACCCGGGCCTCTTGGAGCACCACAGCCTGCTGGCCTGGGTAGGGGGTAAGGTGGCCAGAAGTAAGGGGCAAGTTCTTCCTGGTGCCCATCTTTTGGGGTCCCCGTTGGGTTCCCCCAGCTCCCCCGCATCCTCCCCTAGAGCCACTCAGGCTCCCTTCTGGTGGCGTGTCGGGCAGGACTCAAGACTCACCATAGTACTGTGTGTTACCCCAGCCTGTTACAGTGCAGATCTTGCCATCTACCAGGTCCTGGCCCGCAGCAGGGAGACACACGGGCTGGATGTATTCTGTGAGAAAGACCACAACGGCCCAGCCCCTGCTGGATTGCCTCACCGGGGACACAGATGTCCAGCAGCCACCTCACCTCCACATGCTCCTAGAGGGTTCTTTCCTGTCCTATAAGAACCTTCACCTCCCAGTATATGGGCCACTTTCCCGAATCATTTCCCTTTATCTCCCATCTTCCCATGGAGGTGACATCATTGACCTTAATCCCAGAAGAGACAGGCCAGGTTGCCTGTCCAAAGTTTCATACAAGCCAATGGCACAATCAGAATTAGAACACAGGTTACTTGATTTCCAAGCCTGTTCTCTTAACCACAAGGCTACCCACAGGATAGAGGCAAAATACTGGAAAACATACCCCTATTTTGACACCCTTGACTCCCACCTGTCAGAAAAGCATCATATTTGACACACAGGCTTTATTTGAGATTAGCACCCCTAAGATGGGGTGTCTAAGATGGTGTGTCTTTGTGCAGTACACAACTCATGCAAGCTGTCCTGGTGGCCCTCACCATTTTCCTGATGGTGACTCGGGCTGCCTGGGCCTTAGAGCCTCACTATAAAATGGACACCATAATAATATTCCAAACTGGGACTATAGCTCAGTAGTAGAGTGCTTGTTTGGCATACACAAGGTCCTGCATTCGATCCCCAACACCACAAGAAAATAAAACACACACACACACAAAGTAATTTCCTGCAGTTAATAGTGGTAGGAAATTGGTGAAATGTGAGAGGCCAGGAAATATGTACATGATCTGGAAGGATACACAGCAAAAGATTAACCGTGGACATTTCCTGAGACAGGCGGCCCTGGAGGACTGCGGGAGAACAGAGTCCAGACCCGGGACACACCAAGGACGATGCCTGGCACACAGTCACGGGTCGCTTAGCAACAGGCAGACACTCTGAGAAATGTGTCCTCAGGTGATTTTTGTCATTGTACACAGGTTCTAAAAGTGCCCTTCATACAAAGTGCGGTGGCTGTGACGTCAGAAGGCTGTCTCATCTCATAGGACCACAGTCATATTTTCTGACCAAAACATATTTATGCAATACATAGCTGTATTTAGGCCCAGCATACTACTGCTTGTATTTATTTCCTTTTTATTCTTATTTATTTTTGGTGTTTTGAGACAGGGTCTTGCAATATAGCCCAGGTTAGCCTCCAATTCACAATCTTCCAACCTCAGCTGCTGCCCCCAGTGTGGGGACGATAGACACACACCACTATACATGCTGTGCCATACCTTTAATTGCATTTCAACTAATCCCATTTATTTGGAGGGGTGGTGGTCACAGATTTACTGAGGTGTATTTCCTTAGCTTTAAGGAACGATAAGTCACAGGTCATACCATTCTCCATGTTAAGGTGTCGATGGGCTGGCACAACCATCACCACGTTCCGCTGCAGAATGCTTCATCTCCCCCAAAACAAACCTCCGATTCTTTCCCAATCACCTCATCTCCACATTCCCACCCTCCTCTTCCACCTGGGTCACTTCTAGCTTTTCTCCCCACCCCCACCATTTTGTTTTTGATTTTGCTCTTGAGACAGTGTGTCATATAGCTCAGGCTGGCCTCAAACTCACTATGTAGCCAAGACTGACTTTGAACTCCTGATCCTCCTGCCTCTGCCTCCTGAGTACTGGGATTACAGGTGTTCAACACGGCGCCCATGATCATGACTATGAATAATGTTAATAGGCACATTGATATACTCGTTTTCTGTGTGACTGTCTATATCCTTGCTATTGGTTATAGGAAAGGAATCATTGGGTCAAACAATGACTTTAACTTTTCAGGAAGTGCCACAGGGTTGTCTAAGGTGGCCACACAATCATTTATAGTTAATGTCAGTTTGTGCTCCCTTAAGACCCGTCCATTATTACTATGTAGACCTAAAATGGATTTACTCTGCCCTACCCCAGCTCCTGCTCTGTCCCCTGGGTCTCTGGAGTCTCCCCTACTGAGGCTGGACCCCCAGACTTACCCGTGAGGGGCAAAGGGCTGGAAAGGCGAACCAGAGCGATGTCGTTACTGTTCTCCTCGCTGGTGGGGTCTCGAAAGGGAAGGTAGCCCCCATGGTAGACCACAGCCTGCACCCCTAGTTGCACACCATGGGGCGATGTCCGGGCCACAGCACCAGCAAACACTCGCCATCGAGACAGGACCCGGTTCCGCCTGCCAGGGACAGCAGGGACAGGTTTCTAGGCCTGGCCTTGGCTGGCTTCTCCGCTGCCCCAACCCCAGCAGTACTGTGTATGACACTCACTCTGGAAAGCAGTGTGCAGCTGTCAGCACCCAGTCCCCCGACAGCAGGGATCCTCCGCAGAGATGGGTTCCATCATAGCGCAGGCTGACCTGCCAGGGCCACCTGCCCAGGCTGCTGTCCTGGCCTCCCACGATGCGGTCCACTGGCAACTTCCTTCGGCCACAGTCTGTGGAGGGGGGTGGGCAGGGAGGGACCAGAATGGGAGGAACCCAGGGATCAGAGGGGACACAGCTTTACATGGCAGTCTGAGGACATGACTTTACCCCACAGGTAGTTTGAGGGGACATCCACTGGCCCTGACAATTTGAGGGAACACAGTCCACTCAGGGCAGTTTGGGGAAGCCTGGCCCTGCTCTCGGAGGTTTTGGGAGAATACACCCTGCCCTAATGAGTTTAAAGGGACATGACCCTGACCCGGCAGTGTGGGGGGACATGTCCTACCTTGGGCAGTCTGCCAGGACACAACCCAGCCCCTGTGCAGTCTGGGGGCACACGCCTGGGCCTGGGCAATTTGGGAGATCATGACCTCACCCTTGGCAGTTTGGCAGGCTGCATCCCACCCTGGGGAGCCTTGGGGACAAACCCTGCCCTGGAGTCTGAGACCAGACTCAAATCTATGGGAGGGTCTGAGGTGGAATCTCACCTTGGCAGATGGTTGTCACAAAACGGCCTCTGGGACAGTCACTGTGAGACATAGGGTTGGAGACAGAGAAACAAACCGTGGAGGGAGGACCAGTTAAGACCACATTAGAGAGAGGATACCAGGGGTCCAGTGCCACCCGAAGCCACCCTGCTTACCACACAGAAATGACCTCCAGCAGCCTCCGGGCCACTGGCAGGCGGCCCTCGTCCACGCAGAAGAAGCCAGAGGTACCATTGGCACCTGCAGTCTGCACATCCAGCTCTGAGTGTGCCAGGGCCCTGCGAAGGGCACCTGTCAGAGCCATCTCCTGCCCACCCCTGCCCCCACCCCCTGGCCCAGTGGTTCCGGTACCTGACAAAGCCCATCTCCTCACAGCCAAGCCCTGCCACCCTGGCGTTGGATCTTGAGGAGCACAGCAGCCGCCACGTCCCCTCTGTCTTGTCAAACACAGCCAGCCGTGCGTCCCCGGGGCTGACCTGCACTGCAGGGCAATAGAGCCGGTCCTGGGTCCCACAGTGGCCCCCTGACTTGCTTCCCCAGCCCACCTGCAGCACTGGGTGGGGTGTACCCCTGCAGCACTCTCCCTGAACCCCTCACTGCCAGGTCATGGCATCTTCATGGGCACACAGACTTGAGTATCAGGGAGTAGAGAAATAATTCCACCTGACTTTACAAGAGAGGGATTGGGATGATGGGTCTGAGCTGGGTCATCTCTGTAACATGGAGGCAAGTCCAGCCCAGATATCTCCGCTCGCTGTAGCCAGGCTTGGGGAACCCCCGGAAGGAGCTTGAAGATCCTACTCTAACTCACCAGGTTCCCAAACATTTAAATAGGGAATAGAGAAAGAAGAAAAGAGAAGAGGAGGAGAAGGACGGTAAGAGAAGATGTATATAACCCCGGCACTCCAGAGCCCAGACAGGAAAATTGTGAGTTCAAGGCCAGTCTAGGAAACATAGATCCTATCTTTTTTGGGGGTGTGGTGGTGGGGTGGGATCTTTTGTCCATAGGACTTGTCAGAGCCTAGAATACTAATATGCTCCAAGGAGAGCATGCTGGGTAATTTCAATCGCCCAAGCACTGACTGGACACATACTTCACGCTCAGTGTGAACAGCAGTGCTAGAGAGATCACTAAGACAGCCCCAGCCAGGTCTGCCATCAGTCAAGGGGATAGGGAGTCAGACAGCAATGAAAAAGTCACCTTAGCCTGGCATGGTGGCTCCTACCTGCAATCCCAGTACTTAGGAGGCTGAGGCAGGAGGATCACGAGTTTGAAGTCAATCAGGGCTATATAATAAGAACTCGGTCTCAGAATGGAGGATGGAATGGGAACGAACCCAACACTGTGGCATAAGGCAAGGCTAGGATGTTCTAAAAGGCTCACAGAGGGTTCTGTCTGGGGCTAGCTGGGCCGATTTGTGTGGCCAGCTGATGCTCCTGTAGAACTCTGTCTGTCCCAGTTTATCCCCACATGGTCAGAGGAGCCCTGTTGACACCAAGTCAGGTCAAACCCCTCAGGGGCTTTTCTTTGTATTTACCAAATACTTTGTAGATGCCAGGCACTATTTCGGACAGTGAATAAAATCACACAAAATGCCTTCCCTTGTGGAGTGCAAAGCCCAGGAGGGGAGATCGATAATGAACAGGACGAATAACTGGAATGTGCTCTGTGTCACAGCAGCGGAAGGGGCCGCAGAGACAGGCAAGGATGACAGAAGGAAGACGTGCTCGTGTGCGGGGGCGAAGCTGCACTTTACCATAAGTGGGCAGGGAAGGACGGTTTCGCAGGAAGGTACCGCATGAGCAATGAGGAGAAGGAGACGAGGGAGGTGAGAACGAGATGCCGAGATCTGAGAGGGGACCTCGAAGTAGGCCACAGGAACCAAAGAATAGAGAGGCGAGATCTGAAGGCTGGGAGGAGACGAGGGCCGCAGGGGCCAGACCCAGCGCCGGGGACCCGGCAGAGAGAATGGAGCAGGCTTAGGACTCAGCTTGTAGGTGGACCAAGGTGCAGCCAGGCCAGGGCTCAGAGCTTAGGGGACCCTGACCTGATTCAGGGGTGCTCGGGCTCTTTTTGGCTGTGGGTGGGGGCCCGACTGGGAGGGAGGGAAGAAAGCTGAAGACTGACCACTGCAGACGGGATGGAGGTGGGGCCAGCAGGGGGCAGCACAGGGAAAAGAGCTAGGCCCTGGACAGTAAGGAGAGCTAGGCCCAGTGGCACAAGCCTGTCATCTCTGGGGCAGGAGGATTAAAATTCCAAGGTCTGCCTGGGCTACAAAGTGAATTCAAGGTTAGCCCAGGCAATTTCAGAAGAAGAGTTTCAAAATATAAATGAAAAAGTGGGGTGATATGGAGCCCCTGCCTAGACTCCCCCATGAGGGGCTGGGGTGGGGCTCAGTGTAGGGCACATGCCCAGCTTGCATGAAGCCTTGGGTCCAATCCCCTGCACAAATAAATGAATACAATCTATGCCCATTTCATAGACGAACCTAAAAGAATATACTTATTCAGGGCAGACAGATAACAACCAGAAACACAGGATTTGAGTTCAGACTATCATTTCCACACTCTCTGCCAGGGACTGTTATCTTTTCTTGCCTGCAACTGAACTCATCCCCAGCAGGACTGAGAGCTACTGGGGCAGTGTGCTGTGATCATAGGCTCCTGTCCTGGGGGTTCAGCAAGGGCAGCCTGGCACTTCCTGCTGAGTGGTGCCTAGCACCTCCCGTGTCAAGACCAAGACACAGTTTGGAACAGCAGTTCGGAATTGGTTGGCACCTTATTTTAACATCATTCCTAACTGCTCCAGAAACATCTAACATATTGGGGTTTTTAGAAAAGAAATTATTTTAGGAAGTGAGGGAATGGAAAGAAACAGCAAGCCACGCCCCCCCGACTTTTGGGGGGATTGTTCATTTGTTTCTGGTTTTATAAAGACAGGGTCTCTCTGTATAATCTAGCAGGCCTGGGAACTTGAGATCATCCTGTCTCAGCCTTCCAGGCGGCTATGATCACAGCTGTGTGCCCTAGACCCCACTCTCCTCCCATTTGTCCATCCTTCATTCCTTGGTTCTTACCTTGGTTCTTTGCTTCCTTTTTTTGAGACAGGGTCTCACTACGGAGCCTTGGTGGCCTGGAACCCCCTATGTAGACCAAGTTAGCCTCAAACTCTCAGAGATCTGCCTGCCTCTGCCTCTGCCTCCTGAGTGCCCAGCCTCCACTTTGCTCCAAAGCCACATTCTATGCTGCTGGCGGTGGCTCTAAAATTCTTGCCTCTTGTCTGTATAATTCTAAGCGGAGCGGGGATGCTGTGGATCGCCAGGTGCGCTCACCAAACTGCCGGCTATATTTAGAGGTGTGAAAATCCCAGAAAAAAAAAAAACAAACCCACAAAGTGAGGATACAGTCAGGGTTGTTTGTGTTTGTCTTTGTACCATCATTACTTGGCATTCTAGAAAGTGCTACTGAAAGGCGCAGGTGTCGGCCCAAACTGGGTCGGAATCACAGCCAGTGTTTTTCCAGTTCAGGATCTGAGATTTTTCTTTATGCTTTTTTTTTTTTTTTCTGAGACAGGGTCTTACTAAATAGCCCATGCTTGCCTTAAAATTTGCTCCCTCAGTCTTAGCCTCCTGAATGTTGGGATTATAGGCATGCCTACTTCTTCTTCATGCCTGAATGCCTACTATGTGTCACGGACTGCTTGACCCATAAACAAAATGTTCCTTCCTTCCTGGAACACTGCTCCTTCAGGGAAGCCGGGTGGAGGGTTGATATCAGGTGTAGTGTCAGTTTGAGGAAGGGCTTGCTCAAGGAGCTCAAAACTTGGGTGAGGAGGAAATGCCAGTGTTTATTAAGTTCTTAGCTAAGCACTAGGCACTACGTGAATACACAAGATAATCATCTCCTTTTCCCCCAGTTCACCAGGAAATAAACCAGGAAATAAAGACTCTCAAAGCGTCAAGGTTAGTGTGGGACACACAGCTCAGAAGTCAGAGAATGGAACCCCGGCTCCAGGTGGGAGATGATGAGTCATGGCTTGGGTACAATAAGGTACCAGAAAGCCGGGTCTGGGGTACAGGCCTGTGAGCTCAGCTACTGAGAAGGCTGAAACAGGAGGACCCCAAGTTCAAGGCCTGCCTAGAATACAGAGTGAGTTCAACACTAGCCTGGGAAACCTAGCAAAAGCCTGTCTCTAAAATGAAGAATAAAAAGCGGTGAGGGCGTGGCTCAGTGGTAGAGCCCCTGCCTAGAATCCCCCAGTGAGGGGCTGGGGCATGGCTCAGTGGTAGAGCCCCTGCCTCGAATCCCCCAGTGAGGGGCTGGGGTGTGGCTCAGTGGTAGAGTCCCTGCCTAGAATCCCCCAGTGAGGGGCTGGGGGCGTGGCTCAGTGGTAGAGCCCCTGCCTCGAATCCCCCAGTGAGGGGCTGGGGTGTGGCTCAGTGGTAGAATACTTGCTAGACAGTCAAGCAGATGCATGCCCCTAGGTTAAATCAGCAGTGTTATAATTTATGTATTTTTGAAAAGGTACTGGAGGGATGGGGTATTTAGGGAGGAAGGCAGAAGCCTAGTGACCAGAATTCAGAGAGACCCACAAGTCAAAGTATGCTGGAGGACAGGATCACATAGTCTGTGAGGAGTTGGGTTTCCATCCTGGTGCCACTATCCTTAGGGACAGCTATTCACCTATAATGCTGGACATGTCAGTTCACTTCACAGAGCCTCAGTTTCCCCACATGTGTAAAAAAAAATCACTAGGGTGACAAAAACCTTAGGCTGTAGCCTGCCACGTTAGCCTTGACCAGGGCAATAAGTTCAGCGGTTTCTTGACAAACAACTGCACAAGAATTAATACAGGACGGCCATCTGACTATCTGACTGCCTGACTGCATGCCCCAGCCTACTACTAAGCAACTCCATGACCTGGACAAGAGATAGGGTCTCCCTAGCCTCAAACTCAAAATCCTCCTGCCTCTGCCTCCTGAGCAGAGGTTACAGGAATGGGTCTCCAAGTCCAACCCTTGGCCTTTCTGTGCCTCAGTTTCCTCACTCATATGAAAACAAACTGTTGTAGGTCTGAGTGAATTGATCACATCAAGTCCTGAGGCTGGACCCTGGCCCAGTGCTCAGTGCTTCTCAGTGTGGTCGGGATGGCTGACTGCAGTGCTGACTGTTCAAGTGTGAATTCTTATTTTTCTTCTTAGTGTGAGTGAATCCTTTATGGAATGTGAGGAGGCTCATGGATATGAAACACACCCCACCACCCCAGGGTCACAGAGCAGCAGTCTGGACTCTGCCTTGGAAAGCCTTGTTCCTTCAGCCCCCATCCTCTGGCTCCATCCTTACATATCCTCTCTGGTCTTCATATCACATATTCATAAAAAAGGCAGCTAGAAGCCGCAACTTCCTTGGCTAGGAGCGTCTGCTGAATACATCCCACGCTTCTGGAACATGCTTTGACCACATCCCACGGTACACACGCGTTCATCGTGATTCACATTGTAACAAGAGCTCTGTGGTCCAGGGAACAGCATGCATGGCCAAGCCTCAGTTTTCCCATGTGTAAAGGGGGAAGGAGTCCCATGTTCCTAGGGCTTTGGGTTGTATATGTGTGAATACACAAAACACAAGCAAAAAAATAAGCCCTTTCTCTTACCAGGAGTGACAAATTTTGATATTTTCACATCCAATCTGTTTCAGACTCTGTGTGTGTGTGTGTGTGTGTAGTGTGTGTGTGCATGTCCTCATGTGTGCATGTGCTTGTGGAGGTCAGAGGATAACCTCAGGTCAACATTCCTCAAGTGCCATCCACCTTCTTTTTTGAGACGAGGTTTCTCATTGGTCTGAGGCTCACCAATTCGGTGAGGCTGATGGGTGACACAGCCCCAGGAATCCACCTGTCTCTGGGATTACAAATGCCCTCTACTATGCCCAGTGTTTTCACATGGGTTCTGGGGCTTGAACTCAGGTCTTTATGCTTGCAAGACAAGCACTTTATTAACCGAACCATCAAAAGGTCCAACTTTCAGGCTTTAAAAAATTCTTGTTTTCAGGTAGGTGTGATATACACACTCTGGAGGTACAGGCGGGAGTTCAGGGTTCCTCCACTACGTCATAAGGTTGAAGCCAGCCTGCATGAATAAGAATCCATGCTTGAACAGTCAGCCCTGCTGCCAACCATCCTGATCACTCTGAGAAACAGCAACCCCTGGGCCAGGGTCCAGCCTCGGGACTTGATGGGATCAATTCACTCACACCTACAACAGCCCGTTCTCATTTGAGGAAACTGAGGCACAGAAAGGCCAATGGTTGAATTTGTAGACTTCACATCAAAAAATAGAAAAAGAAGCTGAGTTTTCAACACTCCCTAATTTAGCTGAATAGTATATTCATGAGTGACTTGTTGGGAGCTTGGACTCCACTGAATGGGATGTGTGAGGTGACTATCAACAGCCATTACCTGCTCTAGGAAGACTGACCTCACAAGCTAAGCAGGGTTAGGTCTGTTTAGCACTGGAATGGGAGACACCTGCCCTATTTAGACCAGAGCCGGAGACCTCATTGTAGCAGCTCACATCTGTAATCTCAGCCCTAAGAAAGTTGAGGCAGAAAGATCACCACTAGTCTGAGGGCAGCCTGGGCTACAGGATGAGTTCCAGGCCAACCTGGGCTACAGAACAAGAGCGTTTCGAACAGCCTGGCAGGGACTCAATGCAAATGCACTATCCACAGTCAGATGAGTGCATTCATTCAGAAATCCCTGCAGCTCCTCCAAGGACCCCTGAGGGTTCCAGCCTGTTCTACTCACCTGGGTACAGCGGCTCCTGGTCACTCCTGAGTAGGATGGTCACTGCAGAGAAGGTAGAGGTGAGGGCAGGCGAGCTGCAGCCCTCAGGGCAGGGGAGGCCTCAGGCAGGGGGGCAGGGAGAGATGTTCTCACCAATGGCCCAGGATGCTGCTCCAATGCCGGTCACAAGCAGCAGGATCCCCACCGCAAGAGCCGCCACCTTGGGTCTAGAGTAACACGGCACAGTCCGAACACCTGCAACGGACACTGAGCTGGGGCCACTGCCAGGTCTGTTCTCAGCACCGAAGGGGGTAGGCACTGGGCCAGCACCCTGCCCCGACACCAAGCCGTTCCTTATCAGGCCCGTGCCTGTGATGTCCCAAGCCCTGTTTCCTGGGGCTGGGAAGCTGGCGGGACTGCCCCTCCCCTGTGGACAGCCAGGTGTCCAGCTCCCCAAGGGTTCCAGCCGCGAAGGGGGCGTGGCCGGGCCCGCTGCCACCTCCTGGCAGCTGTTCCTCTCCAATGACAAGGCACTTCTAAACTTCCTCATCACTCCGGGCTGCCTGCCTTGGACCCGTCTCTCCTACTGATTTGTCCAGAGGTTCCTGAAGCTTCTTGGGATCTGTCACCCCTCTGGCCTTTACTCTCTCGCCAACCCTCAAGGCAGACGTCTCTTTCACTGGACTCAGCTCCAAGGTCAAATTTTTCCCCGGGAGGCTGAGAACCCAAGTTTGTTTGGTTTGGTTTTGTTTGTTTGGAGACAAGATCTCAAGTTTCGTGGCTAGCCTGGAACTCACTCTGTAGACCAGACTGGCCTCAAAGTCACAAAGATCCACCTGACTCTGTCTCCCAAGTGCTGGGATTAAAGGTGTGTGCCACTGTTGAGACAGTCTAGAAACCAAGTTTTAAAATTTGCCAGGCTCTGTTACTAACAGTAGTAGAAGTGTTTTGGAGACAGGGTCTTGTTACGTAGCAAAACTGGCCTGAAACTCACTATATAGCCCAAACTGGCATCAAACTCATAATCCCCTACCTCAGCCACCAGATGACAGGCTTGGGCCACCATACCTAGCATATCCCAGTGGTTTGGGGACTAGAGCAATGGTTCAGTGGTTAAAAGCACTGACTGCTCTTGCAGAGGACCTTGGTTGAGTTCCCAGCACCCACATGGCAGCTAACTCCAGTTCCAGGGTATCAGACACCCTCTTCTGGCCTCTCCAGGCACTGCACACACATGGTACACTTACATACATGCAGGTAAAACCCTTATGGACATAAAAATTTTTTAAGTAAATAAAATTTAGCCTTGAGGGATGGAGAGAAGGCTCGGTGCATGAGGACTGAGTTAGAATCCCAGAGTCAGTGATGGTGTACATCTGTAAGCCCAGCACTAAGTGCAGTGGAGACAGGAGGATTGCTGGGGCTTGCTGGGCACCAGTCTAACTACAGGTTCAGTGAGAGACTCTGTTTCAGTGGGATTTGGAAAAGATAGGACAGGACACTTAATGTACGAGCATGCACAGGCTTGCACACACACATGCCTATACACCACATTCACACACAACACGTGTGTACACACAAATAGAAATACATAAATAAATGGAAAAAAAACAAGATGTAGTCTTACCCTTTCTTGGTTTGGATCTTGGACAAGTGGTACCAACTCTGTGAGCCTCAGTCTCCTCATCTGTTAAACGAACATGCACCTAGCACCCGCTTCTTAAATGACTTTAAATTCTTTAAGTCATCACAGTGAAACTCTGACAGGTGCCTGCCGGGTGCCCAACATTCAGTCTCCATATCTGACCCATATCATGGTGCCCATCTTTCTCATGGCTCAGAGAGGTTGAATCACATATCCTCCGGCAGAGATGCATTCTGAACCCTGGGTTCACTGGGAGCCAGGTTCAAAGTATATAGCCAGGAAGCCAAACCACCATTTTGTTGTGCCTTTCAGTCTAGCATATAGCAAGTCCTCAACAAATGCTTTATAAATCATTAGTTCTGTGTGATCCTGGGCAACTGTCATCGCCTCTCTGAGCCTTTTTCACCTGTCTATCTGTTAAGCACGTGTTGGGTGCTTGGCACCATTCTGACTCTGGAAGGAGACCCTCAGACAAGAAGACCCTTACATAACGCTCCTGTACTCCTGTGGTGAGCAGGGAATGGGGAAGCATTAAGAAGTAACCATTTCCAGAGAGATGGCTCAGAGGTTAAGAGCACTGGTTGCTCTTACAGAGGACCCGGGTTTGAGTCCCAGCACCCACATGGCACCTAACATCCATCCATAACTCCAGTTCCAGGGGATCTGACACCCTCTTCTGACCTCCATGGGCATTGCAGGGCACAGGTGTGCCTACCTACATGCAGGCAATCCATTCACATACATAAAATAAAAATGATAAATAAAATATTTTTTAAATTAATATTTAAAAAAAGAAGTAACCAATGAATCTGGTCATTTCAAGAGACATTTCAAGATTGTGTAAAACAAAAACACAAGGTGGGGCAGCAGGTGAGGGTTTGGAAGAGGACAGGGCTCCCCAGGAAGAGACTTCCCAGGTAAGACCCATATACAGGCTGAGCTAGCGGGGGGGGGGGGGGGCCATGCGTGTGCATTCTGAGGGCCGAAGGGCTGCAGGTGGAAGAGAGGTGGCTGATGGGGATGTGCTTGGGCAGGCTATGGGAACCCCAGCTGTGAAGCTTGGTGGACCACAAAGGTGGACTTTTTATTTCCAGTGTAACAGAGATCCTGGAGACTGACGGCCCTTCACTAGGGAGTGTGGGGACACGCAAAGCAGGCTGCTGCTAAGAAAGCCTTCTGCAGATTCTGCTTGGGCATGGTTGCTGCAGAGTGCTCTCAGGGTTGCAGGAGCCCCAGCTCTCCCATCCATGTCCCTCAGAGCCTGATCTGTGGGCACACTACCAATCCACCACCAGGAACAGAGGGAGTGGTTCAAGATCTTCCCAGGGCCGTTCCTGTTTGGGTGGCTCAAGGCAAGTTGTGACTTACGGAGGGAAAAACATGACTTGGCAAGAGAGCTGGACATGGGGGCACATGCCTGTTATCCCATGTGCCTCCAAATCCCTTGGCACATACCATATCCCATGCTGGCCTCAGTGGCTCTCAAAATTCAGTACCCCCCAAAACAGGACCTATCTCAGAGCCTTTGTCTCCAGGACTGCCTTCAATTGCAGGGTAGTCCCGGCTGTTAGAGCTTGCCCTAGCCTGCCAGGCCCCGGCCCTACATCTGTCTTGTCCTGCTGGCTCATCTCATCTCTGGCTCCCTCCACGCAGAAGCCTGGGAAAATGTCAGCATCCCAAACTGTCCCTTCTTTACCCAGAACCCTCTAGGGTTTCCCTGGGGCCCTCTGTCCAGTGTTCCCAGCATTCCCCCTTTGTTGGAATCAACATGATATTCAGAGAGAAGAGGTCTGGATATGTTTCTTTAAATTCCCAGATAGTTGTGTTATTATATGCCTAAGAGAGCTTCCAAGGTGCAGTCCCTACCGCAGAACTCAGAGTACCAGTGAGAAGTCTGTCACCTCAGCTTTCTTTGTAAGCCTGAGGATAGTCTGGGCATTCTGAGACTCCATGTCAAAAGAACAAAAAACTTTTTTAAAGGGCTAAGGATGTGGTAGAGTGCTTGCCTAAAATCCACCAGTGAGGTGTTGGGGGTGTTGCTCAGTGGTAGAGCACCAACCTAGAATCCCCCAATGAGGGGCTGGGGTGTGGGTCACTGGTAGACCACCTGCTTAGCATGTGTGAGGCACTTGGTTTAATCCTCATTATTTTAGGAGTTAAAAAAGAAAAAGGAGGATTGGAGATGGCTCAGTGGTTAAGAACAGAGGACACGGGTTCAATTCCCAGCACCCACATGGCAGCTAACAACCGTCTGTAACTCCATTTCTGGTGGATCTACATGCCTTCTTCTGACCTCTGCCAGTATTATACGACACGGAGGCACTCTACCTCCATGCAGGCAAGACATTCATACACATAAATAAAAATAATATTACAAATAAATAAAATATTTTTAAAAGAAAAGAAAAAGGACAGGCGCCAGAGTAACCACTGGCACTGTGTTGTGCAAAGACCCCACACTGCCAGGGACTCTCCTGAGGCTGGTCTAGCCCCAGGCTCTGGCTCCATTCCCCTGCAATCACCAGCACTGTGCACTCTGCACATGGGCACCTCATCTCCAATCCTGATCTTCCCCCAGCTGGCACACCCTCCCTCCTCCCAACTCACCCTTTGAGTTGCAACTCCAACCGTCATCCCCTCGGATCCCAAGTCTCCCGGCCATCCCAGTCCCATAATCACCAGCAGCCTCTGCCACAGTGGCTCTTGGGCTAGCATACCACTTACAACTCTATCCTACCCCATCCTGTCCTGGGAGTCCCTTCAATTCCTACCACTGTGAATGAGGACAGGGCTGTTTGCTTTAACCTTCCAGCTTTTACATCGTTGCCCTGTTCATTGGGACATTCTCTGCTCTTCATCTGGGAGCTAGGCTATCTGAGTTTAGTCCCAAGCAATAGCAGTGTGGCCCTGGGTAAGCAACTTACCCCCTCTGGGCCTCCATTTCCTCTGTGAAATAACTAGAGTGTGTGGTGTGAGCATTTAACTGACACTAGGCGGGAAGTCCTGGGCCAAATGAGGAGCGTTAGCTGTCTGGTCCTCTGACGCCTCAGTCTCACATAGAATCCAGATGAGCTGTGGTCCAGTATGAACCTAGGTTTTCCTTCACTGGATGACAAAGCCTGGCCCCTTGGGACAGTTTCTTGCCTGGAGATGATTGAAAGGGAGGGACCAGCTCCTGGAACAGTGGGCGAATGACCCAGGGATGGATGGAGGCTGCCATTAATTGGTTCCTTCAGTGGATCCTCAAGTACAGTCAAGGCAGAGAGGGAATCTGGCTGCACTGTGAGCCACTGCGTTGGGAGTCTCTTTCACCCCTGGGGTGGTTTTCTGTCTCTCCCCTCTCCATCCAGGCCAAGTCCAAAGTCCCCCCTCTGTTCTTTCACCCATAGAGCGGGGAGGTGGAAGGGATGTCTGGAGTCGGCAAGGCTCGTGGGTCCCTGGGTGCCTACATCTACCAATCTTTGTCAGGGTATCTCTGACTTAGGACACATATCGGGTCCCTGAGCACCAAGCTGTCATGGGTGTGTTCCATGTTCTCAATAACCTCAAGGAGGGAATATTAGAATCCATCGATACTTGACTCCAAAGAGGGGCAGACTAAATCCCAGAGACGGGATGCTACTTGGTCAAGGTCACACACAGCAAAAGGCAGCAGAAGCCACCTGAGTGCCTGGCTCTACATCCATATCCTTAACTGAGTCAGTAACAGCAACATCTTCTATCACCTCAGCCCCAAGAAAAGGAAGACAGGTCAAAGGTCAGCTGAAAAATCACTGGAGCATGAGGGGAAACTGAGGCAAGGAGCCAGGAAGGTCATATGGTGTGGCAGGAAGGCACAGCCACACAGAAGGGTTGGTTAATAGTTAATCAGGTGGTGAAGGCTCAGGAGGGGTGGGCACGAGTTTGACAGGGGACCTGTGACAGGGGGCTGGGAGCAGGCTGGAAGACAGACCAGAAGAGGGGCACCAGGTAGGACCAAAGCTGGGGATCAGGAACCGGGGACTTACCCTCCTTCTCCGCCATGTCATGGACTCTTGTTAATGATTCCCAGGTTGACCTGCTGGGCCGGGGCGGGACCTGGGGACGAAGAAGGAGGCATGGCCTGGGGGAGCCCTGCCCGGTTCTGTGCTGGCCCCCCAGTCCCAGGCACCCATCCAGGGAGCAGGAGGCCCTGGGCATTCTGTGATCATGGGTGGAGGTTGGGCGGGGGTCAACCATGGCAGTGTGTAACCAGCCACCAGGGGGATGCCTGGGGTGGTCAGGCTGAGCCTGGTGTGGCTGAACTTCTAGGGGAATTTGGGGAAAGAGAAGCCTGGCGGATTCCGTGGATTTCTGAGCCTGCAGGGAGGGCAGGTTGATGGGGTGGGAGGGTCCCTGGGATCCTCTGTGTGGGCTGGTGGTATCCCATTGGTGGGGGTTGGGGGACTCTATGTCTTGGACCTTACCCTGGGGTCCGCCGGAGATGGAGTAAGTTTGGGGTCAGTCTCCGGGCCTGGGTCGGTGCATGGCGTCCCCACAGCAGCAGGTTGCCCTGGAGGGAGGGGTGGCAGCAGCAGCCAGCAGCGTGGGGCCTGCTCGGCCTGCGGCCTCACCTGAGGAGGAGGGGGCTGGGCTAGAGGCGGGGACGGGGCGGGGAGGGGCGGACACCTGGCCGGTGGGGCTGGGCGTGCAAGGGGTTGGGCCAGGCGGGCCAGCCCACCCACCTCCACGGAAACTCAGGTGTGCCTTGCTGCAGACTGGGGGCCCTTGAAGGGCCTGAAGGATGGGGTTCCAAACTGGAGGACTGAGATGCCTAGACGGTTCTGGTGGCCCCAGTTCACCAAGCTGGTGGCCACAAAGTGCCCCCAGTCGCTCCGGCTTCCACCCAGCCCCCTGCCGTCCTCCCATCCCATCCATCCCTCCGTGTGCCTCCGTCCCTTCCTGTCCCCAGCGGGCCCAGCCCCTCCCCCAGCCACTTTCCTACAAGTCACAGGGGCTGGTTTGTTTTGGCAGCCGCTGCGCTGCCTGCCCAGTGACCTCTGGAGCCCGGAACGTCCTGATGGGGGGATGGGGGGGCTTGGCCCTGAAAAGGCAGCATTGAGTGCCCAGGCCCAGGTCAAGTGGCCGGAAGTGGTTAGAGTGGTTAGAGGCGGATGCACCCAGTCCTGCCAGCAACCAGGAACCTCACACGTAGGTCAGACACCCCCCGGCACCAGACCCTGGGGTCACATAAACAGCCACACCTGCCTGTGGCCCGGGCAGACATCACCACGCAGCAGGCCACCTGCTTGTCCCCGTGTACCCGTCCTTGTCCCCAGGGGATACACTGGTTCAGCCTGGCCAGTGGACCTGGACATCTGTCTCTCTGTATCTAACTCTGGGCTTCTCTGTCTGTCTCTGTGTCTCTCTTTCTTGTTCTTTGTCCATCTGTTTCTATCTTTCTCTCTCTCTCTCTCTCTCTCTCTCTCTGCATGTGTGTACTGCGTCTCTATTTTTCTGTGTCTGCCTCTATTTCTTTCTTTCTGCCCTTGTCTCTCTCTCTCTGTGTCTCTCTGTCTCTGCCCATCCCTTTTGCTCTGTCTCTCTGTGTCCTCCCCTCCCCACAACTCTTACCCACAGTACTCAGGGCACAGCAAACCCCACAGAACATCCTGTCACCTGTCCAGGAAGACCCTACAGTCACCTTTTGAGCTCCAGTCCTGACTCCTTCCGCCTGCTGAGCTAACACCAACCCCAACCCCAGCATTAACCAAGCACTAAGCAGCAGGCCACCTTGCTCTTGGTGATAACCCTAAATGTGGTAGATGCCCAAGAAACACCATGAGGCCCTGGGGTTGGGGATGAGGGAGCAGAAGCTGAGGATCTCACAACAGACTGTAGACTCAAGTCCAAGAATCTTTATTTCATGAACAAAACTACTTCTGTAAAGAGAGACGAGGCCCAAGAGGCCCTTCCCAAGAGACAACAGTTGAAGGCTGGTGAGAGAGGGCGGGTGGGCCAGGTCGAGATGGTGTCACAGGGAGGGGACCCCAGGTCCAGCTGGAGGAAGCGGAGGGGAGATGAAGCCCAGAACTCCTTACCCAGGACTGTCCCTGTCCCAGCCCCTGTGACTCCCATCAGGCAGGGGCGGGGCAGGACAGGCTGGCCCAGCAGTGCGTGTGGAAAGCGGCCTATGTGCAAATCAGCAAAAAGAAGGGGTGCGGGCCGGCCCCCCGCCTCACCGCCCCCCAAAACAGGCAGCGGAAGCAGGGGAGGGCGGCCGTATTGCTTCACCCATCATGCATGGCGGTGGGAGGGTGGGTCGGGAGGCAGTGGGTGAGGTGGGGGTGGAGTCCCCGCCCCCTCCCACCCTGGTGGCTCCTCTGCAGAACTGTGGGGCTGGGGAGGCCGATGGGCTGATCCCCACTGTCGGGGGAGGTTACCCGTTAGGGCTGGCTCGTCCTTGAACTAGAGCCCAGGGCCTGCAGGGCAAGAAGAGATGGAGACTTAGAGGCCAAGTGGCTGAGCCCTCCTGACTCATGAAGCCCAGTCCATCCACCTCGCTTACCAGAGCTATTCAGCCACCTGGACGCCTGTGCAGTTATCTTTACTCTCAGACGTAATGGCCAGGTATTCCGAGCTGCGCAGGGGAAAGGCAGAGAGGATAGTCACTCCAGGACCAATAGTCAACCCTCAGGAGAACGGGGCAGGTTGGTATCTCTGCCCTCTGGTTTCTGAGTTAGAGATGAGAGGGGGCCTGGCTGGGGCTCTTATCTGGAACAAAATCTGAATATGAGGTCTCTCTGTGTAACTCAGGGGTACCTCTGCAACAATCAGGAAGCCATGGAGGAACAGTGCCTATGAGCAGTAACTCCACAGTCAAAAGGCTTGGGTTTAAATCCTGGTTTTGCTATCTGCCAGCTGTGTGATCTTGAGACAGCAACTCAACGTCTCTGGGCCTCTGTTTTCTTCCACTGCAACCAACTACCTTGTCTCATCTCGGACATGGACTTCTCTCTTGGCAACAGACAGTACCCTGTGTGGCCCTGTGTCTCCTGCCCTAGGTGATCTGAACGTGGCCCCGGGTGACCACAGCCCTCCTCCACAATCCCACTCACGCGTTCTCTTGTGCAGCAGCCTCTGTAGCAGCAGCGATCTTCTTGTAGCAATACACCATCTCCGCCACAAGCCATATGGTCAGCACTACGATGAGCACGTACATCATAATCTCTGACACGATGGACGCCATGTCTCTGTTGGCTGAAGGGGTTAAAAGGGCTCAAGAGACCCAGAAGCCCCAGTGCACAGCACACTTGCTGTGTGAGCTTGGGCAAGTGGCTCAACCTCTGTGAGCCTGGGCCATAAACAAGATAATCCTGTTTCTTTGGTAGTAGCTTGGTACTCTGAGAGGTCTAGGACTCACTGTCAACCTGCCTAACTGTGTGACCTGTGACATTCAAGAAGGTGCAGGTGTGGTACGTACAAGCTGTAATTCTGCAACCAAAAGGTGTGGGTTCAAATCCTAGCTCAGCTACTTGCCAGCTGTGTGACCTTGGGAAAGAAACTAAGGCCTTCTGGGTCTGTGTTTCCCCAATTATAAGAACAAACAGAGGGGCTGGAGAGATGGCTCAGAAGTTAAGAGCACTGGCTGCTCTCCCAAAGGACCTGAGTTCGATTCCCAGCACCCACAGGGCAACTAACAACTGTCTGTATCTCCAGTTCCAGGGGACCTGACGCCCTCTTCTGACTTCTGTGGGCATTGCACGGCACAGGTACACTTACACATATACCAGCAATACACATAAAAACAAAAATAATTTAAAAAATATATATTATTAAAACCCAGAAAATCGACTTCTCAAAACAGTACTTGGCTTATTTTATTTTATGCATATGAATGTTTTGCCTGCATGTATATAGGTACACCTCATGCATGCAGTGCCCTTGGAGGTCAGAAGAGGGTGGTCGGATCACCTGGAACTGGAATAGTTACAAGTGGACTCTGGGCCTATGGCTAGCATTTGAACTGGCTGTGTCTTTCTAGCTGTGCATCCTCAGGCAGATGACCCCTCTCTGAGCCTCAATGCCTCTTTGACAAATGAAGATGAAAATAGAGTTGTGAGCAGAGGAAACGTGTGAACTCGGGGAACAGGAGCGGATCCAGCGCGGCTCGGAGGTGGCTCTTTTCCGGAAACCCTCTCTACTTTCCGCAGAGCTGGCTGTGTCCCCGGCTTCCTTTCTCGGGGCCTAAATTTAAACTGCAAAAGGGATCGCGTCCAGTCAGGGGACTGGAGAGGAAGGGCACTTTGGCGTGCGTCCTCGACCGGATTTGGCTGGTGTCCACCCTGCATCTCTGGCCCCCTCCATGGCCAGGATCTCATTTCCCTGCTTCCAGTCCCATGAGGTCTTCTTCCCCTGTGAGCCGAGTGCTAGTCATCCTGTGTGGACCGTGCTGGTGATTTCTGGGTCAGAGGGAGGGAATGGGCTGGATGCTCATTCATTCATTCCACAGACATCACTCATACAATGAGTGACCCTTCTCCAGCTAGATCTAAGCTAAATTCTATTTTTTGTTTGAGAGAGGGTCTCTCTATGTAGCCCAGGCTAGCCTCAGCACTTGCAATCCTCCTGCCTCAGCCTTTCAAATCTTTAAGTCTACAACATATTACAACCACACCTGTTCTGGTCTTCTTTTATGTCTGCAGCCCATTTTCCAGACAAGGATGCTGAGGCCCAGCAAGGTCAAAGATATACAGCCAAGATATACTCAGAGCCAGGACTCAACCTCAAGTGTAACTGCCTTCAGGATGTGAGCTGTTCACTGCCCTGGAAACTTCCTGTGGCCAAGGACAGCTCTGGTGATAGCTGTTGGACACGCAGATCGTGCTCCACTGAGGCACAGGGATGTCTCAGGAAGAGGGACTGTTGCAGCCGCCACTTCACAGATGAGGAATTGAGACAGCAGGACCCATCAGGTCACACAGAGGGGCAGAGGCTCCTCGGAGATTCATTCATTTCCTCTGTCTCTCTCTTGGATTGAACCCAGAGCCTTATGCATGCTAGGCAAGGGCTCCACCACGGAGCCCTTTTTTATTTTGAGATACAATCTTGCTAAGTTGCCCAGACTGGCCTTGAACTCTCTTTGCAGCCCATTCAGGCCAGAACGGGCGATCTTTCTTCCTCAGCCTCTTGAGAGCTGGGATGGAACTCACTATGTAGACCAGGCTGGCCTTGAACTCACAGACACCCACCTGCTTCTGCTTCCCAAGTGCTGGGACTAAAGGCACGAACCACCGCCGATGCCTTTTGATTTCTTCAAACACCAGGAGCTTTCTAAAGGCTCTGTCTGTGGGACCATACAGGCAGCCCTCAGCTTCCAACCTTGGAGGCCCCTCGGCCTGCCAGACTTTCCCTGCAGCCTCAGACACCCTGCTCAGTCCTCCATCTACTTTTGAATGTGACTCAGTGCATCTTTGGGTGCCTCCAAGGCTGATGAGCGATGGTGGGAATCAGTAGGTAAGAGCAACAGGGGATCTTGTGAGAGATGGCACACACCTCTCCTCCTAGCACCTGGGAAGCTAAGGCAAGAGTCTGAAGCCAGCCTGGGTTACAGAGGGAGATCCTGTCTCAAAAAGCCAAAAATAGAGCCCAGGGCTGGACCTCCATTGGTAGAGTATTTGTCTAGCCTTCCCTGGATTTGATCCCTAGCACCCAATAAACTGGGCACGGTGGTGCATACCTGTAATCCCAGCACTTAGGGAGTAAAGGCAGGAAGTTTGAGGCCAGCCTGGGCTACGTGAGATCTTGTCTCAAAAAAAAAAAAACCAAAAAAACCAAAAACAAAAAACAAAAACCACTGGGACGTGTGTTAAGTCCTGTTGAAAACATGACAGTCTTTCAGGCTTGGAGACTCACATGTATAATCTCAGCACTCAGGAGGTTCAGGCAGTGGGATTTGTTTGAGCAGAAGTATGAGTTTGAGGTTAGCCTGGGCTACACAGTGAAAACAAGTCTCAAAATAAGTAAATAAATAGGGACTGGAGAGATAGCTCAGTAGTTAAGAGCACTGACTGCTCCTACTACAGAGGACTTGGGTTTGGTTCCCAGCACTCACATGCTGGCTAATAACTGTCTGCAACTCCATTTATAGAGGATCCAATGCCCTCGTCTGGCCTCCATGGGCATTGTACGCACATGATACACTTACACACATGCAGGCAAGACTCATACATATAAAATAAAAATAAATCTTTAAAATAAAAAATATAATATGGCCAGTGAGATGGCTCAGCAGGTAAAGGTCACAGTCTGACAATCTGACTTCAGTCCTAGGACCCACATGATGGAAGGAGAGAACCAACTGCCACAAGCTGTCCTCTAACCTCTACATATGTGCTATGACACACACACACACACACACACACACACACACACACACATACACATGCATGCCCATCCAAAATACAAAATAAAAATGTAATAGAAATTCTGAAAGAGGCAACACTATCATAACCTAGGTAGAAAATGGCAACAGGAAGGGCTCTGTGTTGCGAACACAGTCACCCATGCAGGTCTGGGAGGCACAAGAGGGCAGAGAATGTGGACGAAAGTCAGGCTTGGCATCCACGGTGGTCTCACCCACACAGACAGGGACCACATCCTGAGCAAGTACTACCATGAGACAGAGATCTGACAGCCCCCCTGAGCCTCCTGCCTTCTCTCCCATTCTCAGCACCGACTGAGGGAGGAGTGTAAGCCAGGGTGTGTGAGATGCGGTTCTGGGGTGTCTTTGTTACCACAGCACTGCTCCAGTCCCCCTCACACAGGTGGGGCTCCTCCTTGTATGTTCACAGCCCATCACATGCCCAGCCTGGTGACGGCCATGTGCCTGCCACTCCCTCACTTGCCATTTGCTGTGCCACTTTGATGAGAAATGTAAAAACACTAATTATAACAAGAATCCCACAGGCTCTGGCTGGCAGTACAGGGATGCATGAAAAAAAGAGAGAGAAAGAGAGAGAGAGAGAGAGAGAGAGAGAGAGAGAGAGAGGAAAGAAAGAAAGAAAGAAAGAAGAAAGAAAGAAAGAAAGAAAGAAAGAAAGAAAGAAAGAAAGAAAGAAAGAGCAAGCTCTCAGAAGCAGGCTGGCCCCTATTCGGAGCTGGTTCAAATCCAGTTAGTGACTTTGGCCACAGGACTGCAACTCCCTAAGCCTTGCCCTCCCCATCTGTGAAATGGGGGTGAGGCAGCCTCTCCCCGAGAAGTAGATGGGAAGGTCCAGGAGTATTTTTTCAGAAACCCAAAAGTCAAGGACATAGGTAGCAAGGATGCCCTGAGCTACAGGTCCCTAGAGACCCACTTCCCAGAGCCCTTTGCTGCCTCCAGACCTGGAATAGCTCCCTGACATTCTGGAAAATTCCGACTGAAGGCCCCCTGGATCATGATCTAGCTGGGTGTGGTGGCGCATGTCTGTAATCCTGGTACTCAGGAGGCTGAGGCAGGGAGATTCTGAATTCAAAGATAGCCTGGGCTACAAAGCAAACCCTGGCTAAAAAATAAAATGGAAGATAGTGTGGAGATGTGGTCTAAAGCAGGTGAAAGCAAATTTCAGCTGTGGCTTCCAATGCTGCCCCTAGACCTGAAATGGTGGCCTCACCTGAGAGAGATCAGAAATGACTTTGGCGAGGCTATGCCCAACAACAAGGCCTCCTGGGGGTTGGAGGATGAGGTAGAACTGTTCTTCTCTATGACCCACTCTACCAGGACAGAACAACACCGGTCTAAAGCTATTCAACAGAGCCATGGCCGACAGAAGCCATACTCCACCTGGCGGATGTGGCCAGCATGGTGTTCCATCCTCAAAATCTCCATTGACACAAGAAGACTTAAAAGATACCCTTTTATTATCCTGGTCCCTACAGACAAACCTGGGGCTCAGAGATCGGAAGACACCTGCTGGCAGGGCACACAGCACAGGTAACAGAGCTCAGTTTGGTGCCCGCACTGCCCATGGACGAGTTATGGGATGAAAAGAGAGGTGCCGTTCCCCTTACTGCTGCAGACTGTTGGCAGGCCCCAGCGTGGGGCCAGCCTGTTCCCTTCTTGCCATCTGTCCCTCCATCTGGCACTGAGGCCTGACTCACCCTTGTCCACCACCTCGAGGTGAATCTTCTTGACGACGCTGGTGTTGTGCTCATAGTTTTCGAAGAAGAGGAGACGGTAGACATGGCATTCGTAGTCGCCTGAGTGGTTGTAGGTGACGTTGGTGATGAAGATGGACAGGTCCTGCAGGTCCTTAGTGCCCCGACTGCCGTTCCACACCACGTGGCCCTCGAACCGCTCATCTTCCTCCAGCTGCAGCACCTCGTTCTCATAGCGCAGAATCTTGGGGTGATCAGGGACAAGCAGTGCAGGTCACTGTCTGGTCTTGTCTCCCACACTCATGACCGCTATCCTGTGCCCCATCCTGACCCATCCATGAGCAGATGATGGACGCACAGGCTCAACAACTTTAGTTTTGGTTTTCTTCCGAGCTCAGGTTGAAAATCCAAGGCCTTCTGGTGTTAGGCAGGTACTCTACCAATAAGCCACGCCTCCAGCCCCTCATTGGTGGATTCTGTGCAAGGGCTCTCTCACTGAGACACGCCCCCAACTCCTCACTAGTGGATTCTAGGCAAGTGCTTCACCACTGAGTCTCAACCTGTCAACTGTTAGACAAACACTCTCCCATTGAGCCTAACCCCAAGCCCTGGCTTAGGCATTCTGACCTTGGAACAGGAGGGTTAGCATCTTACCTGGGACCACGGCAGACCCTGACTGCCTCATACACATACAATTCCATGGTCGCCCTCTGAAACCCACCTGGCCTCTGCAATCTCTTATTCTCTGTGCTTCTTCCCCAACCACCAGGGCTACCCTTGAAGTAGGGACAGAGTAGCCTAAACCTAGTTTCCATCAGGTGGAAAATGCTAATGCCTTCCCAGTATACACTTCAAAACACAAAGCACCTGAAGCTTTGCTCTTTGATTCTGTTCTGTGACTATCCATGACATTTGTGCTTGTGCCAAATAATTCCAGTGACATTTGTTCCATGGGAGCCACAAGCCAGGTTCGTCAACTCAATCATAAACCTAGAAGATTAGGGCTGGAAAGATGTCAAAGGGGAAATGTCACTTGCCACCAAGCCTAACAAACTGAGTTCAGTTCCTGAGACCCACATGGTGAAAAGAGAGAACAGACTCCTAAAAATTGTCCTCTGACCTCCACAAGCATTTCATGGAAGAGACACACACCAGTAAATGTAGAAATAACAACAACAATAATAAAAACCACAGAGGGGATAGAGATCATGTCCCCATCTTTACAGAATCAAGAACTGAGGCTCAGAGTTGCTTAAGGTAACCAGCAAGTCCGTAGTGAGAAAGGATTTGAATCCACATCACCCATCGTAGTCATACTGTCATTATTATTAAAGCAAGTAAATAAGCCAAGTGTGGTGGTGGAAGCCTGCAATCCCAGCACTAAACTGGGGCAGGAGGATGGCCAAGACTTGGAAGCTGCTCTGAGTTACTGAGCACCGTCCTGTCTCTCAAGCACAGAAAGCAAGCAGGCAACCTTGAGATCTAGTTGCCCAGTTCCGTCCCCCAAGACGCCAGCCAGGCAGCCACACACCTTGACAAACTCCTCCGTCCCCTTCTGCCGGAAGGTCCACTCCGTGAAGGTCTCGGCCCTGGTCTCACTGCGCCGCTTACAGGAGATGCACAGAATTTTGAAGGTCATCCCATACACGGCCTCTGTTTCTGAGTCCACCTCCACGCAGCCCCCCCAGGCTGAGGACACTGCAGACACAGCAGGCTCAGGTCAGCCGGGCCCGGGTCACCCTAGGCGATGCCGGGCTCATTGCCCTGTGAAAACCATCTGTTTTTCTTCTATCCTCTTTACAAACAGATAGTTAGTGCCCCCTGCCCCTGCCCTGTCTCTCCCTTGCTGTGTGACCCTGACCAAACACTCATCTTCAGGAGCCTCAGTTTCCCTCTCTGTTAGGCGGAAGAAATGATCATCTTCATTCCCAGCAGTTGCTGAGCAGAATGTAGACGTCGGGGAGGGGGACAGGAAATAGGATGCAATTATGGTACCAACTTCAGTCCTTCACTACTGAAGTACCCCTTTCTCAGGTCAGCCCAAGGTACCCACACATGTACAGCAGCTCTAGAATTCCAGTTGCTCCTGAAGTTCAAGGTCACTTCCACCACGAAACTGGTCTGCAAAACTAGCCACGGGTTGGCAGAAGGAAGGCTTGTGGTGGGGAATTCACTTCAGCCCAGCGTCCTTCTCTTTCAAATCCTTGTATAATCCACCCCAACTTCTTCAGCCTGCCTCTGTCCCTCACCTCCAGATCTCCACCCCAAGTTACTAGCTTCTGGAAGCTCTTTCCTGCCTCAGGGCCTTTGCATTAACACCGGATTCCAGGCTCCCTGAGTCCCACCTTCACCCTCTAATCCGCCACCTCCTTCTTCCCACCTAGCTGATGAAGCAGAGCCCCGAACCCCAGTTTTCGGTCTTTTCCTTCACCTACCCTGTTGTCTCAGCCTCTCCCATCTGATTCCTTTTGTGGGCATCTGAAGGGTCCAGCACTTTGCGTTTCTTTTTATTTTTGTCTTGTTTATTACTGTTACTGTTTTAAACTCCATCAGACAGGCATTCTGTCCTCTATCTCCATCCCTTCACTCTCTCCAGATCTTTCGGGCCTCTCTCAAGTTTCTCTGCCTCTCGCTCCGGCTCTTAACTCTCTCGCTCCCTCTACAGTCCTCGTCTGCCTCAGTGTCACCGTTTGTGCTCCTGGAGCATCCCGGTGCCCGGAGTTCTCTGTCCCCATTCTCCAGATCCCCCTCCATCTCTCCCGGCCCCAGTCCCCTGGCGCGGCCTTCCCCCACCCCGCTCGCGGCTGTGGGTGTCACATTGCAGCCTGCGGGGCTCTGCGAGCAGCTGACTCCGCGTCTCCTCGCCCCCGGCCGGGCGCCCGCAGCCGCGCCTCGGTGCCAAGCGTCCCCCCAAGGGGACCCCCGCACCTCCGCGGTCCTGTCCTGCCCTCCCGGGGCTCGCAGCACCCACGACCTCTCCACCGTGCACAACTTCCCCGGCCGGGACTCCGCGAGGGCCGGAGCCAGCCGGGCTGGGGGCGTCCCGAGCGCCGACCGCGCGCGTCCCCGCGCAGCACTCACCCAGCGCCGCGCCCACCACGAGGGCCAGGAGCGTCCCCATGGCCGCACCGGGCGGCGGGTGCGCAGAGCGCGGCGGCAGGCGACGGGCCCGGGCGGCGACTGGCCCGGGCGCGGGCGCGGCAGCTGCGGCTGGGGGGGCGCGCCCCCCCGCTCCGGTTACCGCCGGGGGCCCAGCCCCGGGGCCCGGGGAGCGGGCATCCCCGCCGCGCGGCGGGAGCGTCGGGATGCTGCGCCGGCGCGTGCCGCCCGGTGCATCCGCCGGGCTGCGGCGACCCCCGGCCCGGCTGCGGAGGCAGCTCGCGCTCGGGTCCCGGCGCTGGGGCGCGGACCGCGGGCTCCTGCGCACTGCAGCGGCGGCCCGAGAGGGAGGAGGGACGAGGGGGAGGGAGGAGGGAGCGGGAGGGGGCGGGATGAATCACCGCGGGGGGAGGGCGCGGCCGCCCAGCCTTTGCCGCAGCGGCCCGGGAGGCGCTCGGGCACCGGCCTCTCGGGTGGCTCGGGGACTTGGCGGCCCCAGCGGTCCTGCGCACCGGGTGCCTGGTCTGGGCGACTCCGACCTCGCCAGAGTCGGGGGTGCGTGCGGGAGGGGGCTCCCTTTTCCGAGTCTGAGCAAGGTCATCCCCGGACATCCAGGAGGACCCGAGGACAGTTTGACGGACGGACGGACCTCGGTCTTTCTAAGTATGAAGGTGAACCTTACTAAGAGTTCTTAGGGAGACAGGGCTGGGACGTCCGAGGGACCTGTTTCCGACAGCTCTGAGATGGCCCGGAGATCCCTGGCAGGAACCTAAGAGGGTAGTGGCGGGGTTGAGGGGTCCGTCTAGGGCTGCATAAATCCTACAGACCCCATCCAGGCATAAAGGGTACCCTGGCGTCTGTCCATCTCTGGAGTCGGAGGTGCAAAGGTTTTTGGAAGGGCCATTCCCGCGACTCTTGGCTGCGTCTCTGACGTCATCCATCCAGCTCTCCTCCCACTCTTTCTGTGTGGTTCCCCCGCCTCGCCAGCGAACAGGCTCTTCTCTGCCTCAGGGCCTTTGCCCCACTTCCCTAGCTGCCTGGACACCGCCCCCTCCTCCCGCTCCCCTCCACAGTCCTCACGAGGGCTCCAAAGTCACCCGCACCGTGTGTTCTGTGTCCGTTCCAGTAGTCTGCCTCTCTGTACTTATTGGACCTTCTTTGTTCTGTGTCCGTTCCAGTAGTCTGCCTCTCTCTGTACTTATTGGACCTTCTTTGTTTCTGCGTATAGCAGAAGTTACCACCTAACACTATCAGATTTTATTTCGTTTTCTATTACTTTATCAGTGTCTGTGTATACACATGTATGGACAAACACACATACAAGGCACACGTGGAGGTCAGAGGACACCTCATGGGGGTTAGTTCTCCCATTCCATCATGTGGATCCTAAGGATCAAACTCACATCCTTATACTTGGTGGCAAGCACTCTTAGCTGCTGAGCCTTCTCACCAGCCCTTTTATTTCGTTTTGTAGAGCCAGGATCTCACTCTGCAGCCCAGGCTGGCCTCTACCTGGTGATCCTCTTGCCTCAGCCTCCAGAGCGCTGGCATTGTAGGCATGCACCACTATATCTGGTTTCTGTTCTGTAAAAGTGTATCTGTTCAGTCTCTGCTCCCAACCCTGAAGCTAAAAATCTCCCAGGGTGAGATCACTGTCCATGGGGTCCCCAGTACCTTGACCTCTGCCTGGCCCATCCCAGGGCTCTGGGCCATGAAGACCAGGGTAGAAGAGGGAGAGTCTTAGCAGGGGGTGGATGGCCAGTTCTGGTTGGAGGAAGGTCCTAGAGAGGGTGTGGGGCAGGTCCAGGACACAGAGGCAAGGAGCCAGAGACACCAGACACCTTTGTGGTCTGGGCTTTTACGCCAGCAACTCCTGAGCTGTGAAATTCCCTGTGCAGAAAATAACCCTCTTGCTGTCTGTGTGGCTCTGCCGGGGACTGGGGGCTGGGGGCTGGGAGGGGAGCACTTTGGGGACAGGCCTTGGGAACAGACAGGGGCTGCCTTCTTAGAGCCCTACAAAATTGGTGGTCACCCAGCACCTCCATGATGCTGGCATTAACAGTCCTTTATTTCTGTGAACTCATTTAATTATTTTTAAAAATATTTATTTTATACATGAGTGTTTTACCTACACATATGTAAGTGTACCATGGGCACACATTGCCCAGTAGAGGGAATCAGATTCTCTGGAACTGAGTCACAAATGGTTGTTAGGAGCCATGTGGGTTCTGGGAGCCAAACCCAGGTCCTCTGCAAGAGCAGCCAGCACTCTGAACCCCTGAGCCATCTCTCCATTACTCTTGCTCCAAGGTGTTATTCTTATGCCCAATTCACAGGTGTGGAAACTGAGCTGCAGTCTGTGCTCATACAGCTGGAGGGGAGGAGGGGCTGGGCTCTAGGATATTCCTTTTATCCAACCCCTCCATCCAGTCTCCAACTTGGTTGGTGATCTGCCAAACAAAGCTCTCTCTGCAAGGACCCTTCCTTCCCTCTGGCCTCAGTCCAGGGTTTAAAAAAGATAGATCTAGGCTTTACCTGTACCAGAGATGTGTCCAAACAACCTCCATCGGGTAGGTTGTTGGGGGAGGGGTTCTGGGGAGGCTGACAGCTACCATATAAACCTAAAGATTGGAAGGGGTTTGAGGGAGGAGGCCTAGGGTCTGCCTCCCTGCTGGGCGGTCTTGAGGGAGTCGGTTTCTGTCACGGGAGGGAAGGGGTGCTAGAGCTTGGTTCATGCTTGGTGTTCCCTAAACCAGGTACATTTTTCCTTCCAATTCTTCAATGTCAAAAGTTCCAAGCCCAGTCAGAAGGAACTACATATGCTAAGCCTGGTGGTAGAGACCTGTCATCCTGGCTTCTTAGGAGGCTGAGGCAGGAGGATGGCAAGATAAAGGCCTACTTGGACTTAGAGAGTGAGTTCAAGGCCAGTCTTGAGCAACTTAGTGAGATCTTGTCTCAAAACAAAAATAAAAAAGGGCAGGAGGGAGCAAGCGCTAGGCCTAAAGTTCAATCCCCAGTATAAGACCACATGGTCAGGCTTGGTGGTACATGCCTTTAATCCCGGCACTAAGGAAGCAGAGGCAGGTAGATTTATGTGAGTTGGAAGCCAGCCTGGGACAGTCTACACCTCAAAGTCCAGGCCAGCAAGGGCTACACAGCAAGACCCTGTCTCAAGGAAACAAAAACAAAAACAGACCAAAAGGCAGGGAGGGTCTCCCTGTATCTCCAGTTGGCCTGGAACTCCCTATGTAGACCATCCTAGGTTGGCCTTGATCTCACAGAAATCGGCTTGCCTCTGTCCCTTGAGTGCTAGGGTTAGAGGTGTGGGCAATGATGCCTGGCTTAATTCTCCATATATCTTCCATAGTAGTTCTCCCCCACGTTCATGTGCCCACCACAGGACTGCTGAGCCCGGAGCCTCTGCTCTGGTATCAGAGGTGAGTGTAGGACCAGGAATGGAACTCCAGTACCTGCAGCCCCAGAAAACAGACAGCCGTCCCCTCCAGACCACGCAAGGTGAGTGGGATGAGAAGGCCCCACCTGCTCCCAGAGCCCCAGAGGCACAACCACAGCCCTTTCCACCCTTTATTGGGGCTCTGACATTCCCAAATAAATATAATACATTAAACCCAGAGCTGAGGGTCTCGTGCACCCCAGGGGGTGCCCCCCACAACCTCAGCTGGGCAAATAAGTTAGTGGGGGAGCCTGCCAACGGCCAGGCCAGTTCCCTGGCCAGGTAGACGGTGGCAGCTGGACTCGCACACACGCAGGTCTAAAGTGCATCTTGGTTCAATGGTCCCCATGTCTGTGTGGCTCTTCACAGGGCCACCGGGAGGGGCAGGCAGGAGGTTCCTGGTGGCGCTCGCACTGTGCCAGCAGTGGCCACCGGGATTCTCTGTGTCCTTCTGTCCATTTAAGGGTACGGCTGTGTGGTCAGGGGTCCTCAGGAGAAGCCATCATTGTCAGTCTGTGGCTGAGTGTCGAAAGAAGGGTCCGGCACGGTAATTCCTTGATGCAGCTTCTCCAGCGAGAATTTCATCTGTGGGTAGGAAGTGGGCAGTGTGGCGGTGAGAGAGGCTGCCCAGGCCAGCCACAGCCACGCTGCCCCGTTCTCTTTAACCTCTCAAAGTGCTGTCCCGGGACCTAGGTGGTTCAGGTTCAAATCCAGACTCTGCTGTTACTAACAGCAGGTAAGTCTTTTCACTGCCCTGGGCCTGCTCCACTGCATGAAGTATAGGTCTGTAATGTCCCTGCGTCTCGGCAGGTGCCAGGGATTTGAGGGATGCCAGAATCTGGTCCGTGCGGGGTATGTTAGTTATGACCTTGAACAAGTTCCTGACCTTGAATGCTACGTATGTCTTACCTAACCACAAGATGGGGGACAAGACTTGAAACGTCCCTCACAGGCTGCCGTACTGACTGCTTGGTCCTCACCTGGCGGTGCTATTGTGGGAGGCAGTGGAACCCTCAGAGGGTGGCGCCTGGCTGGCTGAAGTTGGGGGGAGGCCTTTGAGAGTCACACTGGACCTCCAGTTCCACTCCCTGGTCCGTTGCTGTGTGAACAGCCTCCTCCTCAGGCTCCCAGGGCTGTGGCTGAGCAGCCCCACCCTACCTTTCCCATCATGATGGACAGCATATCATGAACCTATTAAATAAACCTTTCCTCCTTTTATGGTGTGAATAGGAACCGTCCCCCATGGGCTTGCTGGTGTTTTGTGAGGCTGTAGAACCTTCGAGAAACAGAGTCTAGGGAATGGACTAGACCACTAGGAGTGGGCCTTGTGAGTTCTATTGCCTGGTCTTTCTTCCTGTCTCTCTATTTCCTGATCTGCATCCAATGTAAGCAAGGCAGAGCAGGACACCAGTGGGCAGAGCTGGCCCAGCTGCCACAGTACACTGTATCCTGTTAAGCTGAGAGCCAAAGTAAACATTCCTCAATCTCGGCTGTCAGGTATTGTCAGAGTGGAGAGAAAAGTAGCTGACACACGTCCCTTGTGTCTGCCACATACTTTGGTCACAGTGAAAGAAACTAACCCATAAGTGCATCGTGTTGCTCAGCTGGCTAGAGGGCTGGGCAGTCCTTTGCGGTTAGGCTCTACTAACAAGTGCTCGCTGTCATTAGTGTGTGTGACAGCGACTTGGTAGGGAAATAATGGAACTTGAACTCAGGATGGGGGAGTCATGCTCTGCTCTGAGCGAGGAGCCCCAGCCTCAATTCCTCCCTCGCCCTGCCTGCCCTGCAACCATTTACAGGGAGCATCTCCCTGGGAGCCTGATTTTAGGGTGCAAGATAGCCCCTAAAAATGGGCCTCTGCATTGTGGAAGGGCCTCATGGACGGGAGTTTTGTTTTTCCCAGTGCTAGGGATGGAAGATTTTATTTGTTTTCAGGCACTGGAGATGGAACCCAGGACTTTGTATATGCTAGGTAAGGGAGCTATTCCTGGGCCACACCCCAACCCCTCACTAGGGCATTCTAGGCAAGTTCTCTACCCCTGAGCCACACCTAAAACCCCTCACTGGGGGATTTTATGAAAGCACTCTACAGCTGACCCAATTCCCCAGTCCCAGTGGTCAGGATTTCCACCGTTGCCTGCAGCTCCCCCCTGAAGTCCACAGTCTCCCGGACAAAGCCAGAGCTTCCTCCACATTCTCCCACCTGTCTCTCTCTCCTAGGCACCCACCTCAGCTCCGGCCATTTTCCTAAATCTACCATAGCTGCTGGCTGGAGTCCTCTGCAACCCAAGGGCAACACACTATGATGACAGCACATGCATCAAGCACCTACTGTATGCCTGAGGCTCAGAAACAGCAAGCACAGAGGAAATGTTTACTGTGTGCTCGGCACTATTCCAAACCTTAGTGCGCGTTTATGGTTCACAGAGGTCACATTGCTCTGATGTGCAGAAGATCCAGCCAAGGCTCAGATGACAGTCACTTGCATAAGGTCACACAGCAGACTTTGACCCTGGGCATCCAGACAGATGCTCCCCTAAACTACCAAGTGTGGCCGGATCAATTCCCTTTTAGGAAATGAGACCCGAATGCCTTCTGGAGAGCCACTCTCCTACCAGCAGACTTTAGACCTAAGGGGAGAATGAGGACCAAGCCCACCTTAGCCCCGGTCATCTGATTGGCCAGGGGGAAGGGTGGGTATGTGATCCCTGAAGCCAATTACAGTGAGTCCTGTCCTCTTGCATGTCCCCAAAAGACCAACCCAGGACCCACACAGTGAAAAGATGTGATTCCTACTATCATGAGCAGCTAGATCCAGCCATGCCTGAAGAACACTTTTGCAGGATGTGCATAGCTTTTTCCTTCCATTCCATGGTTTTCTCTAGCAAGTACATAGGGTGGGAACCAGAAATGGAGTCTTCATTGTACAGTGGAGGAAGCAGGCCCAGAGCCCGGAAGCTTCTGGAATCAAGGTCCTTCAGCCCCACGTGACTGCCCCATCTCGTACCTCATCCAGGAGCTCCACGGACGCCCGCAGGATCTGCCTCCACTTGTGGACCTCGACACTATGAAACTGCTTCTGCAGAGCCAGGATCTCTGCCCACTCCGTGGCTGTCTGGGGGAACTTGCTGTGGAGAAGCAGGGCCTGAGTGGAGTCCTGGCCTCCGTATTCTGACCCCAGTCGGTCGCTCCCATGCCCTTCACTCACCCCTTGGCCAGAGCAAGGCTATGCCAGGACTCGAAGGTGTGGGCTGTCCTCTCCAGAGACCAGAGGCGGTAAAAAAGAAGGGCGTTGAGGGCAATGAGGACGATGAGGCTGGGGACAGAAGGAGCAGAGGTCAAGGGTCCTGGGACCCTGATACTCCCTCAAGTTGGGCACTGAGCTCTAGATTCCAGCCCCCCACCCCCAACTGGCATCATCATATTTTAAAGTACCATGACTGCCCACCCTTTCTACAGGGGTAAATGGTCTCAGAGGGGGTGACTGACATGCCTAGAGTCACACAGCCTATAAGCAGAGAGGTTGGGTTTACACTCTAGCCTGTGCCAAGCCCACATGCTTGCTGGTCATCCCAGGTCACTTTCCTTGGCAAAGCCAGGGACACAGAGCATGGGAAAACACGGTAGAGAGGGGTGAGGTAAGACACGAGGAGAAGCAAGTGGGGAGGATGCAGGACCCTACCTCACACAGATCCTGTGGAGGCAACCAAAGGGAAGACAGAAACGTGAGAACCATCCAGGCTGTGCTGGTGCCCACCCCGCTCCACCCTGGGTGGCTGCTCTAAGTCCCGTAGACCACACAGCATCTCTTGGGTGCTGATCTCAAGAGGCTGAGCATGTGGCCTGGGTCAGCTCGAAGCTGAGGGATCTACTCCATCTTCTTTAGAGTGTCATGCCTTCCAAATGCCTGCTTGGTGTTCCTTTCTAAGCCCCACCCAGTGTCCGCTCGGGTACGCTTGGCTTCACGTCCTTAGCTGCCTGGGCTCCATGGTCTCCCATTCCAGCCCCATCCCACTGGTCTGGTGACAGCTCTTTACCATCTCCCCAACTCCTGCAGTGTTGTGGGTCACTGCTGAGTCCCCAGCATCATCCAGATCAGGATTGGGTGCAGAAAAACTCAAGTAAAATATACAAATGACCTGACTTCTTTTTCATGACTAATTCCACATGCTTTGCCTCTTCTTCCAGAAAGTTCTCCCCTCTGGCTTCCCACGTCCCCCTGAGCCATTGCTTTCTCAGCAAGAAAGACTTCTTGACAAATTAAGCACAAGGGGACTCTGATGGACACACTCCAAACACCATCATGTGCAATCCTTGCTCTTTGTTGAGTCCACACTCCCACAAAAGCAGAGGCCCAAAGAGACCTAGCACTCGCTCTAGTCACACATCCAGGCTGCAGATCATACTCACACGATGCTGATGAGAACCAGGGCATTGGGGATGCCTGCCCCGGGGCCCTGGTCCATGGATGGTTCTGAGAAGCGGGAGCTGAGGGAGCCTGTGAGACAGCAACAGGGAGTGAGACAGGGACCCCAGGGACCACCTCCCGCAGCTCCTCCGTCTGCCCTGACAACCCACCTGAGGTGTGCATGCCCGCCCGGGTGCAGGGGTCTGGGTCTGGGTGCTGGGGCCCATCTCCGTGCCCCCTCCAGCTCAGGGGCCGCTTCCGCCTCCGCAGACCTGACAGTAGCCCTCGAGCGTCCTTCCCGCCTTCCTCCAGGGACAGCTTCTCAGCCTTGGTGAGCTCTCGCTCTGCAGAAACGAGACAGCTCAGGATGCCCGAACCCTGCTGGTCCACAACCCCACCGGCCTCGCCAGCCTTCGGTCCCCTACCCAGGTGGTGGAAATAGTCTTCAATGCCACTCCAGGAGTTCTTCTCAATGAGAGACTTCACAAGGCTCCACGGCTGCTTCCGGTAACGGATCTCTGAGGACACTCTGGGGTGGGGACGAGAGGGGACCTGGGTCAGGTCTGAGGGAATATATAGGCCCCAGCTGGCCTCTTTCTCATTTAAGGAGGAGTCTTTGTCACTGACAACAGCCGTGCTCCGCTCCCCACTTCAAGACGTCCCTGGGTCCCTGCACCACTTACTGGCTCACTCAGCCTTGGACCTCGGGCCCCGGCTGTTCATCTCACTCTACGGGCAGGTCTGGACAAGCATGGTCCACTCACACACGGCCCGTCATCTCAACCCACTCAGCCTTGCTGAACCCTCTGAACCCAATTCCACATGGGGGTCTAAGAGACCATAAGGCACGAGAAGCTCAGCATGCCTGTCTGAGTTCTGGATTGTTCTGCAAACTTCCTCCCGGCCTTCCCCATCTTCATCCACAGCTCTGTTCTTCCTGTGGCGCAGCTGAACACCTTAGCCTTGGCCACCTCTGCTTCCTCATTATTCACAAGTAAATCCAGCCTTTGCAGACCCCTGAAGGATCCACCTACAACATTCTTTATTTTTACTTTTTGGCTATACTGGGGATTGAACCTAGCTAGGGTCTCAGATATGCTAAGCAGGTGCTCTATTACTGAGTCACGCCCCCCCAGCCCCTCACTGGGGGATTCTAGGCAGGGGCTCTATCACTGAGCCACACCCCCAGCCCCTCACTGGGGGATTCTAGGCAGGTGCTCTACCACTGAGTCACGCCCTCCCAGCCCCTTACTGGGGGATTCTAGGCAGGGGCTCTACCACTGAGCCATACCCCCAGCCCCTCACTGGGGGATTCTAGGCAAGCGCTCTACCACTGAGTTATATCTCCAGTCTTCTTTTTCACTTTTCAGTTTATAATAGGGTCTTACTAAGTTGTTTAAGATAGCCTTGAACTCAACTCTGTAGCCTTGAACTTGGGATTCTCCTGCTAAAGCCTCCTGAGTGCTCAGTTATAGGTCCTGCTCCATCTACAAAAATCTATCCAGAATCTATTATTCCTCATGCTGGCCCAGCTTTCAACATCTCCCACCTAGACATCAGAGTGGACTGCTCTTGGTCTGTTCCCATTATACACCCCACGGGCAGACAGAAGAAGGCTATATGTTGAGTAAAGGCCCTAGCTGCTGAAATGGGATAGGGAAAAGGTTCAGTCGGACTCACCGAAGCCGGGCCTTGTTCCGGGCCAGGCCCAGGATGCAATAGCGGTGGGCAGTGTAGAAGTAGTCCTGGTACGGGATGCCTTGTGTGAGCACCTCAGAGTCCACCACGCACCCACCGGCCTGCGGGCCCCGCCGGAACAGAGTCTGCGAGGACGGATGGGGCGAGAGGGAGGTCAGAGTTGCTCGCCCAGCCGGCCCGGCCGCCCATCCGCCTCAACCCCTCCTACCTGTGTCTCCACCACAGAGGCGCTCTTGGGGCCCAGAGGGTTGCTGATGGGAATGGTGTAGGTCAGGACTCTGCGCTGGTGGCATTTGCTGTCGCTGCTCCAGGGGTTCAAGGTCACGTCTAAGGACAGGAAAAGAAAGAGCACTCACTCTTGCTTTGCTTCCGGGCTGTAGGAGACTCAGCCTTTCCAGAGTTTCATTTCTCTGGGAACCTGTCCCCAGCTCCCCGCTCCCACCCTGTGTCCCCCGACTGTGCCCGCCCCATCTTCCTTTTAGAAGCTGAAAAATGCAAATAACACTGACTGGTTCAGTCACGATGCTTCTGCTGCAACATGCTTTCTGATCCCTCCTGGGGTCACCCTCGCAGCCTCAGTTTCCCCTCTGTATCAGGCCTGGCTTCTCTGAGCATCAGATTTAAGATCTGGAACCTTTGGGGCACCTTTTCCTGGAGGTGTCCGTCCCGCACCCTCCAGCCTATCTGGTTCCATACCGGCTTCAATGTCTTCCTACATTTGAGTCACCGAGTCCTCATCCCACCACCCTGCAGGCTCCCTGGGGAGCCCTGGGCCTTGTCTTCCCTGACATGTTAGCCTCATGGTCCTCTTTGTGTGTATATGTGCACAGGTACGCATGCATGTGTGTGTTCCTGTGAGTGTAGCTGCACGTGTGTGGGTGTGAGTGTGGAGGCTGGAGAACAACCTTGAGCATCATTCCTTTCAGACAGGGTTGCATTGGCTTGATCCTCTCCAGCTGAGATAGGTCAGCTTGGTCAGTGAGTCCCAGGAATCCATCTGTCTTCATGGCACTAATGACAGGGTTAGTAGCGTGGACCACAGTGCTCAACTGTTTACATTAAGGAAGTAGTGTTAGGTTTATTTTAGTGTGTGTGTGTGTGTGTGTGTGTGTGTGTATACAGGTACCTGCTGAGGCCAGAGGCATCAGATCCCCTGAATCTGGAGTTACAGGCAGTTGTGAGCTGCCATGAGGGTGTTGGGAACTGAACACTGAACTCAGGAGCTCTGCAAGAGCAACAAGCATTCTTAACCACTGAGCCATCTCTCTAGTATGTTTATTGTTCTTTTTTTGGTGTGTGTGGGGGGGGGAGTTGGGCCAACGTGCACGTGTTAGAGGAACTCTCTTCCCACCCTAGTAGTTCTGGGGATGGAACTCAGGTTGTCAGGCTTGGCAGTCAGGACCTTTCATTGCTGAATCATCTTCCCAGAGCCGCTCCAACTGTCTGTTAGTCTCCTAAGCATTGTGCCTGGTTCTGTCTTTACTTCTATTCCCAAAAGACACCCTCAAACTCCGTATCTTGTCCAGAAATAATATGTGGCTAAAATAAACCCCGGCCCTCTCTTATCTGCCTAAGGCTTCCATTGCTCCCCAGTACCTCAGGACAGTCTGAGAGCTGACACCACACACTGGATTATTATTTTGCATTGATGAGACTCTTACTACTCCTGGCATTGGAGACTCTTCCATAGTATGAATTCATTTTGTTCTCATCGCTATGCAGATACTACAAGCACATCTGGTTGTACAGATGAAGAAACTGAGGCATAGAGAGGCCCAGAACCCCTTCCAGTGCCACTCAGCTAGCAAGAGGCTCTGGCAGATGCGCTCACTGGGTACAAGGCTCCACCTCCTTGGCCCTGGCCCCCTGACCTGTGAACTTGCACTGTTGCAGGAAGCCCTGGAGGAAGGGTGAGTCAGAGAAGAGCATTTGCTGAAGACGCTCGGCTCCCACATGGAAGACAGAGTTGATGAGGAGCCGGCCAGAGAGGTCGGGAAGCAGGGCGGCCAGGTCGCCTGGGAGAAGGACAGGTTCACATCACTTGGGCGCTAACCGTCTCTTCCCTGCAATGACTGCCCCTCCCCACTCCCAGGCCTACCCAGTGAACTTCCTGGACCAGAGACACGTAGGACCCAGCAGCACAACTCATCCCTTTCTGCTACACAGGGCTGGCTCAAGGTGGGCATGTGCCCTAGCCCAGTCAATCAGAGTTGCCATGATGGTGCCTGGCGGAGCACACACCTTCAGTCAATTGATCATGGCATTACAGGATTGAGCATGTGACTGGTCCAGAGGCATGTGTGTGATCCAATCAGGCCAGTCAGATACAGAGATTGGTTCAAAGGTGAGTTCATTTGCCAAGTCACACCAATCAGGAACAACCCTAGAATTTCTGCTGTCATTACTGGGCAAGTGTGCATTCTCTGTTAGCCAGGCCTGGGGCTCTGTCTCTGTGTCCACAAGAATAAAAACTTCCTGAAAACTAATACAGAAAAAAGTGAATTCTCTTCATAGTCTGCCTTTCCTGGCCACACAGCATTCCATGTAGGGCTCGGAGCACACCGTCCAACACCATCCCCGGCCACCCCTTGCATGGCCCTCCTGTACCATTTATCCTCACTGGTGTGTTGTGTGTGACTATAGAGAATGGACCAGGGCCCACCAGCCTCACCTTCCTCTCCCGTGGACGAAGAGGAGTTACTCGTGTCAGTCAACAGCTCCTCTCTCGGGAGCAGATCCAGGGGACCCAGGGAGGTGGGCCCATCTGGTGGAGCAGGCTCTGTGCTTAGAGGTTCTGCAACTGGGGTTACCGTCTGACTGGAGGACGCGTCCGGCTGGCTGTCCGTCTGCTCCTCCTTGTCTTCCTCTGCCTACAAAGAGGGGCTCCATCCAGTGGTCCTCATCTTGACCCCAGTCCAAAGGCTCCCTGTGGGTGGACTCTGGCCACAAGGGTTTGATAAACTGTCTAGACCTTGGTGACCAGCTCTGGAGTCATTGTGTATATCTAAGGCTCCAATTTAATCTGTAGGGGTCTTGGGTCACCCAGCGATGAAGGCTTCTATTAGATACTCGGACCCTTAGCTTTCCTGGCTGTTGGCCTCCCTTCCATCCCTCTCGAGCCCCTTCCACTTCGCTTTGCAATCTCCTTGTCTATCTCTGTTTTTCTTGTCTGCTTTCCACCCTGCGCTCATCCTCCTGCATCCCTCTGCCCACCCCACCCTTCCCCTTCTGTTTGGTCTTTCTCACTCCCTGCACCAGCTCCATTCCTAGCCATTTTCTCTTTCCCTATGAGCACCCCTCTGCTCACCCCATGGTCTGCATCACTGCTGGCTCGGGAGAGGTTTGGGGTAACACGGCCACGTCTGGAACCCACAGGGCTTGGCTCCTGGCTGTGGTCAGCTGCCCCGGAGGGGGTGATGTCACTGAGTGCGATCACATCTCCTACCTCTTTGGGACTCCTGAGAGGCAAGGGAGGAAGTGAAACTGATGGATCCTCAAGGCATGAGCACTGTGCCCCCAATCCCCTGTGCGTTGCAAACTTCTGTCCTCCCAACACTTCGGGAGATCTGGATGCAGCCCTCAGGGCCTCAGAGTCAGCCTCCATCTCCAACTCACCCCAGACCATTCAGCTGCAAAGGGCAGACGTAGTCTTCGTCCTCGCTGGTGAGGCCCAGCTCCGAGCCGTAGCACTGATGAACCAGGTGCCAGAGCTCTCGGGGACTCAGGGTCTGGGGAGGAGATGTGCGGTTGGCCTCAGCCTTCTTGCAGCAGTTCCCCCAACTTCCCCAAGGGGGCAGCATGGCTTCCTGTGCCAGAGCCCACCCGTTTAGTTAGCCTCCATCTCTAGGGAGCTTCTACAGAGAGCCTGAGCTCTGTGGCCTGCAGGCCACACCTCAGACCTCCCACATCTTTAATGCTCTTGCCAGTGAAGCTTCTTATTTTACTGAGAAGGATCTGGAGATTTAGGGAGCGGAAGTCCTGTGCTCAAGGTCACACAAGCAACTCTGGGATTCAAACCCCGATAGACTCCATAAGAGTCCAGGTCCTTGCCACCAATGCTGTCCTGCCTCCGTTGTCCCTCAAGCTGTCCTCAGCAGCCCTGAGCTTTTTAGATAACCACAAACTGAATGGGTGACAATAATGCTAAAAAAAAAAAACCAACCAAATGTAATCATAACAGAGGGAGCAGTGGTGGCTGCTGGCCTTCTTCCGAGCTCTGTATGTGTGCTAACTCATGGGTCGTTGAGACAATTCCACAAAGGCATTAATGTAACACCATCGCCATTTCAAGACAATGACACCGAGACCCACACAGCAGCCCATCTAGGGTAGTTCAACTGGGAGGAGGCGGAGCTGATACAGGAGCCCAGATAGGTGTGCAGAGCCAGGAGGCCAGCACCAGCCCCGAGACACCCACCCTGAGACACCCAGGCTGACGAAGCTCAGTCTGCCACTACCCCTGGGAGAGCTAAAGTAAAAATGGTCTCCATTTGAGAGACGGGGTCCAATGACTGGCCCTATGTCACAGCTGTCAGCCACAGGGCTGAGATGACGAGGCCAGTGTTTTGTTTTAATTGTACGTGGATGAGTGTTTTGCCTGCATGTATATAGGTACATCCATGCCATGCAAGCCCAAGAAGGCCAGCAGAGAACATCAGCTCCTCTGGAAATGGAGTTACAGATGGTTGTTAGCTGCTATGTGGGTGCTGGGAACTGAACCTGGGTCTTCTGCAAGAGCAGCCAGTGCTCTTAACTGCTGAGCCATCTCTCCGGCCTCTGAAGGCCAGTGTTTTGACCTTCTGCCCTTATCCTCTTTGTCCTCTCTCTCTCTCTCTCTCTCCTCGGCTCCTCGGGCTCCTGAGAGGGGGCTGCTGGCCATGTTGATTCTGAGGATGGCCATGTGTGGAGCTGCCCTAGGGGTTGAATGCCCCTAAGAGGGCAGGACACACAGAAGTTCTGGGCAATGGGTATCGAGTGTCTGAGGGGTGTCAGCAGTGTTGGTGGACAGGCGTGATGACTGCTCACCATCTGCATCACTCTCTCCCTGCTAGTAGAACCCAGTGGACGCCTTCCCCAGCACTGTGGATGCATGACAGCTAGTCTCCCCCATCTCTGCTCTCCTTTATCCAGAACGCTTGGCTACCCCTGGCCTGGTGCCCGTGGAGACAACCTAGGGGATCCCCCGCTTCTTTGAACCCAGGGTCCTCCCTGGTGCACCCCAGCGTTCAGCCAGCTTCGTCCACACCTACCTTTTCCAGCAGCGCATTCTGCCAGAGGCGGAAGATGAGGAGAAAGCAGCGATCCCGGGCCCCGAAGGATGTGAAGAAATGCTGTAAGGAGACAGGGTGTGAGGGCTGGGGAGACGCAGGACTGGACAAGGATGTCCACAGCTACTGCAGTGGGGAGCTGGCCCCCCCAGGCCCAGGCAGGAGACAGGAGCCTTTCCCTTTGTGGGGGCTGCAGCTGCTAAGCCCAGAGTGTTTTCCTGGCCCTCTTAACTGCTCCTAACGGCCAACTCATCGAGCTTTTGGCAGACAAATCACAAAGGAAGTGGGCTGTGAGGTCTTCCCCGTGTTCTTCCTGCTTCCTGTCAGGTCACCGGAGCAATATAGGTACTTTTCAATCACCAGGCAGGAAGCAATAATTGGGGACAGTTGACAGGTATGGTGTGGACACCTGTCACCCCAACACTAGGGAAGCTGAGTCAGGATTTTGAGTTTGAGGTCGGCCTGAGCTGTATGGAGCGACCCCCCACTCCTCCCACCATCTCAAAATACTAAGGTCTAGGGATGTAGCTCATTGGTAATGTTTGCCTGGCATGCACAAAGCCCTGGGTTCAAATCCCATCACACACACAGAAACACTCAGGCGGGCAGGATGGAGATGCGGAGGGACTTCTGCAAGGTGAGGCATCTGGGACAGAAGGCCATTGCAAGGGCCAGAAGAGTAAACAGGTAGAATAAACAGAGAAATGGAGTTCTGTTCTGAAGGGTTTGGCAAGGTGAGTGGGAGACCTGGCTGAGATCCCAACCAATGTCATTCCCCATCCATCAGGTCTCCAGTCACCTTCTCGCTCTCGGTGCAGATCTGGATGGCATTGGGGATCAACTTGGCCGTCTTCTCCTTCTTTAGACAGGTCACTTCCTTCAGCTGGATGGAAATCTAAGGACAGCACATGTGTGAGAAGAAGCTGAGGACCCGGCCCACCCTGGGGCATCTCGAGACCTGCCGCGGCTCACCGTGGTCTCCCAGCGGAAGATGTTGCTATAGAAACATATCCAGTTCTCGGAGAGGTAGAGGCGGCCCTGCAGGAGGATCTCCCGCTGCAAGGCGCAGGAGTAATCTGAGAGGGGCCGAGGGAGAGACAGGCAGACACCCGAGTCACGAGTCACGCACTGGCTCGTCAGCCCACAGCCCGGTGAGTGGGGCGCTTCAGAGGTGGGGCCGCGGACTCACCCACGATGAGGCGCTCAGCCTCAGGGAGTTTACTGAACAGCTTGCGGAAGTCCTCGTTGCGCTGCTTGTACGTGGGGCTCAGCATCTAGGGAGGTTTGGGATGGGAGAACCCAAGTGAGGACTCCTCTTCCTATTTGGTCCCACATTATTTTCTAGTCTCCCCTCCTCCAGCCCTCTCGGTCTCTCATGTCTCTTGGCTTATAACAAAAACGTCACCATTAGGACATCTGCCATCTACTTTTATCTCAAGTACCACCACCACCACCACTAACTCACATCACTTCCCCACAGCCTTGTAAGATTGGGCTTCTGTTTCTTAAGGAAGAGAGAAGGCCCAGTGACTAACCCAAGGTCACACAGCATATAACACAGCAGCACCCCACGTGCGGTCTGTAAATGGCATCCCACCCCTTGGCTGCTCCAGCCTGGGCCTCTTTCCCTCCAGTCCTTCAGTAAGCCCCAGGCTTAGATACTTACACTGTACCAGCTCTGCATCTTCTGCAAGAGAAACAGAGGAGTGAGGATCAGTCCTGGTATTCTGTGCCCTCCCCTGCATCTCCCCACGTACCTGAGCCGGCACTCACCTTACTATTGCGGATGAAGTTCCGGCTGCCCAGGCTTTGGGTGCTTGGGGTCCCAGGCACCCCACCCTTCTCTGAGGAGCTGTCAGACCCCTTCTCCACCATGGTGCCTGGCTCTGGCTCAGGGGCAGGAGGGGGCCGGCTTGGGGGCAAGAGCTGCAGCCGCTTTCGCAGAGACGGGGAGCTGCTTGGTGAGCTCCGGCCAGAGTGGGGCGTGGTGCTGGGGAAGAGTGGAGTGAGTGTGGAGTTAACAGCCTGAGGGTGGGGGCAAGCCTGTTCTAAAGGCCCACTCATCAGTGGGTCCATCTGACCACCTGTCCGTCCACCCACCCATCCATCCATCCTTCCACACACTTCCTTGCTGTGACCTCAGCGCAGGTCCTCTAACATTCTCAGGCCTCTGTAACCTAGGGAATTACAACACACCCTAATCTGGTTGTTTTGCGGGTTTAAGGAATCGATCGATACATGTTAAGTATTTCTAATACTGCCATGTGTACAGTGAGCTTTCTATAGCACTTATTTTATTTTTTTAATTAATGTATTATTGTGTGTGTGTGTGAGAGAGAGAGAGAGAGAGAGAGAGAGAAAGAGAGAGAGAGAGAGAGAGAGAGAGTGCACATGTGCTCCATTCATGTGGAGGTCGGAGGACATTGCTTAGGAGTGGTCCTTTTAGGGACTGAACTCAGGTTATCAGGCTTCCATGGCAAATATTTTTATCTGTGAAGCCATTCAACAGTCCAACATCTGCTATTTTTAAAACATTGACTTATTAATTTAGCCTATAACTTTTTTTTTTGGGGGGGGGATCTTTTTTGAAATAGGGTCTTCCTATAGCCCCAGCTGACCTGGAACTCAAGAGATCTGCTTGCCTCTGCCTCCTGAGTACTAAGACTAAAGGCGTGCCCAACCACACCCAGCCTAAAACAGACATTTATTGATAAGTGATACTCAAAACAGAAATATAAGCACTTTCTTTTCTTAAAAAGAATTTAAATATTATATATATAATATATATATATATACATATTATATATATATATGTTGAATTTATGTTGTACCACTTTGAGTGCTGAGGCCAGGAAAAGTGGTAGAGCCCCCCCGAGCTGGAGTTACAGGTAGTTGTGAGCTGCCCAATGTGAGTGCTGGGAACTGAACCCAGGTCCTCTGCAAGAGTAGGAAGTGCTCTTAACTGCTGAGCCTTTTCTCCAGCCCCCAAGCACCTTTCCTCACTCTCATCCCTAACCTGTCTGACACACCTCCAAAATCTACTTCTATTTTTTCTCTTGTTTTGAGACAGAGTCTCACCATGTAGCTCTTTCTATCCTGAAACTCATGACATAGACCAGGCTGGCCTTGAACTCACAGAGATCTACCTGCTTCTATCTCCTGAGTGCTGAGATTAAAGATATTTGCCTCCACAACCAATATGCTCACTTCTCCTTGTTCCAGCCTCTATTCCGTTCTGCAGGGAAGACACAGACTCCTGTCCCTGTCCCTACAGTCTGTTCCCACCTGCAGTTGGGAGGAGCTGAGTCAGCTCTGCCTGCACCTCACTCCAGGTAAAAACCAAGTCTCACTTAGATATGGCCACGTGCTATCCCTTCCTTGACCTGTCTCTCCTGGTTGTCTCAGCCATCCCAGCCTCCTGTTGTTCCTTAAGCTTCTCAAGTTCATTCCCACATCATCAAGGCCTCTGCTCTCTGGTTCCCTCGGACCAGAAAACCCATTCACAGCCTCAGCATAACGGGCTCCGTCTCAGTCATTCCCAATGCTCTTCCTCCCCTGCTCCTAGTCTGTGAAGTAGGCACCTCCCTCCCTCGCAGCCACACACCCAGGGTATCTACACTCACTCTGTTCTGTTTACTCAGTTTGTTCATTGCCTGCCCCAGACCGTGAACTTGGGGAGATCTTGGTTGCTAAGTACGTCTCTAGCACCTGAACAGGAGACAGGGCACATAATTAATGTTCAATAAATAGTCAGCACTTAATGGATGGCCCCAGGCTGACCGGGGCACCAGCAGAGAGAGACAGCTCCTGGGTTTGTGAGTTATCCCCCTACTGGAGGCGGACAGAAAACAAACAGAACATTCTGGTGACTGTGCAAACAACCAACTGCAGTAAGGGCAGTGCGGGTGAGGCAGGAACTTTAGAGAGACCTTCATTGTTGACTTCTTATCAGGATTATGTCAAGTGTTCAGTGTGATTAATTTTATCGTTCCACAAACAACACTGTGCACTTATACAGGGCCAGTCCAGTTTCACAGTGGAAACTGAGGCTCCAGGTAGCAACCTACTAACAGAGGGAGGCATAGCCTGTTTGTCTAGGGAAGGATTTCAACTGGAGGGACACAGATCTATTCTGGTGTGCATGCGGAATCGCCTCCTGCAGGAACATTCTTCCTCCCTTCCTCCCTCCTTCCTTTCCTGTTTTTTTTTTTTTTTTTTAGGTAAGGTTTCACTCTGTAGTCCTGACTGGCCTAGAACTGACTGGGGTGCGTCTCTCCTGCTTGCAAGTTTTAGCCATGTCAGTTCCTCTGTCTGTCACTCTTGCTCTTCTTTGCTCTACAATTAAAAGAAAAAAAAATTCGCTGAGCTGGAAACTGAATTTACTGCCTCCTGCATGCTAGACTGACAGTTTACCACCAAGCCACACTGCCAGCCCCTCCCTCACTGGTGAATTTCTAGGCAGGTGCTCTACTACTGAGCCACACCCCCAGCCCCTCACTGGGGGATTCTAGGCAGGGGCTCTACCACTGAGCCACGCCCCCAGCCCCTCACTGGGGGATCCTAGGCAAAGGCTCTACCACTGAGCCACGCCCCCAGCCTCTCACTGGGAGATTCTAGTCAAGTGCTTTTACTTTTTATTTTGAGGCAGCATTTCTCAGTAAGTTGCTTAGGTTGGCTTTGAACTCACTCAGTAGCCCAGGCTGGCCTTGGACTTTTGATCACCTTGTCTCAGCCTCCTGAGTAACACCTAGGGCAATAGGCTTGTGCCATCACACCTGAGCCATCACACCTGGCTGGTGGTTTTGCTCAACATTTTGTTAAAGACAGGATCTCAATATGTAGTCCTGGCTGGCCTCACACTCACAGAAATCGGCCTGCCTCTGTAACCCGAGTGCTGGGATTAAAGTGGTGTGCTACAACATTTGGCTAACTTTTTTTTTTTTTTTTAAATGAAGTTCAATGTGTCTTTTTCTTCTGTTGCCTTGCTTTTCCAACCACAGCCAAGAATCACCAAAAAAAATCCATGCTCAGTGGGATCACAGGCCTACACTCCCAGGCCTGGCGGACTCTGCAAATTCTTAGCACACTGCAAGGCTCTGGCTTATCCCCTTCCTTTCTGCAGGTCACTATACCCTGCTGGGATAGCAGTCAGTCCAGCTGTGACTCCCCTGGCCTGTTACTCTGTGATGACAGTTCTGTGGGCTCCCCGGGGACATATCTTGGGGCTGTCTAGTAACTCTGCTCTGTTTGAGACTGCTAGAGTGCAAGGGAGGTGTTCACATAACATTTATAACATAATAAACTATGTTAATAAAGAAAATAAACAGTGCCTTGGAGCTGCGCCCCCCCCCCCCAGCCAACCTAGTACCTCTTCCCTGGTTTCTGGGCTCTGGTCTTTGAACCATCCCCCCACCCCAAACACACACATAGCCAGAGAAAGTCTGTTCCCACATTAAGCAGGTCAGGGGCTTCCCGGCTCCAAGGCTGCCCCTACGTCACTCCAGAAAAGCCCTGCACATCTCTGCACTCCACATTCCCTCTCTTCTGGCTTTTACTTCGACTCTTCCCTCTGTCCCAAATGCTCTTCTCCCCCAAAGATGCTCATGGGGCCTCTCATTGGTGCTCTATGGACACATCTTGATGGGCTGCTGAAATCTCACAGCCCCTTGCCCATCTCCCTCCTCCACTCTCTCTCTCCCTCCACAGCATCTGTCAGCAGCCCCACTCTTCCCCTGGACTCCCGCCCTTCTCCCCATCAGCTTATGAGTGCCCAGCACACAGCTTTCTGTGGTGGACTGAGCAAGAGATCAGGTTCATTCCTAGAACCTGGATTCACCCACACTTGAACTCAAATGTCTTCAGGACTTCGGGTCTCAGAACTGTCGCCTCCTCCCTGTGTGCCCCCAGATCAGTCTTCCTAGCCTCAGTTTCCCCTGGTGTTCCCACACCCTAGGGCTCCTCAGAGGCAAGGTGAAGTGTAAGACCGAAAGGCATGAAGAAGGTGCCATGTAACCGCCCGAGGGGAGGGGGTCCGGCAGAAATGGACAGAAAGAAAGTGACAGCTCCGCCACCACCATCCCAACCACCTCTGTTCAAGATGCTATGATGACCCCAGCGGGGACCTGGTGTCTCAGGCCTTCCTGTCACTCTCTAATGTGCAGAACACCTACTGAGCAGCTGGCAGTGCGGACACAGAGCCACACAGACACCAACTCTCTGCCCACAGGCATCTGCTGCCCTAGCTAGGGACACAGATCATCAGAAAGAAACCTCAGAAATTAGGAAAATGGTCTCAGACACTGGCCTCCAGCCCAGCAGCACCAGGAACCTGTTCGAAATGTAGATTCCAAACAGAAATGGTGGGGCAGACCTGTTAATACAGTTCTGGGGAGGCTGAGGCAGGAGAATTATGAGTTCCAGGCCAGCCTGGACTGCATATCAAGATCCTGTCTTAAGAACCCAGAGCTGGGATTGTGTAGCTCCTTGATAATGGGTGCGTTTAGAATCCATGGCTGAGGGGCTGGGATTGTGGCTCAATAGAATCCACCAATGAGAAGCTGGGGGCTTGGTTCAGCAGTAACTAGCGGGCCTAGCAGGTGCAGGGCCCTGGATTCCACTCTGGAGGGCTGCAGAACAAAGAAAAGGAAAGGCAAACCCCACGCAGATTCTGGGACTCTCTCCTCTCATCCCGTATCAAAACCCACAGACCCCTATTTTGATGCACATTGAAGTTTGAGGACCCTGGAGACCCGGGATGGGACAAGTGGGCGCAGGGGGGGGGGTTCCTTAGTGAGTGAGACTGTAAAGGCCCTACTGGGCAAGGCTTGCTGAGGCCAAGCAAGGACAAAGAACGGCGCTGGCAAAGAAAAGACAGAGCTCGACTCAAGAACATCAAGTTCAGGGCGAGGACCAAGTTTGGCAGGTCTGAGGATGAGAGGGGGCTGGGAAGGGTGGCAGGATTCAGGCTCACAATGCAGGCCTGAGGACCCAGGCCAGGGGGAGTGGCGCTAGAGATGACCCACTCTCCTGTGGCCTCATCTCACCTCAGGCCCGGACTGTTTTGTAGGGGGCTCTACCTGAAAGCAGGCTGGAGGCACACAGACAGGCCAGGCTCACCTCTCAGTTATAACCACAATGAGGAAGTACCAAAACCAGCCAACCAGTGGTGGCAGAGTCATGGGAGGGGTCAGAGTGGAGAGAAGACCGTTAAGGGGTGGTGTTTTCACTTCCTGGTCCCCACAAGCTGCCCTCTGGAAAGAAGGAGGAGAACACACACAGGTGTGCAGTAAAGAGAAAGTTGGCTTGTAGAACCACACCATATGCCTGCAGGTGCAGACGTCTCTCTCCCCAGTCTGTCTGTCTCCTCTCTCTTTCTCAATAGTGTCACAAACATATAACCAACCATAGTGTTACAAATATGCTGTACTCATACACAAAAGTCCCAGGAAAGTTACACAATACACATACACACACACACACAAACAATAGTGTCACAAATATGCTACAGTCACACACAGAGCCCCAGGAAAATTTCAAATACATATCATCACAGCATTACAAAGTTCCAGAAACATTCCACACATACATACACCTCTGCATGTGTGAGCATACACGGAGTCACCCAGAGTCACAGAAACATACCGAAAGCTACAGAAAGTCCAAAATACATGCGATTCACACACAGGGCTAAAACAGGAAAATTTAAGTCAAGCCATGAAGGCCAAAAAAGAAAAAAAAAAAAAAAAATCTATTCATATTATCACCCACACACAAGACACCCAGTGACCTGGGCATAGAACACTAAGGTAGGTTAAGTCATCTGGTCAACCTACACAACCTGAGTGTCCCTGGCCTCAGGGTGTTCATTAGGCAGAAAAGACAAAGCAAAGGCCAGATTTCAAGAGGAAAAAAAATGTGAACATCAGCTATTGTGGCTCTGACAGAAATCCCAGCATCCCCACAGCCATGGAGGACTCAGGAATAATGCGGCACCAGGAGACGTGGACACGCCTCGACCACACTGTGGCCAGATATCTAAGTGATACATGGGACTGGCTTCACAAACTGAAACAGCTGCATTATCGCTGATTTACCCGCAGAGCCAAGGTTACACCCAAGGTCTCAGGAGGGAGGGTCCTCTGCCCAGACAGAGTCACAAGGGGTCTCTCTCTGTCTTTTCACACACAAAGCCACAAAGGGTCTGGGCAGCATAAACACATACCCACTCACACGCAACAATGTCACAAATGGATACACACCGGAACTTTCCCACAGACGGAATCAGAAGTACATGACAGCCACCCACAGAGGCCCAGACACACAATAGTGTTACAAATGAACACACAACTTACATTTATTTGTCCACAAGCTGAACCACTGTTTCAGAGGAGGATGACAGGCACACACACCACAGTCTCAATGGGGACTCACAGTGGCAATTCACAGGGACCCTTGGAGCCACAGAAGGAATTCATGGCAAATTACAGACACAGCCAGCCTAGGAAGACTGTGGCTGCTGTACATCAGGAACCCCAAACCCACATCAACACACTTCAAAGTCACAATGAGGCTCAATCACCTATTTGTGTATTTGCACATGGAGGCCACAGAGGAACTGAGACCCACTGCATACACAACCACAGTGGGTTCCTAGCAGCAACCCAAGAGTCCCAGGCGCGGGCCTACTCGGTGGCCATCAGACACACGGGTAACGGATGGGAACACATTTTGTGGTAAACGACACACAAACGAGGTTCCAAAGGACTCCAGCTGTTCCACACACACTACGCGCTCCACGCAGGGTTCAGACATTTTCAGGACACAATCAAAGGCGGAAATACGCGTGCACAGGGGGCCAAGCAGAAGTGGGGGGGGGGGTCAGCCCGGAGCACACATGACCCTCCCACCCCAGAAGCTGAGGCTCGAGGAAGCCCCCTCCCCCAGGCGCCACGACAAATGGGAAGGACCGCGGATGGAGACCAAGAACCCAAGGGGCGGCAGGGCCTGCCCAGGGCTGCGGGGGGCTCCTCGCGAGTGTCCTTGCATCAGGGGGTCTTCAGGGTCAGATCGGGGCTCCCTGGCAGGGGTGGTCCAGGCCTTGCCCCCCTCTCCTCCACCCGGCCCTCGGTGGCGCGCAGCCCTCGGGCCTCGCCGCCGCGCGCCACCCACGCCCGGAGTCCCCACTCCCGGTCCCCATCGGGGTCGCCCCCACATGCACGAGCTCGGGGACCTCGCTCCCGCCCCGCGCCCCAGCCGGGATCGGGTCCCTTCCCCGCGGCCCGCTGCTTACTCGAACATGGATGCGGCGCCCCGGCCACCGGGCAGGGCCGGGCCCGCTGCTCTGAGCTGGGCCTCCGGGGCCTCCCCGGCCTCGCCTGCCTCGGCCCGCCGCCCCCACCCGACCCCGCGGGCCGCACAAAAGGCCGGAGCCGCCGGAGGCCGCCGCGGCGTCAGCGACACCCCCTTCCTGCCCCCGCCCCGCGCGTCACGGCGCCGCCCCCGCCGGGAGGGGGACCCGGGCGCACGGCGCCTCCGCGGCCTAGATGGCTAGGGAAGAGTCTGGCCGGGAGATCTGGATGGAGTGATGGACAGAAGCAGACGATAGGAAAACTAGGCAGCCTGGGGCCGAGACGATGGCGAACGCCTGGCATCCCGGCACCGGGAAGGCTAAGGCGGGACTGCCCTGAGTTCGAAGCCAGCCTGGGCTAGCTAATGTCCAGGCCACACTGGGATACAGCGTGAGACCCTGCTTTCAAAATAACCAACACAGTTGTTGTCCAACGCTTAGATGTCCAAATAACCAACAAACAAAATAAGTCTAAGTACCTCTCTCAGGACCTAGAGAAGTGTTTGGGGAGGAACCTGAGAGGTGGGTTGGAGTACCGATGCTGGGAAAACCAAGTGGGAGGTGGGAGGTGAGGAATGGAAGGCCTCTTCCGCCTCCTGCCACCCAGTCTCTGAGCCTCATTTCCTGCCTGAGAATCTTCCACTGGTTTGCGGGTGTGGGGACTCCCCCAGCTTTGTCCTGTGAACCAAGTCAGACACCAGCCCCACCCCCAACCGGATTTTTATCTGTTATGAATTTTGAGCAAGTTCTCCAAGCCTGGAGGTCCCACTGGCTCCTAGACAGGGGTTTTCCCCGAGAACAACACAGGGGTCTGGCTTCTCAGCGCTTTGGATACTGGGAAACCACCTAGCCTCATGATGGGACATGGTCCTACACTGCAGAGTGAGAGAGGGCTGTTGATCTGATACCGACTCTGCGCCCACCTCCGCAAGCCAAGGGTGGTTGGTGTCCTTATAAGTCCACAGGTGTCTGGCTCAGGTGTTCTCCCCACTCCTCTCCAGTCCCTGTCTCCTAAAACCTCCACTCCCTTGCCTCCCCAGCCTCATTGCCTCTGACTGCATTTTGATGGACTTCCAATCCCAACCTCCCAGTCTTTCAAACCTTCTTTCATATCCACATCCAGCTTCACAAACCCCATCAGCTCTGCCCGCCAAGTGGACCCAGAGTCTTCCTCCCTGGCTGCCTTCTCTGCCCCGCCAGCATCCAGTCTCCTGGCTAGCTCTAGCCTATCAGGCTCCTCCCTGGTCTGCTGCCACCTGCAACCAGAGAGAGTCTGTGAACACTCAAGTGGAGTTAGACACCTCTTGGTGCCCAAGGCCTCAGGATAGGGCCTCCTTTACCTCTGTGATTTCTCTGGCCCCTCCTCAGTCTCCCCACTGCTCCTTGCAAACACCACTCTGATTCTCTTCTCTTTCTCTAACTCACCAGGTACATTTCTACCTTATGCCCCGGGACCTTGGTAAAACTTACTGTTCCTGCACTGGGATGCCCTTCCTATGTGGCTGCCTTCAACGCTTAGATGTCAAGCAGGCCTGTCTTCTGTGTCCATTTCTCTTTGTATTTCTTTTTGCTTGTTTTCCTCTTTTAAAGACTTTTTACTTTGGTAATGATAGGGTGTGTGTGTGTGCGCGCGCATGCGCAGGATCCCATTATGTAGCCCACACTGGCCTCAAACTCACTATGTAGCTCAGGCTGATCTCAAACTCATGTTTGTCTCGCCTCAGCCTCTTAAGTGCTGGGCATCATCACAAAGTTCAGGAATTTTTACATTTTTAAAAGATTATTTATTTATTTGAAATAGGGTCTCACTGTGTAGCCCTGGCTAGCCTGGAACTTGCTACACAAACCAGACCGGTCTCAAACTCACAGAGATCTGTCTGCCTATGTGTTCTGAGTGCTGGGATTAAAGGCATGTGCCACCACACCTGTCATTTTTTATTTTCAAATTGTGTGTGTGCGTGTGCGTATGCACGTGCGAGTGTGTGCGTGTCCACAAAGTTCAGAAAAGGACATTAGGATCCCTTGCAGCATGGATAACAAGCCATTGTGAGCTCACAACTAACCGATGTGGGTACTGAGAACAGAACCTGGGTCCTCTTCAAAAACAGTATGTGCTCTTAATCACTGAGCCATCTCCCCAAAACGTCTATATATTTTTTAAATGTTATTTTATGTGTATGCTGTTTTGCCTGCATGGAGATAAATGCACCATGTGCATGCAATGTCCACAGAGGCCAAGAGGACATTGGATGCTCTAAAACTGGAGTTACTGACATTTATGAGCCACCATGAGGGTGCTGGGAACCAAACCCAAGTACTTTGCAAGAGCAGCTAGATCTCCTAACTGCTGAGACATCTCTCCAACCCTAAACTTTTACCTTTTTAAGTAGAAAATATTGATTTCAAACAGAAAAATGTATAATAGCTATTTATGTCCCTACCAATATACAATAAGTATTTCTAAAAATTTTCATTAACTTGTTTAAAGATTTTGAACTGTATCTCAAGGGCAACGAAAAGCCACTAAAGGATTTAAGTAAGAAACAATAAATTAGGATCTGTATATCACAAAGATCTCTCTGGACTTCTGCTTATGGATAAGTGGTTGGTTGGCCATTTGATTAGATTTTTTTTTTTTTTTTTTTTTTTTTTTGTTACTTTGATGCTGGGGCTTGAACCTGGGGCCTCAGGCATGCTAGGCACACTCTACCATCAAGCTCCATCTCGGCACTCGAGAGGCAGAAAAGATCGCTGCAAATTTGAGCCCAACCTGTTCTACACACTGAGTTTCAGGCCAGCTAAGATTATGTAGCAACTCTGTCTCCAAAAAGAAAAAAAAGAGAGAGAGAGAAAGAGAGAGAGAGAAAGAGAGAGAGAGAAAAGAAAGCTGTTAAGCTCCTGTGTGATACACACCTGTAATCCCAGCACTCTACAGAAGGAAAAAGGAGGATCATGAATTCAAATTCAGCCTCACCTACAAAGCAAGACCTAGTCGCAAAACAAACAAAAGAACAAAGCAAACCAAAGAAAGCTCAACTCCCTGTTCCCGCTTTCTCTGCCTGGGCACCTTGGGAACCCAACTGCCTTGAAGTCGGTGTGGGTCCCTCCTATATCAGATGCCATAGGTTATATACCATAACCTATTCCCCAGAATCTTTTAAAGATCCACAAGTGGGCTCCAACTGTGTCACTCCACAGTTTGCTTCCCCTGCCATCATTGTTTTCCAGACTTCTCCATGGCAACAGAGCTCTGCCCGGTAAACACTCACCCTTATCATGCATCCATTGTTGGGAGAAACCACAGTGCATATTTCTAGTCCAGATCAGTGGTATTATTTTTTTTTTCACCCTCTGCCCTCGACTCTCTTAAGTTCCTGTCTCCTTGGGCCGGAGTAGTGTTTCTTTGCAGAAGTTTTGTTTCGATTTTTATTTTCCGCCAGTGAACTACAACAGGAAATACCTCCGGCACACACTTAGAAGTAGACATCTTGTCACTGCAGTTTCAGGAAACCACACGTATCTCCTTACACCTCATGCATGGTGTTATTCTTTCAATTTGGGGGAGGAGGGGTTAAATTTTTAAAATATTACTTTTTATTTTATGTGTTTGAGTGTATTACCTGCATGTGTGACCCAAGGAGGTCAGAAGAGGGCCTCAGATCCCCTAGAACTGGAGTTAGGAATGATTGTTAGCTGCCGTATGGGTGCTGGGATTCGAACCTGGGTCCTCTGCAAGAGTAACCAGTGCTCTTAACTGCTGAGCCATCTCTCTAGCCCTTGGTTAATTTTTTTTAAGAATTTTTTTTTTAAGTCTTAGTTATGGTGTGTATGTCTGTATGGAGAGGCCAAAGAAGGGCAATCAGATCACCTGTGAGCCACCGGACATAGGTACTGGGAACTGAACTCAGGTTCTCTTCAAGAGCACTGCATGCTCTTAATTGCGAGCCATCTCTCCAGTCTCTTTTGTTGTATAAAAATTTATTTTTATTATTTTTAAAAGTGTGTACAGATGTTTTTTTCTGCATGGTTATATGTGTACCAAGTGTGTATCTGGTACCCAGGGAGGACAGAAGAGGCCATTGGATTCCCTGGAACTGGAGTTTCAGAAGGTTGTTAGCCACCATATGGGTGCTACAAACTGAACCCAGGTACACTGCAAGAGCAAGTGCTCTTAACTATGGAGCCATCTCTCCAGCGTCTGTTCTTAATTCCAGCCTTTGTTTGGAAACCAAGTACCTTTTACAATTTTCCAAGTTTGGTTCATGGCCCTTACCCAGGTCCTGACCCACAGCCCATGCCAATCTTGTTGGTAGCGCTCAGTTAAGCCCACAGTCTCTCATTCCCAATTTGGTTTGTGGGTTGTAGTGAACAGTTTTGCTGATTTGACTGGGTTGGTAGACATCTAGGGCATTTAGAAGGCACAGCCTTGAGTGTGTCTTCGAGGGCGTTTCCAGAGTTGGGAGAAGTGACCTTAAATGTGAGTAACACCATTCCTGAGCTGGGGTCTTGGACAGAGTAACACAGGAGAGGACATAGGACTGGCCTGCCCAGCTCTCTTGCATCCTGGTCTGCAGAGATGTGAGCAGGCAGCTTCGTACTCCTCCTGACACAGCCACAAGCTACCCCAACCACTGTGCTCTCCCCATCATGATGGCTAGTACCCTCAAACTGTGAGCCAAAATAAATCCTTCCTCCCCTTCTTCCGCCACGACCCCTGAGCCTTGGATGGCATAGGTTTGATATAGGCATCCTATTCAGAGGTAAGCACTTTGCAGCCTCATATTGTCTACACATTGGCCAGTTGTGGGTTCCTGGGTGAATTACCATCTGCTGCCTGAGGAAGCTTCTCTGGTGAGAACTGAGAGATGCATTAAGAACCAGAAGCGGTGGGTGACCACAAGGCAACAGAGCTTTCCAGACAGCTGGGCAGTTACTCAAATGAACTCACAGCAATGGTGACAGCATGCACAAGACCCAGGTAAGCTGAAGCCAGACAGAATCCCAGCGCAGAAGCAGACAAGAAACTACAACCTTAGCTGAGGAATTATTGGCAACAGATAGCTGAGGGGAGAGGGACAGTTGATTTTCTTTAAGGTGTGGGTAGGTTAACCAGCCTTCAGCAAACGGATTCACAGCAAAGGGCATCTGGGGACACAAACTGGATGCAACAGGTAGATATATAGATAGATAGATAGATAGATAGATAGATAGATAGATGATAGATAGATAGGAGTACATGAAGTCAGATAAGTGTATTAAGATAGGGGAGGGCATCTCAGCGTGGTCAAAATATATTGTATGAAATTTGCAAATTTCACTAAAAATGAAAAAAAGATCCCTAAGTTCCTCCTTGTCAGGTATTGAGTCACATGGAAAAGAAAGGTCAGTAATATGTGTGTCTATTTCATGACTTCCAGTCAGGGCTTTGTAGGGCTCAGGCTGAACCCTACCTGACCTAGAAACCCACCCTCGAGCTGAGGCCCCAAAGAGACAAGACACAGACCCCTTTTCTCCCATCCCATTCCCAGGTCTGACCTGTCCTGCGACAGACTCTCCAGGTCTGGGGTCTTCAGCCTCCGAGAGCATAGGAGACTTGGGGTACCTGGAGGTGACTCTCCATCGCTGCATGGTGTTATGTAAATAGCAGGCACCTCCAAGAGCCTCCAGGGCTTGGGAGCCAGGTTCTGGGCACCATCCACCTGTTGTTCAGCTGGAGAAGCAGGCAAGCCCTGGTCACCACCTTGGGACCCTTGGGGAGCCCAAGGCCATAGGGGGAGGGGCTCGTCCATCAGGAGGGTGTGCAGTGTGAGCCCCTGGGGAAGAGAAAGGAGAGGTGAAGAGGAGAGCCGGGTTTCTCTCTCTGCATATGAGAGACTCTGGCATGGCATCCCAGGGCACATGGGCAGTGTGAGAGAGCTCAGTCCGCACATAGCCTGCCTAGTTCAGAGTGCGCACACAGTCAGTGCTCAGCAAACAGCTGTTCACATCCCCAGGCTGGGTGCTTTCCTCAGTCCTCACTAATGGAGTACTCTGAGGCCCAATTCCATGTTCCTTCCACACACAGGACGGGGAAAGGAGTCAGGTCCAATGGGTCCCTGGAGGCCTCGGGCCTAGGTAACAGCTAGCTAAGCAGGGACAGAAATAGAAAGACCCCCAGACTTTCCTTAGTTTTCTCTGCAATTGACCCGACCAAGACAAAGGGCCTGTGGTCTGCACAGCTGGAAGGAGGCACAGCCAGTGCCTGAACCACAGCTGTGCTATCAGAAGCTACTTGGGGCTGAGGACTGGGGACTGGAGTCTGTCTCTCCTCACAGCAGATCACAGCAAGGACTTCTCGGAATCCAGCTGACAGGGGACTAGGGAAGCGAGACTTGGCCTCACAGGTTTCTCCTAGTTTAAGGATTCTCACCGACCAGGCCTAGACCTAACCGGCACTCTGGGTCCCCAGGACCCCTACCTTATAGGTTCTTCTTCCTCTGTCTCACGGGGTTCAGACTTCTAGGATAAAGGCAGAAGGTCTGGCCCTTCCTTTCCTCTCTGAGTCAGACTGGGCCCGAGACTCATGACCTTCAGGCTGGAATAGCATGTCTGGCTGGAGTCATGTTACCCTTTAGCCAGTTGCTCCTGGGAGAAAGGACGGAGTAGGGGAGGGGTGTGTGCTCACACTACAGAGGCCACCCAAGGAAGGTCTTTTCTCCCTTTACTCCTTTACTGTGCTGCTGAGGCCTTTACTGATCTGACCCTCATCTTGGTCTGCACTGTAGGTTCTGCCCCTTGCTCTCCAGAGCTCTTCCTCCAAGCTCAGACTAACCCAGTCTCCCACTCTGAGCTTAGAAACCCTGAACCAGGAGACTCCTTTCCCAGGATACCGTGTGCACTCCTCTGTCCTACACCAGCCTTCCTCACAGGTTGCCTGAGATACCTTTTTCTTCATTTCCCGTAGTTCCGAGTTTCCCTGTGGATCCTTGCTATGATGTTGTGATGGCTCGAATGAGAAGCATCTCTTGTCTTTGAACACAGGCACACTATTGGTGGAACCTTTAGGAAGAGAAAACTTGCTGGAGGAAGTACGTCAATGGAGTGGGCTTTAAGTGTTGATAGCCTCGCCCCACTTCCTATTCTCTCTCCCTCTGCTTCCTGTGTGTAGGTGAAATGTGATCAGCCAGCTTCCTGCTCTGGCTGCCATGTCTAGCCTTGCCTGTCATGATGGACTCTGGCTCTCTGGAACTGTGGGCTGAAATAAAGCCTCTCTTTCCTACGTTGCTTTTGGGCAGAGCATTTTATGACAGCAGTGGAAAAGTGACCAGAACAGGTGTGAATATGAAGTGTCCTCACAGGCTCCCATGGGAAATGCGAGTGGTGCTGTTTTGGGAAGATTCTGGAAACTGGGAGATGAGATCCAGCCAGAGGAAGCAGGTGACTTGGGGCTAGCCCTTGAGGATATCTTGTACCTGGAGTCTCTCTCTCTGCTTCCTGTACTCCACGAAGGGAGAAGCTCTTTTAGACCACGTTCTCCCCGCTCTATAACATTCTATCCAAGTGCATGGGGCCAAATGGCCATGGACTACACCCTCTGAAAATGTGAACCAACAGCATGTGTCCTCTTTTAAGTTGTTTCTGACTGACCCCAAGATGAGGGTCAGATCAGTAGCAATGAACAGGAGTAAGTATGCTGCCCTAGACCACTTCCCAGCCCACTTTGCTGTTCTTCTCACTGGGGGATTCTAGGCAGGGCTCTACCACTGAGCCACACCCCAGCCCCTCACTGGGGGATTCTAGGCAGGCGCTCTACCACTGAGCCACGCCCCAGCCCCTCACTGGGGGATTCTAGGCAGGAGCTCTACCAATGAGCCACACCCCCAGCCCCTCACTGGGGGATTCTAGGCAGGGGCTCTACCACTGAGCCACACCCCCAGCCTCTCACTGGGGGATTCTAGGCAGGTGCCCTACCACTGAACCACACCCCAGCCCCTCAATGGGGGATTCTAGGCAAGTACTCAAACACTAAGCCACACCCCCATCCCTCTATTTACTATTTATTTTGAAGCAGGGTCTTCCTAAATTGACCTGGCTGGGCTTGAATTCACTCTCTAACTCAAGCTGGCCTTAAACATGTTCCCATGGGGACATTTGAATGTGCTTCCTGATCATGACCCCTTGAAACACCCACATCATACAGGATGTGGGAAGCCAGATGCTGGGAATCAAAGCCCGAAGAGCTAAGCATTCTGGAATACTTGTCATTTCCTCTATGTTGACTCTTTTGAGTTCGGAGTGTTTTTCCATATCACTAAGTAGAAAAATTATTGAAATGAGAAGGGGATGCATGTGTGAGCGCAGGGTGGACCCGTGTAGCAGAGCTGTTTTCTCAGGGTGTGGCCTCATCATCGCCTTCATGAGGTACAGTTGCCGTGGTGACCTTTAGAAGACCTTGACCCCCACTCAAGGAAATAAGCAAAAAAATAGCCATAGCCAGTTTGTGGGAATGGTAATAAGGCTGTTAGCACCACCGCCCTCCTGAGGAGACGGCAGGGTCTACAGTCACCCACCTTCTGGTTCCAGTCGCATATGGTTTGGGGAATGCTAGAATGTATGGACAGTGGGAGGTTGACTAGAGTTTGGGACTTTTCAGTAATAAAGCTGCTCCAATGTTGTTCATATGCCTGTAAGTAATCCCAGTAAAGTCATTGATTCACCAAGCTGGACTTGGATGGAATCAATCTTTCTTACTTATTTATTCATTTGTGTATATGTATGCCATAATGCTCAAAGGTTAGAGGACGCCTTACAGGAGTCTGTTCTCTCTCTCCTTGTGGGTTCTGGGGATTGAACTCAGTTTGTCAGGCTTGGGGGCACTTACCTTCACCTACTGAGTCATCTTGCCAGCCCCAAAGGATGGCATCTTTCTTTGGGCTTCTGGTGCCATCTCTATCCAGGGTGAATGCTTCCTGACATCTATCCATCAGACTCCATCTTTCAACAGACTGGAATCATTCCACTCTGCTTCATGGTCGGATGGGTGACTCTAACTCAGATTTTGTTTGGTTAATTTCCCCAGTTTTATGATTGTAACTATACTTGCTTTTTGAAAATAAAAAGTTAAAAACATTCAAGCATAGATGATTTTTAAAGTTTTCATTTATTTATTTATAAGGTATGGTTTTGTCTGCATCTACATAAGTGCGCCACATGTGTGAGATATCTGTGAAGGTCAGAAGTGGGCATCATATCTGGAACTGGAGTTACAGACAGTTCTTAGTTGCCATGTGGGTGCTAGGAACTGAACCTGGGTCGTCTGCAAGAGCAACCAGTGCTCTTAACTGCTGAGCCATTTCTCCAACCCCAAATATGGCTACTTTTTATAGGAAACAGCTGGTCTTGCTTCTATAAGCCCTAAAAATGTGAGGACAGCTCATAGCAACAGAGTTATGAATGCTTACCAGATATATTCCTTCCCGTGGAAGGTAGCTCTGACATACAGAGCCAGACAAGGTTTAGATATGCACTGGGGCAGGTTATCATGTGAATGTATTGGAAACGTAAGCTGTTTCTCCTTTCTGCCCTTGGGTGAGTCAGCGAGAAGGCCTTCGCCACATGGGGCCTGTGTGAGCTACTTTTCTTATTGCCGTGACAAACTACCAGACCAAAGCAACCTAAAGAAGGAAGGGTTTATTTTAGCTCACTGGTTGAGTCCACCATGGCAGGGAAGGCATGAGGCAGGAACACGAGGAGCTGGTCACTGACAGTCAGCAAGCAGAGATGGATGGTGGTGCTCAGCCTGCCGCATTCTGCACTGATTCAGTCTGTGACCCCAGCCCCTGGGATGGTGCCAGCCTCATTCGGGGCGAGTTTTCCTTCCTCAGTTAAATCTCTCTGGGGACACACTCATGGATACACTTGGATGTGTCTCATAGGTGATTCTGAATCTAGTCAAGTTGGCTCTTGAGATTAACCAGCACAGAACACACTTTGGTTGCTAGAACCAAGGGTCAAATGTGCGTTCATTCTGAATTATTCAGTTCTAGGTAGTCTGTTAAGCTCTAATGGACAAAGAAAGGCCACTGTCTCTCAACCCTGCTGTGCACTGCACAAAACCCAGGTATATTGGCTACCTTTGGTGTCACTGTGACCAAATTACCTAACAAAGGCAACTTAAGGGAGGAGAAGTGGATGTTGGTTCAGAGTTCCATAAGGATTTCAACCCCAGGGTGAGGAAGACAAAGAAAAGCAGCCTGGCAGAAGCTTGTGTGTGGGCAGTGCCCTTCCATCATGGCAGACCAGGAAGCTGAGAGAGCACAGCAGGAAGCTGAGAGAGCATAGCAGGAAGCTGAGCAAACACAACAGGAAGTGGAAAGAACACAACAGGAAGCTGAGAGAGCACAACAGGAAGCAGGTGTGACTATAACCCTCAAAGTCCTGCTCCTAGTGAACTACTTTCCGTCAGGCCCCAACTTCTAAAGGTCCCTTAGCCTTTAAAACAGCACCAAAAGCTGGGGACCCAAGTGTCCAAAGCAGCCATCTTGGATTCAAACCATAACATCACCCATGCTCAGAAATGGAACCAAAAGATGGCTTGACATAGGACAGTCTGTTCTCAAAATACTTACTTTGTTGAAATTTGTTTGTAAGCATGCTTGTTCTGTCCTACTATGTGGTGCCCTCTGCGAGGACCCAGATGCCACGTTCCTGGCCTCCAGGCATCCAGAACGCTCAGTGCCATTGACAACGAAATAAATCAGTACTTGTAAGTATGGCACAGAATTGAGGATTTAGGTGGAAAAGTACTCGATGATATTTACTTATTATTACATTTATTTATTGAGGGGTGTGTGTGTGTGTGTGTGTGTGTGTGTGTGTGTGTGTGTTGGTTGGTTGGTTCTCTCCTTCCACCATATGGGTCTTGGGAATCGAACTCATGCCAACTTGATTGACATTCATCTCACCAGTCCCCAAGTACTAGACATTTAGAGTTCACTTTGGTTAGGGGATTGAGGGTAAGGTTAAGGCTTCTGGGCTCTGGGAACAGGCTGCCTGAAGAAAGCCCACCTGTATCTGAGACTGTGCTGCCCTCTGCCTCAGTTTCCTGAACTATAAAATGGGAATAAAATTGGTACCTAGTTCAGTTTTTTTTTCATTTTTAAGTGTTGCATACATGATAAATATAAGTAGCTATTAATAAACTTATATATTGTATTTTTTTGAGACAGGGACTCACTCTGTAATTCAGGTTGGACCAGAACTCAGTATGTATCCCAGGCTGGCCTCAAATGCATGGTAATCCTCCTGCCTTAGTATCCCAAGTGCTAGTATCCCAGGTGTGTGCCACCAAGCCTGGTTTTGTCTTTGGATTTAAGTCTACCCAATAAGCCAAGATGTTTTCTCCTGAACACATCCACGTATATCCTTTTTTAAAATAAGGTCATGGCCAGTTTCTCAGGGTTAAGACACAGTCACATTTTGGGCAGAATAATTCAACTGGTTGCAACACTCAAGTGAAAGATTCTAACATCAACTAAAAGATACACACACAGATGCATTAGCAGCTTTCTTCGCAGTGACCCCAAAATTTGAAAGAGTGCAGATGTTCATCAACAATAGAATGATGAAATAAAGTGTGATATATCAACAAAATGGAATACTCTACGTCAGTGAAGCTGAGCAAATTTGCCCACGTGTCAGCGTGGATGTGTTACTGTTGATGCCAGCTTCAAGAACAGGCAAAGCCAGGGCCTGGAGAGACAGCTCAGCAGTTAGGAGTGCTTGCTGCTCATGCAGAGGACCCAGGTTCAATTCCTATTACGTACCTACCACGGTGTTGAAAGCACCCTGTATTGTAACCTAAGCACTGTTGAAATTCATATGAAAAATTGATTTTACTTTTCATCGTAGTCTAGGAACTTTCATACACCTTAATAGCGAATTGAAAATGAAGAAAATTCCATGGCAATATGTACTATGTCATCAGTGCTAAAACTATCTAACAACTTTATTGAAATATAGCTTATGGAGGATAAACTGTATGTAAGCTTGATTTTTTTTTAATTTTATTATTTTTAATTTTATGTGTATGAATGTATTGCCTGCATGTATGCAAGTGCACCGTGTCCTGCTGTGCCCAAAGAGGTCTGGAAAGGGCGTCAGATCCCCTGGAACTGCAGTTTTAGATAGTTGTTAGCCACCATGTGGGTGCTGGGACTCAAATACGGGTCCTCTGCAAAAGCAGCCAGTGCTCTTAACCCCTGAGCCATCTCTCTAGCCCTGGGTTGTTTGTTTTTTTTTTTTTTTGACAGGGTCTTCCTCTTATCTCAGGCTGACTTGGAAATCACTATGTAACCTAGGCTAGCTTTGAATTTAGAGTCCTCCTTCCCTGGTCTTCCCAATGCTGGGATCACTGGCATGAGCTATATTCAGCTATATTTGATTTTAACAGATGTATAAACCCATGAAATCATAACATGGTTAAAGCTGACCGACATGTCCATGCCCCCCACTGCCATTCCTTTCCTGTCTCTCTTATCTCATCATCCCCAGGACACTAATTTCTGTTGTTTTGGAGACAGGGTTCTACTGTGTAGTGCAGACTGGCCTCAGACTCACAACCCTTCTGTCTCAGCCTCCTGGGTGCTAGGATTACTGGTGTGTGTCATCACAGTTGTCTCTAAAAACTGTTTGTTTTCTGAATCATTATCTCTCCATGTAGCCCTGGCTGGTCTGGAACTTGCTATGTAGACCAGGCTGGCCTCAGAGAGATCCCCCTGTCTCTGCCTCCTGAGTGCTGGGATTAAAGGTATTTTACAAAACACCATACCTGTCTCAGCTCTAAAATTTTCATGTCAGACTTCTATTTGCAAATAAAATCACTGCTGTAATAATACGTCCAGGAATTATATCAGGTGAGCAAAACCTAAATGTCCCGTCCACCCGAGACAGGGCTAGCTCTGCCTGAAAAACCACCGAAGAGGAAGGACTGAGAAGCCCAATCAGCAGTCTAAGATAACCCAGCTGTAGGGGCACCGGCCTATATCGATGGTCTCAGACTCAGCCATCAGAGCCCAAGAGGTTGGCCCTACTGGACAGACCAATAGCCACTTGTTTTGAACAGGGAAAATGAGAGGTAGGCTAGTGTCCGGAATACTCCTGGAACCATCAGACACTGAGGTCAGGGGTGAGGGACTCAGCTGGCAGTCATATACTTGTCTGGACAGGAAGCCACCTGCCTGCCAGGGATGGGGCTGAGCTGAGCCAGGAGAGGAAGAGGCAACAGGCTCCCCTCCACTTGGTTCCTGTTGAGCAGGATCTGCACTGGAATCAGATGGTGTCAGTTATCAGGGAGGTTTCATGTCAGGAAGAGACAAAAGCTCTATTCTCCCTCCGCAAAGCTCCTGGCTACTTGGCAGGAGGAAAGTCTCCCCCAGTCAAGAGCCACAGAAACCAAGAGACATGCACAAGTAGTGGCTTTGTAATCCCAGGCAGGAGGCTCATGGATTCGGGACTCCCATGGGCTAGGACCCCAATCTAAACAAACAAAACCCAATAGAACTTAAATGTGCGGTGGACGAATTGGAATCAAAGTACTCAACTCCTTGTGTTCAAGGGGCATGAAGGTTGCTGACAGGAACTGTTGATGAGAGAAACCACGTGTAGAATAATAGAGAGTGTGTGGAACCCAACTTCAGAGATAAACTGGCAGTTCAAGACCCCATGGGGAGAAAACAAGATAAAGAGAAAAAACTTGGTCTGGAGAGATGGCTCAGTGGTTAGGAGTGTCAGGTTGAACCTGACACTCCCTGAACCTGACAAGGAGCACTGGTTGTTCTTTGCAGAAGACCTGATTCAGTTCCCAGGGAATCCAACACTCTTTTCTGACCTCCGAAGGCATTGCACACACGGGGTGTGTTTACACACATGCAAGAAAAACACTGATATACATAAAAGCAAACAAATAAATATTTAACCAGGCATGATGGTGCATGTCTTTAATTTCAGCACTTGGGAGGCAAAGGCAGGTGGGTCTCTGTGAGTTTGAGGCTGGCCTGGTCTACATAGTGAATTCCAGGCCAGATGGGGCTACAGGGAGACTCTGTCTCAAATAGATAAAAAATAACTCCCCAAAGTAAATAAAAATGAAAACTACAAACTGTAAACAGTAACATGAGAGTAACTGAATTACTATAATGGAAATAGGAAGGAACCTCGAAGGTTGCTAAAAGACCTGGGAATGTGATGGTGATGAAGAACTTTGGAGCAGGGAAAGCTCTGAGACAGGAGATAGACATCAGGAAGGCAAATGGGAGTCTTCCCCTTTGCCCCCTGCGGGTTTCTCAAGATAAAAAGTTTGTTTCCCAAAGCTGTTACATTCCCTCCATGTATTACTTGCAAATTACAATGTACACGCTATTTACCTTTTGCTTGCATTCCTCACATGAGTACGTATATGCCCCCCAAAACTCGAACAAGGGGCTGATTCCTTTACAGAAGGATCTGTGTGTCAGTTCTGCTGAGGATTAAGCTCTCCTCCTCATCTGACTTCAACTGCTGGTCTCTGATTTTTCCCTAACGATTACTAGTTGAAAATTCTCCCCCTCGCACTCCACCATCTCACTGTACTGTCTACACAAAAACATAGACCAGATTTTTTTGCCCAGGAATGGTAATTCCAGTCTAAAAGGAAATGCTTCACAGGGGGGAAAAAAAAGTGAAGGAAGAGTTTCTAACCTGCTTTACAAGGAGTAAAGAGACAGCTGCTTGCCTGGATGGATCCACTGAGTTGTGTACATGCAACAGTCAGAACAGAGCTGTCAAACCCCTAGAGGAAGGGGACACCCAAGCCTGCAGAAGGGTTTCCAACCAGGTCAGTGGCTTAGCCTCCTTTCCTGCCGAGGCTGTGGTAGAGAAGCAGATACTTAAGCTGTGGAAAGGTGCCACGGACAGGTCATGTCTCAAAGATGAATTGTGAGTATTCTTTCAGGAGGTTCCTGGAAGACACTTCCACCAAAAAAGGGAGGAAACCAATGGGAACTCAAAGTATTCTTTAGAAGCCAAACCTGTTCTGGAAGGCTTGCAGGCTGACCGTGCTGGATAGTGTCAGCTGTCAGCTTGACACAGCTGCGAAGAGGGAACCTCAGCTGGGGAATTTCCTCTATTGGATTAGTCTGTGGACAGGTCTGTGAGGCATTTTCTTGATTGTTGAGTCATGTGGGAGGGCTCAGCCCACCGTGGGCAGGTCCTGGATTGTATAAGAAAGCAGGCTGAGCACAGGCCAGAGCAGCAAGCCAGTCCACATTGTCCCTCGTGGTCCTTGCTTCAGTGTTTACCGCCAGCTTCCTGCTTGAGCTCCTGCTCCAGCTGCCCGCCATGAAGGACTGTACCGTAAGCTGAAAGGAACTCTTTCCTCCCCAAGTTGGTTTTGTCGCTGTGTTTACCACAGCAACAGAAAGCTAACCAGGAACTGGCTGACTAAAACCCTGTTATTGTAGTGAGATGGTCAGCTTAATGGTCAAAATTACCTCAGCCCGTCTTTAGTCCCTTAATAGCCTAAATGTGCTACCGGGCTCTGCGTCTGACTAATATCACTGTGGCTACTCTGTAAAACATCTGGAATGTGTCACCTAGCAGACCACCAGCTTCCACCAATCTGGAAGCTACGAATGTTAGGGATAGTGTCTGCCCCCGCCTATCATCGCCTGCCTACCTTAAAGTCTCATCTAGTTTGGTAATGGCACTCATTAATGACTTTCTTTTATTTCCTGTGACCATAAAAGTTCATGTAACTACTTCCACGGGGTACATGTCATTTGGGGTAACCTGAATCCATGTTCCTGGACCAGGTTCACTTATAGTTGATTCAGAATAAATGATCTCTTTTAAATTTTACTTATTTCTTATGATTGTGTGCATGTGTGTGTGTGTGTGTGTGTGTGTGTGTGTGTGTGTGTGTGTGTAGAGGTCCGAGAACAACTCTGTAGTCTGTTCTCTTTTTCCACTTCTACACGGGTTCTGGGGATTGAACTCAGGTTGCCAGTCTTTCACTGCAAGCACCTTTCCGAATGGAGCCACCTCACCAGCTCTGAACAACTGATCTCTTCCTCACTTTGAAGCAAGAGCTGTTTTGCACTGATAACTAGGAAACAGAAAATGGAGGATGGATATAACAAGAAAACGAAGGGGAATGTCAGCCTTCCAGACTGGAGCAGAAGAACAGAGATATCAGAGGTTATGTTCTGCAGAGAGAAAGGAGCACATTTCAGCTCCAGTCAGATGGGAAACTAAAAGGCTGCATCTGGCTAGGCATGGTGGTGCCTGCCTTTAACCCTCAGCACTCAGGAGACAGAGGCAGGTGGATCTCTGTGAGATGGAGGCTAGCCTGGTCTACATACTGAGTTCCAGGCCAGCAGGGGCTACAGAGAGACCTTGTATTGGTCTCAAAAAGACCAATAATAATAATAATAATAATAATAATAATGGAATCATGGAATAACAGTTTTGTGAGGATGGAAAGAGAAAAATGATGCTGTGATTCCCTCTGAAGATCATGTGGAAATTTAATCGCAAAACTACATAAAAAGATTTAATTGCCTTTGCAACAGTATTAAGAAACCTCTAAGAGGTGATTAGTTCATGACGGCTCCACCCTCGGGAATGGATTAATATCATCTTCATAGAAGTGGGTTAGCCACCTCTGGAGTGGGCGCCTGATTAAACAAAAATACAAGGTTACTAAGATGGTCAATGGACACAGTGCTTGCTGCACAAGCATGCGGATCTGATTTTGAATCCCCGGCATCCACATAAAAGCTGGAGGGGGTGATGCCTGTCTGAGAACCATAGCACTGGGCAGGGGGAGGGGTGCGTGGAGACAGACAGATCGCAGGGGTTCACTGGTGAGTCTGTCTAGCCAAAACGCTAAGCTCCAGTTTCAGTGAGAGATCCTGTCTCAAAAACTAAGGTCAAGAGTGATAGAGGAAGACACCCAAGTTAAACTCTGGCCTCTGCACATGCACACACATCACACACACACAATCAGAAATCAGAGCCAGGCCTTGTGGCACAGGCTTGTAAGCCTAGCTACTTAGGAGGCTGAGGCAAGAGAAAGGTAAGGCCTGTCTGAACTTTAGAGTGAACTGGGCAACTTAAGGCAACTCTGCCTCAATATTAAAGGGAAGTAAAAAAGAGGGCCAGGGATACAGTTCAGTGGTAGAGCATTTGCCTAGAGTCCCCCAGTGAGGGGCTAGGGGCGTGGCTCAGTGGTAGAGCTCCTGCCTAGAATCCCCCAGTGAGGGTCTGGGGCGTGGCTCAGTGGTAGAGCACCTGTCCAGAATCCACTCCTCCCTCCAAAAAAAAGGAGGAAAGGAGAAAGACAGAATCAGAGATTCCGGTATTAAATAAGTCTAAGGACCTTTAATGTAATGTTAATGGAAAATTCCAGAATGACAATGAAAACCCTCATTGGGAGAGAAGTGTGGAGAAGGAGGAACAAAGGCCAGATGTCCAGAAAGGGTGTCACCCACAGCAAGGACAGAGAATCAGCTCTTGGAAATCGCCACATCTTGTAAATCGCATGTGGGGAATGAGGAAATTCAGGAAGGAGAGCTCTTGTTCTAATTCTGCTCGAGGCATTTTGCAAGTGCCGGGTTATCCTTGCATCTACCACTCAGTTTTCAAATCTGCACAGCTGGCCCGCTCCGATTTCATGCGGTGGGGTGACAGGGAAATGGCATAATGTACAAACGCGGGGGATACCAGGATGCTAAAGTGCTATGGCAATGGGAAAAGAAAAACATTTTAAAGTCTCTCCCTCCCCAGCATTCTTGAGAACCTGAGTCCTTCAGTCCAAATTCTTTCTGGGTGCTCAGCATACCAAGTCCACCCTCTGGCAGGTCTGCCAGGCCTATGGCAGCTGTTGGGGTGTTTCACCAAGCACCCACCGCAACGTGGGAGAAGCAGCCTATTTTCTGCTTCTGGGAAACTGAAGGATAACACAGGACACAGAGACCCACACCACGGACTGCCAGTAGGAGGCCCGGAAATTAGACTTCTTTCAGTTTTTGAGACGGGGCTTTACTATGTACTCCAAGCTGAACTTGAACTCCTGATCCTCCTGCCTCAGTCCAGACTGCTGAGATTGTGGGTGTGTGCCTACTTCCAAGAGCTGGGAGCTGCAATTTCTTTCTTTTTCTTTTTTAAAAATTATTTTTATTTTATGTGTATGAGTTTATTGCCTGCATGTACGTAAGTGCACTCATGTTGTACAATGCCTAAGGAGGTCAGAAGAGGGCATTAGATCACATGGAACAGGAGTCACAGAGAGTTGTTAGCAGCCACGTGGGCTCTGGGATTCAAACCCCCGTCTTCTGCAAGAGCAGCCAGTGCTCTTAACCACTGAGCCATCTCTCCAGCCCCGGGAACTGCAATTTCTGTCAGAGTAGCTTGGATTTGATTCAGATCTGTGGAAGTGCGTGTGTGCATGTTCATGTGTGTGTCTGTGTTGTGTATTCATGTGTACATGTTCATGTGTGTGTGTGCATGCATGTGCAGGCAGAGGTTGCCAGTGAATGTTTTCCTCAGTCACTTTCCACCGTACCTTTATTTTATTAAAATAATTGTGTGTTTTTATGTACGTACATATATGCGCCCAGAGCACGCCCTGTCTGCCCTTGAACTTGAGATCCTCCAGCTTTAGCCATCATGAACCACGACGCTTGGCAATGAATCAGGAAATTTAAAGACTCCAGTGACTTTTCCAGTGGTCAAGGCTGAGAACCACTGAATTCAGATGCTCTTTCCGTGTACAGGAAACGCAAGGGAGTCTTGACACGACATACCGACACTGCAGGTCTGGAGTTAGAGCTTCTTATACCAGAACTACAGGCTCCCGGCGAGGCCGCAGGGATCGCGGTTCTTGTGCCCTCTAGCGGTCAGAATCCTCCTAGCAGCACCTGCGGGAGACTAGCTAACTCAGGAAATCTCCTGAATGTTCCCTGGAGCCCTTTTAAATTTCCCCCTCCTCCTCCCAAGCCCAACCAGTCAACATCTTGACTTTAGCTTTGTAATAACCTGATTAGAGCTCATCCAAGCTATCCCAACTCTAAAAATTTTTATTTATTTATTTTTATTTTATGCGTATGAGTGTTTTGCCCACCTGTATGCATCATCTGCAGGCAATGCTTGCACAGGTCAAAAGAGGGCGTCGGATCCCCTAGATCTGGAATTATGGACGGTTATAAACCGCCATGTGGGTGCTGGGAACTGAACCTGAATCCTTTGCAAGTGCAGTCAGTGCTCTTAACCACTGAGCCCTCTCTTTAGCTCGCATTCCCAATTCTTTAAAAAACTTGTGGTGGGGGGAGGGGGGGTGTGCGCATGCGCGTGGGCGTGAGCATGCACGTATCCGTGACATGTGTGTATGTGTGTGTTCAGGTTCCCACGGAGGCCAGAAGATGGCATCAGATCCTCTGGAACTGGAGTTAACAAGTGGTTGCGTGTCACTCAACATGAGTTCTGGGAACCATACACTGGAAGATTCTAGAATGGCAGTTGTCTTACCCACTGAGCCATCTCTCCAGCCTCCTGCCACCCTCCCATTCCAACTCTTGATTTACAGAGCTGTGAGATTAATGAGTGCCAATGGTGGCTAAGAACCATCTGTAACTCCAGTTCCAGGGGCTCCAATACGGTCTTCTGACCTCCTCCAGCACTCCATGACAAGGGTGCACTTATATGCATGCAAGCAATACACTTAGACCCGTAAAATAAAAACAATAATGTTATGCCCAGAGAACGGCTCCTCAAGAACCACCACAGAGTCTGGAGTGTATGCAAAAAACAAAGAGCCTTTATTCAAGCTTAAGCTTGGTCCCCCAGACCTCACCAACACAGTGGATCTGTTCTGGGAGCCCCGAGCAGAGAGGTTAGGAGTCTTTTATAAGTTTGAGATAAAGGAAGGTGGGGAATAACAGTGTTACATTCTGTTTGGTTTTAGGAGCCCGGCATATTTTAAATTAATTGGTTGTAATGAACTATATGCCAAAATTGGTTAATAGAGGTTTGGAGGTTTCTTATTGGTGGGTGCTGCCTTCAGGGCAAAGGAATGTGTTGATTATTATTCAAACCTTTTGCTAGTTTTGGTTTTAGCCTTATTTAATCTTGTGGCCTTGTGACTGCTTTGAAGGAACAAAGAATAAGATGGAGTTATATTTATCCATTTTCTGATGTCCTATACCCAAGCATTTTTTTCAGAAGCAAAGAGAGCAGTTCTTGGGTTGAAAAGGGGTCCCAGGGGGTCCCACAAATAAACTATTTTTAAAAAAGAATGGAATCTACCATTAGGTGGAGACATGCTCTTTAATCCCCTTAAGAGTTAATTCAGTGTGGCAGTTCAGGCACCTGACTAGGGGACCTTCCTTCCCAGAATTCCTCCTCCCTAGTTCAGTCTCTCCAAGCTGCCAGGAGATTCTGCTGGGCTTGCATAGCCTTCCGGATCCTGACTTGGAAGGAGGAACCACTCCTTTGTCTTCTTTTCTGTCTTTCTTTCGGATGCTAACCAGAGCCCAAGTATGTTAGAGTTGAAACTGTAACTCTTCGGGCTTCCTTCCTCTCTTTTCTAAAGCTCTCCCTCTCCCCGGACCAAGTAGCTGACCACCTCGTTGATTTATCTTTTCTGTTCTTCAGGCAGCTGCGAGATTTACAGCTTATCCTGTCCCAGAGTTTTCCTTTTAAATTCTAACATCGTTTTCTCGAGCTTCCATTTGAGTCCTTTCTTAAATTCCTATATTTTAAGAGGTGACCCTGGGGGCTGGAGAGACAGCTCAGCCGTTAAGAGCACTGGCTACTCTTGCAGAAGACCGGAGTTCAAATCCCAGCACCCACATGGAGGCTGATAACCATCCCTAACTCGAGTTCCAGGAGATCTGGCATCTTCTGTTCTCTGAAGGCACTGCACCATATGGGTTCACTTACATATATGCAGGCATAACATAAATTAATTAATTTAAAAAGAGGTGACCCTGATGTTCCAGGTGGTTCCAGCAATATTCCCCAAGATTTCTGCTCACACTTCTTTCCTGCCCTTTAATTCTTTAATCTGCATAGAAAATGAATCTGTTCCTGTACCCCTAGATGGCATCAAATACACCATTCTTTCCCAGCCAAAGTTCCCTTCTTACAGTGATGTTCTGGTTAGAGTCTGATGTTCCTCATGGACTTATTTTTAACAAAAGATTTCTTTTTATTATTTATTTATGTGTGTGGTTGTTTGTCATGTGCCTGCAGGTGCCTTCAAAGGCCGGAAGCAGATGTAGGATTCTCCGGAGCTGGAGTTCCAGGCAGTTGTAAGCCATCTGATTGCGGATGATGGAAATTGGACCCGGTCCTCTGGAAGATCAGTAAGTACTCTTAACCAGTGAGGCATCACTCCAGCCCCCAGGACTCATGGTTTAAGTGCTTGGTACCAAGCCCGGGTGATATTTGAAGGTTGTAGATTCTTTAGGAGGAAGTAGGTTACTGGGGGGAGCGGGCTTTGAAGGGTGTGCATACCTTTGCTTCCGGTCTGCCTTGCTCCCATGTGAACAAGCCAGAGCCTCACGCACCTGTTGTCCTGCCTTCTGTGCTGTGCTGGACGGAAATCTCTCTGAAACTGTGAGCCCAAAATTCTCTCATCAGTTCTTCCTGTCAGGTGATACAGCAATAAGAAATATAGCTGATATAGACCAGACCTTGATGTTCCTCCAGGGAGATGAGGGATCTAACTTCCTTCGCTTTCAGTCCAGCAGGTACCAGATTATGAGGGGAGTGGCAGTATTTATGAATTTACGTATTTATTTATTCTCGGAGACAGGGTTTTATTGTGCTCTTAACAGCTGAGTCGTCTCTCCAGCCCCCTGAACTGAGGTCTTATATAATGTCCTTGTAAGCTTAGGCCAGTTGAAGCTTCTTCTTGGTTTATTTACTAGGTAGATATCTGGAAAATACAACCCTGTGCCATTTTACTTCTAGTGATGTATTGCTGTATAATATCCTGAAGCTCTGTGATACTTTCCACAAAGCATGCCTAACTACTAATAAAGGTGTAAAACTAAGAAAATGGAAAGCTTGCCAAATGGTTTACTGAGGCACCTGGTCCAATTAGTCCACAAAATGTGTAGATCGAACATGTCATATCTAAACATATCTAAACGTCTGACATCTGTCTTTGTAAACTGCAATGGCCGTTTGATGGATTCCTAGTTCAAGAAGCCTGACCTAGCTATAGATCAAAAGGTGGCAGATGTCCTGACTCATGCCGGGAATATCTGTTTTATAGACTATAATGACTGGGTAAACTCAGGAATGAAATTTTCTTGAGATAACTTGGCACATCAGAGTTAGGAGCCATAGGGCCCAGGTGGCAACCATTAAGTGATGTGTAAAGTCTTATATAATGTAACTTATAACACTAAAAATCTTAAAGCTTTGGTTGATTGTTCTGGGACTCCCTGGATGGGAAGAAAATTCTCTCTGTTTCTCCAATTCTCTCCTGGGTGAATGCTTGATCTCTTAACTGTTTGAAGAATTTTTCCATAACACTCAGACTATAAATGTGAGCCACAACAGCTGACTTTTTTTTTTTTTAATTAAATTCCTAATCATGCTCAGACTAAGATATATCTACACCACACACAACCACCTCAGGTTTCTTACCGTATATGACAGCCTGTGTTGACACAGTAAATATTCCAATTACATCCTGAGCCCTATCATGGAGTTCTCAGTTGGAGCTAGCCTGAGACAGAGGGACAAGTGGTGGATTCTGAGCTCAGTTTTATTCTGAAGTAGGAGATTCACGACTGAGTCAGGGGTGGTCTCCCTGGGTCTCCTCTCTGCTCCTCCCACCACCCTCTTTCCTTTCTCTTGTGTTTTGTTTTAAAAACAGGGTTTTATGCTGTAGCCCAGGCTAGCCTTGAATTCACTGTATAGCTCAGGCTCACCTTGTATCTGCAGCAATATTCCTGTCTTGACTCACCCATGCTGGGACTCCAGATGTGTTCCCCGAGGCCCAGTTTCCACTCTCTTAAATTTAAAATTTAAATTTACATTCCTTTAAAACTTATTTTGGGGGCTGGAGAGATGGCTCAACAGTTAAGAGCACTAAAGAGCACCCAGCTTGGGCAACTCACAACCTCCTGTAACTCCAGTTCCAGAAGATCTGACATCCTCTTCTGGCCCCTGCAGGCAACTGCACTTAACCTACACACTCACATACATTGACACACACACACATATACATAAATAAAATCTTACAAAATGCTTCTTCACTCATGATTATCCACTTTATTATTTTAATTCAATCAATCAATCACATTTCTGAGACAGAGTCTCATTCTATAGTTCACATTGGCCCGGTACTGTGATTCCAGACTGGCCTTGAATTTGTAGCAATCCTGGGTGCTGGGATTAAAGGCATGGGCCATCATGACTGGCTTCAAATCTGTATTGTGGAAACTCAAATCAAGCACTTCACAAGAAAGATAGACCTTGCTTCCATTCTAACACTAATGAAACGTTCCCAAGCATTGCCTTCACATTTGCGGTGGTTTTCAGGACCAAACTTAGAAGAGGTTTTCCATAGCCTGGAGCTGGGCATGCCTTAATCACCACCCTACATCATAACCACCACTTAGCAGCAGGATGTCTGCCAGCTGCCATCAGAGCCTGCGAGTCTCCTCAGATCCAGGCCCTGGCATGTAGACACGAGTCAGCATTCCACTCACGCTGCCCCCCTCAGAAATGTCAGTGCACACATTCTGTGGGGTTTCTGGAAGAAACAAGGAAATAGGAGGAAGACAGTCTGAGGGGGTCCCTGAGAAGCAGAAGAGGCTTCATCAATAGAGGCTAATTGTTTTGAACACAATGTTATCTCCTCTTGATCTTCCAGCTCCTCCTCCTCCTCTTCCTCCTCCTCCTCCTCCTCTGGTCCGGTTTCTCCTCCTGGTCTTGGTCCTTCTGTTCCTCCTCTTCTTCCTCTCCGTCTGTCTGTTGCACTGACTCTTCTTGCCACTCCCCGCCTGCCTGATGGGAAGCATTGAAAAAGGACTGGATTAGGGAGGATAATGAGCTGGTAATATACCCTTGGAAATCAGCAGGAACTGAATGGTATTCAAAGTCAGGGGAGGAATGACTGAACTCTAAAGACAGAGATGAGATAGTGGGCCCCATGGCAAATGTAATAATGCGCTCCCCTCCTGCAAAGACTTGACAGAGAAGTGACAGGACTTCAACTCTGTGGGGACAAAGCAGAGGCCATTTCCAGTCAGATCTCTTAAGTTTTAATCGTCCAGCCCTGCTACATTCCAGGCGCTCACATTTCAGCACGCATTCCCACAGATGGCAAGGTCTGAACTGTCCAATGAAAATAATGCCCGTGGGACAAGCAGGTTTTGGGCCAACCAATTCCAAGGTTGGACCAGGCTGCAGAGCCATGCAGGTACTGAACCCATAAAAGCTGACTGCACCCGTGGGCGGGGCAGCCGTTCCCCCAGATGGCTTTAGGGACTGCATCCCGGCTAGCTGCTAGATTCGCATTCTTTGCCAAATTATATAAATATATTTTCCTTTTTTGCATCATTCTAGAGAGCGCGTATATTTCATTTACAAATCTACAATAACCCAGAGTGTGGTGCTGGGGCAGTGCAGACCAGTGAAGGGGAGAAAGCCCAGAACTAATCCCTCCTGGATGTGGTCAAATGATTTTCCATAGACTGCCAAGAGACCCTTCAATGAGGAGACTCGAACAGATGGAGTTGGGAAGTTGGATATCTACATACAGAAGAATGAAGATGGACCCAATGCAGTTGTTTGGATTTTGAATGTCTTTCTAAGTTGCACGTGTTACACATTGGGTCCTCAACCCTGCTGAGATGTGGTGGACCCTCTAAGATGGGTCCTGGTGAGAGGTCTTTAGGTCACTGAAAGATGCCTTTGAAAGGGATTGTGGGATTACAACGCCTTCCTTGTCTGCTTGCTGTTGTTTCTGGCCATGAGATGAACATGTTTTCTCGCCATGGTGTGCTGCCCCCCCACAAGCCCAAAGCACCAGGGCCTAGTGCTTTTCTCTTTATAAACTGAACATCTCAGGTATTTTTATTTTATGACAGGAGGCTGACCTAGGCTTTTCCATCATGAACTAAAATTAACTCCAAATGACTCAAAAATACAAGCACTAAGTCTGTTGAACTCATAGAAAACATGAAGTAAAAGTTTCATGACATTAAACATGGGCTTGCCACTGATTTCTTGGATTGACTAACAAGAAATTTCCTGAATGAAAAGCGAGGCAACAAAATTAAAAAGTAGATAAATTGAACATCATAAAAAAAAAAAAAATCTTCATCAGAAAACACTAGGTGGACCTAGAGGTATGGGCCTGTAATTCTAGGTGTTCAGGAGGCTGAGGCAGGAGGATTGCAAGTTCAAGGCTTGTTTGAACAATTTAGTGAGACCCTATTTCAAAATAAAAAGTGAAAAAGAGCTGAATATTTAGCTTGACAATGGAGTGCTTGCCTACCATGTATAAGGCCTTATGTTTAATCTGCAGTGGAGAAAAAAAACTACATCTCTATCTATCCACCTATTTAGCTTCCTTCAGTTGTGCCTATCAGTCTATCATGCATTCATCAGCCATCTATCATCTATCTATTGTCACTGGCCAGACAGTGTAGCCCAATTGGTGGATTTCAGACCAATGAGAGGTCCTGTCTCGAGGAGGTGGATTCATCAGGATAATATTTAAAGTTGTCCCCTTGCCTCCCTACCACCACCTTGTGCACCTGCACACCCGTGCATACGCATCCACAAGCGCATAGCACATGCATGTGTACCTACACACATGCAGAGACACACATATGTACTAAACAAGAGAATTTGCTGGAAAAATATTGCCCAAAAAGGAACCCCAAAGGCAACCTGTGTGAGGCAGAATTCAGGCCAAGATTCTGCTCTAGGCATCTGACTCACCAGTTGGCCTCTGCTCTTGCCCCCTGGTCATGTGGTCATGGTCTTGTTCTGAGGGTCACCTAGAACGCACACCCAGGCTTGTTCTGAGCCACCAAAACAAGACACAAGAACTCGGCAGTCTAACCCTAAGCACAGCATATAGACTGCTGTCTGCTATGCAGACCCCCAGATGGCTATCTGGGCTAGCTTTGTATTGGTGTGATAACACACCCTGACCCAAACCGACTAGGGGCAGAAAGGATCTGTTTTGTTTACACGTCCAAATCAAAGTTCATCATTGAAGGAAATCAGGGCAGGAACTCAAGCCAGGAGCCGGGAGGCGGAAGTTAAAGTAGAAACCGGGAAGGATACTGTTATTGACTTGCTCTCCTGACCTGCGTTCAGCTGTTTTCTTGTATAACCCAGAATCTACTGCCCAGAGGTTGTACTATTCACAGTGGGCCGAGCCCTCCACATCACTCAAAATCAAGAAAATGCCTCCCAGACATATCCACAGTCAGTCCGTTAAAGGAAATTTCTCAGTTGCGGTTCCTTCTGCTCAGGTGTGTCAAGTTGACAACTGAAGCACAAAGACTAATGGAAAGTAACTCCTGATCTTAAGACTTCCTGTCTCTCTTACTGGAGTTTCCAGGTCAGGCTTCTCAAATGATGGCCCATGTGAGCAAAGGTTTCAGCCTGGTAAGTGTCAAGGGCAGGCCAGAGCACCAAGCTCTCTGACCCCTTGGGGACCCTGCCCTGCCTTGATTTCATCATAATCTGCCCTTCATTGGCTCAGTGACCACTTCAGGCTATGTCAGGAGCCCTGACTTTTTCTACTTTCTGACCCAGGTAATCTGGTTTCCTGTAGTCTGAGTCTTCTCAAACCTGAAATCCAAACTGAATTTAACCATTTGTCTGACAGCTCTACCATCTCTCTTCACCAGGAAGCCCTGAGCAGCCTGCTTTCAGGTACCATTTTCAGTGTGTTAGGATCTAAGAAGAAGTGGGAGGAGAAGTGGGCAGCTTGTAACCCAGGTGTTCTGCCCATCTCTTGGCAGAAGTAGTAGCTGACATCATCGATCCACCCAGCCTACAATCGTCACATGTGGGCCATGAGCAGTCTGTGGTGGACGTCATCCAGGAAGTGCTAGCCACCTTTCCAAGTGATCGTTCTTTTAGTTCTTATCTTGGTCTTCCTTGGTTGTAGTTACTTGAACCCAAAGAGACAGAATCAGAAGAGCATGCTAACTAGGGCAAACGTCCTTTAGTAGACTGTATGGTCAGCGAGATAGACAGTTATCAAAACTGACATATCCCCAGCCAAATGTGCTAAAAGCTACTAGGAAGGATGTCCTTGTTTTGACCACCTGGCTCGCCCCAATTGTGTGGGAAGGAACATTCAACATTGACATATTAAATGAGCAATTCCGACTCCAGAATGCTACCATCGGGTTAACCGTGTTTGCTGTCCAAAAATACATCGGGTACCTGAAGGTGTTTCTGGAGTCTGCAGAGATGTACTTCATGGTGGGACACAGGGTGAGCTATTACATCTTCACTGACCAGCCTGACTTTGTGCCTCAGATCTTCCTCCATGAAGGAAGGCAGATGATCACCCTCAAGATCCAGAGTCAGGAATGCTGGCAGGACATCTCCACGTATCACATGAGAACCCTTACCAAGTACTCCCAGCAGCGTTTCCTCAGGGAGGTAAATTACCTGGTATGTTCAGATGTGGATGCCGAGTTCAAGTCCCACATGGGTGTGGAGATTCTTTCTTCTTTGTTTGGCACCCTCCACGTCGCCTTCTACCAGAGCAGCCGGAACAGCTTCTCCTATGAACGACGGCCACAGTCACAAGCCTATATTCCAGAAGATGAAGGGGACTTTTATTACACGGGAGCCTTTTTTGGGGGGTTTGTGGCCGAGGTTTACAGGCTCACCAAAGCCTGTCACCAGGGGATAATGATTGATAAAGCCAAACATATTGAGGCCCTGAGATATGATGAAAGTCACCTGAACAAGTACCTCCTTTACCACAAGCCCACCAAGGTCCTCTCCGCTGAGTACATGTTCAGCAAGGAGATGGCGTTAAGGAGGTTGAAGAACCAGGAGAATATGTTCATATTCATAAATCCCATTAGGCTCTTGATGTTGCCCAAAAATCACACGTTTTTATGGAGCAATTAAAGACAATCCTAAGAGAGTTAAGAGACGGGATGATGATCACTCAAGCCCTGTCCTCCTCCTAGCGTGAATTAAATCCTAACTTAAAACCAATTTTATAAGAAAGGAGAGCTTTATTTCTTTCTCCTGTGTGCTGAGAAAAATCACCAACATTCCCCACCAAAGCCCCAAATTTAGGCAGGTGGAGGGCTAGATTCCTCTTTTTAAAAGGCAGGGTCTCCCCTTAGCCCTAGCTGTTCTGAAACTCACTGTGTAAACCAGGCTGACCTCAATCTCACAGAGGTTTGAAATCATTTTTTAATGAGGCAAGGGAGATGGGTCAGCCAGTGAGTGCTTGTTGCATAGACAGAAGGACTTGAGTTTGAATCCCCAGCACCCATATAAAAAGTCAGGTTTAAAAACTGCAGGTTCTGGGGCTTCTTCCTCCTCTGCAGGCACTGATCAACACAGGTACACTTACCTACCTGCAAGCAAAGAACTTCTACACATAAAAATAAAATTTAAAAATCGCGTGTTCTACAATCCTGTCACTGGCGAGGGGGAATTGGAAGATTCTAGGGGCTCACTGGCCAGCTGAGTCTAGCTGAATCTGTGAGTTTCAAGCCTCATAAAATCGGGTAGAGGGCTGGAGAGATGGCTCAGCGGTTAAGAGCACTGCCTACTCCTGCAGAGGACCTGGGTTCGATTCCCAGCACCCACATGGTGGCCAACAACCATCACTAACTCTAGTTCCAGGGAATCTGAGACCCTCTTCTGATCAGAGGCACTGCATGACATAGATGCGCTTACATACGTGTAGACAATACACTCATACACATGAAATAAAAAGTGAATAATTTTTTTTAAAAAAGATTATAAGGGGATGGAGACATGGCTCAGTGGTTAACAGCACTGGTTGTTCTTGTAGAGGAACCAAACCAGAGTTCAGTTCCCAGCACCCACATGGCGGCTAACAACTACTCATAACTCCAGTTCCAGAGTTCTCGATGCCCTCTTCTGGCCTCCATGAATATACATGGTGCATTGAACAAACATACATTAAAAAATAATTGTACTACAAAGGAAATCTTGGGATTTGGTGTAAGTCAGCAGTAGAGGACTTGCCTAGCACGCACAAGGCCTCGAGTTCTATCCCCAGCACTAAAGAAAAAGGAGACAGAGAAAGCCTTGAAAATTACAAATTACATGGTCATTTTTAAGGCTGGTTGAGGGCAAAAACTTGGTCACAATGCCTCTGGCAGGACAGGAAACTGAAAGGGAGTTCAGTTCTGGAACCACTCAAACCTGAAGACAGGGATGACTAGAGACTGTGCTGGGCTGCATGGCCTGGCCTGTTCTGCCATTCCAGACACTGATCCAGGCTCTGGGAATTCCAACGTGATGTTTGCAGTTTACAATAGTCAGAGATCATTTTTTTCCTGCATTATTTTGTCTAAAAATAATTGATCAGTCATAACAAAGAAAAACATGCGACTGATGCCTTTTAGCTAGAAAAGGCCCTGGAGCTGGACAATGTATTAGTCACCTGAGAAAGAACTGATTTCTCTACCTGCTTTGCAGTGGCCAATGCACATAAGAAATCTTACACAAAAATCAGGGTATGGGACTGCAGAGATGGCTCAGCAGTTAAGAGCACTGACTGCTCTTCTGGAGCTCCTGGGGTTCCCTGCCCTGTGGGAAGAGGAATCTAACTCTTACACTTGCCAATTAGAAAACCCAGATTTCCTGACTTCTATGAGAATCTGCACATACCCAAACAGAGAAACACAGTCACACAGATCATTAAAATAAAAAGAAATGGTCAGTGAAACTTCTCATACACAAAACTAAAGACTAAATTCTTATTAACATCATTCTTTCACAGCTTTGATTTCAGACATCCTAACATTTCCTGGGTTCACTGAAAATGCAAGGTAGTACTACACAAAATGCATATTTATTTACAATATGCTTGCAGGCTGTCCAGTAAAACTCAGTATCACTGTGAAGAAAGACTGCACATAATTCCTATGTCCCTCAGGTTACCTGACCATTGATCCTATGCCTAACCAGGTAACCCTTAGTGAATACTGCTACATTTCTCTGTGGTCTAAGTTTTTCGATGCGGAAAGAAGGATGCACTTGAACTGAGGGTCTTCCCATAATTTCTGCTTTTCTATATCCCAAAGCTTCCCTCCTGTATGAATTTGTGAAAGGTTCATATTGTCTACACTCTTTCTCATATCTGACACATGTATCTTTTTTCTAGTGTAATGTGAGGTTTCTTATGACAGTTTAGGGAAAAATATTGACATGGGTTTTCCTACATTTACTTTCTTCATATGGTTTCTCTATAGTATGAACTCTGACAAGATTTCTATCATTTCGAAAGGTCTTCTTCCCACATCCACTATACCCATGAATTTTCTCTCATGAAAGGCTTCTGATGTTGAATTAAGGAGCTGTGGCTCAAGTTTATAATGACAAGTACTGCTTCATGGAGTCTCTCTTATATGACTTTTCATATCTATAAGGATTCATACAATCTGAAGACTCATCCATGTTTGCTGCACCATTGGGTTACTCTATATCATGTGTCCTTTGGTGAGCTGTAAGATTTGAACCTTTGCGAAAAGTTCTCCCATATTCATTACATTTATACGGCTTTTCTCCACTATGAATTCTCTGATGGACAGTAAGGTTTGAGCTACAGCTAAAGGTCTTCCCACATTTAATTCACTCATAAGGTTTCTCTCCAGTGTGAATTCTGTAGTGCTGAAGTGGTGAGGACCTGTGGCTGAAGGCTTTCCCACATATACCACATTCATAAGGCTTGAATTTAATGTGATTTCTCAAATGCGTATTCAATGATTCAGGCTGGTTGAAGGATTTCCGACATTTCTGACATTCAAAGGGTTTTTCATTAGTATGAATACTCTGATGTTGACTAAGAAATGAGAGGCTATTAAAAACTTTCAGACATTTGTTACATTGATGCTGTTTCTCTATCACATGAGTTCTTTGATGTCTAGTAAGGTGTGAGCTACAGCAAAAAGCGTTTCCACAGTCACTGCATTCATAAGGTTTTTCTCCAGTGTGGATTTTCTGATGGTGAATGAGAGATGACCTATGAACGAAGGCCTTCCCACATATTGGACACTCAAAGTTTTCCTTGAGTATGAATTCTCAGATGTTCAATGAGATGTGAAACACGACTAAAAGACTTTCCACAGTTCATACATTCATATGGTTTCTCTCCAGTGTGGGTGCCCGATGGTTAGTAAGTGATGAGGTATGACCAAAGGCCTTCCCGCGGTCTATACATTTGTAAGGTTTCTCTCCACTGTGGCTTATCTGATGTCTAGTAAGGGAGGAACAATGGCTAACTTGTCTTATTTTGTCACAAATAAAATTGATATAATTATTATGATGGCAAATACCTTCCTTTGATTAGATGATATGAGTTATAATGATTAGGAAAGGTAGAATGATCATTTTGAAATCTGGGCTAAGGACTCTTTAATGCCTTCATGCTTACCACAAGTCTCTTTCAAAGACATCTTTTGCCTGATTCACATGCCTCACCTAGAAATGCACCTTTTGACAGTTTTTTCTCCACCATCCAGGATTTTTTTCTATCCTCCAATAAAGTGATCACATATGGCTTAGTCATGACAAGACCTGCTTATAGGGAGAATACAGAATGTGTTTACACTGTGATCCTCAAGGATGAGAAGTTACCACAAGAGCGACTAAAATGAGAAGATAAACTTCAGACATGGCATAAGAGTTGCACATTTTCTTGAGAACTAGACATACAAATTCAACCAGTCACTTCATAGGTTCTCTAACAATTCATAGTGACAAAAGAAAGTGCTCGCCTTTTGTACTGGATCTCCTTACCTAGAGAGACCAGGTGCTCAGAGTTCTGGACCATCACATCCTTATAGAAACCCTTCTGTGCAGAATCTAGCTCCAGTCACTCTTAATGAGAGAAGTCTATAGCCACATCACTAAATTTCACCTGAAATAACAAAAATATTAGGTTCAACCAGAGTCCAGCCCTCTTCTGAACACAGGGAAAGAATTAGCACATATCAAGGGAAATACTGTAAAGGAATACTCTTATACTGACATATAAACAGTATGCATTCACAATATTTTTGAAAATAGCAAATTTTTTAAAGATTAAATGTTCAATGATAGGGGCTAGAGAGATGTCTCAGTGGTTAAGAGCACTGGATGCTCTTGCAGAGGACTGGGTTTGAGTTCCAGCACCCACATAGCAGCTAACAATCATCCTAACTCCAGTTCCAGCGGATCCAATGCCCTCTTATGACCTCCACAGACATTGCGCAACATGGTGCGCTTACATACATACAGGCAATATATTCATACACATAAAACAAAAATAGTAAATTCAAAAAATATATATAAATTCTCAATAATACTTTATGGGTTAATCCAATTATAATATATGCATTTAAATGCCACTATTAGTAAATTTTATTTGTGAAACACATACTGGTCAACAGTGGCAAATATTTCATTCTAACAGTGGTTGATTCAATGGTCTGCTTTTTAAATTTTTTATGTAATTTTTATATAATCCATTTATTTGTTTAGATTTTTGGTTTTATTTTTATGTGTACAAGTGTTTTGCCTTCATGTATGTAAGTATATTCATGTCATGCAATGGCCATGGAGACCAGAAGAAGGCGTTGGATCCCCTGGAACTTGAGTTACTGACGGTCATTTGTTGCTTTATGAGTGTTAGAAACCAAACCTGGGTCCTCTGGAAGAGCAGCTAGGGTTCTTAACTGCTGAGCCATCGCTCCAGAGCCATATATATATATATATATATATTTTTTTTTTTCTTCTTCAACAGGGTCTCAGTATATAGAACTGGCTGGCCTGGGACTAGTTATAAAGACCAGGCTGGCCTCAATCTCATAGGGATTCACCTGCTTCTGCTTTCTGAGTGCTGGGATTAAAGGCATTTGCCACAATGCCTAGATGGTCTGTTAACATTCTGATAATTTGTATGTACTATAGTGACACTGGTTTTTCCTTTTTGTTTTTTTTTTGGGTTCTGTTTAGGTTTGGTTTTTTTTGACATAAGATCTCACTATTTAGCCCAGAATGGCCTCAAATTCACAGTCCTTCTGCCTCAGCCTCAGCGTGCTGGGCTTACAGGTATTTGCCACCACACCCAGATGGTCTTTAGCTTTAAATAGGAATTTTACCTCTGTTAGATGTTGAGGAAATAATTTAAAAATCAATTCCAATGCAGAAAATCCTCTCTATAAATTAAAAAAGAAAGCAAATAGTTTTATTCTTGAATAAGCATTAAACCAGCTTGATACACTTTATAGGCAATCTACTCAGATTATAAGAGCAAAAAGAAATTTCATTCTTTTAGAAAGCCAGACAGAATTTATTACATATTTCCAAAATAAACAAAAATATTACTGGGTTATGCTAGCCTATCATATAAACTGAAATTTTTTCTTTTTTCATCTTTTCCTACTTTCTACAATTTTTTTTTTGAGACAGGGTCTCACTATGTAGCCCAAGCTGGTCTGGAACTCACTATGTAGACCAGGCTGGCCTCAAACTCAAGAGATCCATCTGCTCTGCCTCCTGAGCACTGGAATTAAAGGTGTGCAGTCATATGCAGCTAGAGGCTATAGTATTGCACAGAACATGTATAGAACATTTCCACCAACACAGAATGTTCTATTATGTGGTGAGAAACCAGATCACATGACACAACTTTGATAACGAAAGAGCAAACAAACAACTTAAGATTCCAAACTTTACACTGAGTTGTAATAAAACCAATCAAAAACAAAAACAAAAACAAAAAAAAACTAGGCATACAGTTTCAAAGAATCCTAGAGTCTACTACAGAGATACCCACACATCTATGTTCACTGTTGCTGTATTCACAATGAAGAGAAAACAGAATCAGCCTGGGGGTCCATCAACTGAAGAACAAATAATGAAAAGGTGGTATATACACACAGCAGAATTCTGTTTAGTTACAGAGAAAAATGAAGTTATAAAATTTTCAGTAAAATGGATGGAACTAGAAAACACTACATTGCAGTGACCCAAGCTAAGAAAAGACAAATGCCATATGTTCTCTATCATACGTGGATCCTAGCTTTAAATTTTTAGATATATGTGTTTAACCTACCGTTGCACAGAAAAGCAGTTTTCTGTCTGCTATGAGGGATGGACTTCAAGTGTGATTGACAACCAACTAACCAATGACCTAAGGGGGGAGGCTTAATGGAAACGCAGGGAAGGCTGGGAAGGAGCGAGGCGGCGTGGTGCCAGGTCTCCATGTTGGGCACACTCCAGAGTTGCAGGGGCGACCCGTGATCAAAATGCAGGCTCCACCACAGGAAACCTCTATCTGGGGATGAACTCCGTGTAAGTAATATGGAATAAACTAATCTTTCTAAAGAACATTTTCTATCCATTCAGTCGGTTCAAACCTGGGGTGGAATGCGGCTGAAGCCAGGCCTCACCGTGAGAGAATTCATGATACACCTAGGGTTCCTGTAGAGGCCAGGAAGCTAGAAAGAAGCCACTGAGGGAAGAGGTCCTAAAGTGGGGAGGGAGAGATATTGCAACATGTGATATGACAGGGAGCAGAAGGAGGCATACTAGGGGTGGAAAGGCTTAAGTGTAAACGGATGGCAGAGGAGGAGACAGTTAACCAAACTAAGGATATAAGACAGTCATTTGGAAACCTACAAATTTACAAGCTAATTAGAAAATTGTAGGAGAGCTTGAAGAGAGGTACCACACATGGGTGGATGCAGTTCCTAGATGCTACAGGTTATCGAACAAAAATCCCAGTGCCAGGCATGGGATACTGTCTTATGTGTTGTTGGTTCGGGAACTCTCAGAGACCTCCAAAAAAAATAAAGGCTATTGTTTCTGGCTCATGGTTGCCTACCAGAACTAGATGATAGGACCCCCATTACTGAAGATATCAAGTGCTTTTATTGTTAAGACAAAGAGAAATCAAGCTGAAACTGTGCCGAACCCTTCTTTTCTGATAAATAATAGCTTGCACAATGCCAGGTATTATGTAGACTGCTGTGGGAGAAGTCATTAACTCTCTTAGCCATTTGTGAACCCTGAGAGTTACAATATCAATCTCCAGGCAAATGTGCCCACTGTGTAATAGCTGCATGGCTGTGATGGGAGATAAACCAACCACTTCCTGATTGGATTTGAGGTCTGCCCCACAGAAGGGAATTCATGCCTGCTATTGTAAATCCAGTCAAAAGCCCATGGTTGGGATGTGACAGGTTTAGCAGGGGAACCTACTACTGTTGTTTCGCTAAACAGACATGTTGTCAACCTGACTTCTAAATATTTATGGCTTATACCCACATGTTAGTGCTGCTCTCAAACTTGGTCAAAGCTTCTGCTTGCAGTGGGCAATGGTTAATGCAGAGATTCATAAACAGTCAAAGTGCTAAGAATAAATGACTGTGGAGGGCTATCTGGGACCTCTATACCACCCTTCTGAGGCTCAGGGGACACCGCAGAAGAGAGGATGGAAGAGTGTAAGAATCAGAAGGTGGAAAGGAACGCTGTGAGATATCATCTTCTGGATACGGCGTGGCTATTGCATCTGTGAATTCACACAAGCAGTGGTTATCTTCGCAAGAATTATATATGACTGGGCAGATGACTATTTTACCATGAAGTGGAGAGGGCCTCTCTGAGGAGCTATAGACAGTTCTAGGGCAGAGGCATCATATCCCTCAGTGGTATAACTACTGGTGAGTTGCCCTTGCTTAAGCTGCTCCACATCCATGGCCATGAAAGCAGTTCTAAATACAGTACAGGACACACACACACACACACACACACACACACACACAACGTGAAAGGACGTAAACTTGTTGGGAAGAAGCGGCTCAACAGTGTTAAGTTACAGCCCCTCTAGCTGCCTTTCTCTCCCAGAAATCAGGCCAGGACCCACGCAGTGCTCTCTCCGGCACAGAGTTGATAAGAAGCCCTGTAGAGCCCTTGCAGTCCTCCCTCTTACAGCTGGGAGCAAACCCAAGACAACCTTGAATGAAAGCTAGTCTTTATCAGTACCTTCCTGACTTCCGGAACATATACCAGGTCAGGCTAGGCCAGACGGTACAGAGCTTGCCCACCCATCCTGAAAACTTGTAAGACTCAAAACTACCCTCTGTCTTACCAGGTTTGAAGGGAAGTCTCTCTCAGTCTCCCTCTCCCTCCTCCCCTCCCTTCTAGGCCCTGTTATGGCTGTGAATGGTCATGATGCTATCCTTTCTAATGCTACCCTCTTTAGAGCCCATCACAGCTGTCTATGGTCATGAGCCCGTAACTCTCCTAATACAGCTCACCTGCCGGATAATTTCATGTCAGCTCCTTTCATTGAACCTGCCTTCTTTGATTAACAGGTGGGAGGGAATAGGCACAGTTTCAGCTTGATTTCTCTTTGTCTTAACAATCAAAGCACTTGATATCTTCAGGAATGGGGGTCCTATCATCTAGTTCTGGTAGGCAACCATGAGCCAGAAACAATAGCCTTTATTTTTTTTTTTTTTTGGAGGTCTCTGAGAGTTCCCGAACCAACAGCACATAAGACAGTATCCCATGCCTGGCACTGGGATTTTTGTTCGATAACCTGTAGCATCTAGGAACCGCATCCACCCATGTGAGGTACCTCTCTTCAAGCTCTCGTACAATTTTCTAATTAGCTTGTAAATTTGTAGGCAGAAATATGATCAAAATACATTATATACGACAGTGTGAAAAAATAAACTTTTAAAACACTGACTGAAGCTTGTGGAGAATGTTCTAGCATGAAGCCAGTATAGGGAAGCACTGAGAGACCGTACTTGGATCTCTCCTACAGAAGTCATCCTTTCCTGTAACAAAAGAAATCCAAATCCAATCCCTAAGTGGATTTTGTCAGGTGAGAACTTCCAGGAAAAGCAAAGAAAACACTCAAGAGCCCTGGTTTTGAAGTGTTTCAGGAAGCCTGGAATGGCGGCACAAGGCTTTAGCAATGGAAGGCTGAAGCCGGAGAATCATGCGTTCAACAGTTCTGAACAGTTAAACCCTGGAACTCCTGTAGTCGACTCTTCCATCCACTGAATCTCAGAGGCTGCAAGGAAATTAAAAATGCATCGCCTAGCTGTGTGAATCCCCAAACCAGTGACCTTAAAATCAACTATGAGCAAGTGGAGCCGAGAGGACTTGGGCTTTTCCTTTGCAACGCAACGGAAGACAGAGATTCATGATGAAGGGATTGTGATTCTTCTTTGCCGCCTGAGTTACCCTCTTGGTAAAAGTACCATAGCTCTACTGCCACCTCAGTCCCCCGATAAAGTGTCCTGGTTCTGTTGGAGTGGCCTCCCCAAGGTCTCCCCTCTTGTCTGTTTGCCCACGCTCTCGTGTACCAGTCTGTTTTCCTCGGCATCTTTTCTAACCCTGACCCGGACGGAGTCTCGTCAGGTCTCCGCTCCTTCCCCAATCATGCACCTGCTCAGCCTCTACTAGACAACCCGCCTAACGGTCTCCAGAGCAACCGCCCCCTGAGTGACGCCGGAAGTCCCCGCCTTTCCGGCTCACAGTGTGAACTGACCTTCCATTGGTCAACTGTGACAGTAGCCCCGGCGCAAAGATTTCTGGGGAATGTAGTTCCGTTGGCGCGTCCTCGAGCCGGGAGGCCACGCTGGACTCTGCCAGGGAGGAAGCCACCAGAGGACCCGTGAGGAGCCCTAAGTTCTGATGTCCAGAGTGGCGCCTTTCCTGTTAAAGGAGAAACGCTCCAGATTTCCATGAATCGCCTACGATTATTACAAGAAAGTTTAGACCCAATGAGACATTTCTTCAAATCTCAAAAACCAACGAAAATAACAAAAAACCCACAAGAAATCAAGTCTGTCATATACATACAAAAAGATATGTCTGAAACTGGGCGTGGTGGCTCATGCTTTTAATCCCAGCACTCAAGAGGCAGAGGCAGGTGGATATCTGTAGACCAAGGCCAGCCTGGTCTATATGGTGAGCTACAAGATAGCTGGGGCTACAGCAAGACCCTGTCTCAAAAAGACCAAAAAAGAAAAAAATCAGAAAGAGCACAAAAAAATGACTTAGCCTTGCAACTCAAGAATCTGGACAGGCAAGAACAAATAAAACCCAAACCCAGCATATGAGAAAAAAATAGCAAAATGAATCAAATAGAAACCAAGAAAAGAATACAAAGAATCAGTGAATCCAAGAGCTGGTTCTTTGAACAGATAAACAAGTTAGACAGACTCTTAGCCAAATTAAACAAAAGTAAAGAAAGGAGGCAACTCTCAACTCTCATCAATGAAGCTCCCTCATGCAACAGAGGGCCAGGAACACAAAAGGTCACAAATGGCCAAAGTGTAGAGAGTTAAGAGTCTGCAGTGCGGGTCCTTGGACAGGACTCCTCTGTTAAACTCCACACATCCAGGGCTCAAGGACCATTGTGGAAGAGGGGGTGGAAAGACTGTAAGAGCCAGGAGAGGAGGTGCATGACCATATGGAAGTAGAGTCTTACAGGCTCCTGGGACTTTGCTCATGTGAAACTACAACAACGGTGTCAACATGTGCAAGACCCATGCAAACTCAAGCAGATAAAAACCTAATATAGAACTGTGGAGATGGACAGCTGAATAACTATTGGCTGCTGATTACTGCTGGGCGAGGATGAGCTGATCTTCTTAAAGGGAGAGACTCTAGGTAAACTGACTAGACCTCAGCGGATGAACTTGCACGGAGAGATGTCTGGGTACACTGCCTTGACTCAATAAGGCCTTAACACAAATGACTGAATGCATGAAATCCTGTGGAGGGGTATGGGAGGGTGCCAGTGGACAAGGGGGTATAAAGATGATTAAAATGTTCTGTATGAAATATATATTCAATAACAATTTACAAAAATTAATTTTTGTTTTATGTGTATGAGTGTTTTGCTTGCATGTAAGTGTACCCCATGTGTGTAACACTTGTGGAGGTCAGAAGAGAGTGTCAGATCCCATGTCAGTGAAGTTACAGAATTGTGATCTGTCATGTGGGTGCTGGAACTGAACTCAGGTCCTCTGCAAGAGCAACCAGTGCTCTTAATCACTGATCCATGTCTCCAGTTCCTGAAACACTGTTTTAACGTTTTGGGGTTTTTTTTTTACTTGTTTTTTGAGACAAGGTCTCTATTCCAGGTTCACCAAAGATGAGCTTAAACATCTGATTTTTGGGAATCTACTTCCTAAGTGCTGAGATTGCAGACATGTGCCAGAGGGCTCCGTTTGCTTTATCTTTTTAAAGTGTGATCTTTCAAGCTAGGTGCATGGTTAAAATCTTAGCACTCAAGAAGTAGCGGATCTCAAGTTTGAGGTCAGCCTGGGCTACATAGTTCAGGGCCATCCTGAGCTGTATAGATCATGTCATCCCAAATCCTCTCAAAGTGATTTTCCTTAAAAACAAACAAACACAATTGAGACACTGAAATACTAGCCTGAAGGAAGACTAAAGGACATTAAGACAGAGTTTCCAGATTACTAAAACCGAATAGAGAACGAGCAGGTGTCATATTATTCCCACCTTGAAGAATAATTATTAAGAAAACAAAAATATTCATAAACTGCTTGCTGCATTCTAAGCACTGTTCTAAGTACAAAGGACGCACACAGACCAAACACACAAAGTTCTCTCATAAAAGCTGTTCTCTACTCAAGAAAGATGGCAATGTGACTGAGAAAGCAAGTTATATGTTATAGAGATATGTGTGATGGCAGGAAAAATAAGATGAAGGAATTAAGAAATGGGATTTTGTTCTAGTGGAGCGGGATTGGGGACATTGATTACTAAGGGAAAGCTTCATTAATAAAACAGCAAAGGGGTTGGTCTAATCCTTAAAGATATGTTGTGGGATACGTGCCGGGCAAATGGACAAGCGGGATGGTGGGTGCTCCTTTCTGAAAGTAGTAGAAAGCAGTGAGAGAGAGTTAGGGGGACACAGGCTGGCGGGGCGCGGGAGGGGGAAATGCGGAAGTGTTGGCCCCTTTTAAGCAGGGCTACTTCTTGCTCCCAGAGCTATTTCCTGTCTTTCCCCTCCTCCTGGCCTTTTTGTAACTGTTTCAGCTGCTGACAGAACTGTTGGAATTGCTGAGTCCCACAGTTCTAGAGGCAGAATAAGCCCTCAGGCAGGAAGAAAAGAGCCTGGGCAATGGGGCACCCTGCGCAACACCACTGAAGGGGCGGGTAGGAAAGGAGAGGGTCCCCGGGATCCTATAAAAGACCAGACCCACAACTTCCACCGGGGACGCCCAGCTCTTGGGCTCCCTCCCATTCCTGGGAGTTGCTAGTCTGTTACAACAAAATTGTTGGTTTTTTTGTTTGTTTTTTGTTTTTTTAACAGTTTCTCTCTCTCTCTCTTTGGCTGTGGCTTCCCCACTCTCTGGGTCTAGGCGCACTGGGTCCGTGTATCTGACCTCCAGGCTCTGGGGTCTGCCACAGAGTACTCTCCATCCGGGCATCTCTCCCTCCTTGCTCGCTACCTGTCTCTCCGGTCACTTTGACTCCTGGCTCCTTGCTTGCAGCAGTGGTTCCAGGGTTCCCACTTAGGGCTTCCGTGGCGTCTCTCAAGATGCTTAGAGTGGCATATCCACCCCCCCCCACACACACATGGTTGCCTTAGGAACAGCTTCCCAGCCGGCGCCGGCCCTTCCTCACCCTCTCACTTCCTCTGCAGCAGTGGTTTCCTCCCTACGCCTTGCAGGGTACCCCACTTGTTAAGCCGCTCCTCTATTCCTGTTGTTTATTAGTGTAAGATGTGACTGAAAGGAAATCCTCCAGCAGTTCCAGGACTCAGGAGGACTGACAGACACCTTGGACCAGAACTCACAAACATCCATGAAAAGCGACTGACTTTTACAGCTCCCTGGCCAGACAAAGTTCATGACCCAGAGTTCACAAATATCTATAAAAGGGATTGCTTCCTGGCCAAAAGTTTACTCTCTCCCTTGAACATCAATCAGATATCATGGGGACCCCCTCCCCATAAAAAGGCCTCGGGCTAGCTTTCTTCAACTCCCGAGATCCGAGGTGGCTAGTCTCAGCTGGTCTTCTCTCATTTCCCGACTTGGGAAGCTAGCCCCATGCCTGTGCTCTTAATAAACCAGTCTGTTAACTCCCCTGTGGTCTCTCGTCCATTTCTGCTCGTCTCTCGAACCAAATCTTTGTTTGTTCCACAGAACAAACAGGCAGATCCCCTAGATGTGCATCTTTCACCCCAAGATCCAGGTAGCAACTGGTATAGATTCAACTGAATGAGTGAGAGAAACACGGAAAGAGATGTATCAGGAGTCATACATATAGCAGACCAGGCATTTTATGGACTTTAAAATTTTAGTATTTGTTGAACCAGGCAACTCTGCCAGAAATTGGTAGAAGAGGGCAGAAACCATAGGTATTGGCCATTAACTATTATGAGCACTATGTTAAGAATTACTAAAAGCATGGACATAGTATCAAAATACAAGTAATTGGGACAGAGGCTTCAAGAGCAGGGTCAGCAGTATTGAGGAAGGAAGATTATTAAGTAATTTGCAATAGGAGTCAAAATTAGTTCTCCGTTGGGTTGGACATAGTGATATGTTATGATTGGTAGATAGATAGATAGATGATAGATTCATACATACATGTATACATACATGTCACCAAATATAAAACATAACCTTTTCCCAATCATAGTTCCATCTTTCTTAAATTCTTAGGAGAGCGGGGGTCGTTGTTTTGGATTCTTATGTGTCTCTCGTACTTACAGGAGTTGCATTTTCAAATGTCTCCACTAAAACGCTGGGAGCTGAAGAGAATGTGTTACTTGTGATACTGAAAGGGATGGAGGTGGAAACGAAAGCCTGGCTAGTCGAATGCTCCCAGTTTTTACCTATTTCTGGGACAGGTCTCTAGCTCAGGCTGGCTTTGAACTTACTATGCTGCCAAGGAAGAAAAAATGGAATAGGGAAGTAGAAGACAGACAAAGTGACTTGTATACGAGAGAACATGGCACACGCCATTTTGCATTGAATGAATTCAGAGCCAAAATGGGGATCCGAGAAGAGGAGCCGACAAATTACCTAAGCCCATGTTGGCCCCCACGTTGAGGATGGGATAGATGGCTTCAGCACTGGTAGCAAAGTATGAACCTGTCTGAAAGGTCAGAGGGCTGTGGATATATCTCAGGGGTACAGCACCTTCCTAGAATGTGCTTGAGTGGATTTGCCAGCCCTGGAAAAAATCCCACCCAAATGTACAGGCATTGAAACACTGAGAGAAACCGGAAACTCTGGACTGGACCAGATGGGCATAGCCTTTGCCATCAGCTGTCACTCTGTGTACCCACACTCACAGCCTTCCTGACTACGCTGTTCTCCCTAGTCATCTGTGTTTAACAAACCACCCACCCATGCCTGTTCTCTCTTTACATTACGTTATGTGGGCGGGGGAGGGGGAGAGGTGGTTACAGGTTACCTTGACCCTGAACCTTGGGCTTGGATGCCAGACAGAAAAACATCTGAAAGACCATCTGATCCTGATTCTTTCCAACCCCGGGTGACTGTGACTCTACACATTGGAGAAAGCATTCTAAAAGAGGAACAGGCCATAGGAACAAGACCTAATATCACTGGAGGCCTAAATCCCCCAGGAGTTCATGGGAGAAGAACAGCAGTCAAGGGACTGACTGCTCCACTGAGGACAAACTGCCTGTCATTCATGTTGTCAGCTTTGGACAGGGACAGCCTACCTATACACTCACTGCAGGCCCAGGCACCACACCCAAGACACAGTGACACCTGATCTCCCCAACCCAACCAGGTGCCAACCCTTCCCATGGAAGCCCCGGAGCTCTTTGACTTTCTGTAGAGCTGACAACAAATACAGGAACCTGTATACGCTGGGCAACAGCTGTGAGCTGAGCCACCTCAACCCCACCTCCACCCAAACAAACAAACAAACAAAAAACCTGCAGCTTTTAAACCTCTGCAAAAGATCCCGGTGGGACACCCCTTCTGGGTCTGACATGTCAGGTAAGGAGACTTTGCACACAGTATCTGCATGACCTCTATCCTCCCCTTAGCTCTTACTGAGGCAGGAGTCCCCATTTCCAAGCCACCTCCAGCTAGACACTGGCGAGTTGGCCTCACTCTGGGCAAGATGGCCTCCTTCCGCGCTATTTGGTTTGAGTACGGTTTGTGTGTGTCCCCTAGGGGCTCGTGTGCTGAGAGCTTGGTCCCCAGGGTGATAATGGAACATTTCCGAGGGGAAGAAATTTGGAGGAGGCAGGTCGCTGGCGGTGTTGCCCTGGGAAGAGATGAATGCTGTGTCTGCAAGGGTGAGTCCTCCCGAGTTTAAAGTAAGTCCACTCACAGTCCCGCTTAGCCCTGTGACTAATTCGACTTCTTTTCTACCACTGTGGGATGCAGCGAAGGGCCCTTAGCAGAGGCTTGATAGATGGGGCTGCAGGACTCTGGCCCTCAAGACTTCAAAACGATGAGATTTTCTTTGTAAATTTCCAGATTCAGGGAGTTTAAGCATGCAATGTCAAAAACAATAACATGCCCCACTCTTCCCAGAGCAAGCCCCCCACCCAAAGAGAAGCTGCAACTGTGTACTGTCCCCTGGGGCCTCCCTAAGCCTCTGCAGCACAAGGAGCCTAGAGATCCCCTTCTGGGTAGAGCCTGGTGCTGTGCACCCAGGAGACTCCAATTTGGGCGTGTCTCAGATGGAGCCATAAGACAGCACCACATGAGGACAGGTCACAGGAAGCAGAAGGGAGCCTGGTGTGGGAAAGGATCCAGTCATGACCATAGAGCAGAGCCACAGGAGGGACTGTGCTGCCCTAAGATCCTGAGTCTCCTCTGTGCGTCACAACCGATGGGGAGGCAGCTGAGCTCACGCTTGGGTGGTTGGCATTAGGATGAACTGAGGGAGAGAAGCTGATTTCTTGTTTCCGGCCAGGCCCAACACTTACCCCTGGGACCTCTGTTCTTTCTCTCCTCTCAGGTTGAAGCCTCCCAGCTCTGGAGGCAGGGAGGCTATTTTAACTTTATATAGGTGGGATACAGAGGCCCAGAGAAGCCCTGTGATACATGCACATCTGCACAGCAGGCCTGTGCCCCATCAGTGGGCAGAAGGAGCAGATCATGCTAGCCAGAGTCTCTGCTGCCCAGACACCTGGCCTTTCTGGCCCTGGGCTTCCTCCTTTAACAGCCTGATTTACTACACATCTAGTGTTCCTGGATGGTTATACTTGGAGGATTCTGTGTGGGACCCATGTTGAAAGTGATCAAACGCTCTAGCTGTTGAGACTATGACCTCATACCTCTAATGAATTCTGTGAGGAACCACATTTGACAACACTGCAACCCAGCAGTGGTAGTTGGATTAGACCCTGATATCTAATCTCTAACCCAAAGAGCCAAGAATCCCATGTGAATTGCAAGGCTTTTATTGCTGGAATCCTGTACTTAGACAAATGGGAGGGGCAGATAGCTGGGTCTACACAGTGTGTGATCAGGCACGTGGTTTCCCTGGGTCTCCTGGCAAAGATGTATCCATTAGCAGTAAGGGCTGGCATAGAGTCTCTCCTGCAAAGAGAAAGCCAGTGAGCCTGTGGACAGCCGGGGCCGCCACCAGCGAATCCATCCTTGTCAGTTTCCCACGTCTGCAACGTGGAACACTTGTCGCCAAGGCAGTGATTTGTCCCCACCTGCTCTAAGGACAGCATCGAGAGGGGATCACTCAGATTCTCCAACTGGACACCAGGACTAGAGAGGTGGGCACAGGGGGCCTTTGGGAGCCTGCCTCCTTTGCTGCCCTGAGATCCATGCAATGGCCCTTCCAGATCCAGGGATCAAGGAAAACTGGGAATTTTATGGAGGTGGAATAACAGATTTTGATACAAAATCCAGGTTGGAGAAGGGAACAACTCAATGTAACAGCTGGAAGGTGCCCAGGCCCTTGTGCTGGACTGGCTGGACTCAGGTGAACTGGAGCTGAGGTTTTGACAGATGCCAGGTGGTGCCATAGGGACAGGGATACTGAAGGGTCTAGAATAGCCTGGCTGAGCTGAATACCCAGTTGAGGCCAGTGCAGAGCTCATAGGCCACCCTGTAGCAGAAACACTCCTGCCCCCACCCCAAGAACAAAGCAAAAGGAATGCCGCGTGGTCTGTGCTGAGTGCCACACACATTCTTCCTGTCATGACCTTGTAGTGAGGAACACACAATCCGAATATGTGTGTTACCAAGGAACTAAACTGGCAGGGAAACTAACATAGGATTTCTCAGACTGGGCCTTTATTTTGTTTGAGGCTTTACTGGAGAAGTACTTCTCAGGGAGTGTACTGACTCATTAAACCGCTTCCTGCATATTAAACTGCCTCCTGTATAAAAGGCCTTCGGATCTGATTATTGGTTCAGAGTGCCGACCACAACCTGAGTGTTCCTCCCTGAGTCTCCGTTCCTCTGCCCCAGCACAGTCCAGGTCTGCCCCGTCATCTATAAGGTTCAGTTTTCCTGCCAGACTCCTAGGGAAGTGTGACGGTTGGGGGCAACATGAGCCCCACTCTTGCCTGGGATGAGCAGATGGGCAGACAGGCTCCAAGGCCAGACACACAGGGACTCACCAGAAACTGGTGGGCATTTGCCTTGTCCTCTTCTGTCAGCTTTGCATCGACACATGTCTTTAGAATTTTAGCATTCTCCAGTACTAAAGGGTTATTCTGGTATTTTTTCACCAAACTAAGGTAGTCTTCCAGGGATGAACTCAAGAATGTATTCACATCCTCTCTCACTGCTGGGCAAATGTCACAATCTGAAACACAAAGACACTCATGAGAACACACTCACCACTACCACCCCTCCACCCTGCACACACTGTCCCATGAGGAAGCTGTCGGAACCCCTGGAGACCCCATCTCCCTGCAAACGGCACTCTAACACCCACCTCCCCCTGAGGTCAGGAGCAGGGCGGCCCCCAGCAGCAGGAGGACACCAGCCAGAGTCATGGTGTAGGTGGCAGCTTCTCCTACCGAGCTGGGGCCCCTTTTAGCTGTTCTGAACTGCACAATAGTCAGGGAGGGGCCTGTGACTTAGACCCTTCCAGGCCCTTCCGGGTCACTGCTTGGAACTTCCTGGGGCTCTGGAGGGAGGAGGTGTGTATTTTGGCAAGAGGGTAAGATCTTGGTCAACAAAAGCTCTGGCTCAGCCCTGGTCCCCTCCTTATGACTCTGCTTAAGGTCAAGTGACATGGGAAGACCAAAGACAGAACCAAAGGAAAAGCTGACTAGAGAAAGGGATAAAAGGCCCCAGATTAGGCCTCCAGAACGTGACTGATGCCATGATGTCACACACAGATGTGTGCTGGGACTTTATGAATTTTTTTCAGGAAATCCAACATTTAGTTAAAAGTCTCACTACTAAACCAATCCTCAGGACAGGCCAGAGCACAGGCCAGTGACCACTTGGTGACCCCTGCACGCTTCTATCCCAAACCACATTTTTCACTTACTTGCTCATTAGCTTCCTTCGAGCCAGTCTCTTCAACCCTAAGTCCTCTGGTGCTGACTCTCTGGCCCTGCAATTACAGTAGTCTTCCAACTTTAAAGCCACTGGTGATTTGAAAAAAAAAAAAAAAAAAAAAAAAAAATCCATCACAGGCCAATCTTGAAGTTCAGGATCTCCCTGACAGAGGTGGAAGGGGCCTATTCAGCTTTTCCAAGAACACTGGGCGCTGTTAAAGTCTGTCAACTATCTATCACTATTAGTGTGAATGTAAAGTTCTTGAAGTTCTTATTGTAAGCCCCTTATGTTCACTTTCCTGTAAGCAGGCAAAGGTGTTGAGGTTGGAGCAATCGGACTCCTTGATTGGCAGCTGTTGGGCCCTCCCTCGCTGCACTAACTACTGTGATTGTCCTGGCTTCTGTGGCATAGCCCCGATAAGGCTGGTTCAAAGATTTTTCTGCCACAGTTTTGTTATCCCAAGGCTGGGTCTTCCGAAACAAGGGTCTCACCCCTAGAGCCAAGAACTGTGACAGTGGCTGGAGGTAAGGACTGAGGAGTTCCGACTACAGAGCCACGCACAGGCACCCTAACACTGACTACTGTTAGGCGCCGAGGGATTTGGATGCCTAGGCCCGCTGGGGAGCTGCAGCACCAGCCAGCAGTCAGGACGAGGAATGCCGCCTTCCCAGCCCTACACCAGAGCGGGAACACGGGTGGACTGCGGGTCTCGATGCCCAGGCCAGCATGAGGATTGTAGCCTCCAGGGCGCCACCTGCTGCTGCTCCCACCTGCCCACTGCGGCTGCTCACGCTCCTCACGTGGAGGGCAGTGAGAGCTGCCCAAACCAGCGCTGGAGGAGCGGAGCGTCCCCTGCCAAGCCACCTTTCTATCTGGGTGAGCAAGGACCCCAGACAGCCAGCAGGGAACACACCAGCCTCAGTCTCCCGAGGGCTGGAGTTACGTGTGTGCAGCGCCACACCGGCACCTGGTTTCTTTGGACCTTTTCCTGGTACCTGATTACTTGGTATACTCCTGAAACTTCAATGGAATTTCTCCTCTTTCCCAACCCGCCTTGCGTTCTGAGCTGTACTATTAACAGCATCTCCCCGTAAGCATGACCTGAGTAAGAGCCAGGGTCTTGATAGGTGCCGCACACGCTGCCCTCGTGGCCAGACAGGCTCTTCCTCCAATTCCCGCAGGAGCTGCTCTCTAATTCCTCAGATTTCATAAGAAATCCCCTTGTCAGGAAGATTACCTGCTATGGTTTGAATATGCCAGGCTCGACCACAGCCCACAGTCACTGAGCCGTGGTCCCCAGTGTGGCAGTGTTGAGAAGCAGTGGATGGTGAGAGGTGGGGTCAGTGACTCTGCTCTAAGTGATTCTCCCTCTAGGGGTCTGGATTAGCTCCCTCAAGAGTGGGTGGCTGTAAAGCAGGCTCCGCTCTCTCTTGCCGTCTTCCACGTGTGCCCCTTCTGATTGACACCATGAGTTCACACAGCACAGGGCTGTCATGAGGCAGCTCTGATGTGGTTGCTCTGCCTTGGACTTTCAAGACTGCAGACCATGAACCAAAACAACCTTTTTCTCTTATAAATTATTCAGTGTTGGGTACTTTCTCATAGCAACAGACCATCGACTACAACACCACAATACATGTTGAGCCCTTTATATAAAAAGAACACTCCCAACCTCCCGACAGCTCTGCTCTCCAAACTCTTTCTTCTTCCATTTGCTGTCCTGCCGCTCGATCCCTAGAACCAGGACAGGGGCAACATAGAGATCTCCACAGAATCTGCTTAGATGTACCGAGGACATTATCTCACTTCTCTGGAGTCATAAACAAGATCTTTTAAAAATATGAAACATTGTGGGGCCAGTGTTCGTTGCAATAAGGTATTGAGCAAAGCCCAGCAACCCCGGAGACCCTAAAGGGACGGCAGGTGTCTGGCCTGCTCTGCCTGATGTGTGATAACCTGGCCCCAGGAATTCACTATAGATATGAATCTTCCTTTCCCCCATCCCAGACCAGGTTTTTGGGTTTCGTTTCCCCATTCCTAAAGTTCCACAAGCTTCCCACCTTTAATCCCTTAACCCCACCTCTAACTTTCCCAATGCCAAAATGCCTTCTTATAAAAACTCCTGTCTTGGTCCCAATAAACGATCTGCCCACCGACGCAGTTTCCCGGGTGTCATTTCCCGTCGCACTCTGAGCCATTCTGAGGACCTGTTTTACTCTCCGTTCTCTGGGACCGCCGGTACGCAACGGCTGTCTCTGGAGAAGGAGCCCCACAAAACATGGGGCTGCAGAGATGGCTCACTGATTAAGAGCATGTATTGCTCTTCCTGAATACCTGCATATAAGTCCCAGCACCCATATCAGGTGGCTAACAACCACCTGTAATTCCAGCTCCCCAGGCTTCACCAGCTCTGGCCTCCACGGGCTTCAGTACTAGCTCACACACATATACACACGATTCAAAATAAATCTTTAACATTAAATAAATAAAAATATGAAACAGATGCAGATTCTTCCTGTCTCCACATCCCTATTTCCTGTTGTGTTTATGTGACTTGGCCAATACTCAGTTTTAAAAATAAAGGTTATTCATGTTTTGATAAGTAAGCAGTAAACAGCTTATGGCTGCAAGCACTGGCCTGTCACTTTGTTTACATCAGCAGTGACAGAATAAGGTTTGCTGAAGTCTGAGAGAGGCGGACAGCACACGATTTCCAACTATAATTTAATTCCTTTACCAAACAGGATTCTTACCTGGTAACTGTTTTGGCAAAGAGGAGCCAAGTGCTAAGATCCATTTGTCAGCTGTCCACCATGTCCTCTGGGCTGTGGTCACCTCTTTGTTTTTATGATCTTGCAAGTTGGAGGGCTGCTGAGGTACTGTACGCTGTGCCCAGGCTGAGGTCTTTCCTTTCTTTGCAGGGATGGGGATGGGAACAGCTCTTGTAGGTAAGAATCCACCCCTGAGTGACACCTGCTGCGCTCCGCTGACATTGTCTGTTTTCCTCACCAGAGTCTAGTGCGAGGCTTTTTGTGGTCTCACCAAAGTAGCCACCTCAAGGCATCCTAGCAGAGTGGACAAGACACAGACACGTTCCATCGCTGTTCATCTCTGACCACTCAACCTATGAATATTCTATTTACCAGGTTTGCCTATTATTTTCCCAATCCCAACATTTTGCTCCGTGTGTATGTGTATGTGCACACGTGTGTGTACATATTCCTTTATGCGTGCCCACACATCTGTGGTACCACAGAGTTATGCTTACATTTTCCTCTATTATTTTCCACCATTTATTTTTAAGACCATCTTACCAAATGTAGCAATACACACACACACACACACACACACATACTTTTTTACTTTTGAGACAGGGTCTCCCTGCCTATAATCCCAGGTGGTCTGGAACTCACTATGTAGACCAGGCTGACCTTGATTTCACAGAGATTCACTTGCCTCTGCCTTCTGAGTGCTGGGATTAAAGGCAGGAACTACTCTATTTTTATATTCTCTGTGGGTACAGTTCGTGTATGTATGTGTATGGGGCACACATGCCATGATGGGGAGGTCAAAGGACAGTTGGTCAGAGTCCGTTCTCTCCTTATTCCACATGGGTTTTATGGATCTAATTCAGGTCATTAAGCTTGATGGCACTGAGGGTGTTTTGGTCTTTTTGAGATAGGGTCCCCCTACAGCCACAGCTGGCCTGGAACTTGCTATGTAGATTAAGATGGACTTGTTTTCACCGAGATTCGCCTGCCTCTGCCTCCTGAGTGCAGAAATTAAAGGCATGTAACACCACACCTGACTTCATCTTATTTTTTGAGACAGAGTCTCTCTTTGAACCGGAGCTCACCTGGGATTGACACTCACCTTTTCTACATGGGTGCTAGGGATCTGAACGCAAGTCCTTATACTTGCATAACAAGGTATCAACCTAGACCTTCCCCCGTGTGTGTGTGTGCGTGTGTGTGTTGCTGTGCATTAACCTCAGTGCCTTGCACATGCTAAAGAAATATTTACAGTTATATTAGTATATCAGTGACGAATTGCCTAAGGAGAAGAAACTTAAGAAAGGCTAGGTTCATTTCAGCTTACAGTTTGAGGGGAAACAGTTCATCGTGGTGGCGGACATGGAGCGGGACTTGAGATGGCTGGTCACATTGCATCACCAATCAAGCAGAGAAACATGAAAGCTTACTCAGTCGCTTTCTTCTTCCCATTCATTTGGAACCCCGGTCCATTCTGCTCACATTTAAGGTCAGTCTTCCCACATCAATTAACACAGTCTAGAATTTTCCTCACAGACATGTCAGGGAGTCTGTTTCCATGATAACTCTAAAACCAGTCAGGTTGACACTTGTGAGCCTCCTGCCTCTAGGAATATATACACAATACCCAGATGACAATCTCATCTTATTTGTGTCACAAGTACTTTCTTAGTGTCAAAGGCTGATCTGAACTTCATGGAGTCTAAGCAAACAGAGCACGGTCTGTGGTTGGTCCAGCACTCTGGTCTATGGACATGGCCCTGCAGTGACCTACAGGGCCATGGACAGTTGACTCAGGGTCTATGGAGCAGGGATGAAGCCTTTTACTGTCTCCTGAGGTCACTGCATGGACTACGCTATGGACTACTACTATGGTCAAACCACTGGAGACGTGCCTGATGACGGAGAAGATGAAAGAGCCTGGAGATAGGACAGGGCTAGAGACACAGGAACACAGAAGGAGCTCAGGCATTGGCTCCCTCAGGATAGAGGGGGAACTGGTGGAATGATCCAGCTGGTGGGCAGACAGAGAGCATTACCAGTCCCTGAGGATCCCCCAAATGAACATCAGCCTGGGATTTCCCCTATATGAGAGTCACTGAGTCCCAAGTGGTGCCTACGTGTCCTCAGAGACTTAATATTGGAACTGAGGAGCCAAGATATCTAAGGGGCCTCAGTCTGGCCCCTTCCCTTCTGCCCAGATCTGAACTCAGGCAAATGTCACTGCTCTGGATAATCTTTTGGCTCCCTGTGGTGAAAGAGACTTATCCTTGACTCCTGTTTTCTACCTCCCTGTTTGGAGGGGGATGCATTTTGGAGCCAGGAGAAGCGGGGAGGGATGGGATCGGGAAGGAGAGGTGACTATTAAAGCCAGGACAACAGAGTATTTGGCTCCTGATGTGGCCACTGAGAAAGGTCACCTTTAATCCCTCTTTGGCAAAGGCGCAAACACTTGTCTCAACAATCCAACAGCATCAACGTCCCAATCATTTGTTCTTTGGATTAGGAGGGGCTGGCTCCCCATGGGCTGTACTGTAGATCACCCACCACCGTGGGCCTGGGAGAGTCACGGGTACTAGAACCTTGCCCGCAGGCACTTGGAGTTCCTGGGAGGGGTGAGGGCTGGGCTCAGGGAGCCAGCAGTTTATTACGCAGCAGGAACTGCTCTGAGCAGAGCCCTCAGCAGTCTGCACCATGAAGGGGGTACTGCTTGTGCTGACCTTGTTGGTAACCTCAGAGCTGGGCTTCCAGACAGGTGAGAGTTGAAAGATGGCCTTTCTGATCCTTAACTCACCCCAGCTTACTGTCATTGAGATCTCCAAGCTCGTACAGGCCAGATCTTGATGGTTCCTGGGAACATACTGCCCCAGAGTCAAGTAGAAAACCCTTGAAGCTTTCAGCCTTAGACTGCTGTAGTGTGGGATGGGTGTGGGGTGTTGGTGATAAAGAGTCCTCAGCTGCATGCACAGAAGGAGAGAGTGGTACTTATGTGAACACCATGGGATGTGCAGCTTGGTATGCTCAGGCCCATAGTCAAGGCAGCGGGTTCAGCAGTCCGAGCCCCTGAGAACCCTTGTCCGGCCGGGAGCAAATGCTTCATGGGAAATGCACCAGGTCTGGGAGGCAGCAGCCTGGGGAAGGTCAGTCAAGACATCTCTTAGAGCAGTGAAGTCTGTGCCTGCGCCTCCTTCAACGCCACGTTTCCTGTCTGTCTTTTCAGCAGAAGCATGCCCTATTTTCTATGAACTCTTCACTGCACTGGGCACTGGAAGCAAAACACTTTTGAACGCTGCCCTTAATCCGCTCAATGCTACTGCCGAAGAAAGGGAGGCCTTTGGAAAAATCCAGGACTGCTACAACGAGAATGGATTTCGGGCTAAATTACTGGATGCAATACTCATGGTAATGTCCTCTCTAGGTCCCCAACCCCACCTCATATGCAGTGTTCAGCAGATGTTGTGTACAAATGATCCTCGGAAGGATAATCGCATGCCACACAAATCTACAGTACAGCCCACAAGCCCACCCTACAGCCTGTGTCATACGCAACACACCCTGTGCACATCCAGTCTGTTCTGCTGCCACATGTTCCCAAAATACCAGGTCACTCACACATGATTGGTGAACACGGGAATTATATCAGTGTCATGTAGAAAATGAGTCAGATCTGGGATTCTCATCTTATAGGACAGAAAGAGTTTTAATCCTCTGGCAAAAAAATCTGGCACCTATTTGCCGGCAGCTCTACTTTAGGAAGGAGAAGATTTCTGCTATTGACCAGTTTCACCTTCTGTAGCGTCCGCTGTGATTCTACTCCCTGGCTTAGTAGGAGCCTTCCTTCCAGTGCTTTCTCAGCCCAGGGTCGGAGTCTCCTTCCGTGGCTGGGATTCTCAAGGTCAGGGAGGTGCATGTGGAGGCTCAACACAGCTGCTCAGTGTCCCCCATGATCTGATTCTTAATTCATTTTAAAATGACAGCTCCATGACAGTGATGTACTGTCTGAAGAGTGTGTTTCTCACTCTCTGTTAACCAAGGTGCTTTTATTTAGAGTCAGATTTTGTAAAATAAGCCCTTTTTCAAGAAAAATCATTTCTTCTCCAAACACATACACTCAGGGGACCTGAGATTGTTTTCTAGGTATTTATAACACATTCATATATCTGACATCCCCAACGGATGTGCTCAGGTACAGAGGGCTTCAGGAGAATGCACACTCAGCCATCTGGTTCCTCCCGAAGCTCTAGCTTCCACTATGCTTCCAGAATGCTCTCACCTTTACCTGTGCCTGGATCACGTGGTATTTCAGACTTCTGACAGCTATCATACGCTGCAGCCCCCTGTCCATGGGAGAAGCTGCAGGCAGAGTCAGTCACTAGAGATGAATCTGAATCAATGAGAATTTTCTTCTTGTGGATGAGAAGTAGGTCATCCTTCGAGACTGGACAATTCTGCTAAACGGACAGACCCTGCCTGAAGTCACCTTTGTCTGTATCTGTCTTTCTGTTTCACAGATGTCCATCACCTTGAGTAAACAATGCTTGTCATTCTATACCACCGAAGAAACGGAGAACATTAAAGAACTCCTTGAAAAAAGTAAAGCCATGTGAGAAATATGAGTCCTTACATGTGATGCCTGAGCCGAACGTCAGCACTGTCCTTCCCCTCTCCTGAAGCTGGAATCCAGACACCTGTTCCCATCTGGTCTACTCTTAGACTGACTCTAATAAACACCTGCATCTCTGTTCTGTGTCCCACGTCTGTGTGCTGGGAGGTAATTGTGTGAAACACCTGCATCTCTGCTCTGTGTCCCAAGTCTGTGTGCTGGGAGGGAATTGTGTGAAACACCTGCATCTCTGCTCTGTGTCCCACGTCTGTGTGCTGGGAGGGAATTGTGTGAAGTCTGCAGGAGATCTGGGAGATGCTGAGAGCAGTGTCATGTGCTCACTCTGGGCGGGGGATCTAAGTTAGGCAGAAACAGGATGAATCCTGGTCCTGTCACTCACTGGCTCCCTGATCACGGGAAACCACTGTAGCCTTCTGAGACTGTAAATAGCAACTATGCAGCCACAGGCCTCATGAGCCTGAAAGGACAGAAAGGTCAACAGCTACGCACCACGTATGTTGGGCCATGGGGTCATCAGTTTCAGGGCCTCTGATCCCTTTCTCATGGATCCACTAAGTGCTGAGTGACTCTGGAAGGACCTGGGTTTGCTCCTCCAATGTGCTTGGTGTCCTAGTGGCGTTCAGCATGCTTCACAGGCCACCCGTGTCATTGCTGCTCTGGAGTTCTGGCCCTGTGACCTGGTCCACACAGAGCTTGACCTGGGAGAAGGGGAGAGAGGGAGCAGATGCGAACTCATCCTGAGGGAAGGGTGCTGTCCCTGAGAGAGCTCAGGCCCTGAGCCTTTACTCAGAGGATAACACCTGTAGCTGGTTGCTCACTGGTCCTCTGCTCTGGATGATACACAGTGCCGGAAGTGGTTTGTGTGGCAGAATAAATCGCGCACTGAAAGAGCAAGGGTAAGGGACGGAAGGCAGAGAGAGAAAGAGAGAGGGGCAAGCTATTGTCCTAAAGAGGACTGGGGTATAGGAAGCAATGCACAACCCGCCCCCATGGTCATAAACCATTACTCCCTCTGATGGGCCTTATCAGACCATTGTTAACTCCTGTTTCAAAACAATGGCCCTGGAACATACCACCCCCAGCCACAAAGTGATTGCTGTTCTGCAAATACCTCCTTGTCCCTTATCAGACCCAGGCCTTATCCACACACCAACCTGCATAGTTCTATCTCTACATATGAACATACTTCACGTCTCCTGCAGCTGGAATCAGTGTGGTTTCTGCACCAATTCCTGCCAGGTTCCTCTCCTCAGTGACTAATAATAAAAGTCAATCTGGATTATTGAGGTTGGTGGCTTTTCCTTTCCACTCCTTCTTCTAACATTTTGGTGCTGAAACCCAGAAGAGTTCTGTGCAGGTCCAAGTACCTGGCTGACCTCCCCGCTCAGACACACCTTCTCGTCTACCTCTTCCCCCAACCCCAGAATCAGATTCCCTTCACCCACCCACTCACTCCCAGCCTATCTGGGGCCCAGTTCAGGACCCAGAGACCTCAAGCCATTTGGGGGCCACCTCATCACCACATTGGCAGGGAAGGGCTTTATTCCAAAGATCATATTGTGTGAAGGCCCAGGTCAGCTGGTGGGTGACAAAATGAAGCAAGGCAAAGGACTCACATCTCTGCTGGATATGAACGATTTTTTACAGAATTCTACACTCTTATATAGTCAGATCTCAGGGTCACTACAGGAATACTTGAAAACAATGGACATTAGTCAAGCATTGATCACACACAAGATGACGAATCTCTTACAGTTAATCAATAAACTTTAAGGAATGCAAGGATTCTTTTAAGCATTCTAATAAATAGAAGAAAAACCAGTCATCCTGTACTTGTTGACAAATGTCCTATTTCTATTCTAATAGTCATCATGATTTATAGCAGTGTTTTGAACTTAAACAAAGGGGGTAGTTTTCCACCCAGTCCTTGTTTTCAAGCCATGTTTGGACTTTATTTACCTCTGCTTTTGACCTCTTCTTTGCTGTCCTTCATTTCCCCCGTTTTGTTTAGCAACATTCTGAAGCATCAGGCCGACTACGGCAGCTTTACGCTGAGCTATTATTTGCGTCCTGTGGGATTTCCTGCAAAGTAGGAAAAATAATAAGAAACATACATATTATTAAAAACAATAAAGAAGCATGTGTAAAACCAGATACTTTAAATTGATTAAAAGGATTCATTTTTCCCAGTTCATCAGCAATTCCAGCAAGAATATCATTACCAGATACATCTTGCAGTTGACTAGAAAATGTTTTCTGAATATCTGATTGTAATCTTAAAATTTCATAGGTCACATTACCATGGTTTACTGAATGTTTTCTAATAGTGAAGAATTCCGTTGCACAGGAATAACACAAAATTGAGAAACATTCCAATCACATTTCAAGGTCAATTGTTGCTGTAAACTAACAGTTTGATCCTAGCACAACAACAGTTATTTCAGCATCTAACACACTGTCAATGTGCCTTTGAGAGTTCCAGTTTTTCTAAATCCGCAGGCCACTGCTGTATGAAGTATACTGTTTGTATACTTTGATGTAACGTGACTCCTGCTGTTGAGGCGGTGACTGCGATTATTCCTATGATGGCAGCAATAATTAGTCCAATCATTCTTTTAGTCCTTTTTTTCATTTGTTCTAAAATGTGAACTAGCATGGATTCTGACGGTGACTCCTCCCATCGCCTCCGAGAGAGCAGAAGACAAAGTGCGATAACTGAAACAGGTTCGGAATGACCGCTTTTATACTTAAAATGTTTCCATTACTACCTTCCTGTCATCTCTGATTTACATCAAAGACCAGGGAGCTCTGCTGGCCTCATATATATAGATGTCTCCCACTCCGTTATTTAGCTGTTCAAAAGAGAGACAGATATTACCTTAAGTTAACATGGCAAACTTCATCTCTTGTTCTTCAGAGACTAAGCCTCTCTTACATCTTCAAGAGATAGAAATATAAACTTTCTACCCTCCCTCACCCTGGCTGCACTTAAGATTTTATGTAATTCTTCATGTGTGTCTGTGACAGGTCCATATCTTTGCCAAACCTATGTAAGAACAGTTCTAAATATTTAAAAAGAAAACTGATCATTTTTAAATCCTACCTCAAGACTCACAAAGACATCTTAAAGTATTATATTATAATAATATATTGGAAACAATTCTTCATCTCTCTGTGCTAACTTTTTAATATTTTATTTAATGTGTATCTGTGCATAAACATATTGCCTACATATATATAAGTGCACCTGTGTCATGTAATGTCTGCAGAGGTCAGAAGAGTATGTTGGATTTCTGAAACTGGAATTATGGATGGTTGTTAGCCACCATGTGGGTGCTGGGAATCAAATCCAGGTCCTCTGCAAGAGCAGCCAGTGTTCTTAACCACTGAGTCACTTCTTCACACACACACATACACACACACACACACACACACACACACACACACACATTTTTATACATAGTATTTTATGCTTTAATTTTTTAAAAAAAGATTTTTAGCTAAATACTTATTAAGTAATTAACATACTACAAAGAAACAAGTGGCTCAAAAAATAATGATAAAATTAAAAAACACCAAAATTTTATCTTCTGGGTGCTTCAAACCCTAATAGAAAGCAAATGCTTTTTAACAAAAAATAATTTCAAACTACCTGGTATAAAAAAACAAGACTATTAATATATTTTACCTGTATTTATTATTGTGTTGCAAGATAACATATATATGTTTTCTGTTTCAAATATAGCCTCTGGTAATCCCAGCACAGAGGCAGGGGCAGATGGATCTCTGTGAGACCAAGGCCAGCCTGGTCTACATATAACCTCTTGTATTTTCATTTTAAATTATCTCACTAGAATGTTTTCCTAATTTTTATTTAAAGGAAAAACAATCAAAGTAAAATTCTATTCTTTAATTTAAAAAAAAAAAAAGAAAAAAAAGACTATATCCAGGTATTTCTAATCTGTTCTTGTACTATAGATTTTAAGGAGATAAACTTTGAGATTGACATGTGTCCACTTCATCTGAAAGCTCATTCATAAGAACTTCAGAGGTGCCAAAGGTTGGTACTCATCTTCAAGTAACTGAAAATCTAGTACCCCAAGTAACAACATTTCTCTCATTTTTCTGTTCCTGAAATTCTTTCATAATTAGATATTTTAATGATTTCTGATATTTAATATTTCATTTGGTATATTCCTAAATTGTAAAATACTACTAATTTTGGCTTAAATTATGTTAAAAATAATTATATGTTTCCTTTCATTAGGCGGTTTTTTGCTATGAATATTTACTGACCCAGACCCTCTACCTTACTGAAAACTAGTTTCCATATTTAAAAGATTCAAGTGTTTTCATTATTTGTAAAATATATATACATGTATGAATATATATGTAGTTCTCATTATTCAGTAAAATTTGGATTGAAAATGTCTAGTTTTCAAATTTGCATATATATCCAACCAATTAGATAAAAGTCCCTATAACAAGCTCCAATATTTAACAAAGTAACCAACCTCATTTTCTCTAGCTACAGATACCAAATGACTTGAGTTAACTCTTATCCAAATGAAATAAAAGACATCACTCTCTCATAACAATACTCATAGTATTTTATACTTTAAGTTACAATGTTCCTTGATTCAATAACTATCTAAGATGTCCTATATAGTACAATTAGCTGGGATTAAAAAATAATAATTAAAGAATGTTTATATTTTACTAATAAAAGGAAACAAGCAACACAACAGTGACTCCTTCTAGGGTCCCATTTCCATTTCTAATAAAATCAAAAGAAATATTTGGTTATGCCTACAAGGTCTATAAAATTCCAATTTTTAACAGCTTTGACATCTTGTATCTATCAATGTTATTAATATTTGGTATGTAAATTAAGATGTTCTTGTTAAAAGAAAATTTAAAGAATATCATATTGTTATATAATGTCTTCTGTTTTTCATTTCCTTTTCTAAACTGAATCTGGTATGAAAAACCAATATAATAAAGCATATCAAGTGATTATGCACAGATAAGATCTACCAATTAGTACTAGGCACTCCACAGGTTATAGCTATGAAAACTAACTAATGAAAAAAGAAATCCCCAAATTAGAAGATTACAGATTTCTTCAACAACTCCAAATATAAATAGAATAGTTCAGAGACTACAAATAACTGAAAAACAAGGGAAACATAGTCAGTCTTGGCTTTTTAATGCTTGTTTCCTTAATCTGTTCAATTTGCTCCTATTCCTAAGCAATGATCTTGATTATTTTAAGTAAATCCTATTATATGTCACATAAACATGTCACATACAAAGGACAAAAGAAAATAAAAAGTCAGATGCAACTCAGATGGCTAATAGTTTCTTGGTTCTGGGGGACTGGTATTTTATTTTATGTGTATGACTGTATTGCTTGCCTGTATGTAGGTACAGCTGTGCTGTGCAGGGCCTGCAGAAGTCAAAAGAGGGCTTCAAATTACAAGCGGTTGTTAGCCACCATGTGGGTGCTGGGAATCAAACACAGGTCTTCTGTAAGAGCAGCCAGTGCCCTTAACTGCTGAGCTACCTCGCCAATCCCTGGCTAATAGTTTTGATATGATCCAGGAATGTCTTCCCTTCAGTTTCACAGCACAACCTGAAATGGCCCTGGAAATTTCCTTCAGTTCCTCTCAGCTAAGCATGTACTCTATAATCCAGGTACATCCCCAGCTCCTTCATTGGTTATATGATTATGGGCACAGGAAAAAAAAATGTAACAAATTTTCATGATAAAAGTAACAAACCACAAGGAAACAGTTTTCCAGGCTTCTGGGAACTTTTTCATATGAACTTTCAACAACGGTGATAGCATGCACAAGACCCATGCAAACTCAATCAGTCAAAAACCCAGCATAGAATGGGGAAAGCCCCAACCTTAGCCAAGGAACTATTGGGTGAGGGAGAGTTGGTCCTTTTTAAGGGAATAAAGCTAGACAGGCTGAACTGGCTCCAGTGGATGAACTCACACTGAGGGACATCTGGCACACAAACTTGAATCAATAGACCTTAACATATATGACAGAATGCATGAGATCCAGCAGATGGTCTACAGAGGTGAGAGGTACAGGTAGGGGAGGGTGTCTACATATGATTAAGATATACTGGATGAAATGCACAAACAATTCAATAACAAATATATATTGAAAAGAATAACAAACCAGGACCAAGAAGATCCTCAGTCTGGTAGAGGAAACCTATGAAAATCGAAGAGCTAACATTGTACTTAATGATGAGGTATTCAAAGCCACGACCCTAGAGTAGGTATGGTAACCCACTGTGATGGTTTGAATGAAAACATCCCCCACAGGCTCCAAGTATTTGGCCATTCTGTTCCCAGCTGGTGACAGTCTGGGGAGATTTTAGGAAGTGAGGCCTTGCTGGAGGAGGCACATCACTGGAGGGCAGGCTTTGAGAGTGCTTAAACCTTGCCAGATTTCCAGTCACAGGCAAGCTCTTAGGCTGGGAGCAGACAGCAGCCAGATGCTTTGCCAAAATATTCCAGCTGCTGCTTAAGGCCTTATTTCCCTCAGGAACTACTTTGCTCCCAGCACCATTTTCCACCAGGCTCCTACAGCAATGGTCCATTAAGCTCTGCTTACAGCATTCAACCGTTTTTCTAGTCCAAGCTTCCGAAGTCTCTGCCACATCCCTCTAAAACCCCAGGCTCTTCACAACAACACCCGAGTCGTGGTACCAACTTCTGTATTCATTACTTTTCTGTTGCTGTGATAAAACACTATGACCAGGGCCACTTTCAGAAGGAGGAGTTCATTTGACTTACAGTTCCAGCAGTAAGAGTCTATAATGGCGGGTGAGGCTTGGCAGAAGGAGGTGGTCAGAGCAGGAAGCCAAACGATCACATCTTCAAGCAGGCACAGCAAGGTAACGGGAAATCAGTAAATGCTGCCCACACATTTGATAACACAGATGAACTGAATGAGATGAATTCCTTATAAGACACAGTTGACCCAGCACAATAACCTACTCAGTCAAAGGCTGGCATTTCCCTAAAATCAAAACCCAACGGAGACAGTACAGAAAATCAAAAGCTACAGTCCCCTCTCTCTCACGATTATGGACATTAAAATCTTCAACAAGAGATTAGCTAGCAAATATTTTGTACATGAAAAGAATTATATCTCATTATCATTTTTTACTTACCTGTTAGAGAGATTTAACACTTTTTAAATCTTTTCAGAGAAACGACTTTTAGGTTTCCTGATTTTCTGTAGCTTTCTTTTCCTCTTGATTTTTCTTTTCACTGATTTCTGCTCTCATAGGGCAGCATATCAGTCTCATAATCTAAGGAAGTAGTTGTGATCAGTGATCTTATTAGTTTTCAACTGTAACATGAATTCAAAGTTATGAAAGTCCTTCTGCCTACTAACCTTTGATTCACCTTACACAAATATTGGTAAGTTGCGTTTTTTCTTATATGTGATTTTTTTTCCCCTTGAGAATTCCTTAATATTTTTGTCTGAGACAATCTTCATTTTCAGCGGATCATTTCCCCAAATATAGAATTCTAGCCTGGGGATCTGGAGAAGTGGCTCAGCAGTTAAGAGCACTGGCTGCTCTCACAGAGGACCCAGGTTCCATTCCCAGCATCCACATGGCAGTTAACAATCATCTGGAACTCCAGTTCCAGGGGATCCGATGCCCTCTTCTAACCTCTGAGGACACTGCACAACATGAGTGCACTTACATGCAGGCAATACACTCATACACATAAAAAAATAAAATAAAATAAAGAATTCTAGGCTGGGTATTTTTGCTTGTTTGTTTCACTGCTTCCCTCTCCTTATTTACATGTTTTCTGAAGGAAGTATCTTGGTTATTTATCCATGTGTCATTTATAAGTGTTGCTTAAATTCCAAACACTGTGGCATATTCTGCTAATTGTTCGGTTACTGATTTCTAATTTCATGTCACTGTGGTCTTCAAGAATGCTTTGCAGGACTTCTAGTTTTGAATGTTTTTAATATCCCCAAGTGCAGTCTATTTTGGTGAATGCTCCCTGAGACCTGAGTAAGAGTGTACTGTGCTATTGATGAGTCAGATATTCCATAAATGCAAATTAGATCCATTTTTATAAACCACGGGGCTATGGCACTTTTCTGGGGTTGAATCAGGATATCTCTTTCCTTGAAATCAATATGTTACTCTAGCTTTGTTAACCTACTATAGCTTTGAAATTTATAAAATGAGTTTCTGACGGGTATCTTATACTTGGGTCTTATTTTTAAACCCATCCTTTTGTTTCTTGTTTTGTTTTTTGAGACAGGGTTTCCCTTTAGCATCACTTGGCCTGGAACTTGAGATGTTAGACCACACTGGCCTTGATCTCATTAATACGGAGTGTTGGGATCAAAGGCGTGAACCACCATGCCCACTGATTAAATCCACTCTGTCTTAATTCTCCAGCCAGACCATTCACATTTAAAATAACTGCTATACCCAGATGAAAAGCTAACATGTTCTCTTTGATTTCTGTTCATGGTGTTTGCCCTCCGCCCATCTGAGGCTTTCCTGGTTGTAACTGAGCATTTTGTAGTATTCTGTGTTCCTCATTATCCTGGCACACTTATCCTTTTTCTTTGACATTTTAGTAGCTGTTCTAAAATTGGCAATATACATTTTAAAAAGTATCTAAACCCACTTAAGTCTATGCCATCCTCACAGGTAGTACAAGTAGCTTCCAACAGAATAGACCCATTTTCTCAATTGCTCTATCCCTATCTCTTAATTAGTATAATTTAAAAGACTTATTTAGCTTATGTGTGAGTGTATGCCTTCATGTATGCATGTGTACCACATGATGCCTGGTGTCCACAAAGGCCGGAAGAGGGCATCAGAGTCCCTGGAACTGGAATTACACATGGTTATCAGTTGCCATGTGGGTGTTTGGAACCAAACCCCAGTCCTCTAAAAGAGCAAAAAATGTTCTTAACCACTGATCCATCCTTCCAGCCTCTCTAAACCTATTTCAACCCTGTTAGCATTCTTGTTTTGGACATTTACCTTAGATAAGCAGAGTAAAGTTCAATTGCATGTATTCTTGTGTATGCATGTATGCCCATGTGCATTATCCATGCAGGTGCATATGGAGGCCACAGCTTCATGTCAGGATGTCTTCGTCCATTGTTTATCCACCTTGTTTTTTGAAAGAGGGTCTCTCACAGCAGGCTGAAATTTTTCTTTACCTTCATGTTATCAATTGATTGCGTCGTCAGAAAATTTACATTTGAAATTCTAACTCCCAAGAAGATGGTATTAAGTAGGTGTCTGGGAACTGACAGCTCCTAGTATCAGCTAAACTGGCTGGGCAATGGGCCCCAGGGATCCACCTGTGTATTATTTCTAATATATCTGTTAAATCCATTGAATATTTCTTTTCTCTCCAAAGAGCTTCTAGCATGTCTGATCAGGCAGGTCCCCTGGCAAGAAATCACTTCAGATTTTGTTTATTTGAGAATCTTCATTTTCTTCCATTTTGAAGATACATCTCTGGCTACAGCATTCTAAGTTGGTAAGATTTATGCATGTGGATGGGAGCGCACTTCTGCATGTATTGCTTCTCCACCTTTTTTTTTGAGACAGGGTCTCTCTCCAATCGGCTAGCTAGCTGACCAGCATGCCCTTGCTCCTGTCTCTACATTCCCAGTGCCAGGATTACCAGGGTGTGCCACAACAACTGACTTTTTATGTGAGAGCTGGGGATTTGAACTCAGTTCTTCATATGTTCCTGGCAAGCATTTACTGGCTGAGCCTCTCCCCAGCCCTGTAGAAATTTATTTCAACACATTAAGCATTCATTCTATTTTGTTTGCATGATTTTACCTGAAAATTGGAGGTGATCTTCATCGCTATTCCTCTTAATGGAAGGCGTTTTGTTCCTTTGGCTTCTTGAAGATTTTGTCTTTGTTTTCATGAAGCCTGAATACACCTTATGATATAAAATATCATGTATGTGATAGACTTAAATGTAAGCACAGTACAGAAAACCTGTGGGTGCTGCTAAGTTTACAGAAAACCTGTGGGTGCTGCTAAGTTTACAGAGGGAATATCTATATTAGAAATGTCTCAGGGCTGGAGAGGTGGCTCAGTGGGTAAGAGCACTTGCTGCTCTTGCAGAGGAGTTGGGTTTTGTTTCCAGTACCCACATAGCAGCTAACAACCATCTGCAATCTAGTTGCAGGGGATCTGATGCCCTCTTCTGGCCTCTGAGGGCATTGCACACATGTGGGGCACTTACATATATGCAGGCAGAACACTCATACCAAAATAATTCAATCAAAAACATTTTAATGTCTCAATCAGAAACAGATTCTACCTGAGAAATCAGAATTAAGGCAAACTGAACTCAAAAGAAGGAAATAATAAACATGGGACAAGTTAGCAATGTGAAAAACAAAATAACTAGAGAAAAATAAAAACTAATGGCTATTCTTTAAGAAGATATTTTAAATGGATCTACCTCTAACTTGCTGACAAAAGAAGATAAAAGAAAATGCAAATTACCAATGTGAGAAAAAGGTAAGGAGATATTATTAGAGTCTATAGATGTTAAAATTATCTCAATCAAGTAAGCTTTACTTCAGAGATGCAGGGACAGTTCAACATATGCAAATCAATGTGTAATACAACACATAAATGGACTAAAGGTCGGAAATCACATGATCATTTCAACAGAGAAAGAAAAAGCTGTCAACAAAAATCCAACATCCCTTCATGATAAAAGTCCTGAAGAAACTTGGAACAGAAGGAACATATTTCATCACAATAAAATCTATATATGACAAACATATATAAGCCAACATTACATCAAATAGGAAAAAATTCAAAGCATTTCTACTAACACCAGAAATAAGATAAGCATATCTGTCCACTTTCACCACTCCTATTCAATATAGCGCTAGCAGTCTTAGCTAGAACAGTAAGACAAGAGAAGCAAATGAAAAGGACACATGGGAAATGAAGACATTGAAGTACCCTTATTTGCAGAATGATATGATAAGACCCTAACGACTCCATCAGAAAACTCTGAGAACTGATAAACTTTCAGCAAAATGGCAGGATACAAAATTAACATACAAAAACCTGTAACCTTCCAATATGCCAGTGACGAACACGTTAAGAAAGAAACCAGAGAGACAATCTCATTCATTGGGGGAAAAATGTCCAAAAAGTCCTCCATAATGAAAAGTTTAAAACACACAATAGAGCAGTTGAAGACCACACTAGATGATGAAAAGACCTCCTGTGTTGGAATAATCAATATTGTGAAGACGGTAATCTTACCACAAGCCATCTACAGACTCAATGTAATCCTCATCAAAAGAACAATGCCATTCTTCACAGAAAATAATAATAATAGTAATAAGTCTGTGTGTGTGGAGGCCAGAGGTCAACACTGAGCATCTTTGTCTATTGTTCCCCACTTCAGTAAGTGGCCAGCCAGAGAACTCCAGGGATTCTCTCACCTCTGCCTCCCCAGTGTCAGGACTACCAGCACCTGGCAGCACGCCTTACTTTTTAACTCGATGCAGGGATCCAAACTCAAGTCCTGATGCTTATACAGCTAGCACTTCACCAACAGAGCTACCTTGTCAGACCCCAACATCTTAACAGTATAAAGTCAAAGGACATTGTTGGGCATAATGCAAGGTGGGCCTAGCAAGGCCACCTGCTAGGAGGAATAGAGGAATGGCTCCTGTGGGTGTGGCGTTCTGCTCTGGCTAGTTGTGAGACCAGCACCTGGAAAGAACCTGCCTACCTGGGGACAAACTTGCTATTGGCTGTATTTGGGACCCCCGCCCCCATAAGGTCATTGGCTACCCAGACCTATAAGAGCTTGTGCACATATTCAGTAAACAAGTTGGCAGTGCCACGTGCTTGGCCTGCTTCCCATCCAACTCCCGGATTCTGTAGCTTGACTCTGCGTCTACTCACCCCCAACCCCTCAGGCTGGCCCCCCCACAAAGTCCACTCAGGCTGGCCCCGAGTGGTGAGACACGACAATAACTGATACAATGATAGAACATTATCTGATTTCCAAGATTAATTATTAACCCAAGTGTGGTGGTACCTGCCTTTAATCCCAGCACTCAGGAAGCAGAGGCAGGTGGATCTCTGTGAGTTCAAGGCCAGCCTGGTCTACAGAGAGACCCTGTCTCAAAAAGACATATATATATACATATATATATATATTATAAAAAATTATATTGACTTAGGGCTCAAGAGACGGTTCAGCAGTTAAGAGCACACTAGCTGCTCTGGAAGAGGACCCATGTTCAGTTCCCAGCACCCACATGGCAGCTAACTCCAAGGGATCTGATGCCCCCTTCTGACCTCACAGGCATTGTATAACATGAGGGTGCTTACACACATGCAGGCAATACATCCATATACATAAAGTAATAATAAAAAGAATATTTTTAAAATTATGTTGACTTTAAGGTATCAGCAAAACAACTCATACAGATCACATTAGTTTTAAGAAATGTTCAAAAGCAATTTGGTAAACACTGTTTTCAACAAATGCTGCTGAAACAATTGGATATCAACATTAAAACTAAATTAGAAGGAAACTATGACCCCCAAACCTCACTCAGTATATAAGCATTAACTTGAAATGGATTTAAAATAGTTTATAAAATTAAAAGGATGAAGCCTGTATTAGGTAACATAGGAGAGAATTTTTAAATCTTGGGTAATTCTTAAAATACTCACTAAAAAGATGTTCGATAAAGGGGAAAAATGCTTTCAACTTTATTAACAGTAAAAATTTCCAAGGTGGAAAAGACTTGTTAAGAGTCTGAAAATAACTTAGGGGGCAGAGGCAGGCAGATTCTGTAAGATCAAGGCCAACCTGGTCTACAGAGTAAGTTTCAGGCCAGCTGAGACCATAGGAAGACCCTGACTCAAAAAAAAAACAAAAGCCAAAAGGCTAGAAGACTATACTGGCAAATCATATGTCTAACGAAGAGTTTGTGCACAAATTTATCCAAAATCTCAAAACTTAATAATAAACAACAACAAAAAAATTAATGGAAGAAAGATTTGAGTAGATGTTTAACTAAAGATAAAGGAGGGCTGGGAAGATGGCTCTGTAGCTAGAGCACCTGTCTAGTAATAACAAGGAACTGAGTTTGAATTCCCAGAACCCATACAAAGTCAGACATGATACCACACATCTATAACCCCATAGTGAGATGGGAGGAGGGAGGAGAATCCCTACAAACTCGCAGATCAGCTAGACTGGAGTACACAGTGGCGAACAAGAGACCCTGTCTCAAACAAGGCACAAGGTGAGAACTGACACCTGAAGTTGTCTTCTGACCTCTATACACACATGCGCTCTCACTCTCTAACACACACACACACACACACACACACACACACACACAAAAGAGGGAAGGGAATGGCAGGAATACAAATAAAAATTCTAAACAATATTAGGGATTAAGGAGAAACAAAATACTAACCCAGTGAAGGATCTGTATATACCTTAAGAAAGAAAAAGACAACGAGAGCACAGCAAGTGACGGTGAACACCAAGGAAGTGAACGTCTCCTAACTGCGGTCAGTAGGTAAAAAGAGAAACATGCACACAGCCTCTGACTAAAGAGTGTTTACGATCATTGGGTCTTTTGACGGGACATCTTAGACAACTTTCTAAGAGAGGAAGCCCCTTCCTTAGAAAGAGCAAGGGGGAGCAGGAACACATCCCACACATGCAAACCAGCAACTCCTAAGTGTACAGACCTATCTTAAGTCTTAACATGTAAGCTAGTATTTTTCCCAAAAAACAACATCCCGGAACCAGGTACCACTATAATCTAAAACCTGTTGACACTATCCCAACCAGACAGTCCTAAACTATTTACTCTGCCTGTGGAATCCCCAATAAAGGAAGAGGCCTCCCACTTGGAACTTTCTGCCTCCTAATCAACCCTGGTCTCTCCAGGTGGCTGTGAGTGGCACCTTGTATACTCCTTCTCAAGACATAAATACGAAATTCTTTCAAGGTCAGTGATCTCTTGGGTCATCAGTCAGTACTCTAAAGTAAAAATCCCATGGGTAGAAGTTAAGACAATCAGGCCTTTGACTCTTGGCTATTCACCTAAAGAGAAAACTAGTATGTGAATATTCATAGCAGTTTTATTTCCCAAACCAGAAGTGATCTAAATGTCCCTTAACAGATGAACAGACAAACTGTGGACCAATGATATAAGAGAATCCAGGCTTCTAACAAAATAATCAAGTACTCAGATTCTAATGAGAAATCTTTATGGTTGCATAGAGGAAGAAAGACACTGTTACTTCATTTACATAAACTTCTAGAAAAGGAAAACAAATCTAGAGTGAAGATAAATGGTCACAGAAAGGGACAGTGAGGGAAAGAATGACGGAGGAAGGCACGTCAAGGGTGATGAACACACTCAATGTCAGGACTGCGGTGGTGATTACATGCGTTTATACATTGGATAAAACCTTTATTTCATACTTAGGGCACATCAGTTCTACCCCAACAGAGCTTTAAAAGAAACAGTTCATTATAAAAGTCTGCTTCTCTGGGAAAAAAACAGAAAGTTTGGCAAACACATACGGGTTCCACCTTAATTATCCTCATCCTTTGAAAGAGACACCCCCACGTCAAAGGAAGCAAAGTCACAGGAATCGCAAGTCATAGGATGAATTCTCATCTCTTTCCTCTTCTAGCTACACTTTCTTGTCTATGTAGCTCTGGCAACCTAGAAACTTGAGGATATTTGCTACTATAGTGGTATCTACAGAGAAACAACCAGGAAAGTCCCGAAATCATCTGGACATGCTCATGGCTCACAGCTAGAGCGAACAGAGCCTTTCTGGAAGCACACTTAGTGGTGACTCTCGTGTATCTGCCACTCCCAATTCTACTAATCACATTCAATGTGTGGATGTATTTACAGCAGACTCTAAGGATTTCCTATCATGCGTGATTTCCCTCAGGGAAAATCAGCAGGAGATAATAAACAAGTCAGGCTTCTCGGAGCATTGCACAATCTAACACTCACATGCCAGATGCTAGAAGAGAAATATATGGCTTCAGCCACAGGTACTGAGTAATGTAACTCAGGCAAGGGCCTTAGGCAGATCACAAACTGCAATGAAATGCCTCACATACCTGTCACCCACAGGGAACATGTCCAGATGTGACCGTTAACTTGTGGTCGATGGCTACTTCACGAAGGCCATGCTCAGGATACCTCTGGTGTCATTATGTTGACCCAGGAGGTAACATGCTCCCTGCACTCCAAGGCTTCAAAGTCAACTTCCTGGCACCAAAGGAGGACAAGCCATTGTATTGAGGTTTTCTCCAAGGTGATTTATGTGATTTTGTTGGTGTTTAATGAGACTGGATTTGTGGGTGAAGAATTTCGAACATTCACTGCACTCAAAAGGTTTTTCTCCAGTATGGATTCTCTGGTGTTGAATAAGTGTTAATTTAAGGCTAAAGCACTTTCCACATTCACTGCATTTATAAGGTCTTTCTCCAGTGTGAACTCTCTGATGCAAGTTGAGGGTGGATCTTTGGCTAAAACATTTCCTACAGTGAATGCATTCATATGGCTTTTCACCAGTATGAACTCTTTGATGCTGAATAAGGCCTGAGCTTTGACTGAAGAATTTTCCACACTCAGTGCACTGATAGGGTCTTTCTCCAGTGTGGATTCTCTGATGCCGAACAAGTGTGTTTTTATAGCTAAAGAATTTTTCACATACCCCACACTTATAAGGTTTTGAGTCCCTGTGAATTTTCTCATGTTGAGTAAGGCCATACCTTTGTCGAAAGGGTTTCCCACACTCACTGCATTCATAAGGACTTTCGTTACTGTGGCTTTTATGATGCTCAACAAGTCTGCACTTCCTGCTAAAGACTTTCCTGCATTCAGTACATTCATAAAGCCTTTTAGTGTGAACCCTCTGATGCTGAACAAGTCTGTATTTGTGGCTGAAAGCTCTCCCACATTCGTTACATTTATAAGGCCCCGGTATAATGTGAACTTTGTGGTGTAGAGTAAGGTCAGAATGGCTAAAGCACTTCCCACAATCACTGCACTCACTAGCACTCGCCCCCCTGGGAACTCTCTGATGTACATTAAGGCTAGAGTTATGACTACACAATCTGCCACATTTGCTGCACTCACAAGGCTCCTTTCCATTGGGGATTCTCTCATGCTGAAGAAGTAAGTGTTTGCTGCCATAGGCTATCCCACACCTGCTACAGGCGTAGGGTCTTTCCCCAGAGTGAAGTTGTTCATGCTGAACAAGAAAGCATCTTTTCCTGAAGATCTTCCCACATTCGTTACATGCATAAAGTCTTTCTTCAGTGTGAATTTTCTTATGCCTAACAAGATGGGATCTTCTGACATATGTTTTCTCACATTCAGTGCACTTGTAAGGCCTTTCTCCATTATGAATACTCTGGTGCTCAAGAAACCTATTTTTCTGGCTAAAAGTTTCCTCACATTCACTGCATCTGTCATGTCCCCCTCCAACATAAGAGGGTAAGTTCCCTTTGTTGTGCATGGTCTCATGCTGGAGTAGACCTGAGTTTTCCTCACTCTCTGCACATACGAAAGGAATCTCTGGTATGGGGACCCTGTCGTTGTTCATGCAGGAATCCCTTTCCTCATCACCACTGAGGTCTTTCCTTCCATTGTGCTGGTGCTGGGGGATGCTTATACTGAAGGAGAATTGTCTTCCACATGCCCCACATGTATGCAGTTTGCCCATGGAATGTATTCCCTGTTGCTCAGCCTGCAGAAAGATATGTTTCATGACTGGGCCACACATCTCACAAGGGTAGGTTTTCTGGACGACTGGATCAGCTGTGAGAGCCTTGATCTTTGATCCTCCTTGATAAAGTGCCTCCTCAACCTCCACGTGAAACCAAAACCCTGAAAGGAGAAAATATTAAAGTACATGGAAACATCAGTGAGAGGAAATGGTCCTGTTAAAAATGCCAGTTTCATAAATCCAAGAATTAGTTCATGAGACTTTAGATGCTAAGAGGGTAAAAGTTATCTTGAGAAAGGCCATATCACACAAGAGGAAGGTTCAGAGTTGGGCAAGGACACAGGAATGGGCTGCATCTCAGGAAGGAACAGGTTGTCTCTGACTCATGTGAGAGAGAACAGTACAGAGGGAACAGTGGAAAGAAATGAGCCAAGGAGGTTTGGTCAGCCCAGGCCAGAATCAGAGAAGGAATGTCAGGCCGACAGAACATGAAGAATGAAATGAGTCAGACTCGTGCCCCTAGTGAGGAAAACACTAGTGGTCACTGAGGAGATTTCTGGTACCATTCCAACAACGGAGTCCTGACACAGAGCTCTCTCTCACTCTTCTCTTACCAGAGCCAGTTCCTCTCCAGGGCTGTCTTGCTACAGCTGGTGTCACATCTGCCTTATTGGGCACCCAAGCTTGTTCCTCCAGCCGGACAAATACACCAATCCTGGAAGATACAAGTCCTAAGGAGAGGATAGTGCAGGTGAGTGGACAGCCGCGGCACAGGGCAACCCTCTCCTCGACAGGATATAAGAAAGGACGCTAGCAGGAGAAAGGAATCTTAGAGGGGCCGAGGCTAGCTCAGTGGTAGAGTGTTTGCCTAGTGTGCACACCATCCCTGCAACTGGAAAAAGAAAGAAAGAAATCAGACGGCTAGCTCAGTGGTCTCTGAAATCAGGCAAGAGGAAATGTCAGTGAAAGGAAGTGGGCAGAATCTGAGAGCAAGAACAGCTCTAGTCAGTGGTTCTGTCGTGGTGAGATTTGCCTGGTGGAATTCCTAGTTCACTGGAAGACTCCTGACACCTTAGCATTCCCTGATAGGCTTCTGGGCCCGGGCTGAAGGGCTGCATAGTGAGAGCAGGAGAGTCCTCAGCCTGCCTGTCACCCACAGCGTCTATGCAAGAGAATCAAGGAGACAGAATCCACAGGCAACTGTAGGAAGCAGAGACGCTTCTGAAAACAAGGGAAAGAGCCAAGCCCGGGAGGTGAGGGGAATGTAAGGGACACACCCAGTGAGGCCGCAAGAGCAAAGTTCTCCAGCATCACATCACGATACAGAAGTCTCTGTGTCTCATCTAGAAGTTTCCACTCCTCCCAGGAAAAGTATACAGCCACATCCTCAAAGGTCAAACTGTCCTACAATGATAGGAAAATAGTACCACAATTAGGGTCTCTACCTTCCGTCTACCTATAGTGCCTCTGAGCATGTGCCTGCTCCCCTAGAGCCAGCTTACCTCGGAGAAGAAATCAAGGCTGAGGCCACAGCTGCCCCCTTCTCCTGTGTCACCTGCGTCCAGTAAGCCATGCGGACAGGTAAGGCCTGATATAAAGGCCCCCTCCTACCAGCTCATTCCCCTGGTCTTAACCCTCCCCCACAGCCAAAAATCTATTTCTCTGTGCCTATTACCCCAGGCTTGCCCTTTTTTCTTGGTCCTGGGAACATCAGTTTATGTCTCGCTCTCCCCGCACTTCTCATCTCCTATGCTGCAGCGACCCCTGGCCCCGACCAAAGGCATCCTCCTGATCTCTATGCGTCCCACTCTGCACGTGAAGTTCAGAGTATTTAGGGCACAGAGCCATGAGTTGCCATCCTGGGCCAAGTCCCTTCTGACTCACTGTGCCAGGCAAGCCCCAGCCTGCCTTGCCCTGCTCCCTGCTTCACCTCCCCCTCAGCCACCCAGAACCACTTACAGCTACCAGACACCTAAGTCTTTTCCAACTCTGTGCTGCACGGGCTATCCCCCCGGCCCACCACAGTCAACCCTTGGTTACTAAAGTCCAGCTTTCCTGGTCCTGCCTCCTTCACTAACCCTCTCATTTAACCAGGAGCTTATCCACCCTGCTTGAGTGAAGATCTCCAGGCCCTACTGAGGGTTACCACAAAAAAGTTACAGGAGAACTTTCACAGACTGAGTAAGTACAGGCCCTGCCTCGCTGTTACTTCATCTTCACTGCTCTGCTTCCACACCTGTCTCATAGTGTAGAAGTCCTGGTCCTCTAACAAACCGTTCTAGCCCAAAACCTTAGTGACACCAACCGTAGTCAAGTGCACACGAGACTCTACCCCGGTGTTTCCAGTCTGCCCCTCCCCTTCACCGCTCACAGGAGTACCGCTTCCATGCCCTGAATGCTTTCCTTTCCTAAATGCAGCTAATGTCTACTCCTGTCCTCATACAGGTCATGTAAAATGTGTATCCAATTGGAACCCGTGTCCCAAACCCCAGATCTGTGTCCAGCTGTGTGCTCAAGGCCTCCAGAATTCCGTGGAATATATCAGACACAACATGGCCAAAGCCTAATTCCCAACATTCCTTCCAAAATTTATCCAATAACTGACCTCCCTGAGTCTGTTGATGGCATTTCCTTCCTTCCAGCTACGAAGGTCAAAACCTCACGTATCCCTGATTCCTGTCCTTCTCTCTCAACCTCCACATTAGAGCATCTGACTGGACCCCCAGCAACAAATCCAGAAGCCACACTCCTCTACTATACTTGAAATCGTAGGGACTCAGTCACAATCCAGGGCTGGCCCTCCTGACTATTCTTCTAGAAGCTTCTCTCTCTCCTATTACCTGTTCTCCACTCTGCAACCAGAATATGTACATCACATCACACCTAATTCTGATGACCTCCCTACTCAACTCCAAAACTTCCATGGCCTCCAATGCTCCAGAATAGAGGCTCAGTTCCTCAGCTACCAGTCTAGGCCTGAATCCCACATCTCAACTCTCTGGTCCTGCAAGACATGATACTGAACTGCAAAAGCTGACTGCCGCCTCAGCCTCATCTCAGAATCTCTGCATATAAATTTATATGCACTTTCTACCAGACATGCTATTGGTGGCTGGACACTGGGATGTATCTATATAATCTCTGCTCTGGATTCAGTATCCTATGTCTAAACAGACCCCAGATCTGTCAGAGTTAAAGGCCTGTAGTCTTTGGTCACACTCTAGTTACCATAGAAGTGGAATATGAGCACGTTGAGGGCCTTAGATAACCTCTACTCACTTGCGCATGGCTCCTACGTGCCTCTGCAGCCATGGAAACCTGTGGGAAGAATGAGACTGTGAGAGGACCCCATGCGGCAGTCCAAAAACCTCACGTACCCCCATCCCTGCCCCACAGCATAGTGACCTAACTTCTAGGCTTCAGTCCTTAGGGTTCATTCTTACTAGTCTGTGACCTTGTGTGACCTTGATAAGATGTAAGCTGTCTATGCATTAGTGTCTTCATCTACAAAAAGGATATAAAAATCCCAACCATCTCAATTCATTAGCATATGTCAAGGCCTAAGTGGTCGTGGTTCACAGAATTGAGGTTTCTGTTAAGGTTGTCAGGTATGTGATAAGATAATTTTGAAATCTGAAGATACATGCTCTACTTTTGTGGGAAGTATCCATGAGATTGAATATTTATGATTTTAGCATAATAACACAGTCCTTTGTGGTATATTAAGGTATATCCTATTTAATTATCCATTGCTATGTATACTTTTAGAGGATTCCTGTCTTCTAACATCACAGTAGTTGCTCACTTGTAAATTCCTAAGTAAAAGAACAGGCTCGCTGGATGCTACTTTTTGTCTTCTTGTGGCCCACTGGGTTTAATTAGGGTTGCTTAAGAAGTGGTTACATCACTGAAGAAAATTACTCCCCTTCCCCAGCAACCATTAACTGCCAACAGCTCCTCAGGGAGGGATGGCACCTCAGGATTCCCTCCTTCATCCACCCTTGAAAGCTAAGTGGCCCCACCAACGTGCAGGGTCTGGTTGCTACTTTTCTATCCTTAAAAATGTACTTGTAACTCTGCCTCTTCTCCCCACTCTCCTACCACTGTTCAGAAAGAGCAGAAAATCTTCTGGATTTCCGGCAGGTAGTCTTGTGAATTCAAATGCTCAAAGTCACAACTGTGTTGAAGATCCTACAGAATGATTAGCCAGAACTTTATGACTGCTGCTGCTTGAGTTCCAAAAGTATCTTCAGTTATCTTTAAACCACCCCTTCCCGCCTCAATGGCCATTTACGGCCAGCCTCTGTAGCTGACCTAACATCGCGTAAAACTTCTAGAATGTGTATGTCAGATCACGAGGTTCCACAAATCCTAAAGCCTCCTTCTGCTGGATCCCACCTACCTTGGGTCCCCACCAACGTAGTTTTGATTAAATACATTAACTCTCTTTTGATCTGTGGTTATAAGGGTTCACACCGGATCATGGCATTCAGCATAGCGTGAATCCATGTTCCCAGCTCACTCATATTTGGTTCAGAACAAACTATCTCGTTCCCTTTGGAGTGAGAGCTGTTTTGCAACGACAGTTTCCACTTCTCCCCTCTGGTGGGTTTTCCCACGCTCTCGTGTCCTAGTCTGTCTCCGGACATCTTTTCTAACCCTGTCTCGGATATTCTGCCCACTCCCTCCAGGGCACCAGCGCCCTCAGAATCAAAGTCCCTCGGCCCACATTTTGTTCCGTCTCCCACCACCAGCCTGGCTGAAATGACCGGGGCAGGCACCTCTCGGGCTTCAGAGTAGCGCGCGGCTGTGCGCGGGTGACCGACCCGGGGCCGCAGCACCGTCAGGACGGCCGGCGCCTCCAGACCCGGGATCGAGCGGAGCCGCGACAGGCGGGGGACCCAGCAAAGCCCCGCGGCGTCCTCCCGAGCCGCACACCCGCCTCGCAGCACCGCGGATCCTGTCTAGTCAGGCCTCCGCTCCTTCCTAGCCGCAGCACCTGCTCAGGCTCCACCAGACCGCCAGACAAGATCGGCGCCTGAACGCCGGAAGTCCCGCCTTCTTGCTGACAGACAGGACAGAAACGCCCTGGCCGGTTTGCTTTGGCCCAGCGCCGCAGACGCTGAGCGCTGAGGCATCTGGGTAATGTAGTTCTCGGCGCCATGCCTCTTTGCCAAACGCAGATGGCCTCAGAATTCGCTACGGACGTAGTCTTTGGGTGTCCTAAAGTTCGATTACCAGGCCCGGGACATACTGAGATTTCCGTTGAAGGTCTGCAGGAAACAGAAAAGCAGAGAGACCTTATTTCCGATATTCTCATAGCTACAAAACCAAACACTTCACAGTAAACTAGGCATGTCCGACCCAAGAAGTTCACCTATTACCTGGGCATTAATAATGTTACCTTACCTCTCCTCAGGTGCATGTGGGCTGACCCTTTAAAGTCAATTGTTTAGGTTTAGGTATTTTTGGATAATGAAGAGAAGAAATTTCAAGATAGGGTCAGGAAGAAGAAAATAGGGGAAGAAGTATGACCCGTGTGCCGTCTGTAGCAGGTTCCCACGGGAAAGAGGCCTGTGACTATTTCCAGCTCATCAACCAACATTATTTTATCCTTATAACGTGTTTTACTGGTATCATAAGATATATTCAGCCACCCAGAATTACAATTTATTAATTCTTTGAGAATTTCGTAGTATATAAAATGTGTTTTGATCACATCCCTCCCCAGTCTCCCCTCTAACGTCCAGATCCATTCCCCCACTCAATCCCAAATTCGTGTGCTTTTTTTTTTTTTTTTTTAATAAGCCAGCAAGTCCAATTTGATTGCTGCCCATATACTCAACGGGTGTGGGGGCCATTCCCTGGATCATGATTCACAACCTTAAAGAAAACTGACACCCCACTCCCTAAGTCATCAAACTGTCAATAGGTCCTCAGCTACCAGTAGAATAGGGGGTTGGCTTCTGAGTTCCCTCCCTCTCCAAGCTGGAATGTTGACTGACTTCCTCTTGTGGGGTCTTGCTTAAACCACCACATCTGCTGTGAGTTCTGCAGTAGACCTGTCATACCCAGAAGACACTTTCTGTCTGGACCTCCTGGCCCTTAGTCTTTCTGGCCTTCTTCTGTGCTGGTCCCTAAGTCTTGGGGGCGGGGGCTGTGATAGAGATGTACCATTTGTGGGTGTGATAGAGATGTACCATTTCTGGGTGTGATAGAGATGTACCATTTGTGGGTGAGCACTCTAGAGACACTTACTCTCCAAACTCTGACCAGCTGCATTTTTTTGCACTAACAGCACAGTCGATTACACAAAGTTCTCTAATGAGGGCTGAGAGCCACACAAATCTATAGGTGGAGAGATGAAAATTTAGAGGGGAAACTTGATACTGTAAGGTTTTTTTTTTTTTGGTTCTTGAGACACAGCAGAAACAGACCAGAGACTCTGCTGAGAGTTAACAGGACCAGTTTATTAAGGGCACAGGACTGGCTTCCCAAGTCGGGAAAAGAGAGAAGACCAGCAGGAACTAGCTTTCTCAACATTCGGGAGTGAGAAAATACTAGCCTGTGGCTAGCTGGTCAGTAAGCCTTTTTATGGGGAGCGGGGGTCCCCATGACATCTGATAATAAACTTCCGGGCAGGAAGCAATCCCTCTTTACAGACCTTTGTGAATTCTGGGTCAGGAATCTTATCTGACCAAGAAGCTGTAAAAGTCAGTCCCTTTTGCAGATATCTGTAGATCCTGGGTTCATCCGGGAGAAGGTGTAAGAGTCAGCCTCTCCTCATGGATGTTTGTAAATTCTGGTCCCAGGTTTTTGTCAGTCTTCCTGAGTCCTGAAACTCCTGGGGGTTTTTCTTTCCATCACATCTTACAGATACTATGTCCGTTCAGTGCAATAACAGGAATAGGTTCACCCCCCAGAGCCTGTGAGTTCCCCAACCTTTGGTTTCTTGGCCAGATTTAAAGTACTAGTGTGTGTGTGTGTGTGTGTGTGTGTGTATATACATATATATATATATACGTATATATATATATGTCTGAAAAAGTGAGCTGCTTACAAAATATTTTCTATAAAGGAGTCACTGATGGAGAATGTGTGGAAAGAGACAACTTATTTGTTGAGAGTGTTGGGTTATGTTAAGTATTTTATTAGGAAGTGCCTGGTTTTTTCCCTCTGACGGTCATGAAAAAAATATCTATTTCAAGGGTAAATGTCATCTTAGAAAATCACTTGTGAAGTATGTAAGAACTAAAAGCATGATTATTCAATTATGGCCAATACAGTCCTGAGGTAATATGATGGAAGTACAATGCACTGACTAAGAACCTTGAACCCTGGAAGGCCCTGAGGTAAGAAAAGAATAAGGACAGCAAATAGGAATCAGCCCTCGAGCTTGTGGTTTGTAACAGGTTTAGCTACCCCATACACCCCGCTGAAATCCTTGTTGGCCAAACTGCTTCATTCTTGTGATCATTTGTAACCCTGTATTTCTATGTAACCATTTGCTTAACTGCCTCATGCACATTTCTAAAATTCCCTACTTGCTTGCTTAACTTCCGCTTATGAGTTGACTTTAAACTTCCCTGCAAACTTGAGCTCTTGGCTGGTGTCATTACGGAGTGATCCAGGTGTCACTGCTTAATAGACTTCTTCTCCTTCACCCAGTTTGACTCCCGGTCTCTGCACTCTCAGAAGTTCCCATACCGATAACGTTATTAGTGATATATGTATACATCTAGCATCTTAGTATTTTGATCAAAGGACTTTGAGAAGTGAGAGATAAGACTGGTTATATAAGAAAATTGGCTATCTTAAAACTTTTGACTTTTAAAATAGGATTTTGAGAAAGGTCATACTTGAGAGTCTGAAGGGTCTAAGGGCGTAGCTCGGTGGTAAAGCTTGTGACTAATGAGTTGGAGGCCCTTGGCTTGAGGGGCCTTAAGCACCTCAGAAGTATGTGAGGTAAGGGGGAGGAAGGGAAGCAGACTGAGAGATCCCAGCTTTAAGGAGGATAAAAAGAATACCCCAATTAAGTTTCCAGAATCCTAAAAACAGGTAATCAGAGATGTCATGTTTTTATCCTGCTTAGAGAATAATAGGTACTTTCTATTATTTCCAGGCATTAAAGGGACTGGGGATACATCAGGATCCAATGAGATAAACACTTCTGGTTCCATAAGACTTACATCTGAGTCAAGAAAATGAAGAGTTTGTATATGTGATACTATATTATATGTGGTGATATGTGTCAGAAAAGGAGTAAGTTAGGCTGGAGACATGGCTCAGTGGTTAAGAGCACATAATACTCTTGCAGAGGACCTGAGTTCAGTTCCCAAAACCCACATCGGGCCACTCACAATTGCCCGTAACTCCAGCTCCTGGGGATCTACTGGCCTGTTCTGGACTCCGTGGGCACTGCGCTCATGCACACGATCCTTCCCATGTCCCAACACATAGTTAAAATGAATCTTTTTTTAAAGGGAGAAAAACTTAAGGGTGTTAAGAATGGGGATAGGGGACTGGAAGATGCCTCAGTGGTTAAGAGCATTGGCTGTTCTTGCAGAAGACCTGGGTTCAAATCCCAGTACCCACATAGTGACCAACAACCTTTTATAACTCCAATTCCAGAAGATCCAACACCTCTTCTTTCCTCTACAGGCATTGCACAACATGAGTGCACATGTAGGCAATATACTCATACATATTGTAAGATGTGACTGAAGAGAACCCCCCCAGCAGTTCCTGGACTCAGGAGGACTGATAGACACCTTGGCAACTCCAGCCAAACTTGCAGAATTCACAAGCGTATGTGAAAAAGGACTGCAGTTCCTTAACACCAACAAGATAAGCTTCCTGAGAAGATAAGCTTCCTGACACCAATCATAGGCTGGTTTTTGTTAATTACCTTCCCCTTATTTAAAAAGCCTACCAAGCAGCCTAGGCTTTGCTAGCATGGCTAGGGATGTGATTTTCGCCAGAGCAGAGGTCTCTGTAAAAGAACTCCTCAGGCCACACTGGGTGGCAGCATGGAGCTGTACCTGTCCCTGCCATCGCTGACAAGGACAACTGGGACCTCATCCTCTCTCTGTACTTACTCAGTGCAGCACCTTGAAGACAGACACTTCCCTCAGTCTTCAGCCCCCTCCTGAGCTACGTGAGATCAATGGGCTGTGTACTCCCCTGGGGCGTGGTCTAGAGAAATCCACTTCAAAGCTCCTTCTAGAGTTACGATGGCATCTGACCTGTATTCCTAGGTTCCTCCAGGACTGGCATCCAAGAACTTTCTCAGATTTTTAGTAAACATATGTCAACAATGGGCAAATGATTTTATATTCTTTTTGGCTCTGAGCTACAGGATAGAAACTAATTCTCCCTTCAGACTTGCTCCCCTGAGTCACCCCTGGCAGAGCAACAGTTTAATAACTCCCATTTGAACATCAGTCCTCAAGGATCAAGGACTTCTAACCTCCTTCCTCAGAATGACTTGCAGACTCTTCGTCACCAGGAGTCATTCAAGGACCGATCTTCTGTCATACTGCCTATAGTTATGAACAGGATGGATCACAGCCATCATCCACTAGAACCTGTGTATTAAAAAGCATACCAGGTTGTATCTGGGCATGGTGGCACACACCTTTAGTCCTAGCACTCAGGAGGCAGAAGCAGGTGGATTGCTGTGAGATGGGGGCCAGCCTGGTCTACATACTGAGTATGCATGTAGCCAGCTGAGGCTACATGGAGACCCTGTCTGAAAAAAACAAAGCAAACAAACAAACAAAAATACTGGATTGTGCACCTCAAATATATACAATTAAAATAGGCTCAATGGTGCATATTTAGGAGTATGCTACTGAGGAGGCTGAGATAAAAAAAAACTGCTTGAGGGCTGGAGAGATGGCTCAGTGGTTAAGAGCACTGGCTGCTCTTGCAAAGGACCCAGGTTTGATTCCCAGCACCTACGTGGTAGGTAACAACCATCAGTAATTTCAGTTCCAGCGAGTCTGACGCCTTCTTCTGACCTCTGAGGGCACTACACGACATGGGTGCACTTACATACATGCAGGCAATACACTCATATACACAAAATAAAAATAATTTTTTTAAAAAAGAAGAATTAACTAGACGGACCTCATTGGAACAGTACTCACCTGGCAGAGGCTAGGGTTCAATCTGCAGCCTCTCTACCCCAAAATCAACTATTACTAACCTGTCTTATGGTAAATGGTAGAAAAGTAAGGAAACAGAAAAAACTGAAAGAGTAAACTATATATGCAGAAATATATTAATAGCAAAATAAGGAAAAGCTGGATATGACAGTACATGCCTAGGATCCCAGTAGTGGGATGTTGAGGCAGGAGGATTGCTATAAATTCAAGATCATTCTGGGAAACATAGTGAAGCCCAGTCCAGCCTGGACTACATAGTGAGACCTTGTCAAAAAAAAAAAAAAATCTGGATATAGAACGTGGTAACAGCAAATCTTTAATTCCAGTAGTAAAGAGGCAAAGAGATGGGTCTCTGTGAATTCGAAGTGAGCCTGGTCTACAAAGTGAGTTCCAGGCCAGGCAAAGCTACATAGTGAGAACCTGTCTCAAAAACAAAATGAAGAAGAGGAAGAAGAAGGAGGGAGGAGGAGAAGGAGGAGATGATCTGCATTTTTTCGATGGCTCATGCAGTCATCATCAGTCTTTAAAATTATCTTTTCCACCATCCACTCCCATTGGTGTTAGCCACAGCAAACCCCTCAGTTCATTATCCTCCTTCTCTCAGGAGAGACCCACACTCCCACAGGAAGTGCTGTTTGTAGTGCAGTGTAGTTAAGAAGGTGCTGTGTGGTACCTGAGAGACCCCCAGCATTCCAAGCAATTCCCCCTCGACCGCCCTGTGTACTGCGACCTCACCTCCCCCTGACGATCCATCACCCCAGGCAGCATAGTGTCATTCTTGCCTGTTAACTGGGATGAGGATACAAATGTGTCCAGAAGCACTGTTGACGGTAACAGAACCACAGCTGCCGACTTGCAGCCCACTCATTGGTTGTCTGTAGGTGGACTGCCGACTTCCGGCCTGCCCATGGGTTAGCCATACATGAGCTGTTGACGTCAAGCACATGGTGCCTGCCAGAGGAACGTTGCTTCAGCCCTTCCAGCTGCCACTGCCCAGCTAGCGCCAGGGTTGAGTCTGCACATGCCCATTCTGTCTCCTAGCAACCCAGCCGCTATTGTGCAAGAACTGGCATGCTTCGCCTACTGTAAATTGAATATATGGCAGAGGGGATCCTGCCTGAAATATAGCATGCGAGTCAGAGGGCTCCTAAGTCTAGAAAATGACTGCATGCCTGTGCAACCCGTGGCCCACAGGTGTCCTGGATAGCTATGAAGGTAGTTAAACACAAAACTGTAAAACTTTTACAATTGTAAAACTCACTTTAAACTTTTTTTTTTTTTTTGCTATTTGTTTATGTAATTCGATTGCATGGTTCTGGAGTCTGAACTTTGTAAATGATAAAGTCATGTCCCAATGTCAAAAGGTTGTATGCTCAAGGTTGGGAAGATGGCTCAGTTGGTAAAGCACTTGAACCACAGACTGGAGGCTGTAGTCTAGATCCTCAGCACCCACATGAAAAGCTGGGCACCAGAGCCAGCGAGAGGGCGGAGGGTAGAGGCTCCTGACATCAAGCCGGGTCACTCGAGTTGGATCTCTGGGACCCACATGGTGGAAGGAGAGAACCAACTCCCGCAAGTTGTACTCTGACCTCCACACGAAGATTTTGGTTCACACAGGCACATGTGTGCACACACAAAGAAAGAGAAGGGAAGGAAGGAAGGGAGGGAGGGAAGGAGGGAGGAAGAGAGGGAACCAAAACCAAACCAATAAATAAATGTAAATTTTTTTAAAAAGCTGACTATGCTACAGTCTGAGTCTGTAATCCTAGAACTGGGGAGGCAGGGACTGGGGCTGGAGAGAAGAGTGCTCACTGCTCTTACAGACGACCTGGGTTGGATTCCCAGCCCCACACGGCAGCTTCAACACCTGCTCTGATCCCCCTGGTACATGCAGGCATACAAGCAAACCACTTGTACATATAAAATAAAAATAAATAAACGTAGCAACGACTTTATAAAATGGGCAGAATCGGAACTAAGGACTTTTAATTAATCTTGCAACCAAAAAGCTACATACAGCAAAGAAACTCACTGATCTTGTGACCTGGCAGCCTGACCTTGATCCTGCTGAACCACCTCAATTTGCTGCTCCACCCGAGACAGTGAATGGATGCGGTGTGCTTGAGAATCAACCAATCAAAGTGCTGAAAGGTGGTGCATCTTTGTGGTCAAAACCACGAAGACGGAGAAGAATGCCAGGACTGAAGGCACAAGACTGTCTGTACAGTAAGGGTGGATCCAAACTTGCAGTTCCCCCAAAAGGATGCTGGTGAAATGGTTTTGAATAAAATTATGGGTGAGGCCTGGCTTAACGGCATAGTTCCGGGAGACATCTGGAAGAACAAGTGTCCACTGAATTCAGACCCATTCTTGTAACTAAAGTCTAGAGTGAGGCTGGTTTATTCAGGGATGACTGCACTGTCAGCATGGTAATAACAAATAAATCTTAAAAAAAATTTTTTTTAAATAAGCTGGGCATGGTGACAGAGGCAGGCGAACGTCTGCTGTGAGTTCAAGGTCAGCCTGGTTTACGTAGCAAGCTCCAGGAAGACCCCCACTGTTGACCTCTGGTCTCCACACACACACACACACACACACACACACACACACACTGTATGAGTGTATTGTCTGTATGTATGTAAGCACACTGGTGTCTTGCAGTGCCCACAAAAGTCAGAAAAGGCTGTGATTCCCTGGAACTGGAGTTATGGGCAGTTGTTAGCTGCTATATGGGTGCTGGGAATTGAACCTGGGTCCTCAGCAAAAGCAGTCAGTTCTCTTGACCACTGAGCCATCTCTGCTGCCCTATTTTTCTAAGTGTATATTTTTATTGAGTTTTTGTGCATTTTACATAAGAGATCTTAAATTTAGATGCCTCTTCCCTCATCCATGCCCCTCAACCTCTGACCCATCTCTCCAGCCCCATTCCTGGCCCTTCGTATCTCACCTGTGGCTCCTTCCCATGGACAACTCAGTCTGAACTTGGACATGCTAATCAGTAGGGGACCAAAAAGGAGTTTGTCTCTGGTCACTTTAAGTTCTGTGGAAGCAAGAATGGACAACTGTGATATAAGCTGGCCTCAACATCTGTTTCCTGGGAAGAAGGATGTCAAAGGCTATGCAGAAGCACAACAGTGACCAAAGGTACATGGAGCTATCACAGGTGCCCACATCAGCAGATGCTATCAGATCAGGGCAGGGCAGGAGGGTCTTGAGCCATCTTCCCGGCTGGGAGTCTGTCCCAACATTCTGTCCCAACCACCACCAGGTCATTGCAACTCATGTGAAGTAACAGGAGATGCTGTTGCTGGAAAATGAGTTTGGAGCAGGGACCAGATATCTGGGGTACTGAGTGAAGTGTAACAGCTAGAAGCCTGACTTCACTGCTGAGGCCCGAAGGACCTGATGAGGAATCAAAGCACAGGATTGGGAGCAGCTTTGAGCAGTGGGAAATGCACGTGCAAAGGGCCTGTGGTAGTCACTGGTCTTGATGTGAGGCAAGATGAGGCCCAAGAGCCTGCAGAGAAAGGGCAGTGTGGCTGAACCTAAAGTCACTGTTCCAGCGAGGTAGAGGGAACCTGGCCTCCAAGATGGTACAGATTTGGAAAGCAATGGTGACCTGTACCTGAGACACAAAGAAACAAGTGGGGGAGAGCCAGAAGGAGGGTCCACGCTCAGAGCAAGTGTGACTGAGGATGCAAGAGGGGCATCAGCAGAAAGTTCAGCAACTAACTAGAGAAGACACAGCTGGGGCCGGGAACACAGTTCAGTGATAGAGCCTAAAATTCACCCAGAGAGGGGCCAGGAGCACAGCTCAGCTATGGAACACCTGCCTAGGTGAGGGGCTGGGGACGTGGCTCAGTGGTAGAGCCCCTGCCAAGAATCCCCAATTGAGGGTCGGGGAGTGTGGTTCAGTGGTAGAGCACCTGCCTAGAATCCCCCAGTGAGGGGCTGGGGGCGTGGCTCAGTGGTACAGTACTTGACTTGCAAGTGAAAGTCCCCGGGGCTCCATCCCAAGTACTGAGGGAAGAAATCAAATAGTCTAGTTCAAAAGGAACCTAAAACTAGAAGCTGAGCATCTGACCCCTGGAATGTACTCTTCTGGCCCCACTGAGGTCACTGCCTCAAGGAACTCACTCTAACCTGATGGTCACTTCCCCCACTTCAGGGCTTAAAACCAGTTTTAAGCAGGTAAGAGGCCAGCACCGAGCTTCCGTGTACTTGCTTCCCCGGCCCACCAGGGGGCGCCCCAGGGCGGATTGCCTATCAGTTTCTTCACTGTCCTGGCGCCGCTGTCCTGTTCAGGTGGGAACTAGGGAAAGCTACATAGAAACTAAGGTGAAAGCAGCCAGCTTGCAGAGGGAGATCTGAAGCCTTTCCTCACCCGGCGTCATCTGAAGAGTGGAGGGACGGGCTATTAAAAAAACCAACCATACAGCGGTGGGCGGGAAGCCCTGGGCTCCCTCTTCAGCACTCTCATCCTTGGTAGTGCTTTTCCTTTCTAAGCTGTCAACTTCTGTTCCAGGCCTAACCTAAAAGGCTCAACTTCTCTTCCATCTCTCCTGGCATCTTCAGGGGTTTTCACCTAGCCTGTGTGAACTGTTTTTATCTTAAATGCTAACTAAAACTGTCCTTGAGCCTCCTTCTGAGCCCATTGCTACTTTTTTATTAATGATACTAAACCCCAAAGGGAAACCTCAGTTTTACCAGGTGAACAGGCAAAGAAACCTCACAAGTGGGGTGGAAGGCCTGGGAGGGGGGGGAGCGGGGGGGACTACACCCGTAATCAGCACTCAAGAGACTGAGACAGGAGGATCAGAAATTCCAGGCCAGCTACAAAGGGAAGCTGACTCAAAAAAACCCAAAACACTCAGCCGGGCATGGTGGTGCATGCCTTTACCCCCAGCGCTCCAGAGGCAGTGGCAGAGGCAGGCGGATATCTGAGATGGAAGCCAGCCTGGTCTACACAGCAAGTTTCAGGCCAGCTGGGGCTGCAGAGGGACCAGTCTTAAATAAAAACAAAACAAAAAACCCAGCAACCAAGAAGGAGGCTCATCCCTCATAACAAAGGCCTCTGTCAATAGTCCATGGAAACCACAGTAAGAGTTTATCCTGACCAGGAGCCATGAGCAAGTGCAGGTTCAACATCTTCAAAGAAGGTCTTCAATATTCAGTATCACCTGTCAATTTAAAATCCACCCTCCTGCCCAGCTTTTCCTGATACATACTGCTCCCAGTCTGAAGCTCATGAGGTCACCTGCCTCAGGACCTTGACACACAACCCCACACTAGAAGGGGCCAGATGTATGCTGAGAGATTCTGGAGGAATTTATACGAAAACAGTTAAAACTACAATGCGTTAACCACCTCACCTCTAGCAATGTGCTGCATAATACATCTGTGAGTCGGTTGTGATGCGAAGAAACAACCACCTTGGTCCAAGTTTTTAGAAGAAAACTATATTCTTTTTTAAAGAAAATGCAAATATCCTCCAAGGGGGGGAAAAACTTAATTTAAGTCAAATCATTTCCTTTTGTGGTGGAGCCTGATACACAGCGGGCCCGCACAGGCGCTCCCGCGTGGTCCGGGGCGCCCCCTCGTGGTCCCTGTTCCTGCGGCTGGGATTCTGCTCACCCTCAAGCCAGGAGTCAGGGGGGAAACTGTTCTGAAAAAAACCCATGGAGGCCCCCAGGGCCACATCATGTTCCCAGGCTGTCGCCGTAACCCCACACCATTAAGGCATCCTTTCCACCCTCCCGCAGGCCCGGACCTAGGAAGGACCCGGCTCCCTCCAAACGCAGGGAAGCAGCCCCTGCTGAGCCCAGGCTGAGGAAGGCGACCCGCAGCAGCAGCCTGTCCCGAGGCCGCGGGGTGCAGGGGATCCTGGAACCCACAGCCAGTGATTGCCCCCGGCAGAGGGAAGTGGCTGGAGGAGGCACGAAGGTGAATAAATAGAAATCGCTTCTTCTTCGCGGGGGTCCGGCCCCTGCGCAAGGGACAGCAGCTCGGTGGGAGAACACGTAAGGCGAGGCACGCGCGGGCCACCCCTCCGGGCCTCCCTCCCACACCCGGCCCGCGGCTGCTGCTCAGAGCTCAGTCACGTGCACAGCGGGCGAGGGGAGCGGGCCGGGCCCGAGGCGCCGCAGGTGGCAGCGGCGGCACAGCAGGTGCCCCTCCAGGGGGTAGCAGCGGCGTCCATCCTCCCCGCTCAGCTGCAGCCCGCAGTCCTGCGGAAGAAAGCACAACCCAGAACCCGTAAGAAAGGGGCGGGGACTTTAGGGGAAGGGGCTGATGAAGGAACTGGAAGCAAGTCTGGCCTCACCAAGCCAGGGCAGGGCTAGGGCAGTAAATGTGAGATCAGCCTGACAACCGAGTGGGTTTAAAAAAAAATAAAGCAGGGATGGAGAGATGGCTCAGGGCTTCAGAGTGCTTGCTTAGGGCACTGTCATGAAGACCTGAGTTTCGATCCCAGCACCCACGTAACAACCCTGGCATCCCTCATCCTGCTCTAACTCTAGCTTGGATAAATCCAATGCCCTCCTGGCCTCTAGACATAAGCGGGAAACACACACATAGATACACATAAAAATATCTTTTTAAATCGATTTTTAAAAATAAAGCAACAGCCACACTGGGCCTCGTGGTACAGGTCTTTAATCATCCCAGCACTCAGGAGGCCGAGGCAGGCAGATGGCTGTGAGATCAAAGCCAATCTGGGATATGCTACAAAGGGAGTTCCAGGCCAGCTGTGGCCACATAATGAAACCCTGTCTTAAAAACAAATAAATAAAGGCAAATAGCAATTGCCAATCGCCAGGTGTAGTGGCCACACCTGTAATCCCAACAGTCCGCAAGTTCCAGGCCAGGCATGGCTACATAGACTGGGTTTGAGGCCAACCTCAGCTATTAAAAAAGAAAAAATGCAAAGGCTGGGAATGTAGCTCAGCAGATCACTAGCACAGCACGTACAAGACTCTGTGCCCCAGTACACACCCCTCTTGGAACCCCTCTTTTGGTCCCTTGACTTCAGCTGCTCTGGTTTTCCTGGTCGAGCCTAGGAGAAGCAGATTCCCCACCCACCTCTGACCATGAACAAAACAGGCTGGGCTGTGTGAAACAGACTCTCAGTCCTCAGGGTAGTCAAGGCAGGTGTGCCAGAGAGCAATGACAGTCACCTCACCCAGCCTAGGATCACCTGAAAAGACTTTCAACCGAGGAACTCTCTAGCAGGTTGTTCTGTGGGTCTGTCTGTCAGGGACTGACCTGATTGTTAACTGATGCAGGAGGGGCTAGCCCACCGTGGGCAGCACCATCCCTGAGTAAGTGGTTGGCTAAGAAAGCTAGCTGAGTACTGAGTACTGAGCCTGAGCTAGCCGGCAAGTAAGCCAGCAAGCAGTCATGCTCCTGCCTCAAGTTCCTGCCTCGACCTCCCTCGTGACGGATTCTGACCTAAGCAGAAGCCAAATAAACCTTGTCTTTCCTGAGAGAAGGCAGCCAATCAGATGGGCCCTACTGCTGCGCACCTCTGAGCAGCCCAAAGCCCAGCCATTTCCTTGAGGAGAGTCCAAGCCCAGGAAAGACAGGAAGAGCAGAATCTGCAGGGCCAGGTACAGAGGAGAGGGCCACATGCCTGCCCTAGACTCCAGAATCCCCGCGACTGTCTGTCAGTCCACTGGATATCTGAGAGCGGAGCATGGGGCGCACACCTGTGACCCCAGCTCTCAGAAGGCTGAAGCAAGAGGATCTGAGTTTGAGGCCAGCCTGGGCTATACAGCCTGGGCTATACATGTGAGACCCACATGGCAGCTCACAACCATCTACATATAACTCCAGTTCTAGGGAATCTGACATCTTCCTTGTGGTACACTTAAGACACACACAGGCAAAACACTCATACACATAAAGTTATAAACAATTTTAAGTAACACAATAACAACATTTGGGCCATTCTCCCTCCTCCTGTCACCACAGTTTGAATCTGGAACATTCTCCCAAAGGCTCGAGTACTAAAGGTTTGGCCCCTAGTCTGCAAAGGAAGTGGTAGGTAGGACCTTCAAGAGATTTGGGGTTCTCAGAGGCAGCCCCTTAAAGGACTTGGGAATCTTTTTTTTGCTTGTTTGTCTGTTTGAGACAGGGTCTCCCTGTAGCCCCAGCTGGCCTAGAACTCACTATGTAGACCAGGCTGGCCTCAATCTCACAGAAATCTATCTGCCTCTGCCTTCTGAGAGCTGGGATTAAAAGTATGCGCCACCACACCAGGTGGGACCTCGGAGTCTTGGTCTTCTCCTTATTCATTAAAAAAAAAATATTTGTGTGTGGGTGTGGATCTGCCGTGGCACGCATGTGGGGGTCAGAGAAAACTTGCACGCGTCAGCCCTCTCCCTCTACCTCAGCTGGGGAAGTGAGCAGCTTTACCCAAAGCAATGGAGTCAACCAATCATCATGGAACAAAACTAAAACTGAGTCAAAATAACCCTTTTTCTTTACCAGTTGATGGCCTGAAAGGTAGTAACAAAGCCATCAACACTCGCTTTCTGCTAGGGCTCTGATGGACACAGTTACCCACCAAGACCCTGGCCCTGCTGTCACTCAAAACTCAATCCACACCCCCTGAACCCAGAACCATAATGCTGACTCCACCACCCTCCTCAGTGCCCCATCTGTTCTCTGTCTGTTTGTCTGTCTGTCTAACAATCAGTCTTCTGAATGACACTGAGTTTGTTGTTTGATAAGCCAGTATCTGCCTAGGTGCCCAGACTGGCTTTGAACCTGCAATCCTACTGCCTCAGCTTCCTGAGTGCTGAGCTCACAGGCATGCTGTGTGTGGTGGCACACACCTTTAAATCCAGCACTTGAGGGGCTAAGGCAGTAAAACTGCCAAGTCCCAGGATAGCCTGAGCTACATAAGCAAATTCTGGGCTAGCCTGGGCTACACAAGCAAATTCTAGGCCAATCTGGTCTAAACAGACAGACCCTGCTTCAAAAACAAAACTAAAATATCCAAGTGAGCTCTTGCCATCCTTTTTCTCTCCGCTGCCCTCAGGGAGAGTACACGGTCCTTAGTGTGGCCCTTTGTCCCCAGCCCCTGGCAACCTCTCCAGCAGCTCAGAATCACAGACACACAGACCTTTGTACTTAAGAACTCTCTTTATTGACTCAAAGTGCCCTTCTTAATGCCTGCTTGGCTAACTCTTTTTCATTGTTCTCCAGATCTTAGCTTGTGTGTCACATCCCCCAGAAAACCCTGATTTTCCAAGGATCTGACAAGTCCCCTCAAACAGCACACATCACCTTCTGGGAGCACTGCCAGGCTCACATCCTTGTCTACCCGCTCCTACCCCAACACCCCACACAGTGAAGACAGTGACCATGTGAGGGGCTGAGAGAGAGCATGTGTCCTCGAGAAAAGAGGGGGTCACTAGGGGAAACAGAAGGACAGAACACAAGCCATGAGAGAGGAGGGGGGCGCAGGAGGGGACACCCAGGAAAGGAGCCTGCAGGGGAGGAGCCGCCCAAACAGCGGCGGAAGGCCGGGGCTCACCTCACAGTGGTAACACTCCACGTGGTAGTCTCTGTCCATGGACACCACACGAATGGTTGTCTCACAGCCCTGGAGGAAGAGGCAGGATTCACACACGAGCACCCTGGGCCTGGGGAACACGGCCAGACCAGCAAAGCACTCCTTTCTACGGTGTGCTCTTGGCACAGTGGATGCACACCTCCTTCCATGCGCATGAGCGCGGTGTTTCAGCAGGTACCCGCACATGCACGTGCGTGTGCCCTAAGCATCCTCATGGGGCTGTAAGAGGGTTCACATGGGTGTCAGCGCACGTGTCCCATTTTTACTTCTCCAGAGCCAGGAACAATCATTGGCAGCTGTTCCTCGGGAAAGTAGCCTTGGACAGACACAGTTTATACAGAAAGACCGGGGATGACAGCTGTGAGGCCAAAGCCTTCTCTAGCCCCAGGCTACCCAACCTTCACTCAAGAGCTGAGCAAGCCCAGGGAGTAGCCCTTCCTCCGCAGGGAATGGAACAGAAGGCAACTTCCCTGCCGTTCACCCCAGGAACACCTAGCCCCCGCTCCCCGCATGCTTCCGCTACATATCCCCGGCCCTGAGGAGCACAGAGCAAGACCACCTCTCAGTCCTCCCACTGTAGCCCAGGATCTGAGGCAGAGCAGGCGGGAGCAGGCAGGCCTTGAGGCCAAGCACCTGATGCCTTCAGGTGAGTCGTTCCTACCTGCGCAGGGAGGATGGGGCGGGCACAGGAGGCACATTTGGGTGCAAACACCCTGGAAGAATAAAGGAAAGCAGGTGTGACCAGCTGAGTAAACGAAGGCATAGGGCACCAGGACAGATCCGCACAGAAGCTCCAAGGCCAGGCTCAGCACGAGGCTGTCCCTCCTTTGGACATCCAGAAGCTTGTGCCTTCTTGGCATTTGATGCACCTCCCAGGTCACCCCCTCCCTCCTACCTCCTCCAGGATGGCTTCGGGCTCTCTCCAGTCTCCTATGCATTTCCTTAGTATCCAGGCTGAAGCCACCCCTAGCCGAGGCCTCTGCTCAACCCTGAGTACCAGGGACAAATGCTGACACCAATCTCAAAAGCAGCAGCCACAGGCCCAGAACCCCCAGGCTTAAGCCTGGAGCCACAGCATGGGAAATGATCATGCTCCCTCTATACCCCAGGGCTCCTCTCCTGGGAACAGAGGACTAGATGGAAGGGAGCAATCAGGAGAGGCCCCATGGGAGGACATGACGTGCACAGAGGCCAAGGCAGGGAGAGAAGGCAGGAGAGACTGGCAGATCAGAAATCACAAGTGACCCCGGCCCTGCTCTCGTGGCCTGAGTGTGAAACGTCTGAACACTTGTTCCCCAGCCGCACCAGTCATCACACCTTCAGCACCTGGCCTTGCCTGCCATGACAGACTGCCTGTACCTTCTGAAACTGTGAGCCAAAATGACTCTCTCCTCCCTTTCATTGTTCTGTTCTAGCTTCTGTCATAGTAACGGGAAAAGTCACAAAGATACCCACCCCAGGAAAGGGAAAGACCAGGAGCCAAAGAGGACGAGACAGGCAAGAATCACTGACCAGAGAGACAGTGAGGGCCACTCTGCTCCACTGCTGGACAACTCACGTGTGATAGTCTCTGACACAGTAGATGTTGTTCTCCACGTCCACGGTGAAGGGAACCCCGTCCAGACACTCATTGCACACAGAACAGCGAAAGCAGCCTGGGTGGTAGGACTTGCCAAGGGCCTGCAGGATCTGGGGGGGGGGGGGGTGTCACTGAAGGGTCAGCACAAGCAAAAGACTCAGCACTGTCCCTCAGAGGCGCCAGCTCAGGGTACCCCATGGTCTGGAACAGGTGAGGGCGGGGTCGTCAGACTTCACCCGGGTTGGGGAGCTACAGGAGGCTGAGGAGGGTCTCACCATCTCCATGATGAGGTGTCCACACACGCTACACTTGTCGGCTGTCTGCTGGAACCCGGAATACTGGGAGGGAGACACAGGATCCAGGACGTCACGTGACAAAGGGGCACTCACTGCCTGCTGGCCTCAGGTCTGCATGTGAGTGTGAAGGAGGATCCCGCCCCTGCTCCCACCCATGGCTTGGCCAGGCCAGCAACGCAGTGTGGACTCACCAGGAAGTCCTCCTGGCAGTATACTTTCTCGCCCACGTTATAGAAAGCCTTTCCACGGAGTCGTCTCCCTGTAAGGATGGGGTGAAGAGGAGGGTCCTGGAATGCAGGGACCAGGGATGGAGCCTGCCTGGCACCTCTCAACATTCTCCCCCAACAGATGAGAAGATGAACTGTGGATATATTTCTAAACATCCCTTGAATGTTATGCTGTTGCTATGACTATATCAGGACAGAATGGTGGCTCAGTTCACACCTGTAACCACAGCACTACAGAGGTGGAGGCAGGAAGATTCCCAAGTTTGAAATCAGCCTAGGCTACAAAGTAAGACCTGCCTCCAAAAACAAACCTAGATAATAATAACAACAACAGTAATAATAAAACTGGGTATGGTGTCACAAGCTTATAATCCCAGCACTTGGGAAGTGGAAGAAAGAGGACCAAAGTTTAAGGTTGCTACACAGCCTAGCTGTAGGCCAGGCCTAGACTATTGGAGATCCTCTAGATTTTTTTTTATTTTTAACTGATTTAAAAAAATTTTTGTCTTAATGTTCTGTGTATGAGTGTTTTTCCACCATGTGTGTGAGTGCACCGCATGTGTGCCTGATGCCCACAGAAGCCAGAAGGTGTGGGATGCCCTGGAACTGGAGTTACAGAACTTTGTTAGCCACCAGATGGGTGCTGGGATTCGAACCTGGGTCTTCTGCAAAAGCAGCCAGTGCTCTTAACCGCTGAGCCATCTTCACTGATCTCAGAACAACTCTTCTTAATTCGCCAACATTAAAAGTACAAGTTTCGCCAGGAAAAATTAAAAGTACAACTCTCTGACCTACTAGGAAAGATGCACTTTTATGAACATAAAAGTTACATGGGCCTGGAGAGATGGCTGCTCTTGCAGAGGACCCAGGTTTGGTCCCCACACCCACGTGGTAGCTAACAACGTTCCAGGCGATCTGATGCCCTCTTCTGGCCTCCATGAGCATGGCACCCATGTGATGCACTTACACACATGCAGCCAAAACACTCATACATATAAAATAAAAATAAATAAATATTTTTTAAGAAAACTGAAGCCATCACAGACCTGGCATTCTCACTGGTCAGACAGTAGGTAACTGAGGAGAAACTCACCCTGATGAATAATACTGGTGAGAAATGCACAGCTCTATCCAGCACGCTGATGAACTAGTAAATCCTTTCCCCTTAATTAGTCTCGTGGCGTGGTAAGGCAGCCCACACCTGCAATCCCAGAATTCAGGAGGCAGAGGCGGGAGTTCCGGGTCACCTGAGTTATACAGTAAGACCCTATCCCAAAAAGGCAAGAGCTGGGGGTATGACTCAGCCACAGAGCACACGCCTAGAGTCTGCCTCTGAGGACACTTACCTAGACTCCACCAGGTAGGTGCTTTGGGCTCAATGTTAGGGGGCTTGCCTAAATTCACCAGTGAGGGGCTGGGGTTGTGGCTCAGAAGGAGAGTGTCTGCCTTCAATCTCCCAATCAGGGGCTAGAGGCCTGGCTCAGCAACGTCCTGGGTCAGATTGCTAACACCACAAAACAAACAACAAAAAAGATTCCACCTCATGCTAGAAGCTCCAGGTAGTAGATAATGATAAGACAAGTGAAATTAGAGGCAATGCAGACCAGAAATGTGCTGCATAGAAAATTGTTAGTAACACCGTTTAGAGTTAACTATAGGATAGAAAGCCAGCTTATGAGAACCAAATGACCAAATGTCTTTTTATTCTGGCAACAAATGATGGGAAAATGAAACTACAACTTTTGAAAGGGAGTGTTTTTGTTTTGTTTTGCTTTTTGAGGCAGGGTCTCACTCTATAGTCCTAGCTGGCCTGAAACTCACTGTATAGACCAGGCTGGCCTCAATCAGATATCAGCCTCTGCCTCTGGAGTACTGGGACTAAAAGAATGCACCACCACATCCAGCCTTAAGCTATAATTAATTTTTTTTTAATATTTTATCTTTATGTGTATGAATGTATTGCCTGCATGTAAGTGCACCTGTGTCATGCACTGCCCACAGAGGTCAGAAGAGGGTGTTGGATTCATCTTGAACTGGAATTATGGATGGTTGTTAGCTGCCATGTGGGTGCTGGGAATTGAACCCAGAACTTCTGCAAGAGCAGCTTAATCACTAAGCTTAATCACTAAGCCATCTCTCCTGCAGCCTGATGCTACAATTTTTTAAACTATATTGTTAATAGCATGAAAAAAAAAAAAAAAAGAAAGAAAGACTATGGGATAAACTCAGGGAAAGATGAGTACGATCCTGCATGGTATAAAGCCAAACGTGGGGGCTGGAGAGATGGCTCGGCAGTTAAGAGCACTGGCTGCTCCTGCAGAGGACCAGGGTGTGTTTCTCAGCCCCGACCCAACAGCAAGCAGTCAGTAACTTTGGGTCCAGGAAATCCGGTGCCCTCTTCTGGCACCCTCAAGCATTGTACAACATGGGTGCACGTACATACACGCACAAAAAACACTCATACACATAGAATTGAACACATAAATTTTTAAAAAAACAACCAAATATGGTTGAGAGAAACTCAAAAGACCCTAGTATGAGAAGACACCTATGAGAAGCCAGTTCCCATCCTGTCTCACACACACCCTGTTTCACACACACCCTGTTTCACACACACCCTGTCTCACACACATCCTGTCTCACACACATCCTATGGACAGAGGCTGAGAGCCTTCATGCTGGATTCTCTTTTCAAGAATGCTTGGAGACTAAACGCCTTAGAAAACAGAGCATCTCCCTCAGAGGAAGTGGTACATTTGTTTACTGTTCAGTATCACAAAGATAATATGTTCCTCAGGGACAAGGGTCAGGCAGCTTTGCTGACCGCCTATTATAAAATGTTGGGGTCCCCCGGGGCATCGGGTAGGCATGTCTGCAATTCTAGCTTCTCAGGATAAGGCAGGAGTATCGCTTGAGCCAAGGAGTCTGGGGCCACCTTAGGCATCTCAGTGACCCAGGAATCTGCACGTCTGGTCAGCATCATGAAGAGTGGTGGTAGGCTGACTGTCAGAGAGCAGGAGGGTGAAGTCCCAGGACCCTTCCCAGTTCAAGCCAGCTGCGTCCATCCCTTCAAATGTGACTGTATTCCTTTTCAAATGATATCCAATCTTAGCGTCTGTTTTATTATTGTTAGAAATCGGTAGGCCAATTCTAAAATTCATACATAAAATATGTAACAGAAAATGCAAAGAAGTGCTGGGAGACAGCTTGGTCCATAAAATACTGGGCATGCAAGCACGTGGACCCACATAAAAAGCCAAGCGTCGTGGCACACACCTGTAATTGCCATGCTGGGGAGGAGGAGACAGGAGGATGTGTGGAGCTTGTTGGCCAGTCAGGCTAGCCTAACTGGTGAACCTCAGGTCTCAGAAAGAGACCCTGTCTCAACTGATTAGTTTGTTTTTTTTTTTTTGGTCTTTTTAAGATAGGGTGTCCCTGTAGCCCCAGCTGGCCTGTTACTCAATTTGTAGATCAGGCTGGCCTTGAACTCACAGAGATCCGCCTGCCTCTGCCTCCCGAATGCTGGGATTAAAGGTGTGCGCCCCTACACCCAGCAATTATTTTTATTTTATGTTTATGAGGGTTTTGCCAACATGTATGTAAGTACACCTGTGTCATGCAATACCCTCAGAGGCCAGAAGGGGCATCAGATTCCCCTGGAGCTGGAGTTACTGATGGCTGTTAGCTGCCACATGGGTACTGGGAGCTGAACCCAGGTCTTCTGCAAGAGCAGCCAGTGCTCTTAACCACTGAGCCATCTCTCCAGGCCCCATGTTTGAAAAAAATGGTAGATGGCTTCTGAGGACCACACCCAAGGATAACCTCAGGCTTCCACACCCAGGTACGGGCACACACACACTCTCACACACACAAACAACATGGTAATTTTATCAGTGTAAACATAAAAGCGGACAACCTGGACAACCTAAACGAATGTGGTGGTTCACGCCGGTAAGCCCATCGCGTGTGGGCCTAAAGCAGGGGTCTCTCTGGTTTAAGGCCAGTCTGGGCTACATAGCAAGCCCATGCCTCAAAACATTTTTTTAAAAAAGAAAGAATGCTAGCAACTTAGGAGTTCGAGCTACACCTCAGTTGGTGGACTGCTTGCCGAGCATGCAGCCTGGGTTCAATGCCCAGCATTGCATAAAACAAAGAGGGCCAGTGCGCACCTGTAATCCAGCACTAGGGGCAGAGGAAGGAGCGTCAGGACCTCCTGGTCAGCATGGAGCAAGTTTGAGGCCAGCATGGGCTCTGTAAGACTGCATCTCTAAAGAAGAACGGAAGGTGGGAGGAAGAGAGAACAGGAGGGAGTGTGAGCGGGTTAACAACCTTAAGTTTCTAGAAGAACATATGAGAGACTACATCCATAACTAAGGAGTTCTTAAGCCACAGAAAGTGGGCTTCAGATATAGTTCAGTAACAGGGCGCCTGCCTAACATGTAAGGCCCAGGCTTCAAGCTCTTGTACAACAACAATATTATAATAAACCATAGAGAGCAGTTAGCCTTAACACAAAACCGACAATTTAGCTTAGTCAAAATTTAAAATTTCTCATCAAAAACATCACTAAAAATAGATTTGAAGGGCTAGAGCAATGGCTCAGTGGTTAAGAGCACTGGCTGCTCCAGCAGAGAGGATCTGGGTTCAGTTCCCAGCACCCACATGGCAGCTCACAACTACTCTTAACTTCAATTCCAGGGGATCCGACACCCTCTTCTGCACTGGAGCACTTATGAACATGTAAGCAAAACATCCATACGGATAAAATAAAAATAAATTTAAAAATTTTAATACTCTTAAAAATCACTGAAAAATTATTCACAAAATATACATATGGCAAACAATTTGTACTCTAAGTGTTTCTATGTAAACTCTTAGAACCTAGTAACGATAAGACAATTCCCAGTTTTACAAAAATAGCAAAACTTTGAACAGATTCCCCCTAATTCCACCCAAAAGGTATGTTGGGGCTAGCAAGGATGGTTCAGCAGGAAGGCACATGCCACACTTGAAAACCTGGGATTGATTCCTGGAATCCACGTGGTGGAAGAACAGAACCAACTCCTGAAAGTTGTCCTCTGAACTCTCCGTATGTAAAGATATTTTATTCTTTTGAGCCAGGGTATAACAATGCAGTCCTGGGTGAGCCCGAACTCCAGAGATCTGCCTGCCTCTGCCTCATGAGTGTACATAAATATATTTTTAAAAAGAAGGTGTGTTAACGGCCCCAAAGCAGACAGTAAGATGCTCGTTAGAGATATGCAAATTAGAACCACAGTGAGATGCCATCCGTACAATGGTTATTGTAAAAGATGACAGTGCCAATTATTGTAGAATATGTAGAACAGCTCAGCCCTTACATTTCTAAGGGACCGTAAAATGGTACAAGCCCTCTGGAAAACAATTTGGCAGTCTCTTACAAAGTTAAACATACACTTACCCTATGACCCAGAAATTCCACTCCTTGGAATTTACTCAAGAGAAATGAAAACATATGTGTACAAAGTGAACTCTACAAGAATGTTCACAGCACAATCTAGCGTCTATCAACAATTAAATGGAGAAACAAACTGGAGCCTGTTCATACAATGCATTGCTGTTCAGCAATCAGAAGGAGTAAGCTACCAATGCAGGCAACATGGATTTTAAAAACAAATCACCATTATGAGAGAAGTTGCCCTAAAGATAACCCCAAATCCAAGGGCAACTCAGCCGAGCTAATCACTGCCTGAGCTACTGAGGTAACCCCAGCCTGAAGGAGTCCTATCTCAGTCCCAGTTGACTGAATAAACAGCCAGAGTTGAAGTCTCCTCAGCAGCTTCCCAGTTATCTGCAGCTAAAAGCTTTCAGGAAATAGTACTTAGTCTGGAAACTAGGTACCAGAAGGCAAGGAATTAGAGGCCCCGGGGGCAGAGAGCTCAGGCCGACCAGGGGCTCTTGGTGGGAACAGAGTAGAAAGACCAATATGCTCAGGAGAAAAAAATTCCGACGATATGATGGAGCAAGGCAATATGCGGGAATTCTTCAGTTTTATTTGTGTGTGTGTGAACACGTGTGCACATGTCTGTGAAGGTCAAGGGTCTAGTCAGGTGTCTTTTTCAATTGTTCTCCACCTTATTTTTTGAGAGTCTCTCACTGAACCTGGAGCTCATGGATTCAACTAGTCTGGCTGGCCAGCAGTTGAATCTGCCTTCCCGGCGTGGGGATTACAGGCACAAGCCACTGCACCTAGTGGATGGATGATGGGGCTTGAACTCAAGATCCCTCCCATGCAGCAAGCACATCGCTAAGTCATCTCCCCAGCTCTGGGGGAAAAAATTTATTTTTGTTTTTAAAGAAAATCTCCACAAAATAAAAAGACTGGGCTAATGAGATGGCTCAGTGGGTAAAGACACTTGCTACATAAGCCTGAAGACCTAAGTTCATTCGGGACCCAGGTAAAGGTGGAAGGAGAGAGCCAACTCTACAAAGGTGTCCTCTGACTTCCGTGTGCATGTCATGATGTACAAGTGCCCCAATACACATCATGCACACACAATAACAGTAAGTAAAATTTTAAATTAAAAGACTATAGAAGAGGAGGAATTAATCAATGTGCTTGAGTCTGCAGTGAACAGTTTTTATTCAATCCAATAAACTTGGGAGTATTGATTTAGCAAAGGGAGTGAGGGAATGTGAGGTGTAAGAGACATTCTTCATCTCACAGTAAAAGTAAGTACTTATGTCTAACACTGACACCTCAAGAAACAGGAGCCCATACTTAGAGACGGAGGTGTCTGGCTGCTTTTGAGACGGTCTCCTTATGTTGCCCAGGCTGGCCTTGAACTCTGCCCTGCATCAGCCTCCCAAGTGCCAGGACTGCAGGTAGGAGCCACCATGCCCAAGTCTAAGTGGTTCTATGCAGTTGCAAAAATAGCCTCTCAGAACTATTTTGACTTAACACTATGTATTACACTGTGATAAAATATGAGAGTATTTCATACAAATAAAATGTTTGCTTGGGGCAAAGTCTATAAAAACAAAGTACAGATTTATTACAGTGATTAGATTACTTGCTTTTTGTCTTTTTATATCTTCATCTGACTTAAAGTATGATATTTATAGCGTATTTGTTTTCTTTTCTTTTTTTCTTTTTTTGTGGTGCTGGGAACTGAACCTACGGCAGTCTATCACTGAGCTGTATTCCCAGGCCTTGTTTTGTTTTGTTTCTTTGATACAGGATCTCGCTATATAGCAACTTAAGATTCAGCTGGCCTGAAACTGTCTTTTTTTTTTCCCCTGAATGTCTGTTAATCATAGCCATGTTGTGCAATGCCCGCAAAAGCCAGAAGAGGGCATCAGGTTCCTAGAACTTCAGTTACAGACAGTTAACTGCCATGTGGGTGCTGGGAGCCGCACTCAGGTCCTCTACAAGGGCAGCCAGTGCTCTTAATTGCTGAGCCATCTCTCCAGCCCCTGACCTGGAACTCACAATGCTCCTGCCCTAGCATCCCAAGTGCTGGCATTACAGGTGTGAGCTACCATAGGTGGCAACATGTATGGTTTAGATTGTGTGCAACACAGCAACCGTTAAAAAAAGAAATATTAACCCCGTGTCCAGATGAGTACAAGTCCCCCCTCACTCCACAATCCATCCCTCCTAGGCAGTTAGCAATACCCTTCGATGGAGGCACCACAGCCAAGGCCCTGGAGGGGAGTCTTCCCCACAGGCCACAAAAGGCCCCTTGAGGGGCTTCCCAGCTAACCCCCTCAGGCCCTAGCAGCTCTCTGAGTAGCCCAGGTCTCCCACACAGGTCAGGCCCAGGGAAGAAGGGGGCACAAGCCACCAGAATGGGGAGACTGTAACCAGCCAGCCCCCTCATCCCCCAAGGCTGGCTGGTCCCTTTGCTTGAGACAGGGGCTGGAGTGGTGGTGAAGGGGCCGGAGAGGAGGTAACCTACCGCAGGAGTCACAGATGAAGCAGTCGGTGTGATACAGGCTCCCCATCGCCTGGCACGCCTGCCTTGCTCCGTAGATGCCGAGCCCACATTTGATGCAGATGCCTGTGGGGGAAGGACAGGAGAGCGCAGCTGGCACAGCAACTCCGGGTCTGACATTGCCCATCTGCCTGACCCTGGGCAAGTTAACTTCCCCAGGCCAACAACTCCAGGTCTCCAGTGACTAACAGGATACTGTTACGAGTTCAATGTGAAATGTCCCCCACAGGCTCCTGTTCTTAGCACCAGGCTAGTGGCGCTCTTTTGGTAAATTATGGAAACCTTGAGATGCGGTGGCTAGCTGGTGGATGACTAGGGGCAGGTATCGAGGAAGGCGTCTAGACCTGCTTCTGGCCCAAACCTGTTGTTTGCTGTCTGCTGAGATGCGAGGAGCTGCCGCCTGCTCACGCTCCTGTCATTATAAACAAAGCGGCAGCAGCCACCAAGCTCTCCTTGCCATGATGCACAGTATGAAATCACAAGGTAAAATAAGTCCCCCATAAGAAGCTTCTGCCAGGTAGCTGGTCACAGGAACTAGAAAGGTAACAAACATGAGCTTCAATCGGGTCAGTTACTGTTGTCTGAGGAGTCAAAGAACCTCACAAAACACCTGGTACAGCCAGAGACTGACAGAAGCCAACCATCAGCTATGACGCATTTAGACCTAAAAACACTGTTCTACACCCCTCTAAACAGACCAAGGGACAATCCTTTTGCTGTCTATAAGCAAATCTTACTATTTAAAATCAAATACATACTTTCTGACCCCAACTCAAAGAATCAAAGGCACACTCAGGGTGTCACTGCCCCTCCCCAGGTGCCTGTTTCTCATTCAGTACAGATGGAATATTCCCTCATTTCTCAGCACAGACATTAAGTACCTCTGGACCACAGTTTAGGTGTGCAGTCCCACCCACATGGAGCACGTATTCCAGAGAACCCATACACAGCAACAGTTACAGTTACAGTGAGGCATGCCTTGAACCCCAGCACTCAGGAGACTGAGGCAAAAGGATAACTATGGAGCTGGAGAGATGCGGTTAAGAACATTGGCTGCTCTTGCAGAGGACCCAAGTTATTTTCCCAGCACCCTCAGTGAGCAGCTTCCAACCACCTGTAACTCCAGTTCTATTGAGCTCAACACCCTCTTCTGGCCTCCGCATGCACCGACACACACACACACGGTACCGTGTAGGACAAGCAGGCGCACACACAGTATTTTTTTTATTTTAAAAAAGACGGAGGAGGAGGAGGAGGAGGAGAAGGAGGAGGCAGAGGAGGAGAAAGAGGAGGAAGAAGAGGAGGAAGAAGAGGAGGAAGAAGAGGAGGAAGAAGAGGAGGAAGAAGAGGAGGAAGAAGAGGAGGAAGCGGGAAGCAGCAGCAATCTAGGGCAGCTGGGCATGGTGGCACATGCCTGTAATCCCAGCACTTGGGGGACAGGCCAGATATATGGTGAGCTTGCAACCAGTATGAGCTACACAAGACCCTGAATCAAAAAACCAAAACTTAAAACTAGAGGGATGGGTATACTGGTACATGCCTGCAATCCAGGCACTTGGTGAAGCTAAAGGAAGAGCATGTCAAGTTCAAGGTCAGTCTGGCCTTCACAGCAAGTTCTAAGGCAGCACAGGCTGCATCACAAGACCTGGCCTGTGGAAAAAAAAGTAAACCCAGGAGCTGGGGCTTCAGCTCCACGAGACAGCGTGCCGAGCATGTGCAAGGCCCTCTCCCCTCAGAGAATAACACCTGTGGGGTTATATGATTTTTACATAGGATATACAGGGAAGATGCCTCTGGAAAGTATGCTAGTTGCTATGAAAGGGTCTGGGAACAGGTTGGAACTGGGGATCACCCCAGCAGGCCAGATAAGAATGAAAAAGATGAGGACTGAGCAACAATGTTAGGAGTATGCCTGGCACTCTCAGGCCAGCCCTGCAGGAGACCCAAAACGCAGTCCCTTCACAGTTACCCAGGGTCTCCCAGGCCCCACAGGGGATGCAGATGGTGCCCACCCCCACTACCCTCTGAACCCTAAGTCTTCTAGCTGCCCCAGGACCCACACCTCCTTCCTCTTCCCCTCCCCATATAAGCAGAGGGGTCCCTTATCTGAAATGCTTGGAAATGCAGGTGTTTCAGACTTAGAAGTGTTTACTGTTGTTGTTCTTTTCTTCCAGATTTTGAAATATTTCCATCAAACTTAAACAACCTGAATCCAAAACGGTCCAAAATCTGCAACTTCTGACTGTCATAATGGCATTTAAGAAGGTTTTAGATTTCTGGGCTGGGACTATCACTCCGTAGTAGCGTACTTGTCTAGCATTCATAAGGCTCTAGGTTCACTCCACAATACGGCTGGGAATGAAAAGGAAAAAGAAAGGCAGAGACTAAGTCAACAGCATCTGCCGATTCCCACAGGCAGCTGCGACTTTGCTGGCTCTCCCTGGGCAGCCCGGTCCCATCTGATCTCTCTTCACTCCCAATGCCAGGGCTCTGGCTCTCCTGCTCCAATCCAGACTTTCCTGACTGCTGATCTGCCTCCTAGAGGAGTCCAGGGAGAGCTCAGATCCACACATCAAACTGCTCTAGGCTTCAGTTTCCTCACAGGAAATAGTATTTCTGTGCTCAGATTCCAGATCTGCCTCTCACTCAGCTACAACTCAACTCCTGTGTACCTGTGAATACCTTTTCTATTTAAAAAGTTTTTATTACATTTACTTAGTGTGCATGTGTGTGTGCACACCTGTGCACATGTGGAAGTCAGAGGGCAACTCTCAGAAGTCAATTCTCCCTCTTTGATCATGTGGGTCCCCAGGATTGAACTCAGGTCACCAGGCTTGGGCAGAATACACCTTTACTGCTGAGTCATCTTGCCAGCCCTCTTCTTTTTTTCTTTTAAGTTTTTTGGTTTGGGTACTTTTACGACAGGGTCTCACTACGAAACCCTGGCTGGCCTGGAACTTGCTGTATAGACCAGACTGGCCTTAAGCTTTCAGAGGTCCACCTGCTTCTGCCTCCAAAATGATGGGATTAAAGGATGCACCACCATACCTGGCCTGTTCCAAATCTCGAACACTTCTTTCACTGGTTTAAGAATGCGACTAGTATACTACCCAGCCCTCAGAACACAGCCAGACTTCTGTAAAGAGATCCTTCCTCCTATCTTCTCTTCATCAGCTTTGAGAATCTGACTTCTCGTCTGCATGATTTAGTAATTGCAATCAACCTTGAAAGACAGGGCTGGGGATGTAGCTCAGTTGGCAGAGTACTTGCCTAGCATGCATGAAGCCCTGGGTTCAATCCCCAACACTGCATAAAACTACTTATGGTGGACCATGCCTGTAATCCCAGGACTCAGAAGTTGGAGGCAGGAGAATCATACGTTCAAAGCTATTGGTCATCCTACCTAGGGAATTCAAGGCCAGCCTGGGCTACCCTCCCCCCCAAAAAACTGAGAGACCTCGTATACAATTGCAATCCCAGCACTCAGACAACAGAGGCAGGAGGATCATGCCAAGCTCTTGAGCTATTCTGTGAGTTCCACGCTAGCTAAGGCTACAATAAAAAAAAAATAAATAAAATAAAATAAAAATAAATAAATAAATAAAGAGAAGGAAAGGGTGGATAAGAGAAGCTTCTACTCTGCATTAATTTCTGGGATGTATTTTATTTTTCTCTAAATATGTTCCTGTATTGCTTTAATAAAACTGCACCAAGGAATAGCCAGATAGCACAACTGTGATCTCAGGAAGCTGAGGCAGGAGAATCATGAGTTCTAAACCAGTCTGAACTACAGAATGAGATTCTGCCTTAAAAGAGAAAGAACCTGGAACATGAGACATTTCGAAACTTAAAGGGGATGGGAGGGGAGGAGGATATAAGCAAGACACTCGAGTGGGGAAGAGATGAAAGAAATGAAGGACTTTGTGGTCACTGGATGTATTTGGAAATTTTTTTTATGCCTTTTCTAGATGTATCTGTCTATGTGTGTGTGCATGTGCACACTTGCCCATATACACACCATGGCACACATCTGTAAGTCAGATGTGTAATCAGTTGTGGTAATCAGTTTCTCTTTCCACCATGTGGGTCCTAGGGCTCGAACTCATGTTGCTAGGCTTGGCAGCAAGCACCTCTCCTCACTGAGGCAGCCCAAAAGCCACTGTTTTTTGTTCTCAATGAAAGACCCTTTTACATATTCATAACCAAAGGAAAAGGGCCAATGGAAAGAGGTAAAGCTGAAGATGGAGACTGGAGACAGAGCAGTTGTCCTCTCAAGACGGCAGGAGAGTGAGACCATGGAGTGAAAACAGGAAGCCAGTCAACACAACCTGCATCTGCTGACCTCAGTATTCTGAGTGAGGTGAAATGGGAAGCAGGAGTGGGTGTCAGAGACCAGGTTGCTGAGGTACATAACTGACCAAGGCTGACGCAGACCAGCAAGACTGTGCAAACCACAAAAATCCACCTGGGCCAGTGAGACGGCTCAGCAGGTAACAGTGCTTGCAGCCAAGCCTGATGACCAGAGTTTGATCATCCACATGGGACAGAGAGAGGACCAACTTCAGCAACCTGTCCTCAGATCTACATACACACACACACACACATATGCACGCATGATTTTTAAAAAGCCACCTTAGTTCTGGGGCTTCCTCCAAGCCCCACACAACCAGACAGAGCAGCAAAGAGGGCTGTTCCAGGGACTTAATTAAGAGCTTGGGTCCTGTGAAGAACCAAATAGCTGGAGTGAGAACCAAAGGCTGCTAAGAGAAGCAAAAACAGTGTGCAACCCTAGGAGCCGGGGACAGGAGGTCAGCAAACTGACTGCGGTTCCGGGGGACCCTGAGGCTGTTGGCTGGCTGATGGCAGCGGAACTTGGGAAGGACAGAAGGGAAAGTTCCAAAGGCATCAATGAATGGCACAGGGGTACCGAGAGGTCAGCTGGTGACTGGCCAAGATGAGGGACCAGGCAATGGCACAGCCAGGGAGACACTGCACATAAGGCTTTTAGAGGTCTCGCTCTGCAACTTCCAGTCTTCCTTTGATAAGGGGTATCTTTTTTTTTTTTTTTTTTAATTTTATGTGCATGAGTGTAAAGCCTGCGTCTGTGTTAGTGCACCTGTGTCCTGCAATGCCCTCAGAGGACAGAAGAGGGCGTCAGATCCCCTGGAACTGGAGTGACAGATAGTTGTCAGCTGGAATTCGAACCTGGGCCTTCTGCAAGAACAGCCAGTGCTCTTAACTGCTGAGCCATCTCTCCAGCACAGGTTGAACTACATGAAATTGCATACTGGATGTGGTGGCACACATCTATAATTCCAGCAGTTGGGAGGCAAGGTAGGTGAATCAGCAGCTCAAGGCTAGCCTGGGCTGTATGAGACCCTGGCAAAGGAAGACTGGGAGGGAGGGAGACAGGAAGAAAGGAGAGACCGGGCAAGAGGAAGGGAAGGAGAAAACTGCCACATTTTTTGTTTTATTTTGAAGCCAAAATCTCATTGTGTAGCCTAGACTGGCCTCAAACACATAATCCTCCTGCCGCAATCTTCTCAGTGCTGGATTGCAGGGGTTCATCACATCTGTAAACTTGCATAGCTCAAACAAGTCAAATGTTGAGCCAGGTGGGGTGGCACACACCTTGAAACCCAGCACTCCTAGGCAGAGGCAGAGGGATCTCTGTAAGATCAAGGCCAGCCTGGCTGACATAGCAAGTTCAGAAGCATAGTTCAAGGAAACAGGCTCCTTAAATCTTTATTTCTGACTTCTGGGAGAAAGGGGCAGATTACACATACCTGTAATCCCAGCACTTAAGGAGGCTGAGACAGGAGAATAGTTGGATGCCAGCTTGGGATATAACAAGAGACCCTACCAAAAGAGGACTAGCGATATGACTCAGTTGGCCGAGTGCTTGTCTAGTGTGTACAAAGCCCCGGATTCCATCCCCAGCATCCCATAAACTGGTGGTGGTGACCCATATCTGTAATCCCAGTACTCAGGAGGTAGAGACAAGAGGCTCAGGACATAAAGGCTATCCTTGAGTTACACAGCAAGTTCCAGACCAGCCTGGACTACATGAGACTCTATCTCTCTCCGATGGGTATGGGTGCTCTATAATCAGCCTCCTCAGACCCACATGTAGCTAGAAAGGGCCAAGACTGAGCCGTAAAGGACGCTCCCTCACCTCTTGGGGTCTTTGTCCATCAGCCCCTTTACTTCCAGTACTAAATGCCAGGACTCCGGCTCCTCAGCTTCTCACTCACCTCCCACTCCCAGCCAGGGGAGAGCAGCCACCACATCTACTAAGCAGCAAATTCCCATCCTAACTTCTCGCATGGGATCAAGCATCTCATCCCAAAGCCAGGCCAACCCTTTTGTCTACACATGGGTTACAACCTTATGGCACATCCTCACTTTCTTCCCTCTGCCCAGGAATGCCCCCATCTGACCTGCTAATGTGCAGCCTTCAGTCACCCAGGGCCTACTTCAAAGTGACCTGGAGCTCAGCTGAATGCAATAAAAAGAAATCTCAAGCCAGCCCTGTCCCAGGCTTGATAACCATACACTCCCGCCTACTCAAGGGCCTCGCCTTCCTGAGGAAAGAGGCTCTTCCCTCTGCTCTACCTAATCCTAAGCACTGTCCCAAGGGGTAAAGAGAAGGAAGGCTGGAAAATGGAGGCCATCAAAGTCTTTTGGGCTCTGCTAATGCATGCAATAGTCCTTTGTCAGGACTATTCTTTGGGTTATTCCTTCTTTACCAGTCTCATTGGTTTTGATAGGAGAAAGTCTGGTTCTTGTTGTAGCTGTTTTTTGAAACAGGGTCTTGCAATGTAGCCTTTTCTGGCTTGGAACTGTCTACACAGACCAGACTGGCCAACATCCTCTTGTTTCTGCTTCCCAACTGCTGGGATTACAGGCATGCACCAACCATGCCTGGCTATAGTGTAAAATCTGAATTCGTATTTTTCTGTGGGGTGTGTGTGTGTGTGTCCAGCTGTAAAGTTGGCTTAAGCTTTTATTTGTTTTGCCTTGCAGGGGTACAAATCTAGGGCTCTGAGCACACTAGGCTAGTGCTCTATCGCTGAGCGACCTTCCTAGCAAGCAGGACTCCTTTGGAAATACTCTTATTTACACAGACCAGCATAGGGCAGCAGGCCCTGTGACCTCACATACTCCCACCTTCCAGCCACGACCAGCACTGAAGCCTCAGATCACACAGGTTCAGGGGTACCTGGGGCACCCGTATCCACATTTCTACACTTCAGGGGGAAAGTGGGCTCCAGGACAATAGGATTTCCCTGTGTTCATCACGAATGTAGGGTGAGCAGGAACAATGCTAAAGGTGAATAAGACAGGTCCATAAAAGGGGACTGCTCTGCAGTTAAGTGTGCTGGCTGCTCTTCCAGAAGACCCAGGCTGTGTTCCCAGCATCCACGTGGGGCCTCTCACAACTGCTTATAACTTCAGTTCCAGAGGTTCTGATGCCTTCCTTCCTTTGGCCTCCACAGGCAAAGTTCTGGGGCGCATGCCTTCAACCTCAGCACTCAGGAGGCAGAGTCAGGACTACACAGTGAGCCTTTATCTCTAAATAAATCCTTTTAAGAAAAGAACTGTCCAGAAAATAGATTATTCTATCAACCTGGTTTTTCTAAGTCAGGAACCGAGTATCAACCTTGCTTCTGAGGCGGGAGAACAAACCCTAGATCTGACGGTTCACAAAGCAGCACCGGGAGACGTGCCTGGAGTATCCCGGTCCGCCGCCCAGATCCCCCGGCCAGGCGGGTGGAGGTGCGGGACCCCAGGACCCCGGCCCAGCGCTCACCGAAGTAGTCCCGCGCGGTGCGCGCCTCCAGCGCGCGCTCCAGCTCCCGGGTGAGCGCCTCCAGCCGCCGCTCGGCCGCACTCGGGCCGCCGTCCCGACCCGGGGGCAGCGGCAGCGAAGGCAGCGCGAACGGAGCCGGCTCTGGGGAGCGCGCGGGCGCGGGGCCGAGGACCGGCTGCAGCAGGTCGGCGTAGGCGCCCGCAGAGCCGCGAGAGCCCAGGCTGGACACGCTGGAGCGCGCGCTGCCCCCCGACGGCGGCCCGGGGCCGGGACGCGGGTCGGAGCGGCCGGAGCGCGGGCTGCCGTGGCGCTGGTCGTAGCCCAGGCTGATGCCGCTGGAGCGCGCGCTGCCGCCGTCGGAGCCCGCCAGGCTGGCGCGCGGGCTGCCCGGCTGCACGCCGAGCTCGGGGGCCGCGCGGCGCGGGCCTCGCTCGCCGCGGCTCAGCCCGTCGGGCCCGGCCTCGGGGCCTGCACCGCCGCCCTTCGCCCTGCGGCCCAGCGCGGACGCTGCGTCGTCTCCGGGCCGCGGCCCGCGCCGCCCCCGCCCCGGGGAGTCTCCGCCCGGCTCCGGCTCCCGCAGGCCCAGCCCGGCCAGGAGCAGGGCCGCGTCGTCCGCGGCCGCCCGCGAGCGCTGCATGGCCCGGCCCGCCGGCCCCGGCGCGTCACCTCCGCCTCCGCTTCCCGCCGCCGTCCCGGCCGCGCCGCCGCATCGTCCGCCCGGAGCCCGGAGCCCGCCCCGGGACCCCTGGGCGCGGGGCGGGGCGGGGCCGGGGTCGCTCGGCGCGGGGAGGGGTGGGCCCGGCGCTGCGCTCCGGGGCGCGCGCGGCGGAGGAATGCGCGCGCGGCGGCTCGGGGCCGCGCCCCCTCCTCGGCGGCCGCGCGGGGGGCGGAGGGACTCCTTTGCCCTGGCAGGAATGCGAGGAAGGAGACGGCACTGCGGCCTGTGGAATGTGGGGGGCGGCGCAGCCCAGGGGCGCGCTGGGTACGCGGGGCCGCGGACCTGGCCCTGGGTGGCCGAGGGTGCGGGACGGTCCGAGGCCGTCGGGCCTCAGTGCTTTCCGGATTCCTCGGACTCAGCCCGCTGGGGCTTCCCCAGTCCTGGCCTGAGGAATCTGAGATGCAGATGGCCGTTCCCACATCCTCCCCAGTACCACCTCCTGACAGGCGCTCGGCTGCGGAGCTCGGCTCCTCGCTAATTGCCCTGGGCCCCCACACCGTCCAGACAGCAGTGTTGGGAATTTTGCCAACTTCTAAGTATCGATCCTAATTGTACATTCTAAGACTGGGGAGATGATCACCGGATGAGTTCAGGGACCCCTCTCTTAACTTAGGACTCCTTTAAGAACCTGACCTCCCCAAGCCGCTGCTTTAGCGCGAGGGCTACAGTGCTTCGGGGTGGTTCCCCAAATCACACTTCCGATTGAGAAGCAGTATCCGATAGGCTTTGGAAATTCTGATTATCTCCTTTCCCCTACGTACAGTTACTCTGGCAAGACTATAGGTCTCCCTGAAAGAGGATGGGAGAAAAGCTAATGTTAAGACTCGGCCATATTGTAACAACAAGGGCCTTCCTCAAAGAGACCTGGCCTTCCCTTCATTCAAGGGGTTCTGGTCTGCAAACTGGCTCAAGTGTGGAAATTGGTTGACAGATCAGGATTCCCTGTTGGGCCAATTCAGTGTAGCCTTTCATTTGTGCGAGGAAAATTGCTAAGAGCTAGGAACCTGGATGGCAGACGTGACAGAACCAGCAGCCTACCAACCTCAAAACCTCTTGGGACAAGCAGTTAGCTTGAAATGCAAGGACTCCTCCGTTTTACAGCACCTGCCCCCAGGAATTTGGGGTGTGGCATCAAAAGGATGCTGTGAGAGCACCTGCACTGGTACATATCCTGGCATGCGTGGAGTCATAGAGGCTACACGGGCGGGGGCTTTGTCCCCCAAGATATAAGCTAAAAACCTGTCATATAGGAACAGCTGTAACAGGAAAGAAAACCGAAACCTTTATTTGTCACGACCTGGTGGATCCAGGAAAACAGTTTTCATTGTTGTCTTCAGGCACCCTTTGCTCAGGGGATTACAGGAAAGCACTCTCATATCAGGCACAGGGAACTGGCCTGCTGCAGACTGACCTGGCCAGTGGTCTGGCCTCCAAGTTGTGAGGGGCCAGCTGGGATTCCTGCTTCCATTTGAAAGTAGAGCACAGTGTCTGTCCCCATCCCCCACCACACACACACACACACACACACACACACACACACACACACACACACCCCTCCCAGGGCCTGAGGAATTCCAGCCCTGCCTCACCCAGGCCCTGTGTCTGGAATTAAACATTCTGGGGAGTAAATATCCAGGGGAAGTCAACCCCATGATTATCTGTCTGAGAAAGGAAAAGCAGTTTACATCAGTTACCACATTTCATTGGTCACATTAGCAGCTGACAAAGAACTGGGGCTAAATGAGATAGGACTTAAAAGTGCTTGTAGGTGCCAGCCTGACCCCCAAGTTCAATGCACAGGACCAAATGTGGAAGGAGAGAACCGCTTCCTGAAAGTGGTTCTCTGACCTCCACACGCATTCAGTGGCACATTCTGACCCTCCTCAATCCCCAGGACCCACATGGTAGGGAAGAACCGACTCCCCAAAGTTGCCCTAGGTGCGGGTTCATGAGCCTCTTTCTCTTGTGCGCTGGAATGTTGGCTGGCTTGGTCTTGTGCAGATAACCGCAGATAACACGAGTATAGCACTCTTGTCATGTCCAGACCTCCTCTCTCTCTCCTTCCTCTTCATTTTATTTTTTTTTTAAAGATAGTCTCTGTATATAGCCAACGTTGGCCTTGAACTCCTATTGAAATAATGGCTCAGCCTTCCAAGTGCTAGCATTACAGATGTGTGTTACCATAGGAGCTAGGGACCATCTTATCTTACCTTGAAACCTTACCAGACACCAAGAATAGGAATTTTTGCCCAAACCCCATCAAATCAACACAGAGGACCTGTTTGATAGTGGAGTTTTTGGGTATCAATTTTGTTTTTCTTTTTTGGATTTTTTTTTTTTTTTTGAGACAGAGTCTATATTGCCCAGGCAGGCCTCAATTTTGTGATGATCCTCCTCTTTTAGGCTTCTGAATGCTAGGATAATGGGCATGCGCCACCACATCCAGTTCTCAAGCATGAGATTGTTCTTCACGACTTTCAAATGATTTGGGCGCTCTAGCTGGAACTAACTGGTTCGTCTGCAAGTCCT